>OZ010794.1:417175431-418388340 GCA_963932465.1 Maratus speciosus | reverse complement strand
AACGATTAAAAGACTTACCCTATACTACGTATGATGGTTAAGTAAAATACATATGTTATATCCAAAAAGAAACATATTCCCTCAATAAGAATGTGCAATAACTTAATCAAAATTGTTATGCCTTAAAACAATATTTTGTTATTTTAAGATACTAAATTTAGTAATTTTAAGAGTATAACTTGATCTTTTTTCATGGCAAAATCTCCTGAAACAATATTTTCCTGTTCTACATAAACGTTTCTATATGATACTATTAAAGTGGCCATTTATTAAACTACTTTCGTAATAAACGTCACTTTCAAGCGCCTTGCAGATTTCTTGTAAGTGACCAAAGTAAAAAACCTAACAATTTCGTCTTTATTAAAGCTGAAAAGCCAATAAATAGAAAAACTTCTTTTATGTTGGTAGCTAGTAATTTTAACATTTCTTTTAATCTTTTAATGTTTGCTGGGAAAAGTGTAAAAAATAATTTTATATATTGTTCGAAGAATTACTCTTATATTACATTCCATTTTTAATTCCCTTGTTAATGTTTTTTTAGTAACACAATAGAATAAAATTACTTACTCAAAAAATACAATATACTTATTTTTGAAATAATAGTTTCTTTCAAATGTTTGTTGAAATAAAAGAATTTTTGTCAGACAATAAGAAGAGAAAGATTAATCGGAACAGTGTGCGACACGGGTAAGCGAATTCTGATACAGTAATCGCTGCTATGGTCGCTAAAGAAAGAAATGAACATACGACCAAATTATGGCCTAGCCAAAACGCTCGAATTAAATTACTTATTCAAGAAACAGAATATAGTTGTTTTTAAATAGTTCTTTTCTAAATGATTGCCGAGATGAAAGATTGTTTCTCGTATAAACTTAGAGAAAAAAAAAAAGAAAAAAAAAAAAAAAAAAAAAAACTAGTCGGAAGTGGCAAGTCCAAAATTTTCTAAATTAAAATAGTACTTTAATAATATATTTCGTTTTAAGAACAGCTTTTGTAAAAATTAAAAAAAAATGTTTTAACAAAAGCTGGCTTTTTTTCAATATAAGCCGGCCTTTTTAAAGTGGTTTAAACCAGAAAAGTCAGCTGCTTTTAACCGGCCTGGTTAAAATCCGACAGCCGTGTATTAAACAAAGTTTTATTATAGGGTAGAGAGACCCCAACATATTCATATCAAGGTATTTCATCCACTACTTGCCTTACCTTTGAATTTCTAAAACTGCAGAAAAACCAGTCACATAACTTGCCAGAAGATGGACAATTTAACTGACTACAAAGGTAAGAGAAAGATAACAGGGATGTTCCATTTTCTCATAGGGGAAAAAAAAACATAAGAAGGGGAGAGAGAAATGGGTTGTTTAATTTTCTGATAGAGGAAAAGCCTGATCACAAACACTGCCTTTTGGTAACTTTTGTCATTTTTTTTCTTCTGAAAATAGCATGAGACCCCTCTTTTCTTTCTTTTCCATGTTTTTGTACATATGTTCAACTACTACATGATATATTTTGTTTTATTCAACTCTCGTGCTTTTTTGAGATAGGACTAATTCAAAAGTTGCAGATTTTGAAACTTTTGAATATTTATCAGATTATATCTGCTAGCAGCATCGATATCCCGATAGAGTTCTATATTACTTAGCTTGTCCTAATTGTAAACTTTCATATGCTATATGAAACGTTTTGGGATGCTATTGCTTAAATAAGTATATAAGTGAAGAAAACGGACAAATAGGTCATTTTGATTGCATTTTGTGGCAAGATAACAATGGAAATTAACAATGCCCATAAAACCAAGTACATTTTACTAAGCAGGTAGTGTTATGCTAACAGTTTATGAAAAAATAATTTTGGGATGTTGTTGCTTTCCATAGCTATAGAAATCCGAACTAACTGGCATTGAAATTTTCATGAAAAATGGGGTTCATGATCTTGAACATTGACATTTTTTACAGGAAACAGGATTTTTTTTGTCAGGGCTTCAAAATTGCACATTATTCATTAAATATGATCTATTTCAACATAACAAAAAATCAAGCCAATAAAGAAATACAACTATGAAAATATTATTATTTTTTGTCTGAATTTCAAAATAATGGCTCTTAAAAATTACAAGCATTGAAATTTGTTTTGAAACTATTAAAACGCGATTTAACAGTAGCAGTTCAAATTTTTAAATCGGCATAATTTCTAAAAAAATTTACCCAATGACTTTTTGTTTGCTATACCTGTGTAAAATTGTCTTAAGAATATAAATACGATGCCAAATTTCGGTGTTCATTTTGAAGTTTTCTGTGTTTGGTACTTACAATTTCAATATAAATAATTTTAAATGTAATTTTTTTGTTGTTGTTGTTTTAAAACAAACATGCTTTCATTAAAATTCACAATAATGCGGAAAGATGGATTAAATGATTTAAATGGGAATTTCGCCAAAATAGCCAGATATCGCCAAGTTGGCTTCATATATGGCAACTTATCTTTATTGCCAAATTTGTGGATATGTCGGTAACTTTGACAGAATTTGGCGCTATTGTGGTAACCCTACAATTTTTACTTTTCAACAAATGGTACTCATTATTGAAGCTGGTATTGATTTCTCCATATGAAATCAAACTATCATTGAGTAACCATTAAGTTTAAGTAGTCTTAACCTTAGTAGTAACCATAAGTAGTGTTAGTATAACCTTAAGTCGTGCTTTTGCAATGTCTTTCATAAGCGGAGGTCGCTTGGTTAAAGCATCCCTTTTCCCAATTTAGGGGTCGATTTAAAAAAAAAATCCGAAACTAAAAAAAAAATTTAAAAAAAAGATTTAAAAAAAAAATCCGATTTACTAATTTTCTTTTGATAGTGGCATCTCAAGTTTCAAGATTGTATTTCGATTTATTTATGAAATATGGTGTTTTTTTAACCATTTAGAAAAATGTTTATTGTCCTCGTCAGGGTAGCAAATCAAAAGCATTTCTGAAGCTTTTTATTGGTTTAATCCGCATTTTATACGTTTTCTGATTGGTCTATACTGTAATCTGTTCTTTCCCTTTACTTTCAACAGAGATGAATACTTCTGTTGCCACTATGACAAAAAAGTAGTAAAAACTAAAAAAAAAAAAAATAATAATAATAACTCAGAAACAAATTGAGATACAGCTTTCAAACAAATTGCATTTAAAAGTACATTTCTTTCTCTATACGACGATGTAAAAAGTAATATTGTGGGATGTTTAGAAGTTTAAGAATGAAATTTCATTTAAAATTGGTCGTCAGATTTCTACGATGGAAAAGCCTTTTCCCGAACAGCCAATGAAATGCTTGGATAATACGTAAGTTTCAGGTGGACAAATACGTAAGTTTCAGGAAATCTGACGAGTCGCAGGCGGTTTTTGTTGCTTGCAATGGAGGATATTCCATCTACATTTTGATGACGTGGTCAAGGTAAAAACTTCTAGCGTAAGCATTGGAAGGCTCCGTAGATGTAATGAAAAACCCTCGCCAGCCAGTGAAACAGTTCATGCGGAAAGCAGTAGTAGCCTCCTTTCTCATCACTTAGAAGATCTTTGGGTAAATTACCGGTATCACGTGACTTTTTTGAGCCTCGAACTCAGATTTGGAATAAAGCCCATTTTTACGTGTAATATCACAATTAATGTTTGATTCATGGCGTACGTAATGTATGATCAACTCCGTGCGATTTTTTATGTCTTAAATTTTAGTCTTTGAAAAAATCATTTTCCGAATGGTCGTTATAATTTGTTAAATTGCTTTTTTTTTTAGAACATTTTAATTATTTTTTTTAATTTGAAATTTGTCCCCATTGCCCAGATACGGATCGAATTTTAAATAATCAATGTCTAATTCATATGTTGCTTTCAGCAATACTTATATATTAATAATTCCGAAGCTCTATTTCAACAGGAAGGGGGGGGGGATAGGTGAAAAGATTTGACTGCCACTTACAAACAGAATTACAGTTAAAAGACAGCATGTAATAATAAAAAGCCGCTTGAATTTATTTTTTAACATAAACTAAAAGGAGACATTACCAAGTGAATTACTATTTTTGATTTTTCAGTGCGACAATTTTGAAATGCTCAATTTTTCTTTTTCTTTTCTTTTTTCTTTTTTTTAATTTTTGCCATGGATTGTATATTTGGAAATTGCAATATAAAATATTCCTTTTTCTACCAGAAACATATATATAAATAAAAATCTTGTCAAATTTGTTTATGCTCATTGCAGTAAAAATGAAAACTAATTAAATTATTAAGGTCAACTTTTCCAAAATCATAATAAATTTCATGAGCAAAATATAAATTGCTGTATTGTTTTGACAATAACTATTGATTACTTGTGTCTGGCGACATCTTCAGACAAAATTTATCCTGATCGCAATATTTGGGTAAAGAAATCGCATTATGAATTACTTGAAGTTCTTTTATGACATAATTGTTATTCATATAAATAATGAATATGGCAATATATTAGTTAAATTAATTATTCTTATCCATGTACTTAATATTATTTATATGTGAGTATCTCATTAGTGTACTTTCATATCATGAATTTGAACAATAACCTTCCCTTTTTAATTTTTTTTTTATCTTCATTGGAATAATATTTTCCTGTTCTTATTATGATTAATGTGTGATTACATTTTATGAATTGAACAATTACAAGAGATAAGAGAACATTTTTGGATGAGAAGAAGAATAAACTTCCGTACAATTTATTTTCTAAATGATAATTATAAGATAAGCATCAACACATATTTAGCACACGCTCGAAGCAGTTATCTCCGAAAGATACATTAAAATGTGCAGATAATAAAGTGAAATAAACGTAAAAAGCACTAAAATTCTAATATAACACAGAAATCGTAAAAATACGTTTTCACTTTCTTTTAGTGACTATCTAACTTTTTTAGCATTTCTCAATCTTGCTGTAATCTATATATATAAAAGAAAGTCTGAATTTTGTATTAATCAACGCGCAGCCCAAACTACTGACCCTAAAGTCTTGAAATTTGGGGTAAAAATTCTTCTTATGACATAGAGTGCCGCTAAGAAAGGATTTTTCAAAATTCCTTCCCTAAGGGGGGTAAAAAAGAGAACGAACTTTAAAAAAATTCCTTAAAAATCTGATTTTATAGTTATTTTTCAACTGATAACATATTTTGGTGTATTTTTGTATGCTGAATCGAATAGTACTAACTAAATTCTTTTAAGCCCAATAGTTCGAGAGATATTTCATATTTTTCTAATTTGGCACCATCTTTGGCGCCAAAAGCTGGATTTTTCAAGTGACAATTTCTAAAAACTCATTCTTTTCATTCTGTTACTATAGCAAGGGAAAATATTTAAATTGAATAATTTTTTAACCAAGCCTTTTGGTTAAATAAAAACAACTTCGTCACTTAGAAAAAAAAAAATTCAAACGCCTCAAAAACGAAAACTAAATAATAATAATAAAAAGACTGTGGTACTTTTTCGTTCTAATTTTCGTCGCGATACCATGCCAAAATGTATGGTATCGCGCCATTTATTTCAACCCTAATCGTGCAAACGAGTTTTATTGCAAACCGTGTCACATATTAACATTTGCTAATTATTGAACGTTAATATTTTTTTTTTGCAGGAATTTTTAATGATGGAATTGATTTTATTCCATCATAATCTCGCAAAACTTTTTAATTTGTTATCTTTTTAATAGACAATATTTATTACACTGATACTGATATAGATTTTACCATTTCGCAGTTATCTGATGATGAGGAAGCTACAATAAAATTATTTCAGAAGTTAGGAATTATACATATAAAAATGTTTTGTTCAAAAAACAATGAATATCTTCATTGAAAGAATGAAATGTTTTCTGCAACGTGAGACATACGTATTACGTACGCCATTCTTCAGTAATAAAAGACATTTACAATTTCAAGACCGCAGTTTAAATTGACTATATTTTTTTACTTGCAAAATATTTATCCCAACAAAAAGTCTTCGGTAAAAAAAAAAAAAAAAAAAGCGCCAAGTTCTCCTTAATGTTTCGGCCAGAAAAAGTAGTGATATCTGATGTTCGCACAAGTTAAAAGCCAAACATCCCAAATCTTTCATTGAAAATGGCTTCCTGCGACTTGGCCGTTAATGCCTTCTACAGCATTTCAAAATTAATAATTGGAAATTACGCATTTATGAATTATTTAAATATTAAAAGTAATATTAGAATGCAAAGAGGCAAATTCACATAAAGACATTATAAGTAAAGGATTTCTGATAACTACCATTCAGTTTCAACAAACATTAGTTTTTATTACAGATCATTTAGTCCACTTGCGGTTTAATTGCCATTTTCTACGGTCTAAAGCTAAAGTCATTAACGTAAAACCCAAGAAATACAACAAAATTTACTTACTTCATATCTCACAATATGTTACATTATATTTTATTGTATAATATTGAAATCTTGTGTATTGACGAAAGAGATTTTTTTTCGTTTGAACATTTATTATAGTTTGTTTGCAAACATTAACAGGTATTCGATTTATAAACTGTTAAAAGTTCATATTAATTATGTTTTAGCAATTAGGGATATTATCTCCTGAATACAAGTATTTTGTTATTTTTAACTTCTAAGCATTTAAATAGACTGAAGTTGTTTAAATGCTTTTTTCAACTGTGTATTTTATTTCTGTATTTTGTGTCACAAAATGCCTAAAATAATCAAAAAATGTAGTTGGCATGTAGCTCATTTGTACATATTTTAAAATTTGAAAAACTCTCTCGAAGGCATTAACGGCCAAGTCGCAGGAAGCCATTTTCAATGAAAGATTTGGGATGTTTGGCTTTTAACTTGTGCGAACATCAGATATCACTACTTTTTCTGGCCGAAACATTAAGGAGAACTTGGCGCTTTTTTTTTTTTTTACCGAAGACTTTTTGTTGGGATATCACTACTTTTTGTATGTTTATTCAAGTTTGTTATTCTAAACAATATTAATAAGAAAAAATTTAAATTTCGGTACTATTATGTTAGCCGGGAGCAAATCTCCTCATTAGCCTTTTGTTTTTTCGCCAATAGCTGTTTTCATTTTTCACATGTGTAAATTAGAAACAATGCTTTGATTTTCAAATAAAATATTTTGGTTTATGTTATTATTTCTTATTTATTTATTTATTTATTTCTATGATAAATATTCTATTAAATAAAATGAGGGAAATGCATCTATTTTAAATGAGATGACTGAAAAGTATATATCTTTAAATGAAATGAATGCAATATGAACAATGGAGTTGGGAACAGTATTTGGCGATTTGCCACTTGCGCCCGGCTAACATAAAAATACCTAAATTTATTTTATTGAGCTTTAAAAATTTATACTTTATTTCTTTTTATATTAAAGTACTAGCCGCCTCTAGCAAGCAGTATTTACCGTATTACTTCCATGTTAAACGTTGCATCATGTTACTGTGATTCATAATTTAATTTACTTGCCCATTCTTTCGCCAATTCGGAAACTTTTGATAGAGAAATCAAGAACTCTTTAGGATCATGGAAGCACATCATATATTTTGTGTTGTCATGTATTTCATCTTTCGTGACAAATATATCTTAACTCACTTATGCATGCTTCCTTAGCAGTTACGATTCGTTCGGAAATGCGGAAATTTTTAATCCTATTAAGTAATCTTTTCTAATTGGGATCACTGCCAATTGTTGTATTTTAACTGATACGACTGGGTACAAGTGAAATGGTTCTTATGAAATCCTTTGACAATATTTGTATTTGCATTAAACCATATTGATGCTAATATCTTTTTGTTTCACGTTAACCTTTTCAATAGACTCGATTACGGAAGAATAGAAGGTCCACCGGCTCACGGCCATGATCCATTTAAAAATCTGTCATTATTCTCATTTGATCGTGTTGAAGAATTAATCAATGTGCCATGGTTTTAAGATTTTAGCTAATTTTACTCGAAACCTGAAAACTAAAATGCGAGGAACCGGATTATAGAAGATTCATTCTAACGTACATATTGATTAACAGGTTACATATTATAGAATTATAATAATCATAAGGAGAACTGGCAGTTTCAATGCTTTAATAGTTTCCGTAAATTCTCTTTATATAATGCAGAAGTTTTAGCGGTGTAAAGGTTAACAACATAGTCACAGTAAGTATAATAACAGTACAATATAATAACAATAGCAGAGGTTTTGGGCAGTGACGAAACTATTAGCACTTTGGAAATATTAGTACGTTATATCGTTTAACTATTCAGATGATATGCGGAAAAATAAAAATAGATGGCTCGCATTAATAATTAACTCATTGAAAAATAGCCACTAGCGTCAAATATTTGCCAAGCTTGGCGACATTTAACAAAGTTTCGCCAAATTTGGTAATATATCATGTCAATTCTCAAATCTGGCGACAAAAAAATGTTTTGTTTATTCTGACGTCATAATGATGCATATGTATTATGTTATACACATACCTATAATATGTATGATGCAAATGTATTACGTATTATATGCATATGTATAATATGTATGATTCATATGTATAGGTTCATTAACATCACTAAAACGCACTTAAAGGAATAGTGTTTCATAAATAGTAGGGATAATTGCCAGATTGACCAGAGTGCTATTGAGATTAGAATACCGACATTTATAATAGACGCCTGTACACACCATCACCTCATCGTGTTTACAGCTGAAATTTTAGGATTAGTTAAAACTAGATTAGCATATTTAAATGCAACTGGTCTGTTAAGTCATATCTTGGTAGAAACCACCTGAAGACCTAATTTTAGTGGTTAACTGATAGGTTTACTATTGTATTTTCCTGCATCCAAAAGTTTGGAAACATGGAGGAATGGGTGCAGGAAAACACAATGGAAAATCCACCAATTAACCCGTAAAATCGGGTCTGTACGTGGTTGCCACAAAGATATGACTTGGCAGACCAGTTACATTTCAATACGCTAATCGATATTTAACTAATCCTAAAATTTCAGCCGTCAACTCGATGAGGTGATGATCTGTGCAGACGCCTCCCGGTCTTTAATAAAATTTGTTTTAAGGAAGTAAAAGATAGAAAGATGGACAGATAAACTGAAAGATTTGCCTTACTAAGATTTTTGTAAAAGCATATAAAAATTTATTCAGCTTGAAATCATGTAACACCTTTATAACTCAGGCTAATTTTCTGTAATCGGGTTTTGGCGACCAACATATCTTATCTATAACTATAATCTTTCTTTTACAGATTTAAAATTAACAATAAATTAACAGTATGTAGGCTAATAATACAATATAATAACATTAGCAGCGGACTTCGGACGCCGCATCTGTCGCACATCGTTAAAGATAGTTTATTAGTTACACATTTCATTTAATTAAAAGGAGATTTTTAAACTTTCATATGGAATTAGGATATTTTTCCACTATAGGGACCTTGGCATTTTTTAAAAATCTTGGCGCAATTCGGACTTCAGAAACTGAGATATGTTGCCAAATGATATAAACAACTACGAAAACAAACCTGATGAACTTTTATGTTATTTATATACATATAAACATTTTATTTGTACATGTATAAAATATTATATTATTTTTTATATACAGATTATTTATGTTGGTATATAAAAATAAATAAACGGGTTCCTTACATTAAATAAATTGTATACATATGGAAAAAATTGCTTGTGTATATGACACAGTAAATAGGTTGCCAGAAAATACGTTATTATCAAATTTCTTTTCTCGTCAAGGCTATTTTCTGTATTTCGCCAAGGCTACTATATCGGAAACGTACCGAATTGCGGTTATATTTTGTTAAATGTTTTATTGTTTTAATATCGTAAATATATCATAACCTATACTGATTAAAATTTTTAGGTATATTCATTTTTTCCATTTAACAAACATCTTTGGAAAAGCATATATATAAAATGTTATTCTGCTTGAAATCACGTGACCGCCTTCAAAGCTCTGTAATCGAGTTTTGGCGACCAACATTGGCACAATTGAATGCGTAGGAACCGTTTACGGCCAAATGAACACCCCCTGTATGAAGAGTTTAGAGGCGGAAATTCTGTGTTTTCAGATTTTTCTGGTTAATTGTGCTACAAACCCGACTTACTTGTGAAATTTCATGATTCTACGCCTTTTAGAAGTACCTTAGTTATTTGATGATGCGAAGTGAGTCAGTGACAAAAAAGCGCTTTTTCGGAATTTAATATTTCGAAAACTACTAAATATAGAAACATGAAATCGTGGAACCTTTGTTCAGTTTGACCATACGAACATGTGTATAAAAGAAAAATTTCTATATCTCTCCCTAAAACGACGTTATGAGGGGGTGAAAAGTATGCCGAAATGGTTCAGGAAAAGGTTGCTTACGGCTTGTGCGAACTTGGCGGACGCACTGCCGTGCTCCCTGATTTATTCTTATATTTTAAGTATTTATTTTGGTACCCGTCGACCAATTTCGCCAAATTATATAAATCGCCAAATTATACAAATTGACGTAATTTTTATTTTAAATAACGAAAGAACAAATAAATTAGTATAACATTAATAAAAATACATTTAAATCGTCGAAATAAAAATCACCTGATGACGTAAATACGTGTAACTTGCTTAAAGTCAAGTGAATGTGACATTTACGATCAACCATTATTGGCATTTAATCTTATAGTTTGGCAATAGATTTTTGGTCGACGGGATAACCAAGTAGTACCATTATTTTTATTGATTTAAAAATGGTAGGTTAATGTCTGTAATTTTCAAAAGTTATATTTTTTAAATGCTCATTTTTTTATCAATAAAATTATTATTTTTTTCAAGTGTATCATTTCATTTTTGTGCCAACTATTACGCTTGGTGACAATGGTGTTGGCATAACAGGGAAATACCAAAATAGTTACTGATTTTATTTCAAATGTAAAGAAAAAAGGTTTAATGAGCAATAAATATTGTAAATATGACTATAACTCAGATTCTACTGAACAGAATTTTGTAGAACTTACACTCTTAAATAGTAAATTTGGATTATAAATGGTTTAATGTAAAAACAATCATTCTAAGTTGCTACGGGAGTTCTAAAATTAGGTGAACTCGATTATGAAAGGTTTCAAGTCAACTAATTAAATGCACAGTAAGTTAGATAATATTTCAGGGATTTTTTCAGTATTTATCATATCATTCTGTGTTGTTTAGTTAAGGAGCTATGCGGGAAAAGTTCTCATTGGTACAGTAAAGAAAATTGGAAGATATACGCTAGAGAGATATGGTATATATGCTATAGTTATGGAAGTTGAGCTGAGTTCCTTAAAAAATTCAGAAGTGATGCAATATATACCTACCCCTACCTCCCAGAGAGTTCTATAATCTGGTTAACGCGATTATGAAAGTTATATTTAACTATCTCAATATATATATAATGCAAAGAGAAATTTCGTTCCGGCCGCTTATATCTTGAGTTCTGCTGAAAAGATTTTGAGTTAGATAATTTTTCAGAAAAGATGTTAGTACAAAACATAACGTTCTACGTTGCTTAGTTAAATAATTATGAGGTAAGTTCTAAATCAGATGAACCCAATTTTGAAAGATTTGCTTTTTTTAAAGGTTCCATTGAATGAATTTTTATGGCATTTAAACTGTTAATTAGATCATTTTTAGGGAAGGTTTCGGTATATTTTCCAGTTTAAAAGATTCTGCTAAGTGGATTTCGATGCAACTTGATCGGTTAGTTAATTTTTCAGTGAATGTTTTAGTATAAAGCACATATCATTTGCTGTTGCTTGGTTGTTAGGTTGCTTGATTGTAGAATTATAGATGAAAGTTATAGAATCAGGCGAACCCAATTATTATAAACGATCAGCTTTTCCAATAAGTCCAATTAACAGATTCTGATGAGACTTGCATTGATAATTTTTCATGAACGCTTTTAGTATATTACATATTGTTCTATTGTTCTTTACCGAACCCTACACTAACAGATCAACTAAAGAAATTGGTCCTTAACAGTCTAAATTTTGTATGACTCAATGAAAGATATAATAGCGTAATGACATTCATATTGCTTTCAGAAATTCGGTTGGATACACCAGGTAAATGTCCATATTGCTTTAAAACGCATAATCAAATTCACAGATATATTTTGTTTCATTCCAAATTCTTTAGAAAAACCGACCAGCGTAGCGGGCGAAGGCGGCTAGTCTTTTATAAAATCTGTCAGTTTAACACAAATCGAATAATCCAGTTTAAAATCAGATTTTTTTGTTAATGAATAAATCCAAATAAATTCCGTATAAAAAACGAAATATTTATTAAAGCTTTTTTAAAATTCAAAATATGCTTATTCGACAAGTGTTCCAACATCAGGCACGCACGCACACAGGATGAAGGACATTATTGTTTGACAGTCAGCCAAGGTTTGTTTAGTATAAGTAAAATATACATGATAAAACTTTGTAAAAAATCACCATAAAATAAAAACAAAACATAGGACGCGTTTCGATCTAAAATTATAACAGTTCGTCATCAGCTACAGTAAACACGTGTCCGTAAGCGGACAAAGTCAAAAAACAATTGAAAAGGGGAGAATTTTGCAAAGAATGCGACAGATGGCGCTAGCTGAAAGGGGACATACAGAAGAGAAAAGTGTTGCCAAAAAGATAGAAGAGAAATTGATAGAGAAAAAAATGGAAATAAAAGAAAAAACAAAATTAAAATAAAATAAAAGAAGTAAATTAAAAAAAATAAATAATAATAAATAAATAAATAAATATAAAATAATAAATCAAAAAGATCCTTTTTTTTTATAAAATAAAAAGAAAATAAACAAGAGAAGAGGGAAAAGAATTACAAGAGTAATTTCCACGCTGGAGATAGGAAAGGAGATGATGGGAGATCATTGATAAGATTAGCAGATTTAATACTTTAACAGATTAATAACTTAGCAATTAATTAGCAGAACAATAATCTGGTCAATGATCACCCATCATCTTCTTTCCTATCTCCAGCGTGGAAATTACTTTTGTAATTCTTTTCCCTCTTCTCTTGTTTCTTTTCTTTTTATTTTGTTAAAAAAAGGGGGATCTTTTGGGGTTTTTTGTTTTATTCTTTTATATTTCTTTCTTTCTTATTATTATTTATATTTTTTAATTTACTTCTTTTATTTTATTTTAATTTTGTTTATTTCTTTTACAACATTCTCTCCCTTTCAGTTCATTTTTGACCTTGTCCGCTTACGGACACGTGTTTACTGTAGCTGATGACGAGCTGTTATATTTTTAGCTCGAAACGCATCCTATATTTTGTTTTTATTTTATGGTGATTTTTTACAAAGTTTTATTATTTTAATTGCTTCATACCGCCAGTTTTCGGTGCTGTTTGGCTGAAGTATACATACTTTACTGATCGAAGACTGGATCCATGTTTCACATCAAATGTATACAGTTTTGCGGAAAAATATCGAAAATGAGTAATGGCGTTATCACATGAAGTCCAGTTACGCCCGTCACGTCAAATTCGAACAACTTTTCCCAGGGTCGCCATAGCAACGGACGTCTCGAATGAAAGGGGTGCTGAGGGAGGGGGGAAGGAAACAAAGAGACTACGTCTGTATGATTTCGGTTAAAAAAACTGATTGGTCACGTGGTGTTGTAGAGTAAAGGTTATTGCACTGTGACACTGAAAAAATAGACAGTTCTGAGCAAAGTTCTCGCTTTATTTATTCAGTTTGTTTTAAAGGTTCTGAAGTACAAAAATAGGAATGCGAAAAGAAAATATTTAAGTTTGTGCGATAAATTGAAGGTTTTGGATGCCATAAAGTACAAAAAAACACAAACTGAAATCGCTAAAGAGTTTCAAATTTCTCAGTCTCAAGTCTCGACCAGTAAGAAAAATGCTGATAAAATTGAAGAATGGAAAAACAATTGAAACCTACACCGAAAACGGAAAAGAAAATCTAATGACTATCTCGACAATGCTGGGTTGGAATGGTTTCATTGAAAAAGAAGTAAAGGAGAAGATAAACGAGACAATGATTATGCAGAAAGCCGATGAAATTGTGAAAGATTCAATTAATGATAATTTTTCGGCATCTAAAGGATGGTTATATAGATTCCAGCAAAGACACAATTTTACATTTAAGAAACTACATGGAGAATCGGGTTCTGTAAACGATGCAGTATATGACGAATGGATTGAAGAAACTTTACATACAATTCTTGCTGAGTACAAACCACGCGGTATTTTTAATTGTGACGAAACAAGCCTACTGTATAGAGCTATGCCAACAGGAACAATTGAAAAAAAAAATACGAAAAATTATACGGATTTAAAATACGTAAAGATCGCGTAACTGTGCTACTCTGTGTAAATCAAACGGGAGAAGAAAAGCTTCAACCTCTTCTCATTGGCAAAAGCAAACAGCCTAGATGTCTAAAAAATGTAAAAAATTGTCCTGTTGCATATGATTACTCACAAAATGGTTGGATGACAAACATATTTTTGCAAGTTGACTGACAAAATTAGATCTAAACATGAAAAAGCAAAATAGAAAAATTGTCCTATTTATGGGTAACGTTGGCAGTCACAAAACAGAGAACTCAATTCGATTGAATAATGTCAGAGTAGAACTTTTGCCTTCAAATACGACGCCCAATGTACAACCTCTTGATAAATGAATCAAAAGATCATTTAAAGCGTTATATAGACGGGAGATCATAAGAACTTCTCCATATTTTGGACTTGGGAACAGAGAACTGTTATGAAATATTTTTACAGTCTTTCAAAAAAAATAACCTTTTGACTGCTATACATTTCTGCAACAAAGCTTGGAATAATGTTCCTGTTAGTGTAATTAAAAACAGTTTTAAAAAAGCGAAATTTTTAAAGCCTGAATCTGATGAAGATGATTGTTGGGACACAGAAACTGAAATTTGTGATCTTTAAGAATTTCAAGAAGAGCTCGATAAACTCCAAATTACACAAGAAGAACTTTAGGAATTTATAGAATTTAAGGCAAATGAGGCTACAGAAATTGATGAGGTGTCAGAATCATCTGCTTGCACAGAAGATGATGAAAATTATGAAGTTGTAATAGATCCTCCCCCATCCTTGAGTGAATTACAGAAATCATTATCAGTTATACGAGGACATTGTATCTCGAAGTGGATATTATAAAATATTATATGGTTTAGAAAAAGAACTGCAGAAATGTACGGAAAAAGCATTAAGTAAACAATCAAATGTATTGGATTTTTTCAAAAAATTGTAATAAGGTGAGCGATAAAACCAAAATATTTATCATATAATTTAAGTGAATGTGTATTATAATGTTTAATAGTAGTATAACAAATTTTTATTTCATTTTGTAGCTCTCTTTTTTTTTAAAGAAAGTAACTTTTTCACAATTAAAACAATTGTTCTTTAACTGCTATAGATTAATAGTTAGATTTTAAGATATTATTAACGATGTGGTAAGGTAGAATAAATTTCCCCACTTAACTGAATATTCCCGCTTAATCGAATTATAGATGTTGGAACCACACATATTCGTTTAAGCGGGACCAACTGTACTCAATTTTCACCCACTTTCTGTTGACGTAGAGCTTTGAAATTTGGAATACATATGTATTCCTGAGGGCAATATAGGAATTAAAAATTATTTTTAAAAAATAGATACATAAAGGGGGGGGGGGGTTAAATTAAAAAATAATCACCATATCTCATAAACCAATGGAAATAAAGTCTTGAAACCTGACATGCCTATGGTAAAACTAAAACTAGTAAACACGTCTTTCTAAATTATTCAAAATTCGACATCGAAGTTGGATATTGCTGCCAATCGCTCTCCGTTTTCGAAAGACATCGCAAAAACACTACTTAAACTTAATGGATACTCAATTATAGTTTGATTTCCTACGGAGTAATCATTATTAAATTTAATAATGAGTATTTATTGAAAAGTACTAAAGGCAAGGCTACCGCAATAGCGCCAAATTTTTTCCAGCTTGGCAAAATATCGCAAATTTCGTAGTGCATTAAAAAAATTCTACATTTTAGTGAATTTTAATGAAAGTTAATATATATATATATATATATATATATATATATATATAAACGTAAAGTATAGTAATCACCAACAAAAAACAAATTATATTCGTGTGAAATGCGCCAAAAAGCTGCAGTAAAACACATAAATTCAATATAAACCAGTATAAGATTATATTTAGCCTGAACCAGCGCACCCCCCTCCCCTCACAGAACAAGAAGATTAAAAAAAATTAAAATTAGAACAAAAACAAGGAAAAAACAGGCTGCGGCCTTATCGGCAGTGGGTTGTATTTCAAAAGCAGCCGAGCATTCGAAAAATGTAAATAAAATATGCATTAGTAGCAGTGTGTTTCGGCCAGAATAGTGATAGCAATTACAAATGTTAAACATTTGATGGCTATTATCACATGCTCCCCCATCGGACCTTACGCCACCATCATGAAATGAATGCTGCACCTGGAACACAGTAAAAGATGCTAAAAATATGTTCGTTGAAAAAAAAAAAACCACACTCAACCAACTCAGCCACGTTGCCACAACCAAAATATAAAACATAAAACAAACTAAACTAGGCAGAATCCAACATCCAATCAACCAATCGAAATTCATTCCAGGTCTGATGCCAATCAACACAGCACATCATCATAAAACCGTCCTTGAACAGGCTTTAGGAAATATGAGTCATTCACTAGTATATATATATATATATATATATATGCATATATATATATAACATCCCCAACTGTCAGTTCTGGACTTTGATGAGAGCGGTATCGTTCGGAAGCTCTTGTCACGAAGATCAAGAAATGTAGAGGAACTAGACGCTCGATTCCAATAGTTTACGAGATATATGGGACCATTTCAGTTTAGAAGAAGAGAAATTTCGCAGGAAAAAACAACATGGGATTCTTTCAAAGATATAGAATACATGAAATTTGTCATAATTAACCATTATATAGTTTTCTACGTAAAAGTGTTGAAAACACAATTGTTTCCAACACCAGGAACGCACGCACACACGATGAAGGACATTATTGTTTGACAGTCAGCTCAGGTTTGTTTAGTAAGAGTGAAGCATACATGCTTTACTGATCGAAGACTGGATCCGAGTCTCGCATTAAAGCCTTTGGGAAAGAATGCTGAAGCATTGCATTGAAAGTAAGTGAAGAGAACTGGTTATAGGCCAAGAGATTTATTTTTAGTATGCCTTCTGTAATGTTATAATAATAGAGTTATAATAGTGTTATAATAGTATTATAATAGTTTTAACCCTCTCATGCATAAATTATTTTGCATTATTTTGCATTACACACAAATATATATATATATATATATATATATATATATATATATATATATTGTGATAAATGAGAATCCATTATAAAATAATTTTATTACTGTGCTGCATTCTAGCTATTATCTGTCCACAAAACAGATCTCCATAAATGAATGCTGAAAAGTTTTTTTGCTTTATAGGACAATACTTACCGGGTGTCCCAAAAAGGACTGACTGATTTTAAAATTCAATAACTTGCAAACGGTGACAGATATTTAAAAAATTCTTGCAGGAGGGTTATGCATAAG
Organism: Maratus speciosus; assembly: GCA_963932465.1. Lineage (NCBI taxonomy): Eukaryota > Metazoa > Arthropoda > Arachnida > Araneae > Salticidae > Maratus > Maratus speciosus. The sequence continues at coordinate 418,370,687 of OZ010794.1, read as the reverse complement.
GTCAAAAGTTTTTTTACAGTGATTTTCAATTTTAGTTCGAATTACAAACAATAGATGGCGCTGCGATCAATAGACGCTTAATTCAGACTCGATTTTTGGTACTTCATGGCCCGGATAATACATTTCCATCTCCTTTTTCAGCATGGAACAAGAGAAAGGACCAGAAATCGAGCCTGTATTTAGCGACTATTGCTTACAGCGCCATCTATTGTTTGTAATTCGAACTAAAATCGAAAATCACTGTAATAAAACTTTTGACCTTATGCATAACCCTCCTGCAAGAATTTTTTAAATATCTGTCACCGTTTGCAAGTAATTGAATTTTAAAATCAGTCAGTCCTTTTTGGGACACCCGGTATCTGTCCTCATATGAAGCCCGTATGAAAGAGAGGGTGAATATCACAGCAAATACTTCGATGAGTTTTTGAATATTATCTTATTTTCTTTATCAACTATTTGTAGTCTTGGAAGATGTAAACAACAGGCCCTGAAGGTATCTTATCGATCCAGCTGGGACGAAGACTTGCTGTATAGCAGAACCTGATTTTTCGATGTGTATATTGTCATCTGTTTGTTCACCCAATCTGTCCAGTACCAGGATAGTAACGTTATTTCCACACTATCATGAAACACTATCGTGAAAACCAATACCATAATTAATTATATAAGGCAAAATTACTGCCTTCGATAGCTTTTGAAGGAAGCTCATACTGTTTTCCCTTCTTTATTTCTCTTCTTCCGAAATACAAAAGAGCCCATATATCATGAACTATTGAATTCGGGAGCATAGTTCCCATACATCTCTTGGTCCTTGTGACAAGTAGTCCAGGCAATAGGGAATTTTACCTAGCAAAATTAATGGTAGTTCAGGAAATCGGCTTACTTTAAGTTTTTTGGGTCGCTGAATCCGAATTTGTAACTTCCCACCAAAATTTCCCCCGGCAACCCGACAAATTTTTGTAAAAAGCCCCCCCCCCCCAAAAAAAAAAGGTTTTTATTAAAAAAATCAATTTTTTTATTGTTTTAGGGGAAAAGTATCTAGAAATTCTGAAAGTAGACAAAATTTGCAACAAATTAGATATATGACATTATGACTTAGGATGAAGGGGGAGGGGGGGGGGGGTGTCTGCCTTGGAACATGCGCGCGGTGCTGCGTGGACTAAGTTGCGCAATTCCACTTAACCACTCACACGTTTACATTCGCCCTCCCATCTCCCCTCCGAACTTTCCTTATAAGGTTTACTTTAAGTTTTTTGGGTCGCTGAATCCGAATTTTTAACTTGCCCCCAAAATTTTCCCTCCCGAACCCCCCCCCCCCAAAGTTGTGTTATTAACTTAAATTTCTTATTGTTTTAGGAGAAAAGCATTACAAAATTCAGAAACTAGACAAAATTTGCAACAAATAGGATATATGACATTATGAAGAAGGATAAACGAGGAGAGAGAAGGCTGCCTCGGATCATTACCCGCGCGTTTTTCTCAAAAAACAAATTTTTTCAAAAGATCAATTTTTTGAGGGGTTGCCTGGTGATATTTTGGTGGGAAGTTAGAAATTCGGATTCAGCGACCCAAAAAACATAGAGTCGAAATCCAGAACTAGTATTAATTTTTCCAAGTAAAATCCCCTATTGCCTGGACTTCATAACTTTGTGCACGTAGCGACGCAGTGCATGTTCAGAGGCAGCCTCCCTCCTCCCCGTTCATACTACGCCATAATGTCATATATCTATTTGTTGCAATTTTTTTCTACTTTCTGAATTTCGTAATGTTTTCCCCCTAAAACAAGAAGAAATTTAAGTTAAAAACAACTATTTGGGGGGAAGTTAAAAATTCGGATTCAGCGACCCAAAAAACTTAAAGTAAACCTTATAGAGAAAGTTCGGAGGGGAGATGGGAGGGGGAATGTAAAGGTGTGAGTGGTTAAGTGGAATTGCACAACTTAGTCCACGCAGCACCGCGCGCATGTTCCAAGGTAGTCCCTCCTTCCCCTTCATCCTAAGTCATAATGTCATATATCCAATGTGTTGCAAATTTTGTCTACTTTCTGAATTTCTAGATACTTTTTCCCTAAAACAATAAAAAACTTGATTTTTTTAATAAAAACCTTTTTTGGGGGGCATTTTACCAAACTTTTGGGGGGTTGCCGGGGAAAATTTTGTTGGGAAGTTAAAAATTCGGTTTCAGCGACCCCAAAAAACATATAGTAAGCCTTTTTCCAGAACTACCATGAATTTGCCCTATACGGTCTCTATTGCCTGGACTAAAGGCTTTTGAGCGATACTACTCTTGTCAAAATCCATTACACACAGTAGGGGCTGTTCCCTAGTGAGTTAGAAATGATAATGTGTATCTACGTATTCATCGTTGGCGTTCCATTACCTGTAGTTCATTCTGTTAGCTGTCTATATGGCGGACCGTATGTTATTGCCAATATGAGTATCTGACAAGTAAACGTACCAGAGTCCTTGGGCTTTGGTGGCGAATTTAGATTTTTATAGCTCATTCGATTCGTCTTAATAAGTTTAGTAATGCGATGGCTCACGTATCAGCTATTAAATTTTAATAATGACAGGAGGCAGGGTGAAAGCTCAAAATTTCTTTCATTGAAAAACAGTTTTCGTTTAAGAAATAATAATGATTTCAGTTTACTTGTGGTTTTTACACTGTCATACATTGGTGATAACTACTATATAATACGGTACGATTATTTTAAAATATTGTAACTTCAGATAAATTTTTCGTTATTTGACAAGCAGGTTTTCGCAAATTATGAAGTCCTCCTCTAATTTTGTTCATCTTGTCAGTACTTTTTTACGAGCAAATCCCTTTACGAACACACGTTTCTTTCGTTTTGTTGCTCTTTTCTCTCATCAATTTTTCAGTCATCTCGCATTTAGCAGAACTTCTGCATACAGCTTCATGCGAAGGGCTTTCCCTTACTGCTTCATTTTTATCAATTTACATTACTGAAATTTTTCGGCGAACGTAATAGATTAACGTTTTTTATTCATTGTGTTCAAATGTAATGTCTTAGAATGTGGTATGTGACTGTAGCTCTGCATTATTTATAAAACAAGAAGTTTCTTCTGCAACACGATCCTACCATTTTAGATTATGATTGGGGTTTTTTTTTTCGTATTGTTCTTATATTCTACGTTTTAAATTTGGACCCTGAGGAAAATGTCTGTTTTTGTCTTTTAATTGCGAAGTTTTTAATGAGCTGATAGTATTCTCAAGTGTGCTCTACTCTACTCTGGTCCAAGTTTAACTCCCTTGAACCAGGCCCTGTTACTACTCAATTTTAAAATGATTTTTCTCCAATTTCTTTTTAAAGATTTTGCGAAGTTTCGTTCAAAGTCATGAGATTCTTGAAAGTTGAAAAATAAAGTTTTGGACTTCGAGACCTACGTTAAAAGCATGGTGAATCAAAAGAACGTCGCTCGAATTTATTTGAGAAATATAAGCGCAAGCCGAAAGTCGCAGTTACTGCGAGAGACAAGATTATATCCAACAATCTCATTCAACTCTTTGATTCAAGAATAAGTTTTGAGTAAGAATAATTAAATATTTCCTTCGTGGCTGGGAACATCGCGCTAATTCTTCAATCATTGACACACTGTCAGTTTGTATCAGTTAAGTTCATCCCTATGTTCAAGTATGGATTTGCCAAAGGCAGGCTACATTTATAACGATGAAAATTATGTCACTCCTATAGACTTTTTTTTTAAATTCAAGATAGGAAACCGATTTGTTTTGGGTGTGTCTTTGAGAGAGACCAACCACATACAAGACTAGTTCATGACGTTTAAAATGTCACACGGATTAGGTCAACTTTACGCGGTGATTGGTTTACACGGACATCGTTTTGTGACAAACTCTGTGTAAATATGATCCACTCTGTGTGACTCTTTAAAAGTTATGAACTGGCCTTTTATGTCGTTGGTCGCTTGTCGAGTCAACTGAAGAAGAAGCTTTTGCTTGCTGAGCTGTGCGAAAATTACTTTTGCTTTATCCACTTCTTCGAAATATCAATGTGTCAAAAATATATTATCAACAATATCTGGGTATGTAAGAACCATAAGTAAAATTAAATCATGTCAATATTTCTTAGACGACAACTGTCCTTCAATAAACAAAATTTTCTACTTTGACCCGGCCCCCTGTCATTATTTAAACTCAATGCACATATGCGAGGTATAAAATGACTAAGCCAAATGAGATGAATGAGCTATAAAAAACTAAATTCGCCGCCAATGACTCTAGTACCTCTATTTGTGAGAGAAATGCGTCCGTCGCGTCGATGTCTCAGGTAGCTCAATAAGTAAAGCGTTGGTAGTTTAAATCAAAGTTCTTGGGATCGTCTCTCGGGCGGTGCATTTTTTCACTCAATTGGAAAATCTCAGTTCGTATATAAAGTTTCCACTGCTGCCAACATATCGAAATTTTTGCAGCTGTGCGTCAATTTGAGCCAGCCTGAAAATATTTTGAACGGTATTATGTTTTTATACATTAAATTTAAAAGACTCACAAATAAAAAAAATACACTTTATTGAACGACCTTTCTGATTCATTTTCTTTACTTTACTTCGGTCAAATGCTCAAATTGACCCAACGCTATGAAAGTTATTTGTATGCTGACCGCTTTGGCTTCACTTATCTTGTGTTAAACACAGAAACACTCAGAAGGAAAATATAATATATATTTAATTATTGAAAGAAAGTATAGGTGCAGATTTACGGTCGCCAGTCGCCACGTGGCGACTAAATTTTTTGCTCTGGCGACTAACTTTCAGTGTCTTAGTCGCCAGATATCAATTTCCAGTGTTTCTAATCCCTGTCGTGGAATTTTGATATTTTTTTTTCTTTTGCAAATAGAAAAGCACCTGTTCTTTTCAATGGCCGAGATCAAGTATGACCTTGAGTCAGGGAATTTTTGTGATCTCAGTTACCGTCGTGAACGCTGCCCCTGTGATGTACTGCTTTCTTACCGAACATTATGTTCGAATATAATTCTGCGCATATCTGATCCACTACAAAGCGTAGCAGCTGCGAATCTTGCTTTTCCTTTGGACACCAGCGAAAACAAGCATTCCTTTGAAGGTTTCGTCGGAAACCCAGAGTTGAAATAAATACTCCTTTACTGCAGATCGGCTCACGAGACAGTCCAAAGTTTCCGATGGGATGGAAATTATTTAATGGCTTTGGATCATGGAGTCGCGAGGATAGATAATTCCGAACTATGAAGAAAAAAGGACAAAAAGAAAAAGAAATTCGCTCGAAAAAATACTTAACGCGAGGTATATTCTTGCTGTGTAAATGTTTTCTGCGAGTGCGAGATTTTCATAGAAGGAAATTTTATCACGAGTTTTGTGAATTTAGTCTCTTTGTAATTTCCCTTATCACTATCTTATTCCATCTAGATCTAGAGTGTAGAGTCTTGCATCGGGTCGGGTTCGCGCTGCATTTTTTCGTTTAATATTATACTTTTTTTAATATCAAAGTTTCAAGAATTATAGGATTAAATTAAATGTACACATTTGTTGTATCTAGTCTGTGTTTTGTTGTACATGTGTATTTATTAATTAAACTATTTTTCATTTTGAATTCCTGAGTTTTTTTTTGTTAATTTTTTCCATATAAACTCTATTGTTTTATGAGTTTGTTTCAGAATATGGCCACTAGATTTTGGTTAGGAGCCAAAGTGGCGACTGGGTTTTTGGAGTTTAGGTGCCACTGACTTCATAAAAATTTTCGGAATCTGCACGTATAAAGGAAATAATGGAATCAAACTTCATGAGCACACACATGGCTAACTTTTACGGTATATATTCAATGCAATAATTATTGATTCTTGCAGACACATTTCTATCCCCTACAGAACTTTACGTTACATTATAAGGCAGATCAGGAACCAGTCTTGGGCACACAAATCACAGTTTCTCTGTCGTACATCTTTATGCATGTCACTTTAAAGAGGGATGATAAGAGTTTGTCTATTCGAATATCCCGATGGCTGTAAAATATTATGTATATTATTCCTCGTACAACATCCCTTTTTCTATGCACATGCAATTTGCACAACGATGAAGAAGGTATCACCCGAAACTTTTCGAAAAGGCTTTTGACATAATATACCCACACTTTTTAAAAAGACGTTGCTTGATTAAAACTTGCAGTTAAAGTGAATCAAAAATGAATGGGGAAACGCAAAAGCAAATAATATCAAATATTGCAGTGGGAAATCCGGTACGGGTCAAGTGGTATTGGTAAATATTTAATAAGTATATGAGTTTAATCTAATAAATAGGTTCGGCTATATATAAATCAATATTTTAAGGGGTCTGAGGACTCTTAACGCTTTAAAATTTTCGAAAAAATTTTTTAGATGTTAAACTCCTATCTTTTCTGAACATTTTGATACAATTGTTTCCTTGAAATTCCAATTAGTACAGAAGTTATGGCTTTTAGGATTATTCCCACTCAATAGCTGAAGAGGCATTTCCGAAACTTTAAAGACATTTTACTTCAAATGAAGTTTTTGGGCATAAAGTGCAGATATCTAAAAAAAAAATTAATATTTTTTCATGCAATTTTCAAAGCATATGTTTCATGTTAGCCTGTATAAACTAAACCAAAAATTCCATTTTTATTGTTCAAAAAAATATTTTTTAGCTGATTATACTGTTCAAATTTTCAAAATTTTGTATTAGCTAAATACAATTTTGTATTAAAAAATATAAAAATATTTTTAATACAAATTTATTTAAGTTCAGGACAATCATTACAGTCTGAAGTATAATTAGACACAAAAAATTTTATTCCAGTTGTAAAATTTATTTTGTAATCCTGCGAGTAGACTGTTATACCAATTTTCTGCTCGGCAAATGTCTGACAGTTTGGAGTGCCCTATATATACTAATTCTGTGTCTTGCAATTTTTTAAATTCATAAAATGAAAGAACGCATTTATATCTTTTATTCCCAATAAAAATTGTGTTTTTAAATCATATACATTTTATGATATTAAATGTTGAAAATTGTCTCTTTTTTCATTTTTTCCAATTTTAAGAGTCCCGAGACTCCTTAAAGCAGAAAATTACATATAGAAAATAAACTTATTTTTGTGAAAAACTATATTCCTTTCTCTTTCAAAATATCAGATTTTCAGATAGGAGAAAAGAAGAAAACAACCTGTAACTTTTTTGAAGAAAATTATAACAAGTGTCTGTCAGACCGAAATGTCGGAGCATGGAGACGCATAAACTTGATAATATTTAAAAAAAGTTTTATTTTCATGTTTACTTTTTAATAGTATAAAAGTAAGTTTGAAATAACTGTTGTCGAATCTTCAAGTGTTTAATCGTCAGTTGCGTCAAGTAATGCTCAAATGCTAATATATCAGTAAGCGCTCCCACCTTTCTAATTTGGTGGAGCCTATCTTTTGCGAAAAGCACTTAAATGAGAGATTCCTCTAACCGACAAAGTATACTAAAAAAGACATAAATTACTTTATGTGACTGCTCTTTTAGACCAATGTCCACAGCAGTTTTTGACAAAGTGAAACTCTGGGATTTCTGTATGGTGGCAGGGTATGCAACTGTTAAAGGGAACTGAGTTCGTGGGCATGAGGCATTTTCTTCTTTCCCAGATTTACAAATAGGTTCGATAAGGAAAGAATTTCATTTACATATGGCCCATGATAATGATCAAAATGAAGCATTACAGCCTGTAGCAAACCTGTAGGCTCAAATCCTTGGCCATAGACGATACGTTTTACCGTGCTCAGTGCACCGTTTACCAATCCTCACCCTCTTCAGATATTGATACGTAACAGAACTCTACATCAAATTGCTAAGAAAAGTCCAGCCTGATGTACAGACGCTTAATCATCTTAACTCTTCTTGCTATTTTATTATTGTGGTCTCCTAATATTTTTGTCACTGGCCATTTTGATTTTTAAAATATTTCCTAATTATGTTTTTTAGCTTACTTGTTTTTGGGGAAAAGGCAAATGACATTTTGAAATCATTCAAGTTCAGCAGGAAGCAATATAGCTTTGCGCCGTTGTATAAGGGATAAGTGCTCGTCTGAAACTTAACCTACGGAAAGAGAATTAAGAGTCTTTCGAAATTGACTTTGCTGATCGTCGCTTTGTCTCATTGACTTTGTTAAGGTGAAACGTTTTTCAAAAACTATAAGCATTGTTTGTACTTGAAAAACCAAAACGTCTTTTATAGAATGTCTCTAATATAGAGGGATGTCTTTTACAGGCTATAACTTCTTAATATCCAATGATTTAATCATATTTGCCTCACTGAATGCTATCTGCTTTACCTTCGCGATATCTTTGTTCAAGATCTGCCATCAGACGACTTCCAGTCATTGAAAATTCGTCAATAATTATAAATGACTCTGGATCCATGCTGAGCTGTAGATTTCTTGCTGCCTGACTTCCTAACTCAACAAACTATTTAAAACACGATGGTACGTTAAACGCAGAGTGAATTGTCTTGCCCTCGACATTAATTGCAGCAGTACCTGTTAGTGTCAAAAGCATGGTAGCTTCTGATCCTAACTGCTCAGTCAATTTTACGAAATTTTTCTTAATGCCGTTTTTATTCTATCTCCTGCTTTTCCAATAATAAATGTTCACTTAGGGAAATTTTTTACTGTTGTTTGTAAAGACGAAAGCTTAATTGAATTGTGCTTAACTGAAGTATCTTCTGTTGTTTATATGTAAATCTAATGTCATAATTATTACAATTTTTGTGCACTGTAATTTATTGTTCTTTGCAATAATTCATAAATGCTGAAAATAAAGAGAAGCCACTGGATAAAAGAGTATACAGTAAAGAAAAACCAATGGATGTATTTGAGCGATTACCATTTATTAAATGTAGCTCAGATCTTTGAGAAAATCAAAAACTGGAACTGGATCCATCGAGTTAGCGGCAGAAAATGTCAAAGCCCCTTCAATGATTTGCACTTCTGGCAGAGCCCAGAAGTAATTAATGTGGTATCATGGAAAGGTTTGTAACACATATTACAGCACACATAGGTAGTTTGCTATGCTTCTGTATCAAACTCGATAGCTTTATTCATCTGGGTTGCTGTTATATCGTTACTCTGCAAATATTCGGAAGGCAGCTGGCTTATTGTTATGTGACTTTTCCACATAGAATTACGGTAAATAACTCTTTTCACCTCACTTGCTTTCTTTTAACCTGCATTTTGCTACATCTGTATATAACATTAAACATATAAAAATATAAAAACATATAAAACCATTTAGAAAATGTGCAATAAATCTTGGCAACAGATTTAAAAAAAAATCAGGGATTAATTTGTGAGCATTAGTAAACGTGATTTCTCGCAAATTATTTTTCATTGTCGTAACCATTTTCCCAATCATAAGAGTAAAACTGTATACTCATACGTTAATTTCAAAATCTCACCAAACTTGCGACATTTGGCGACCAACAATAAGTCGCTATAAATGAAGCCAAGTAGGCTATAGCTGACTAATTTGTCGAAATTCCCATTCAAATTCAGTACTAATGAATTTTTAGTGATCGGGTTCTTTGCATTTTAGTTTTGTGTTATTCTACTTCCGTTTTTAAGTGTACATCTTGACAAGAAAAGCTCATTCACTTCATAATGTTTACTAATACGTCAATGCGGCTAATACGGAATCCGTTGCCATGCTTCTAGTACCCAAAATCGTATTCTCCATATTCGTATTCGATTTATTTTCTCTTCTCTTAATTTAAAATTCAAATTAAATTGCATTGATTAGGAAGGTTACGGAGAATGCAAGGTTTGCATTAAAAAAGAAAAAAAAAACGTGGTATCTACGTACGTAGGAAGTTAAACTTCTAAAAGTCAATCTGTATCCCAGGTCACAAATGTTGACATCATAACGATGCGGACGAGGTTAAAGTTCATAATTTACAACAATGGAGCGAATGTTTTAATTAACAATTTAAACAATCGTAATGAATCGAAAATTGAAAGATCTTGAGTCGACATTTCAGGGCGTTAGATTTGACGAATATTTTTCATTTTGCATACCCAACGAGATTTTGGCACTACTGATATCCAACTCATTTTTTGTGTCGATGCGACAAATATTTTGGATGCTCTCGTGTTCATAAAAGTGTCATTTTTGCAGGAAAGTCGGTGTTGTGCTTCGACAATTAATGAAATATAGCAGTTAATCGATCTTTACTAAAAATCAGCTAAATAAAATCTTTATTTCCTGAACATGCATGGATTGGCTGGCATCTTACTATCAATTATATGAGCAATTTACTAAACTTTAAGTATTACGTATTACCTTGAACTAATTTACATTTGCATCATTCTTACATACAGTTTTATATAGTATAAATTAATGCTATATCCCATTTAGTAAAAGTACAAATTATTGGATAGTCGTAAATGTTCTGTTGTTTTGAAGATTATCGCTTTCTTTATAATAAAACAGGTAATTTCTGAGAAATCCAAAGTAATTTAGAAGAAAAGGAGAAATTTAATCTAAAAAAAAAAAAAAAAAAAGTTTTGTCTTCGTTTTCAACAGTTTTTCCTGTTGTTTTCGGAAGGAATTACGTTACACAGAAACTAGAGCTATGCCATTAAATACTTTTAAAAACTTTTAAAAGGATAAAAGTTCACAAAACAAACATTAGCTGCTGGAAATAATTGTAATTGAGATTCTAAATGACGATAAAATCAGATAGCGTTTCTTCTTAAGCAACGACAATTATCCCTCTTAATGTCCTCATTTTATTTAGCAGAATCTGATCAGGGTGTGAATTTTCAAGATAATGTTGGGACTGTTTTGTTTAGTTAGAAACATAAATTTACTTTTTAGATAAAATACTGTTAAATAAGAAATACAGATCTAAAGCTTAAAAACCTCACTTTGTCAAAGATTTTATTTACGCACTAGTGTGGTTAAAATAAATAAATATTTTTATAAGTATAATTTTAATTTATTTTTTAAATAATTTTCCGCAGTGAAAATACGCCCGAAATTATTGAATATTAACTACCTGAAATTGTTCACATTACTAACTAAGAATTACTAATTAAGTGAAAACATTGCCTCATGTTTTCGCAGGATTGTGTGCTCATAAGAAAACTATTCCAACTTGTGCTGTGGTTGCAGCCTTACCGACATTTAAGAGTGAAAGATGCTAATCTTGGTATCGTCCTCGTAGCTTATTGGTGGAACGTTGGAACGTTATTCCAAATATCCGGGTTCGATTTCCGGATTAGACATTTTTCATTCTGTTGGTTTAAGCTTAGTTAGCAATGTGAAAATTTTCACGTATTTAATACTAAATTTTTTCATAGTTAAATTATCATTTTTTAAAGAAAACGTTTCTCCAAAAATCTTCATTTTTGAATACCTGCATTACAAATGCGAATTTCCATAAACAAATTGACGACCTAAGCAATATAAAAAATAATGATACGACTAAATGGAGTAGGGGCGACTGGGTCAGTTTTTAATTATTTATTTTTATTAATTTTTTGTTTAAATTTTTTAAACAAAAATTCACTGCACTTTTAAAGCACAGACATTTGGCTATAAATACCCGGAGTTCTATGTTTGTAGCTTTTGTAGTTTATGTTTAGGGGAAGCCTGAAATAAGAGAAAAATGTGTGCCAACCTACCCCGCCGCGGGGCAAGTTGCCTATACCTATGGGGTAAATTGGCTCACGCTTCATAAAAAGTTATTTTAAGCTCGAATAAGACACGTAGTTAAGAGAAATCAATTTTATTAATACCAGCAAGTTTAAACAAAGGAAAAATTCCCGTACAATGTTATACAGACATAAAAATAATGAATAAAGCATTAACACTGAGTAGGTTCAATCGTACTCGATATCATCATCAGAGTTACGGTTATCACAAATGTAAAATCGAGTGTTTCCGTTTGTGTAGGCCACTTGGGCTTAAACACTGCGTCGCACACACTTTATCGGAGTTTGCTGTTTTTAAAGTACCAACACACACCAGATATTAACCTTCCTCGTCATCTGAGATATTGTCAAGATACGTGCTTTTCACAATAACAAGTTCCCTTTTATTATAGGTGGGAATAAATTTTTGCTTATTATCTGTTTACGTTTGGCCAACTTTTTCTGTTGCCTTAATTTTCTTCTTTTTTGTGTTTCATCTTTTTTGCTCTCTAAAGCTTACTTTTCCACTTTCAATGCCTTCAGATTTGGTGAATCTGTAAATATTCATGTGACTGTCTTTTACCTACGCCTATATTTCACTATTTTCGTTTTTATTCTGTCTTTTTTATTGGTCTGACATCCTCAGAATATAATATCCAACATCATAAGCCGGAATCAGAGGGCTCCAGTGAGTGTTGGGGATAAAAATAAAAAGGTGATACAGAATCTTTTGAGCATCCAACTTCTAACCTGTCATAGCTGAGTTATGAACATCATCACTCGTTTAAACTTCACTCTTCATAATTTTGAAATATAGGACCAGACTTCTCCAAGGAATATTAAAAGCTTTAACAGTTTGCGTAATAGGTCGTCCGTTTATTATTACGACTTCCACATCATTTCTTTCTTTCTAAACGATGACCAGGCCCCCTACCTGCCGGGTTGCCCCAGCGTAACGGGTTTTGTACCTCGATGAAGCGACAAGAAATTACTTATGAATGCAAAAAGAAGAAAAATCGCAATAAATGTCCACTGCACATGTGTAACGCTTCAAAACTACAATGGGGATTGTAGAAAGCAAGAAGAAAGGTACTCTGGGACTAGGTGCGTAATCTATCCATAAACAGACAAATTTTGAGGACTGCGTCTACTTATCCCTGTAGCCAACTAGCCCCGGTCTCTCCTACTACTACAAAAGCATTAATATTTAAAAATAACGCCTAATTTTGTTACTGCAATTCGTGTTTTTTCCCAAAAATTTCCTTTACAATACAATTATTTGGCGTAGTCAGGGATCTATTAAAAAAAAAAAAAAAAAAAAAAAAAAAAAAAAAAATCCCTGCCGCCCGGCCTACAGGCGGAGGTAGATTTCGAAGTTAAATATATTAATTGCTCCAACAAAAACTGAATCATGATTGGATATAAATCTACTTTAACAGTTTTATCTGGCCGCTTTTGACGAGTTTTTATTTCATTTTTATATAATAGCTGGTTTTATCAGAATCATGTTAAGGCGGTATTAAAAAAAAATACTTTTGCATGCTCAGCAACTCGAAATTTTCTGACACATTTTCAGATTCATTTATAATAGAAAAAATACGAAACTTGCTGACGGGATTTTTGAAAAGATTTATAAGCGGCATGTGTTCTTATTTTTCTTTCAATTAATTGAAACTTGATTAATAAACAATTATTTTATCAGTAGGACAATATTTTTCGTTTCAAATACAATCGCATCGGGAAATTCTATTCAAAATGCCCACTTTGACATCATTTTTTGAAATATATTCTGCCTCTATCAAAAAATCGATCATTACGGTACATTATATAGTTTCTGAAGAAGAGAATCTATCAATTAGATCCGTTTGAGAGCAAAAATGAATTTAAAAATGAGTCAGAAAATAAGCAGTTTGGATTTGAATGCCCCCTCAATAAGATGATTTTTTTCTTCAACCGCTATGTATTTTTAATTTGTTTTTGCTGCAATAATTGGTCCTATCAAGAACTTATCTATATAAATGTTGAAGACAATATTAAGAAGATATATGATAAATTCATGGGGATTTTATATCTTGTGAATTGACGGGGTTATGGAAATTTTTCTTCTTTACTCCCCTTTTTTGTTTTCGTTTTTAATTTTTTTTGCGGTACAAATTGGTCCTATCAAAAACTTGTGAATATAAAAGTTGTAGATAATATTAAAGAGATGTATAATAAAATTAATTGAATTTGATACCTTGAGAATTGACGAAGTTATGAATTTTTTTTCTCCCAAAAACCCTATTTTTTGCGCCCCTTGAGCCCATTTTTAATTTTATCAAAAATCTGTGATACATAAATTTTTGGCCCTTTTTTAGGAGTAATAAAAACTTTAAACTGATTTGATATGTACAAATTTTAAGAAGTTATGGGTTTTTTTCTGTTTTCACAAAACCCCACCTTATCGGGCCCCTTGGCCCGATTTTGCCCATTAACGAACTTGACCGAGATTTTATGCCCCTTGATTTTATGTATCAGTTTGGAAGAGATTTACGCAGAATTGTGAAGTTATCGTGTCCAGAAGAAAGTGATTTATATAGATACATAGATAGATTGATAGATAGATAGACAGATAGATAAAGTTTTTTACTGAGGGTGGTTTTGGGTTCTAGGGGTCATGATCGGTGTAGATCTGCAAAAATTTTTCAGAAATTCCAACATAGGAACGACGCCAATAGATAGTATTTCATACGATATCTACCTAAAAAATCTTTGTTTTATTAACTCTTTGTAAAAAGCTCAGACAAGTGAATTCATTAATAAGATATATACTTTTTCTAATCATTTTTTTAAAGTAACATATTTTTTTTTAGTTTCTGTACCAGAAAATTGTGTTCCATAAAACTTGTCTAAACAGCTTACGCTAGTCATCCGAGGATACTCGAAAGCTAATGTTAAATCGCTGGCTGCTTTCTTTTTTATTTCTTTTTGTATTATAATATTTTTAAGGCGGTTCTAAAAAAAACCCCTTCCCCCGCTCTATAACACAGCACTTTCTTGCACATTTTTGAGTCATCTACTTACATAAAACCAAAGTATAGGGAAGTGGCGGTAACCATTCCGGAGCGAACCAACCGTAGCTAAACGCCATATGTTAGGCTTAATGGAAAACATATGCTAAAATATATCAACGAAATGATATTTTCTCCTACTTCAAATCATGTCTGTTCAGCATATATTCATATAAAACATGTATATCAATATTTCTGTAAACAATTTTTATATTTTGCACACTTTTTTTCTGAAATAGTGTAGATAAGCCGAAAACAGTTTAGTGTTTCATTTTCATAAAAAAAGAATATATTTAAAAAGCAATAACGCATTGAATATTTAATTTTAATGTTTTGTGAAATCCTCAGAAATTTTGTTTCACTTTTCTAATTATTATCAATGTTTAAATAAGTACTGCTGCGTGGTGAGTCATTCACCTTTGAGACTCCTTCATCAAAATTATTTGTGCTGATTGGTAAAGTATGTTTAAACATCTTTATTGATCTCAACATTGTTTTGAAGATTTATCTTTCTTAATTTTTACAGAATCCTTTTATAGTGGAATCTTTAAACTATTGAAGTTCAATCAAAGCAGTTTATTTCCTTTGGGAAAGTCGTTTTTTATATCAATGTATTGCCGATTATTACATCGTTGAATTTTTTGAAAGTTTTACTTTTACTTGCTGCTATTTATTTGCTGTCTTATTTGATGTGCTAACTTTTTGCATTTGTAAATATCACTTCAGAGCTTTGTACTGATTTCTTTTCTGGAAACTATATATGGTATTATATAAAACCTACAATTATCGTTGTATTCCATTTTTCGTTATTCTTAACAGACTATTCTCCTACTATGAATTAAAAAAATTGTATTCACAAGCTCGACAATTCTGCTTTATGGTACTATTGACATAGCTGCTACTTTTTTGCATTATTTTTTACCATAAGTTATATACCAGGTTCTTGAATCATGCAACATTACAATATGTTTATCATTATTTTTGTGAAAAACTGCATTATATTCATACGCATGCAATTTGCTGTCTTATTTGATGGGCTAACGTTTTGCATTTGTTAAATATCGATGCAGAACTTAAAATATTTAATGAATTCTTGTTTCTGAACGGCAGTTCTTTACTTTCCTTCTGTGTCATTTTCTGAAATTCTGTTCAAAACACTCATTTAGTTTTTTCTTGAAAATCTGTTGTTATGTCAAAATGGAAAGTGAATTCGATTAGACAGTTTCTGAAGAAGTGCACCTGCCAATTTCATACGATCGAAAAAAAAAAATTGTGAAAATGCGGCAAAAATTTGTCAGGTTGGATAATAGCACAAATTATTTTTTTGTCAAAAGATAACGGAGGTCGATAAGATCAACCAAGTATCATTTTGTTTGTTTGTTTCAGTTTTTATCTCTGAAAACGCTTTTAATTTCGAAACTGATTTCGAAACGAAAAATATCCTCCTAAACAAATGCAATTGAAATCGAAAAAATACAAATATAGCCGATTAAACACCAGTCTCAGATTGCCGATACAAAAAACAAAAGAAATCAGCTAAAAACATTGAAATTCAAAAGCAAAATTTGCAAACAACACTGTCGTTGGTTTAACCTAAGTTAAGTAGTGTCTTCGCATTACTAGTAAAGGCTCTTTTGAGTACTTTTTATTTTTTTTTTACTAGCGAAGGCTCTTCCGAGTACTTTTTATTTTTTTTTACTAGTGAAGGCTCTTCGATGTGCTTTTTATTTTTTTACTAGTGAAGACTCTTCCGAGTATATTTTATTTTTTTACTAGTGAAGGTTCCGAATACTTTTTATTTTTTTACTGGTGAAGGCTCTTCCGAGTACTTTTATTATTTTTTTACTAGTGAAGGCTCTTCCGAATACTTTTTTTGTTACTAGTGAAGGTTCTTCTCAACACTAATTTTTTTTTTTACTAATGAAGGCTCTTCCAAGTACTTTTTATTTTTTTACAAGTGAAGACTCTTCCGAATACTTTTTATTTCTTTACTAGCGAAGGCTCTTTTGGATACTTTTAATTTTTTTACTAGTGAACGCTAGTCCGAATACTTTTTATTTTTTCTTACTAATGAAGGTCTTCTGAGAATTTTTAATTTTTTTTAGTAGTGAAGGCTCTTCCGGATACTTTTTGGTTTTTTTTACTAATGAAGGCTCTCCCAAATACTTTTTATTTTTTTACAATTGAAGGCTCTTCCGAGTACTTTTTATTTTTTTTTTTTTTTCGAGTTCGATCGCAGATTTTTTTTTTATGCCACTACTTTTAATTTCGAAAACAGTTCAAAAAGAAAAAAAAACTGCAACCAAAACTGAAAAAAAGTAGACAGGTAACCGGTTAGCGATCGAAATCCTCTATTCTATGTAAGCAAAAAGAATTTAAAAATAATGAAATGCAAACGAGAAATTTGCGAAGAAGCACTGTCAGTGTTTTAACATTACCTAGCGATTGTCTCTGCGCGGTTAGTGTAGACTGTTAAGGTGAGAATGATAATTCCAAAATCATAAAAAAGCATTTATTAACGTACCTATTTCTCGCGATTCAAATATTTTTTCCTATTTCTTGTATTATAAATATAATTCGATCATTTAGTTTTTGTGGGTATTCAGTTCTTTTTTTTTGTAAATTTAACTTTTAAAAGATATAGATTGCTAAATTGCGTAATTATTGCATGTTTAAATTTATTTCTTGCCAAAAGTTTACGTTACAATTTTGTTACTGTTTAAAAGTATTAAAAAACTATTTAAATAGCTTTAGAAGTTACTGGGGGAATATGTATTTCAATATCAGCAAATTTGCATGTGATTTGTCAATTATTGTTGCCTCCTTAAAAGCCAGCTGACGTAGTGCCTGTTTTTAAATTTCCATATTGTTTTTTTGTTTTTTGTTTAACTACACACAATCCTTTGTAATAATACTGTTTTCGCAATCCATATTTCGATATTTGTAAACATGTTAACGATAATCATTAACATCCTAAAGAGAAGAAACCTTTCATCTGTTAAAAAAAACTTGCAATTAAAATCGGTCTATTAAAGGCAGTTGGAAACCCCTATACCTACCATGTTAAATTAATGTACCTTTTCTCAAAAACTACCGAAGATATTCACTTGAAATTTTTTATATACGTAATATGAATAATACCTAATAAAGTGAAGTCAGTTTTACAAACATATATTCTTTAGTTATTTTTTATTAAATCTCGAATAAAAAACACATTTAAATAACAAAAAACTTCCATTTTTCCAAAGATTTTTTTTTTTTTTTTTTTTTTTAATAAAAATGTTGTAGAAATGTTTGTAACAAAAGTTCACTGCAGATTGTTCAAGGATACGTGTGAAATATTCTGGAACGATTGCAAAAAATAATATGTAGTAGTTTCTATAAAAAGGTACATCGAAGTTCACAAAGCAACATTTTGAGAAAATTTTGTTTAAGGTTTACGCATGTAATGTTCATGTATGATGTAAACAAACTGAATTACTTAATTTTTAGGTGCGTTCGTAATTATAGTCCAAGAGCTGTTAAACATTTTAGGGAAGGTATTTGAGGCACCCTGAAAATTTGTGCAACACTTGTTTTGTAATGGCTGAATACAAAATCGAATGTCTGGCTGAAGGATCGTGGCCCAAAAACTGTGCCAGACACGTGTCAAGTGCCATTTTTTTTTTTGACTACCCAAAAAAGGTATTTGAGGCACGCTGAGATTGAGACAGAATAATATTTATACTTAGAAAAAAATACTTTTGAAAACGACAGACACTTTAGTCGGCCCAAAAACTGTGCCAGACACATGTCAAGTGCCATTTTTTGACTACCCAAAAAAGGTATTTGAGGCACGCTGAGATTGAGACAGAATAATATTTATGCTTAGAAAAAAATATTTTGAAAATGACAGACACTTTAGTCGGCCAGACGCGTGTCAAGTGCCATTTTTTTGTCTGGCACAGTTTTTGGGCCACGATCCTTCAGCCAGACATTCGATTTTGTATTCAGGCATTACAAAAGAAGTGTTGCACAAATTTTCAGGGTGCCTCAAATACCTACTCAAAAATGTTCAACAGCTCTCCTACTATTATATAAATACGTAGCACCTATAGTCGTCGTTCAGTCCGTCTGTCCGTCTGCATGTAACAGAGCAAAAACAACCCAACCGAATGGTCTGAAATTTTAAATATATGATTGTTGCAAAATTTTGTCGAGCCATTTCAAATTTAATGAAAATCGGATGTATAGTTAAATTACAGGGACAGTCAAAAGTTTTTCTTTACATTACGGCTAATGAGTAAAATTATTGCAAGTGCATTTTAATGATGTTAAAGCTTTCCGAATGGTCTGAAATTTTAAACATATAATTATTACGACATTTTGTCGTGCCATTTTCAATTTTATGAAAATCGGATGTATAGTTTAATTACAGGGACAGTCAAAATATTTTCTTTACATTACGGCCAATGGGAAAAATTATTGCAAGTGCATTTTAATGATGTTACAGCCTTCCGAATGGGCTGAAATTTTAAATATATTATTGCTGCAAAATTTTGTCGAGCCATTTCAAATTTCATGAAAATCGGATGTATAGCTTAATTACAGGGACAGTCAAAAGTTTTCCGTTACATTAAGGGGAATGGGAAAGAAAATATTGCAAGTGCATTTTAATGATGTTAAAGCTTTCCGAATGGTCTGAAATTTTAAACATATAATTATTGCGACATTTTGTCGAGCCATTTTAAATTTTATGAAAATCGGATGTATAGTTTAATTACAGGGACAGTCAAAAGTTTTTCTTTACATTACGGCCAATGAGAAAAATTATTGCAAGTGCATTTTAATGATGTTAAAGCTTTCCGAATGGTCTGAAATTTTAAACATATAATTATTGCGACATTTTGTCGAGCCATTTCCAATTTTATGAAAATCGGATGTATAGTTTAATTACAGGGACAGTCAAATTTTTTTCTTTACATTACGGCCAATGGGAAAAATTATTGCAAGTGCATTTTAATGATGTTACAGCCTTCCGAATGGGCTGAAATTTTAAATATATTATTGCTGCAAAATTTTGTCGAGTCATTTCAAATTTCATGAAAATCGGATGTATAGCTTAATTACAGGGACAGTCAAAAGTTTTCCGTTACATTAAGGGGAATGGGAAAAAATTATTGCAAGTGCATTTTAATGATGTTACAGACTATGCACTTATGAAGTGCAAACAAATACACATTCAGTACAATATGGGGTGCAAAAAATAATTATAAAACTAGTTATAGTACGAACGCACCTCATTTGCCACGTTTGACGAGCAATTTCCAACTTGTTTTAACTTCTTGTTGTCGTAGAAACAAAAGTAATTTACCTTTTGAAAGAAGGAAAATAAAGGATTCAAAATATTAAAAAATACAAAAAAATGACTTTATTCATGAATTTGACTTCCAACTGCCCTTAAGCTAATTTTAAAAAGATCAGTGCATCATGTTTTTTTTTCTTTTTCCGCATTCGCAATATTTTTAATGTTTGCATCTAAGTACATTTATAAAAAAATCCGGAAATTGTACGTAAAACGGGGCAAATGATGTACGTTCGTACTATAGCTAGATTTATAAAAATTGAGATCTTATTTCAACAGCTGTTGCACTCTTATGCAAAAACGCATGACTACACAATTTATTACGGTTATAGATATTAAATTCAGTAATACGGAAATAATAGGACTCCTTCTTAAATAGAACGGCATCACCATAGCAACCTAGAATCATTGCCTATCATGGGGCATCATTGAATTAATTACGTGTAATAGGATTTAATAGAACGAAGAAAACTTTTATTAATATTTTTTAAAGTTTTGATTCGATTTTCATAAAATTTGAAATGACTCGACAATATTCTGCAACAATTATATATATTAAATTTCAAACCATTCGGTTGAGTAGTTTTTGCGCTGTTACATGCAGGCAGACGGACAAAAAGACGGACAGAACAGACGACAACTACTGATGCCACATATTTATATAATTCCATCGCACCTAAAAATACTAGCGACACACTTGTTGTATTTTGTTTATGTGTTTTTTGGGCAGAACATCTTTTTCCAAATCTGGAGAGAAAAAAATATCAGTTTATAAACTTATTAAACAAAATAGGAGAAAGAAAATGCGTGCATTACAATTATGAATAATCTATCAAACAATGCTACAAGCGGATGATAGTCACGCAAAAAACAGTTTCGGTATACTTGTAATAATTCTTACGCTGCTAACAAAGCTTGCTTATTTTATTAAAATAAATAAATAAATAATTAGTTTCTAATAAAATTCGATATGAAAAATAAATTCTAGTCTTACGGAGTAAATGTTCTTTGACAATGCTCTTGAAATTTCTAATCATGTTTTCATAGAAAATATTTCCAGATGGATCGGCTTTATAGAAATGAAATGGCCATATATGGCAGGGCTGCGGAGCGGAGTCCATTTTTGAGCGAAAGAGTCGGAGTCGGATCTGTTAAAATTCCCGGAGACGGAGTTGTCCATTTTACAAGCACGGCTGTGGAGTCGGAGTCGGAGTCAGGGCTATTTTTGAGCAAAAGTCTCGGACTCGGAGTCGGATCTGTTAAAATTACCGGAGTCGGAGTCGTCCATTTTTACCCACCGACGCCGCAACCCTCACATATGGCACTAAAATTGACTCAATAAATTTTCAGAATTACTCCAGTGTATATTAATTACCATTTATTAGAGCAGACAGATCGAAAAATTACCATATTGTTAGGACTAGCAAAATATTTAAGTACAGACAATAGGAGCATGTAGCTGATATTAAATATAATAGAAAAAATCCCTGTCGGCTCGGGCCTACAGGCGGAGGTAGATTTCGAAGTTAAGTACTAAATTCACCAACAAAACTTAAATCAAGATTAGAGATAAACCCAGTTCCTTCACTAAGAATGAGCTCTAGGGAGCTAAGCATTTTGTGAAAATTATAATATACACGAATACACACACGCATGTATATGGAATAGGTTTAAAAATGGCTAAAACAAATTCAGAGAACCTCAAAGTGTTAAAATATGTTAATATTCCCATAGTCGGGTTTTTATCATGTTTTAATACGTTTCTTCAAACTCACATGACGTTACATATTTACCTGCTGAGGTCCATTAAATTTCCAATATGACGCATTTTTTTTTATTATTATTCGTTAAACTTTATTTCATTTTGAGTTTTCATGCGGAAATCTTGCTCTAAAAAACTTATGACGTGATATTCAATTTGTTTTCAATTCGTCAAACTGTTTAATTTAATTTTTCACGTGAAGTCTTGCAATAGAAAAGCAATTGTTGTAGTGAGAATTTTATTGCTTTTTTCTTATTGTTGGCAACTGCTATAACGAAAAATATTTATTTTTTCCTGTCATTGTTGTGTAAGAGCTAGTTTATCAGAATCATGTTAAGACGGTATTCAAAATTTTGAGCCCTCCCCATTTCCATTCCCTTGGGCCGATTTTGCTCATTTTCAATCCCCGCCGAGATATTAACCATATCAAAGCTGTTGGCGAGTTTGAAGAAGATCCGCGCATAATTGCGACTTTAGTACATACATATATATATATATATATAAACTTTTTAGCTGGGGGTGGTTTTGGGTTCCTGGAGTCATATAATGAAAAGTTATGAAGGAATTTTTCAAAAGTCGCATCATGGTGACGACTGCAATAGGTAGTATTTCTTACGAAATCTACCTAAAACCATAATCCTAGCAAGATTATATCACGAAGAAACCGTCCAAATAAATTTCAATGAAAGTAAGGTTATTTTTCCCTCCCCTCTACTATCTATCATTGCAAGATAAACCATAGAGATTTAATATGCAAACACGCAAAAATTTAATATGTAAGGATGCAGCGTCATTTAACTTACCAAAATTATGGCTCGAGCTACTCAATGGATACGAAAATAAAAAATAAGCGTCCAAGTAAAATAAAAACATAGTATTCATAATAAGAAAGAGTATGTGAAAGTACGTATTTTTATTCATTTGGTTTGAAAATGACTCGGGTAGAGTCGAAACATGTAAACAGCCGAATAAATATATTTTTACTGTTTTTAAAGTTTCAATTTACACCTTCTAGAAATGAAAATGAGTATGTTCATTTATGATGAAACAAATAGTTTGACAGATAGTTAAATGTATTTTCAAATATCTGTGGTTCGAAAACATGTCTTTTCCTTATAGCGGAATAATCGGGAAACGAGGCGGCTGCCCCGGACCCGGTGCTAATTGCGGTCTTGTTAGGGGACTCGATCCTCTGTATACAATTCAAATATTTAAATTATTGCAAAGCGTAGAAGATTTTGTGAAATTAAAAATACTTATGCCGAATAAGAAGGAAGTAGTATTTTTACACTTTATTATCTATATGATACATTATTCAATGATATATACAATTAAAAAATAAATGTATTCGTCCAAAATTACAGTATACACCTTCGGACCCTCCAACAGTTTTGCCAAATTCCCGCGCGACGTTGTGAAGGCCCTGCTTTCTTAACCCTTTAAGCATGGTGCCCGATAAGTGTAAGTTACTTTTTTGAAAATTCAGATTGTTTAATTGCTACCAATATTTTTAAGTAGAAATATTTACCTTATTTAATGGCAGAAAAAATGATGTGAGAATGAAACCAATCACATTATTTAAACAAGTTGGAAATTGCTCGTCAAACGTGGCAAATGAGGTGCGTTCGTACTATAACTAGTTTTATAATTATTTTTTTCACACCTTATATTGTACTGAATGTATAATTTTTTGCACTTCATAAAGTGTATAGTCTGTAGCATCATTAAAATGTACTTGCAATAACTTTTTTCCCATTCCCCGTAATGTAACGGAACACTTTTGACTGTCCCTGTAATTAAACTATACATCCGATTTTCCTAAAATTGGAAATGGCTCGACAAAATTTTGCACCAATTATATATTTAAAATTTCAGACCATTCGGAAAGCTGAAACATCATTAAAATGCACTTGCAATAATTTTTCCCATTGGCCGTAATGTAAAGAAAAACTTTTGATTGTCCCTGTAATTAAACTATACATCCGATTTTCATAAAATTTGAAATGGCTCGACAAAACTTTGCAACAATCATATATTTAAAATTTCAGACCATTCGGTTGGGTAGTTTTTGCTCTGTTATATGCGGACAGACAGGCAGGCAGACGGGCGGACAGACGGACGGACGGACTGAACGACGACTATAGGTGCTACGTATTTATATAACTACGAACGCACCTAAAAACTGGTGGAAATCAAACAATCTGAATGAAATCAAAAGTAGTATTCACTGCCCGTGAAAGTTGCGGGCGCGAGAATTAAAGGAATAAACTCTATCCGCAATGCGGTGGTGTGACTTTACTATTAGTGTCGAATTCATTAAGATAATATTTATTATGAGCAGAAATTATGATTTACCAATTTTAATTAGTTTTTGTGCAACATCTTTCAAACATGAGTACAAAAGTATTGCAGAAAAAAATGAAAGATTGATTATATAAATGAAAGATTGATTTTAAAAAGGTATAGTTTCAAAACCATTACCCATATTATAATAAGTAATATATGAAATTAAAGAAGAACATTCTAAGTTTTTTTTAGTTATCTTTTGTGAATACGCGACAAACACCTAATTTGTAATCAAGTTCGCTCCAAATATTTGGGAGCTTTTCAAAGCCTGTAATTCTTAATAGATCACTCATGCATTAAAACACTAAATAACGTAGCACTCATGCATTTTGTACATTTTACGGTGATCAGAAATGAACCATTCCAGATATTCTTTATTTCAAGATGTATCAGGTATGAGTAAATAAACAACTTGTGCAAGTCCCATGTTCTTAGTTATAAAATTAATATGAATTTTTATGCTTGTTTCGTTAATTTTTACCTCCAGCGTATTTTCGACATATTGGGCATATCAAATATGAATTTGTTTTGATACGAAATTAATGATAGCTGGAAATAAATCATTAAAAAACTTAAACTAAAGTTTGAATAGTTAAAATTTTTCAGACATTTTTATTTTATTTTCTATTTCCGTTAGATTAATGTAACATCGAAATTTTAAAATAAATTGAAAAAAAGTTTTTCATTTAACTGTGTAAAACTTATTGCTCATTTCTCAGACATCATCATAGGAAAAGATTTAAATAATGCTGCCTATTTTCTCCTGATTTTGGTAATAAGAAAGAGTATCGGAATTTAAAATGCATTTTTTCACACGTTCAAAAGTAAATGTGAATGTTTACCAGTGGAAAACTGATTTTAAATAGCACATTTCCGAAAAATTCCCGTTTTATTTAGACTAAGGAGTTTGGATTAAAATAGTATAATGCAACAGAGTAAAGCACCAATTTAAGACTTTTATGAACTTAATATAGATATTTATTAAACATTTAATGACGTATCGTAAAGTTTTCCATTTTTGTAAGTTTAGTTCGCTTTCATGAAATGATTGAAAGCATTTATGTGCCTTTTTCAGTCAGCACTTTTCCTCTATTTTTAAATTTTGTAGAAAATATTGTTTAAAATTCACTAGGTGCGATTACAATTTACAAAGTATACATTTTTTTCTTTTATTAGAGAAGTTATTAGTATTATTATTAGTATAATTAATTATTGTAATTAATTATTATAATTCATATTTTTTACAGTAATAATTCCTTCATAAATTCCACCTTTTGGTTACAAAATATTGTTATACTATATTTTACAGCATATAAGAGGAAAATAATGCTTTCGTGTAACCATCTACTCAGACAGACTTTCTCTAACTTGAACATATTTATATTATGCAAATGAACCGCTTAATCATCCCCAATAGCATAACGAAGAAATACTAAGATCTTCATCACGCAATCAATAATTACAATCATTGTAGATTTGATTGCTTTCCTTTATTTGTTCTTTTTATTCTATCGCAAAAGAGAAATGTTCCAGTATTTTAGTACAAGAAGCAGATCACAATAAATGTATCGATAATTACTTTTAGATATACGTGCAGAGATTTAAAGAGATCTGCGTATTCAAAAATCGAAAACGAGTTTTGAATGACTAATGCTAACAGCAGTATCAAACAAATGATAAATCGGGTTCCTTACAATATATTTATTAATTACTAACTGCAATATTAAAAAAATCGTTAATTAAAGAATAAGAAATCTTTGATAATTTTTTTTATATTGCTTTTAAATAATTAGACATTCGGATTATTCAATGAACTATTTTTCAATAATTGCCTTCAACAGTTGAATTCAATTGGAATGTCAAATGTTTACTATTTATCACTATGATTTACCTTAACTATAACAAAGAAGTTGTACAATCTTTAAACTTAACATTCTGCCAAGTGTGCTTCGACTGGAGGTCGCAAAGTTGCAACGCTCGCTTGGTCCGTGCCAAGGTTTCTAGATAGGATTTTAATTAATATATCGGCTAATTATCGACTTTTGTTTTAGAAAATCCTTACAAACCATCATTGAATGAATTCTGCGTCGATAGGTATCTCGATTTCGAAAACCTATTGGTTTCAGAGCCTTTTAAAGATAAGACATTGCTTTTTGGAAACACGGGTAATTCAAAAAGAATTATATTACGTTTTCGTAAACCTCAAGAACGATTAAAGCTACACACAGAAACCTTTTTTTTTTTTTTTCTTTTCAATGAGTATAATTTCAAATCAATATTGTCAGAGTTGTGAATGCAGCGGAAAAACGCCATCGCCTCGAATGGACCTTTTTGGAATCCAACTTGTGCCGCCTAACTTAGGCAAATGAAACTGGCAACGATAGGAGGACAATTATCAGAGGAGCTGAAAATGACAGAATGGGGGGAATGAAAAACATGCAACATGGAGATGTAGATTTTATACTTGTGAAATGTGGATAATGAATTGTAGTGTTAATTTATATGTCTTGTGTTTTAGATAAATAATATCTGTTAAAGTTAGATCCGCCTGCTCTTGGAAGTTTGCTTAAGTAGTAGTTTGAAAGTCTGCGTGTCAACATGATGGCTATCAGCATAAAGAATTCAAGATTCGCTATACACTCCATTAAAGAACTTACGTTAAGCCGAAACATTACTAATATAATAATTACATACGATAACTAATTTAACTTTAAAAAGTAAATAAGTTTCACTATTTATTGTAAATATTCAGAAATAAATGTTTAATTATACGCATAAAGTTTAAATTTTATGATAATTTTAAATGTTTTTTCCACGACTGGTACACTACTACGAAATATTAGAGTAACACTAATATAAAAAGACTTTTCTGAAAATGCTTGAGTAACATGTTCTCAAAAAGTCATCTGAAACACTGAAAAAGAGAAAGGAAAATTAATCTTCACTCATTAATTTAATTGTACGGGTAATTTCCAATTAGCAAACACCGGAACTTCCGGGATACTGTAACAAAATTAAGATAGGTGACATAAAATAAGAAATTTTGTAAATGCATAACAGCGATGACAGCGATGACCACCTCGGGAACTCAGCTTTCGTTTTAGAGTGTTAGTGCAATCCCGAGGGGTAGACCACATCCACTCCTCCCGACTCTCAACCAGAGTCTGAGAGGGCGCGTCGGGTCGTAAATGCATAACGCATTTGAACGCCCAATTTGAGCAATGAATGTCCACAGTCGATAAATTCGAATTCTTTTGGGTAACCGTATATATGTATCAGGCTGCCGGTTACACTCCACATCGTATGTTAACC
This sequence comes from Maratus speciosus, assembly GCA_963932465.1. NCBI lineage: Eukaryota > Metazoa > Arthropoda > Arachnida > Araneae > Salticidae > Maratus > Maratus speciosus. The sequence continues at coordinate 418,343,183 of OZ010794.1, read as the reverse complement.
CTTTATCTACTGATGGTACTTATAAGTACCATTAAAAAAACTTGCTATAAATTTCATTTAATACATCGATTAGTAATAATACAGTTTAGAATGAGTTATAGATGCTTTACTTTACCTTGTTCCAAAAGCATTATTGGTTACACAAAACAAAAAATATTTTTAAACGGATGATTTATTTTGCCTTTGCATCTTTTCAGATTTTTTGGAGTTGGGGGGGGGGGGGTTCAATTCGGTAATATTTCTATATTTCTATTGTAAAAACATTATATTTGTATATTTCCTAATTCTACAAAATACTAAGTAAATACTTAAAATAAAAGATTTGAGTGCATTTTACGTTTTATAGTTGAATTAAATTTCAATCCTTCATATTTCAGAATATAAAGGATTGAAATTTAATTCAACTATAAAACGTAAAACGCATATGAAATTTTCTTTTCAGAATTTACTGCCGATATATGATAGCTTGACATATCTTGTGCCGCACTGTATGTGATCAACAGTTTTTTATATACATCATATATTACGCTAAAATTAATTCAGTTTGGAAACTCGATGCATTCCATATTCTACGGTGAATAACTTGTAGTGCACCTCAGTAATGTATATGGGATTCATTATGTTTCAAATTGTGTAATGTTTTAAAAATACACTGATCATAATTTTTTCCCGTATGCCATAATGTAACTTAATTCTTTTATGTGTCCTTGTAAAGGAATGATAAAACATGCAATCCATATCATTCAGAACGAATGTTGTATAACACTTTAATAAAGTGTAATAATTTCCGCATGTTTAAAATAGTTTATTAAAACACACTGCAAATGCTTGCTGTCCATACACAAAATGTAACGGAATTCTTTTGTGTGTTTCTGTAAACGGACTATAAATGATGCACGTTCCATTTTAAATAAGAAGTGTTCTATGGTAAATTTCAATAACATATACGAAGCTCATGGCATTCCCGGTATATTTACGCGAGTTAGAACCCTACCAGACGGACTGTTCGACAAGCCGATGTCAAAAATACTTTTCAACTATTTTGGGAAGAGTTAAAAACAGCACCTTTAGAAAGAAATTAGAGATTAAACCTGTAAACTTGCAACACTAACGTTAAAAGTAATATGAATACAAAGTTCTTCAAAGTACTTTCTGAAATATACTTTATGCTTTTAGAATATAGAATTATACTTTAAAAACTTTCTTCTTTGACGCATATAATGACATAAATTGCTTCCTGTATTGTCTCATGTTATCAAACCAAATGAACAAGGATTGTGAGATAGCACCACGTCGTCTATGAATGTTGTTAGTCAAACAAGTCAATGTACTTACATCCACGATTGTAATGAGACAAAAGTCAACCACGCGTTGTTTATCCTCAAAGATAGACAATACTTTTTGCCTGCACATATAAAAAATTCACAAGCAATATATATCAACTAGCGAGCCTTGGTGACCACTTTGGTCTCCCTTAAAATTTATGTTTGGGAAAGCATGCTAAGCATTGTATCATGTTATCTTTATTCATAATTTAATTTATTTGGACTCCCTTAAATATAATTAATATAATCCCTTAAGCTAATGTTAGTTTTTATTGCATTAAAGTATCTCAATTTGTTGATTTTCTGTAAGCAAGTAAACCCTTTTGGTTTGCAATGGAAGCCTACGAGAATTTGGGGAAATATTAGAGATATCACCAAGTTGGTGTCCTTTTTGGCGACTCATTTTGGTCGCCAAATTTGGCAACAAACTTGACGGCATTTGGCAACAGAACAGGGTCCCCCTTTTGTAACCCCCATATTGGTATGGAGATGTATTAAATGCTGTACAATAACCAATGAGATGCGTTTCATTCGACCGTTGCTGTGACAGAGTTCTGTCACGCATCACGTTTTCTTCAAAATTAATTTATGTCTTTTTTTTTTTTTTTTTTTTTTTTTTTGCTTTTGAAACGTGTTGTTAAGCTAAAATTTGTAATTTAATTATATGCTTAAAATCCATATGGAATTTTGTCTGTTCGCTTTTTTCTTTCCCTTTCACTAATCTCTTGAATTTAATGCAGTAATTTTCAGTTTATGATTTGTAACCTTTTCTCGCAGATGCAATTTATTTTTCAGTAACATTTGAGCCGTTAAATAAAACAGAAGAGATAAATGCACCTGCTTTTAATATTTGAATGAATGACATTTTATTTTTTTCATTTGCGTCGTCCATGCAGGAAATAATTCAGCCTCATTTTCTACTTAATTGAAGAGCCGTTGCAATAAAATATCAAAAAAGTAAAAAGATAGTTATTTGGATGCGGTCTTTAAATCTGTTACATGTACGTTAAATTTATTCATCGGTTGTATAAAAACATATGCCTTTATCGGCATTGCGCAATTATAAGTAGCAATCATTTAACGTAATCATTTGTTTTAGATAAACATTGCCAGGTGTTCTGGCGTCGCTAGTTTGTTCATATGAAGAACCGCTGTTCTGGCAACCGTTTTGCATGACGTGTTTTCATCGAGTTGCTAGATTATGTGGGGCAATCCTTTGGCTCGCAAAAAAACCTTCGTTCACTGTGCTAATGTTTGAAATTGGCGAAGAATTGTAATGCCAAATGATCTAAACTTCTTATGAAATTGGTGACTTCGATTCGGACTGCTTTAATGTAAACATGTAATAATTGCGTCTTGTGGCGCATTCTGTATGAGGGGCTATCTGTCTCTCTCAACGTAGGCGCTTAGAAATAAAGTGTAACTTTGGTAATCCTTTTTTAAATGTGGTTTTAAATAAAAATAATCGTTTCTGTATTTAGAGTTGGAGTTAAACAATTAACAAATGATCGCGATTTCTGTGCCACATACGATAGCGTAATATATGTAATAGATATCTTAAGGTGCCAAATTTTTACATAAAGTAAATATTATATTTACATAAAGTATATTGTAACATATCCGGCTTATAGTTCACACGATTTTATGCATTGAATAAGTTAGAACAAAAAACGAAAAGATATTTTTCTGTATATTGAACTCAGTTATTGATTTAATAGTTGTTTAATTTGGGGATACTTGGGATTCATTTAAGTATCACGCACAAATTTACGCATGTAATAACATAAAGAAAATTAAAATTTAATGTTTTTGACTTATGAATAAATTAATATGAAACGTATCAAAATACAAATTCCATAAAAAAGGTATTAATAATTTATTAATCAGATTTATCTGGTTGTTCGTCTGATGGAGAATGCTTTATACCTAGTTTGCAATTTCCAGTATTATGCATATCGAAAATGGTAAATTCTTAATAATGCTGCCTAATTTAATTCATTTGTATAAATAAACCTTCTATAGGGTTTCGCTGATCTCACGAAACCCTTAGGGGCTGTGCATATATAATGTTATCAACTTTTTGGTAATTTTGGACCCCTCCCCCTTACGATATCATGCGTTATCATCCACCGAACCCAACCCCCATCCCCCCTTCGTAATGATATCTTTATAAATGTATAAAAATTCTTTAGATTTTAGGGAAAAAAAATTCTTGGAGTGGTATACAAATATGGTTACATTTATTTTTTGCATGCTTTACTGGTTCAAATGAAGAGAAATCAATAAAATATCACTTTATATATATGAAATAACTTTATATCAAATAACGCTTAAAAGTAATAGTTACTATTTAAAAGTATTTAATTATAGCTTTTTGTTACATAATGCATTCAACAGTAATAATGTCTTTTTGCACTTGCCCCTGCACGGGTTGGGGCAGACAGAACTTCTTATCAACAAAACAGATATACAACATTCTTTTTTCTTATTTACTAGTAATTACAAGTATCATTTCAAACATACTTCGCATGTTGTTTGTAGAACAGCGGATTACATATGCATACACGTATGACAGAAGAATAGGAATGCCTAACGTTGGGTATTTCATATGCAATTAAATAATTTTATAATCATTCAATAATTTTAAGAATAGCTTTGTAAGGTTTTAAAAATAGATAACATACTATAAAAAGATGACATATTATTCTGATGTAAAAACCATGTTACAAAAAAAAAAAAAAAAAAAAAAAAAAAAAAGGAAAAAAAGGAAAAAATTTGGTTGGATCAAAAAGGATAACGATATCAAAAGACAAACCCCTCCTGCATCTGGAGATATCTTACGATAACATGTGCCAGATCCCACCGCCCCTGAAATGATAACGTTATATATGCATAGTCCTTTATTGTGTCGCTTCTCTCTATATCCGTCTGTCCGTCACAGCGCTCGTACTCGGTTACTATTTAAGTTACAGACTTTTTTTTTTTTTTTTTTTTTTTTTTTTTTTTTTTTTTTTTTTTAACATAGAGCTGGATACCCCTTGGCATACCGAAAATCATAAGCTTTTGAAAAAGTTATGTTATTTTAATTTAATAAATTAATGTAATGACATTCCGCCATTTTTGGGATTTCAAAACACAATCTTAATTTCAACCATCTTTTCGTGAACTCTGTAACCCTGTGGTAGAGCGTGTTGTTTTTAACCGAAAGATCCCGGATTCGAAGCACGTCGTCAGAAGATGATATTTTCAATTTTTTACTTTTAATACTTTTATTTACTTTCCGATGGATTTAAGTAAAAGAAATTTTGAATTTTTTAGCTATTTTATGTTTTTTTTGGAATTTTAATAAATGTTAACATTCTGTTTTGGCGCCATCTAGTGAGTGATTGGAAAGTGAAAGAATTAATATGATTTATTTCGGAATTGTTTCAGCATTATAAATAAATTTTAGGCATTTTTTTCTTTTAAAAAATTTATATTTTATTTACACATCCGCTAAAATTTTTAAATTGATAAATTTTTAAATATTCGGATTTTTTAATTTTATTTAAATAATTTTACTTGGATATTTTTAATTTGGTCTAGAAATATTTTTTTATTATTAGTTTTAAATTAAATATAATATTGCTGTTATTTATGTAACGGTTTAATAATTACAAATTAATAGTTTTGATTTATTAATTAAGTGTTTTAAAACAGATTTTAAACGAAGCTCTCTGTGCGAACTGCAATCACACATAACCACTTGTTTATTTTTATAGTTACATTTACTTATATAGTTACAAAATAGTTACGTATCGGATCGTTAATATCGTCCAAAGAAAAATCCGAATGAGTTAGTTAAAAAATAGTTGCATTACAACAAAAATCAATCAACAAAATGTGGTATTTGTTTAATAGACATGTTGCACACATGCACAAAAAGCAAAATATTTTAAGTTGTAATTAAAAAATACCATGTTTTCTTCATTACATAATAGTGTTTGCTTTCTATTTATATTAATGTTACGCATTTTATCTGAATCATATATTAAATTTTTATATAAATATACGGGAGGACCCTAGATATTTATAGAGAAGACGAAAAGCAATATTTTGGAATAAGTTATTAAAAAACTATATAATTTTGTTTTGATTTGTTTTAATAGGTTTTTACACTCATCAACACTGGTTTAAATGTTCTTTTTTAATATGGTCATTTTAGAAACCCAATTGGCTTCGTTCCAATTTATGCCGGGTGTAGATATTTTTACGTAAGATGTGTTACTTCTGAAATGATATAGTGGCTTCTTGAACTTAACAAAATATTTATTCGCAATCTTCATGAGCATTCCAAGATATTATAAGGATCTCTCCTTCTTTAGCTTCTTTTTGAAGCGAACATTATTACACAGTATCGTTACATCGGTTCGGTGGTTCAATCATGCAACAAACACTGAAGTGTTCTCTTCATTTCACTTCAAAGTGGGGGTTATCGAATTAGCAGCGACACCTGCCTTTTATTTCACATTTTCGACACTCCCCACCTGATAATTGCCAAAATTATCACACTACATTTTTAATCTAATTTTACCAATAATTATTGAAACCAATATACATGTCAAAATTATATTATATGGAATTATTCAAAACAATAGATTTTAAAAGTTTTACCTTTAAGAAAATCTGAAATAAAGCACTAAATAAACCATAATATAATTACAAAACATGTGTTTCTTACCAATATGTACAACATAAATATACCTGGCCAGGATTTTTGCAAGAAACTTTCATAAAATAACACAATAAATGCAAAATTAAATAATATCAGCATTTACAGTATAGCTAAATATATTACAGTTATAGTACAGTAAAAGAATAAGTTATTAATGTTATTTACATAAACACAATACTAAAATTAAATATTGTTATATTTACAGAAAATTTACTTACAAAATTATTTTATTAATCAGCAATTTCAAAAGGATATATAAGTTGAGTTGGTCGTCTTAAATTTCCCTTTTTGGTCTTGACGACACAAGACCTGACTAGTCCATCACGACCTCTATTGACCTCGATAATTCGTCCTAAGTTCCATAGGAACTTTGATTTACTTACACCTTCAATTAAAACAATGTCATTGATTTTCAAGTCTTTTTGAGCATTAGGAGTTCCGAAAGAATGCAAGCTTTTAGTTGCTAGTAAATACTCAGTGTTCCATTTCTCCCAAATCTGGCTCAAAAGTTTTGTTTGATACGTTTTCTGTTAATTAGGCTAGTCCTAGTTATAGAGGCGTTAAACATTTCGTTAAAGTTAAAGGGGTATCCTACCTTGTGTCCAGCAAGCAGGAAATGAATGGGCCGGTGTTAGCGGCTCAGGCTCAGAGGAATCATCATAAATGTATGTTAGTGGTCTGTGGTTGAGAACATTTTCCACCTCTACAAGGACAGTCATAAGCTCTTCAAAAGTACGCAAAACTTTTCCTAAGATTTTTCTTAGGTGGTCTTTAACACTTTTCATCAGCCTCTCATAGAAACCTCCCCACCATGGGGCAAGTTCAACGATGAATTTCCATGTTATTCCTTCTGAAGAGATAAAATTTTGGAAAATCCTGGTGCTTAAGTATGTCAAAGAAATATTGAATTTCTTTATTTGCACATTTGAAGGTTTTGGCATTGTCGGAGTAGAATATACGACAGTTTCCTCTTCGGCTAAGAAAACGCCTAAGTGCCAATATGAACTTTTTAGTTGATAAGTCTGAAACTAGTTCAAGGTGAACAGCACGAGTCACAGCACACGCGAATAGAGCTATGTAAGCCTTTTCGGTGTCGTTACCATTTTTTTATATAAACAGGATCGGTGAAGTCTACTCCAGAGACTGAAAATACCGGGGTTTCTGAGATTCGATCTCTGGGAAGTTGCGCCGTCATTTGTTTTGCTGGCTTTACTGCATATTTTCGACATACGAGGCATTTGTTGATGGCCTTTTTAACTGCTTGCCTCCCCTTGGGAATCCAGTAGTTCTCACGCAATTTACATAGTGTAGCTGCAACACCACTATGAAGCATTTTGTTGTGCTCTCGTAATATTAGCAGTTCTGTAAATCGAGAGTCCTTTGGCATGAGGATTGGATGCTTTTCTGCATAAGTATATTTACTCTCGTCCAGTCTTCCCTTTATTCTTAATAAATCGTTTTCATCAAGAAACGGTGCTAATGATAGTAAGCTCGATTGTTTTGGAAGCTCACTCTTCGATTTAAGCAAATCAATTTCTGGTTTATAAAATTGTTTTTGGACTGACTTAATGAAGAATATTTCCGCATCTTGAATTTCATCGGCAGTTAAGGGACCCTCGTTTCCAGGTAATTTTCTAACTTTCCTTATAAAGCGTTTAATCCATGCAATTGTTCTAAGTAATTTTAGCATACTGCTAAAGTTTTCTAAAGGTTTTACTAGCTCATTGTTTTCAATAGTGCATTCATTAACAAGAATATTTTTCCGACGTTCTAACATGTTGTCATTAGCCGAAATTTTTTTCGATTGTGCAGGCCAATCTGTGGAACTGGTTAACCAAGGCGGACCCAGCCACCATAATGAATTTTCCTTTAAAGACCTCAATTGCAATCCTCTCGTCAACAAATCTGCAGGGTTTTCTTTACCTGAGCAATGGTTCAAATTTTTGGGATCCGATATGTTTTGGATTTCTGTCACTCGGTTAGAAACGAATGGTTTCCACTCTTTAGCCAAACTCTTGATCCAGTTCAAAGCGATTTGAGAATCGGTCCAAAAAAACGCATTCGAGCAATAGTCATTGAATATTTTATTCAAGTATTTACAGATTCTCACTGCTATAACTGCTCCCATCAACTCCAAACGAGGCAGTGTTAGATTCTTAAGAGGAGCAACACGTGATTTTGACATTAAAAGAGACGTTTTCACTTTTCCACCTTTGTTTATGTATCTGAAGTACGCTACAGCTCCATGCTTTGTCACTAGCATCACAAAAAATATGTATAGTTACTTCTGTTGGATAGGCTCCTTCCAGAAAATATTTTCTATCGAATGATATGTTTTTCAAATCTTGAACGTCCACTAACCAGTTTCTAAATTCAATATCTAGGTTTTCGGGAAGTTCTTCGTCCCATCCTAGCCCTTTTTGCCATATTTTCTGCATTAACAGCTTAATTCTGATTACAAAGGGGGCTATATATCCAGCGGGATCATAGATTTTTGCTGCAGCACGCAGGACTGATCTTTTAGTGGCCAAACTAGTGTTAGCTGTAACATTCTGAAATTCCAATGAATCAATTTTTATAATGTCTTTATTAGTGTCCCATTCCAGTCCCAATAACATAGACCGCTCAGATGGGTTATCTAACATACCGTTTTGTTGCCACAATTCTTTTAACTCAGTCGAATTTGAATTAAATTTACGTAAGTTCATGCTAGCGTCCTTAAGTATAGTGTTAGCACTGGATGAAAGGTTAAAAGCATTTTCAGCTGTATCTGCCCCCAGAATAAAGATCATCAACGTACATGGAGTTATTTAACATTTCAAAAACCTCAGGATAAAATTCTTTATATTTTTTAATGTGTGCCTTAATTGTGGCCGCTAAGACAAAAGCACTACACCTAATTCCAAAAGGTAAACGTGTCATATTCATTACCCTAAAGAAGTTAGAGTCACCATTATTAAACCAAAGAAATTTTAAGTATTTTCTATCTTCTTTTGCTACTTCTATCATTAAGTATGCTTTCTCAATATCGGAAGAAAAAGCAACTTCATATGTTCGAAATTTAAGTATCACGTCTAATAAATTAGGATTTAAATTTGGACCTGATTCCAAAACATCATTTAAAGATTTCGAATGGCTTTCCTTTGATGACGCATCAAAAACTATCCTCACGTGCGTAGTTTTTTTATCTGGTCTTAAAACAGCCTTATGAGGCATATAGTATCGAGACAATAACGCACCATTTTTAGATTCTTCTACAATTCCCTCACGAAACTGCTCATCGATAACTTTCTTATACTCAGCGCATACTGCTTTATTTTTATTCAATTTTTCTTTCAAATTATCGAACCGCTTTGTAGCAATGCAAAAATTATTATTAATTTCATGTAAACCTGAATCCCAAATAAGATTAGTTGTGTACCTATTATTTTTGTATTGCAATTTTTTCTCAAACTCTTCTATTAATAATTTGTCTTTTTGAGATAATTCATCACTCTCGTCCAAAATTCCGATAGAATCAATTTCCCAAAATATTCTTAAATCATTTAATTCAAACGCATTTTTCATTACTGCAATATTTTGAGAACAACTATTTCCTTTTCTCAATTCCTGTCCCGTAATTACCCATCCAAAAACCGTTTTTATAGCGCCTGAGTCATTATTAATGGATATTCGTTCGTTTAAAATAAATTCCCAAAACAAGTCTGATCCAATTAGTATTTCAACATTCATCAAATATTTCCCTACACAAGCATCAGCCATTTCCATTTTATTATCCCTCATAAATTCCCTAATTTGTGCAGACGGTTCGTACATCTCGGCACCAGATATCTGAGGAACAACAAGCGCTCGGATTTTCGCCTTGAAAGATTGATCTAAGCTTTTAATTTCTACTTCTACTATTGGATATACTTTCTCTATCGCACTTTGCATACCGAAAGAATACACTGATAAAATCTCCTGACATACTGGCTTTAAACTCAAAGCATTCACTAAATCTTCACTGACAAATGACCGCTGACTCGCATTATCTAAAAGTATTCTAGTTAATTTTGAATTGAAATCAGAACTCGCAACTACTTTACATGTCTGCAAATATACATTTTTAGAATGCATCACATTATTACTACAATACGAAACAGAACTAACAATTTCGGAACTAGAATTTTTTACATTTACTGTCACCTCAAATCCATAATTGGGAGATTCAGAATTTTGCCGCGTATTGCTTATTTTATCATCCCGAGTGGTATTTAAACCTCTGCTATCTTTTGCGCAAATAGAGCCATGATGATATTGATTTTTACATTTAAAGCAAGGCAATTTACTTCTACATTTTTTGCTGTTGTGAAAAAGTTTAAAGCATTTAAAACAGCGATTAGAATTTTTCAATATCTTAAACTTATCTTGCGGGGGCAAGCTACATTTGAATAAATCATGGGGAGAAGAACAAAATATGCATGATAGAATTTGTGCATTAAGAGCGCTAGCAGAACTCGAACCCTTAAAATAATTTTTACTACCTTGCTTATCGGGGGGACCTGTATACTTTCGTTTAGTATCTTTAAAATAATTTAGCATAAGAGAAGATTCCCGACACTCAATTTCGATTTTTAAATATCTCAATAGTTCTAAGACATTAAACTCATTTTCATCTGATTTTTCTAAACGTTTTCTATTAAAATTTAGAGCGAGATCATCTGGGTTTAATCTAATCAGAATGGGATACAAAAGATGACCATACATTTCAGTCGTTACATTTAACGACTCTAAACTTCGAATTTGAATTTCAACAATGCCATATAATTTTCTTAACTCAAATAAATTAGTCGAGTCCTTGACGGGATTAAGGTTTAACAATTTTGACATATGCCCGTTAACAACTAATTCCTGTCTACCAAATCTTTGTTTTAGTAATTTTATTGCTTTTTCATAATTTTCCTCTGACAAAGGAAATCCGTTTACAATATTGAACGCGACCCCTCCTAAAAGAGTTTTTAAACATGAAAATTTATCTATTTTTGACAAATTTTCGTTTTTATCAATAGAGCTTTGAAACTGATTCCAAAATTCCATCCACAAACATGGATCACCATATTATTTTGCAATCGCGATTTTAGGTAATTTCACTGTTACATTATTAAAGTTTAAACTATTATTTCCTGCATTTTCAGGTGATTCGCTAGGTTTATTAGATATAACCCTTTGCAGTGTACTATCAGGACTGGAGAGCGTAATTTGTTTCGATTCTTTAATAATTTTTATCCTCACATTAAGTCTGCTTATCCAAGTCGTTATTTTTTTATTATATTCGATGGCACTCTGCACTTCACTCTCAAATTCGTTATCTTCATTAATTAAATTTTTAATTTCACTATCAAAGGTTTTTAATTCTTTACTCATTTGATCTAAATAACCAACATATTCTTCTAGCGAGCTCTCTGTACATTTTTCCAAATCATCACTTTCCAATTTATTTATATATTTAGTTACCGCTGTTCTCAAAACAGCCCTTTCTTTCTTAAATTTCAGTAAATCATTCATGTTTATTTACCTACACTGTATATCAAACAGAATAAATAATTCAGTTTCTAATCATTAAATTATACAGCTTTTTTTTCTTATATCACATTATTAAATTCAAACAACAACTTTCGTTTTCAAAATAAAATGAATCAGAACAAGAATTTATCTTCAAAACAAACAGCATATTTTTTTTCTACTACTTAACAAAGTTACTTTTTTTCTTTTGTTATTTATTGCGAATAAAATGTTTTCAATCAAAATAATTAAATGACCTTACTTCCTTTCCCGACCGATGCACCATTTAGAAATCCAATTGGCTTCGTTCCAATTTATGCCGGGTGTAGATATTTTTACTTAAGATGTGTTACTTCTGAAATGATATAGTGGCTTCTTGAACTTAACAAAATATTTATTCGCAATGTTCATGAGCATTCCAAGATGTTATAAGGATCTCTCCTTCTTTAGCTTCTTTTTGAAGCGAACATTATTACGCAATATCGTTACATCTGTTCGGTGGTTCAATCATACAACAAACACTGAAATGTTCTCTTCATTTCACTTCAAAGTGGGGGTTATCGAATTAGCAGCGACACCTGCCTTTTATTTTACATTTTCGACAGTCTTTAATTCTTGAGAAATATTATTTACTAGCAAAAGCCGCGGCTTTGCTCGCGTAATATTTGAAATATGCCAAGTGATATTTATATGTCTAATTTTTATTAAAATAAATTATACATTTAGGAAACATTCAAAAATTACTATTTAAAACATAGTTTGAATAAACTTCATTAATACACTGCATTATGCAGAAATTAGATTTAAATTAATAAAAGAAATAAAACTAAATAAATGATAATTTAGAAAATATTTTGAAACTTTTATGCTCAAATAATTCGCTTATTTCAGTATTCATTTGAAGTTTTGAATTTTTTAGATCCCATCTTCTTACGTCTTAAAATTAACCATCATGTCATCAATTAACCCAGGTGATAGCCTGTGTAGGATCAGAGACTGTTACCATTGATTCGCAATTATTACTTTTATAATCTGTTTATATCCCCTGAAATTGCATAGAAATCGTAATTTAGGACTTTTTTAGAACGCTTTTCGCACCTCCCCTTCGCTACACCTCTTTTTAATGCGAATTTATTTTCCACAGTCCTTCGAGGACATTTATAATTTATAAGTAACTACCATGCCGTATTTATAGTTTCTAGCCTCTTCAGTATCACAGAAATCTCAATTTAGAAAGTTTTATCTCCTGCAACCCTCTGGTGGTAGTGGCACAGACATAAAATATAGCTTATGTTTGAAGAGGTTCTATGACCAACAATTTGACACGCTTATTTTTAAAATCGGTTTGGTATTTGATAAGATTGCATAAAAATTGTAAATTAGAACGTTTTTAGAACGCTTCTCGCTCCCTTCGTACTTTTAAATTTGGTATTTTCTTTCGTCTGTTCGTAGAAAGCAGTGCATCTTGTAAGTAAATACCATGTCATATTTCAAAATTTTAGACCCCTCACTTGTGCTAAAAACGCAAATTAGAACATGTTTTGCTCTTGCACCCTCAAATGGTAGTGACAGGAACATAAAATATAGCCTATGTTGGAGCAGGGACTGTCACCATCAATTTGCAACCATTACTTTTGAAATAGGTTTGGTATTTCATGAGATTGAGTAGAAATCGCAATTTACAACGTTTTTACAACGTTTTTAGAACGTTTTTCGCGCATTTTCACCCCTTTTTAATTTCGAATTTTTTTCAAAACTGTTCTTAAAGATCATTTACATCTAATAAATGTGTACCTTACCTAATTTCAAGTTGTTAGACCTACCGATCACAAAAATCGAAATTTAGAACGTTTTTTGCTCCTCCAACCTCCAGGTGATAGTGACACCGACATGAAGTAGCGTCTATGTTAGAGCAGAGGCTGTTAGCATTAATTTGCCTGCCATTACTTTTGAAATCAGTTTGATTCTTCATGAGATTGTTCACAAATCGGCATTTAGAACGCTTTTTACACGATAGATCATTTATATCTAATAAATATATACCATGCAAAATTTCATGAATCTTGGTCCTTTTATAATTCAAAAATCGTATTTTTAGAACGTTTTTAGTTCCTGCATCTCCTCTGGGATAGTTAAAACAGACATAAAATATAGCACATCTTGGAGCAAGAGATGTCGCCATCATTTTACACCGTTATATTAGAAATCGGCTCAGTACTTCCTGAGGTTGCATAGAAATCGCAATTTAGAATGTTTTTTACAACGCTTTTCGTGTATTTTCACCCTTTTTAAGTTTTGATTTTTTTTTAGGAAATGTTCTTAGAGATTATTGATATCTTATAAGTAACCACCATTCCAAATTTCATGATTCTAGGTCCTTCCATAACACGAAACCGCAATTTAGAACTTTTTTTCTCCTGCAACCCCAAGATGGTAGTGATACAAGCATAAAACAGAGCCATGTTAAAGCATTGTCTCTCGCTATTAATTTACAACCATTTCTTTTGAAATCGATTTGATACTTCCCAAAGTTGAGTAGAAATCACCATTTAGAATGTTTTTAGAACCCTCTTCCCGCATTATCACCCCTTTTAATTTTCGATTTTTTTAAGAACAGTTCTTGGAAATCCTTTATATCTAATAATTAACTAATGTTTCAAATTTCATATTTCTAGGCCCTTCAGTAAAGCAAAAATTACATTTTTTGAACGTTTTTTGCTCCTGCACCCACTTCGGAGTAGTGGCACCGACATGAAATATAGCCTATCTTGAAGCAAGGGTTGTCACCCTCATTTTTACACCATTATTTTTTAAATAGGTTTGGTATTTCCTGAGATTGTGTAGACATCACCATGTCGAACGTTTTTTAGAACGCTTTTCCTGCATTTTCACCCCTTTTAAATTTCGAATTGTTTAGAAAATGTTCTAAGATATCATTTATATCTTATAAGTAACTACCATTCCAAGTTTCATGATTCTAGGGCCTTCCATAACACAAAAATTGCATTTTTAGAACGTTTTTTTCTCCTGTACCCCATTTGGGGTAGTAGCACCGACATAAAATGTAGCCTATGTTCTAAGTTGGACTAACACCATCATTTTGACACCATTATTTTTTTTAAATCGGTTTGGTATTTCCTGATATTGTGTAGAAATCCCGAGTTAGAAAGTTTTTTAGAACGCTTTTCGTGCATTTTCACCCCTTTTAAATTTCGAATTTTTTAACAACTGTTCTTAGAAATCCTTTATATCTAATAAGTAACTAATATTTCTAATTTCATATTTTTTAGGCCCTTCAGTAACGCAAAAACCGTAATTTAGAACGTTTTTTGCTCCTGCAACCCCTTTGGAGTAGTGGCATCCGATATAAAATATAGCCTATCTTGGAGTAAGGGTTGTCGCCATTATTTTGACACCATTATTTTTTAAATCGGTTTGGTATTTCCTGAGATTGTATAGAAATCACCATTTCGAACGCTTTTTAGAACGCTTTTTTGTGCATTTTCAAACCTTTTAAATTTCGAATTGTTTAGGAAATGTTCTTAGATATCATTTATATCGTATAAGTAACTACCATTCCAAATTTCATTATTCTAGTTTCTTCCATAACACAAAAATTGCATTTTTAGAACGTTTTTTGCTCCTGCACCCCCTTTGAGGCAGAGGCACCGACATAAAATATTGCTTATGTTCTAAGTTGGACTAACACTATCATTTTGATACCATTACTTTTGAAATAGGTTCGGTAGCTCCAGAGATTACCTCTAACAAACAAACAATTTTTACTTCTTTATAATATTAGTATAGATTATTGAATATTAACATATTTGTAGAGGTAACGTCATTTATAGAGAAAAACAAATGATTTAAATTATTTTTAAGTTGTTGGAATATGCTATTAAAAAGAAGCGAAATTTTCAATTGTAATCAATTTCTCGTCGTCAACTTTCATTTCAGCATTTTTATAATCTTGTCTCAGAAATATATAGACAGTTGTATGCGATGACAGAAAACATATTCTTATTCGCTCGGTGATAAAATTGATAAAAGCATCCTTCAAAATCTATTCAGTGCCGTCGTGGCAAAAGTTGGAAGACAGGGCGTACTTCCATTCATGAATCTATACTTCCATGAAATTTCGTTTTACTTTAAATTTTGCTACAGATTACATGCATGTTCCATAATTGTGTACCAGTGACACACTCACAATGTACACTGTAAAAAAAAATCTGTAATCCTACAAAACTAGTTTTTGTAAAACTACAGAAATCTGCATGCTCACTAGAATTTTATCTGTAACCGGGTATAATATTTACCACTCGCATAGTAGAAATGGGGACGCTGATTAATGTCCCCATGATATATGCCCCCATACGTCATTTTGACGTCACAAGAAATGGGGATATAAATACAGTGCTGGATCATTTCACTTTTCACGAAATCCTGATTAATGTCCCCATGATATATGCCCCCACATCTGAAAGGAAAACAAATCCAGTGCTAGAGAAATTTCCTTTCGTTGAGAGCCTGATTAACGTCCCCATGATTTAAGTCCCCATACGTCATTATTCTGACGTCACAAAAATGGGGGCACAAATCCAGTGCTCGAGCATTTCACTGTTGACGAAATCCTGATTAACATCCCCATGATATATGCCCCCATATCAGAAGGGGACACAAATCCAGTAATGGATAATTTTCCTTTCATTGAGAGCCTGATTAATGTCCCCATGATTTATGCCCCCATACGTCATTTTGACGTCACAAAAAATGGGGGCACAAATCCAGTGCTGGAGTGTTTTACTTTCGACGAAATCCTGATTAACATCCCCATGATATGTATCCCCATACGTCATTTTGATGACGTCACACTAGATGGGGACTTAAATCAGGGGGCATAAATCCAGTGCTAGAGCATTTTATTTTCTCAAGAATTCCTGATTTACGACCCCATGATATATGTCCCCATACGTTATTTTTATGTCACAACAAAGGGAATTCAGATTCCATTTAGGATAGACCACTTGAAATCTGCACTACTGGAATTTTCAGGTCGTGGCCCGGCCCGGTGCAAAAATTTAAAGTTCGACCGGGGAAATTTTTGTGTTAAAATAATTTAACCTTGTGTAATTGCGTGTCCAGCGTTTTCTGGCGTTTCTATTATGTGCGATTAAATTTTGTTGAGCTGATCATAATTATCAGCCCATATGTTATAATTAGTAAGGTAACTGGGTGAATTAGTAATTTCAGCTTCTCCAGGATGGCATAATTGGTAGAGCACTGGTGGCTTCAGCCAGGGTATTCCTAGTTCGAATCCTAGCCTGGTCATTTTTCGCCCTGTTCTAAAAATTAAATCTCATATGATTTATTTACCAATTATAATAATTGTGTTAAAAAGTCAATCTTGTGTAATTACGTGTCCACCGTTTTCTGCGTTTCCATTACCAGCGATTTTATTCTGTTGAGCTGATTCATAAATATCACACCAGATTTATAACCAGTAAAGTTAACTGGCTGAATTATCCTGCTGAGAAAGAAAAGTTTGCGTAAAAGAAAATAAGTGTTCTTCCTATTTTATTTAAGACTGTTCTCAAATCCAAAAGGGCAAATTTATGACATAAGTTTTAATTTGTTTTTGTTCGGAAATGCATAAAACTAGCAGGTGTTGTTGTTTAGAAATAATGTAATCAAACTGCGTTTTCCGGTTTTTTTTTTTTGTTTTTTTTTTTGCAAACGCAATAGATCTTTCAGAAAATAGTGTCAAAGTGGGCGTTTGAACCTAATTTCCTTGTGAAAGAAGAATAACCACCCAAGGGAGGGTGAAAAACGTCTTTGTTATGCGATCAAAATTGCTTATAACTCAATAGGTAATCTATTTATCAAAAAATGGAAAACACAGTTCGATTTCAAATCACTTCCATAGTCAGGCCTTCCAATTTTATATCTTTCCGTTAAAAAATGAATTTGTAAATGTGTTAAAATGTTTTGCTCTTGTTAAGCAGAACAGTTGAGAACAGCCTTAACGTAATCGTTAGAATTATACCTTAAGGTGGTTCTCAAACGCGAAACTTTGACACATTTTCTGACAAATTTTAACTGCAAAGGCATAAAATTGACAAGCCTAACTATTGAAGGGATTTGGAATAGAATAGCTGTTTCCATTTTTGTAAAATAAATTATTTGTCGACATACAAGATATTCTTGTTATGGCTTCGGGTTTTCTTCTTTCCCGTGATGTCGCTTCCGAAATTCTATTCAAAATGCTATCTTTAACAGTATATTCTCGTAGATATATTGCCTTTATCAAAAAATTGATAACGCCATTCGATTACATAGTTTCTCAATGACAACACCTGCCAATATTATGCGTTTCAAAATAGAAATGAATTCAGAAATGTGTCAGAAACTAGCTCTTTTGGATTTTAGAAAAGCTTTAATAAATGAGAGAGAAATATTTTCACAAATCTACTTCAAAATCAATTTATTATACAGCTTCAAAAGTTATGATGTTTCTAAACCTCCTTTTTTCCCTTTTATTCTAAACTACATTAATTTTTAATGAATCCTTATTTGAATGTTGAAACGTCTATAAGAATGTAGGTAATTATTAATGTTGCTATTGTATATTTTCTGTCTTGCAAACACATCGTAATTTTCAAATATATACCATAAATTTATCCCATAAATATGTATGCAGTTTACTTTAAAGGAATCTTAATTGTATGTTAAGAAAAATCTGAATTTTTTGTAGAAATTTTTATTGATTCCTGTTTGGAAATTCCGGCCCGTGCAGACCTCAACCAGGGTCCCTCTCCAATTGAGGTCTTGTTAGGGGCTCCGAGTCTCTCTATAAAATTTGAAATAACCTTCCCTTTGCATATTTTTGTTCTACATTTCTTCTTAAATGTTTAACCCTTTGAGGGACGGTGGGATATAATATATCCCACTTAATTTTAATTCCAAAATGTCACATTGACACCAGAATTTTGAAATAAAATTTTGCATTTATACTGTATTTGAAGAAAAGCTTTTACTTATTTTCAAATAAAATTGTTTCTAAATCCTGACGTGAACCTGTCATTTCAAAATTTTAAGAAGAAAAGTACTTTACCCCTGAAAGGGTTAATCGTGAGAAGGAAGTGGGTATTAACTTTATTTATTACAAAGTTTATAATAACTGCCGGGGAGTGTATAGATTTAGTGAAAGTAACCGTGAACGAAAACCATAAATATTTAAAATATTGTAAAGGATATATCTTCCAAAATAAAAAATAATTATGCATATTAAATGTGAAAGTAGTAGTATTTTTCATACATTTTAGTATTTATATTATATTATCCTTCTATGATATATACGATTTAAAAATATAAAGTTTATTAGTTCAGCAGAGTGTGCGAACAGAAAAGTGCACCTGGGTCAAAGTTTAAATTTGTCGACCCCAATCTTCGACTTCTCTCTGTGACAGATGGCACAAAACTGGCGAAGTGCACAAACAGAAATAAATTCTGTTGAATACATATTTCGCGCTTATTTTGGAACTTTAAAATTTTTAATTCAGAAATTTCAAATAAGAAAAAAAAAATAAATAAATTTGCAGTTATATTATGGAAAAGCGGATCTGCGAAATGGTTGTGGAAAAAATGCATCTAACAATACTGTATAACAGTTGGCAAGAAAATTGTACTTAGTCAGTAATTTGTTTTTGGATGTGGGGTAATGGGCGATGCAATAACTTTGAAATGTAAAAAGTATGTACTTTCATTGGGGAAAAATTCCCTATATCTATCTACATATATAACAAGTAAGAAAAATCATGCGTACAGCATAGATTATGAAACACTTTCCAACACTCCCTGAAAGCTTTAACGAAACTTCGTTACTTAGGAAAATAAGGTAAATAAGATAACTAAAGAAACATTTAAAAATCTGATTTCAGTAGTTATCGCCCATAGCCAAATATGTATTCCAATACTTTTGAACAATATTCGATCTGTATGTTGATATATATACTAATGGGAAAATTTAGTTTAGCAAGCAAATGCATAACAGGTTGAAATTCATCTTTCAGCAATTTATACTAATAGATGGAAACATACTTGAATACTTTTGTACAGCCCTGTAGTTTACCTAGTACCTTTATTACATGCCACTATTTAGCTAAAATTTAATTCAAACTAAAACACGCTTAAGACTACTGAAATTACATTTCCAGAAATTATCACCCATAGACGGCCATGTATTCAACTCTTTGCGTGGCCCTGTGTATTATTTTATCTATATTCTACAAATATTTCTTAGTACACTAAATTCAGTTGAGCGTAAAAATGTATAACTCCTTTAAAACCCACCATTAAGCAATTCATGCTCATACTCAGTAACCTTTACGAATTCATTTCTGTAGCTCTGTATATGAATTATACATTTATACGCACTTTATACCATGCATAAATATAGTGAACAAGTAGTTAAGTGGGATCACAGATAGCACAGAGTGTTTCGTTTAATATTCCTTTCAAAACACTTTATCCTTTTGAAAAATCTCTTAGTTCCACATTTCGCAACCAGGAGCGCACTTTATTCTAAACTAACCTCTATCCGAGCAAAACTCCGTTTTATATACTATTTGTAGATATATTAGTCGAGGGGATTGGGCCGATAGCACCCGAGATAAGTAGGCACACCTGGCGGTAAAAAGTGGAACTAAAATATGTAAGGCTATGGTGCATAATATGAAAGAATGGTCAAAGGGGTGTCGGCAAAAGTTGGAAAAGTGCTCCCCGTGTGAAAAGGGCGGAGGTCAGAAAAATTGCTTAAAATACACAAGTTAGAGCCCGGTAGAGTAAATAATATAAGACTTTTTGAAAATTTTATGATTTGCCGTGTGGTCTGAGGTATTCAGCTATACGTATGCAAAAATTTATGTCTCCAACTTAATTAGGGGCTCTCTTAGAAAGAATTGCTTAAAATACATATGTGGTAGCTCAAAGGGTTAAACGCTAAACGTAAGACTTTTTCAAGATTTTAAGATTTGTCGCCTGGCCTCAGGTGTTCTGCTATAAGTATGCAAAATTTCAAATCTCCAATTTAATAAGGGGCTCAGTTAGAAAGAATTGCTTAAAATACGCATGTGGGAGCCCAAAGGGTTAAATGTAAGATTTTTTCAAAATTTTATGATTTGTCGTATGATATGTGGTGTTTATAAGTATGCAAAATTTCACGCCTCCAACCTAAATAGGGCCTCACTTAGAAAGAATTGTTTAAAATACACATGTGGGAGCCCAAAGGGTTAAATGTACGACTTTTTTAAAATTTTATGATTTATCGTTTTATATGAGGTGTTCCGCTATAAGTATGTAAAATTTCATGCCTCCAACCTAAATAAGGGCTCACTTAGAAAGAATTGTTTAAAACACACATGTGGGAGCCCAAAGGGTTATATGTACGACTTTTTCAAAATTTTACGATTTTTCATATGCTGTGTGGTGTTCAGCTATAAGTATGCAAAATTTCAAGTCTCCAACATGTATAGTTTCTGAGAATGGGCTCTGTGGCAGACGGACAGAGGAGCGAGACGAATAGGGTTTCGACAGATGAACGGAACCCTAAAAAAGCGCATATCATAATTAAAAATGCATTTCGAGCAATCATTGCTAATATACAGTAATTCGGATACAATATAGTATCTGAAATCTTTTCAAATACACCGCAAACAATTTCCCCTATACCATTATGAACGGAATTCTTTTGTGTGGCCCTGTAAATGAACAATAACTATTCTTTGCATCGTATATTCAACAGAATACATATTTTAGTGGGCTTCTTAAATGAATATCAATTTTACTATGTTTGAAAGAGAGTAACACCATTAAAAATCATTTGAAGCGATTTTTTCCCATTGGCCGTAAAGTAACGGAAAACTTTTTACTGTCCTTGTAAATGAACTAAACATGCTACAAACTTCATTTGAAATAGGGAACGTGCTATGGTAGAGGTCGCTAACATCCAAAAATTTAAACCCGATCCGAGAATATTTACGAGAGCTAGAGCGTGGACAGACGGACAGACGGGTAGACAAACCGAAGTCATAAACACTTTTCAACTATGTTGGAAAGTGTTCATTATTTATAGTATACATTAAAACAGGGCCGAAACTAGCCTTTTTGGCGCCCGGGGCTGGGGCAAACATGGATTTTGGCGCCCCCCCCCTCTCCACCACAAAGTAAATTTACAAAAAAGAATTTTACTAAATATCTAACAGACAACTTATTTTTAAATTTAAAATATATAAAACTGAACTACGTAATCAGCTTTGTCAAACATTGATCCATTAAAATCTTTGAAAAGTTATTGAAAAGAATTGCATTTTAATCTTTTTAAACTTTTTTTTTTTTTTTTTTTTTTTTTTTGCATAGTCTAAATGAGGTCGATATCTAAAAAAGAAAGGTTTTACTTAAGAATTTTACTCTGTGCATTCCCCTTCCCGTTGTCCTGGGCAGTCAGCGCCCATGGCAATACGGAAAAAAAAAAAAAAAAAAAAAAAAAAGAAGAAAGAAAGGAAGCTCAACACTGTTCAGCGGAAAAAAAACAAACAGCTTTCATGGAATTTTTTTATCTAGACTGAGGGGTCACTTCTCCTTTGGTAGTTATCCGTAGTGGACAGTAGGGTGTCCCACAATAGAGACTGACCTTGAAAAACGGTAATGATTCTCCCTCGGATTCTCCTCACAGGAAGTGATTTAAAAGATAGAAAGCAAACGCATAGGCATGATACTTTGAAATTTTGTATTGTAATGAATCTTTTTATCTATTTGTAAAGTTTAATGCATTTGGTTCAGTTTTCCTTTTAAATTTTCCAGCTGCGAGACATTTTTATACAAATTTCATAATATATATATATATACATTCTTGTGTCAAACGTCAAACAAAATCTTCATTTTGGCGCCCCCTTCACCTCCTGTTAAAGCGGCGCCCGGGGCACGTGCCCCCTCTCCCCCCCCCCCTAGTTTCGGGCCTGCATTAAAAAAGAAGAAAAATGAGATTGGTAGTATACATTTGACGCCCCCCTCGATTTCCGCGCACGGGGCAACCACCTACTTCGCACACCCCCCTTTCACACTATCCTGTAGCTAAGTATTAGAGTATACGTTGGGCCGTAGTTAGTACGTTACATATACATTCGTAAAAGTTTTTTTTTTTTTTCTTTTTTTTTTTTTAATAAGATATGAGAAATTTTGATGAAAACGCTTAGAGATGCATTTGTATATTTAAAATATCTCTTCGAGAAATTAATAATTTTAACTTCTTTTTTTTCTGTTTTCACTTCGTACAGAATGTTTTTTTTTTCTTTGTTATAAAAATATTTCTAAAATATATACTTAATTTTATAGGAAATTTTACTCACAGCTTATCAAATTTTAACGTACAAAATATGGAATTAAGCAGATATTTTAGAAATATTTTTAGAACTAAGAAAAAAAAGAGACTTCCTTTAAGAAGCATACACAAAATAGCAAGTTAAAATTATTATTTTTCTCAGGAGATATTTTAAATATACGAATGCACCCATAGGTTTAACATTAGTGAGGGAAATTCGGACGCTGAGTATGACTAAAAGCCTTAAAACTCTGTTCGTCTCATGCTTTTGTTTCGTGCCAAGGAGGGATCTCGCTTACTTTTAATGAACGTTAGCAGTTTGGCTAATCAAAAATAAAAAACTGTAGCCAAATGAAGAAAATGTTAGCAAAATAGATTCGTCGTGAAAAACTGAAAAATCGATCTTTGACCCCTTAATCTAACTTTCTTTTAATATACTCTAAAATAAACTGCTTTTTTGAAACATCTTATACATCAGTTATTCATCTAAATTCAACGATGCGCAACATAAACTATTAAAAAAAAAGTTCTTTTTAATGTCTTGCGCAATCGAGGAAAAATTCCCAAACCCGATTTAACTCATTAAAATCTTATGAAACAAAACTTTATGACCGAAGTTTACTCAGGATTTTAAGATATTACATATAATGAATCCTGAAAAATCTTAAATATAAACAATAAAATATATATTGCATTTAAAAAATATATTTTTTCCAGAATTCTATGGCTTTTCATTGAAGACCATACTTCAAAGGCAGATTGAAAACTGTACTAATGATTCGATGCCATTGAACATGATAATCGGCAACAATCGTTCAGTAACGCTAATAATCTGTCGCCTGTACTGACACACACTCACAAAAAAAAAAAAAAGAGTAATCATTAAACATTCGCAATCAGGCGAATGTAATCGTTCCTTTACTCGCCAAATGAAGCATTTTGTTGCGATTTGGTGCAATGGCGAGTGGCAGCGAGAACCCTGGTGATAAGAGATTAAAAATTCTTTAAACGACGCTTGTTGCGAATGGGTTAATAGTCTAAAATGCTTGTTATGATATTCTAACTGATGATAACACTGTATTATTATTTATGAAATATAATAGACACACATTAAATAAAAGTACTTACAATTTTTTTATATTAAAATATCTATATTAATAAAAAAGAAGGGTTTCTTGTCCGTGTGTCTTCTGCGTGTTTGTTTGTTTGTTGACGACGGTTAGGGAAATCTATCGCACGTAGAGGTCTACAAATTTGGATAAGGATACACATAGACAGATTCAAATGAACCTGAGGCTGAGATTTTTCATTTTGTGATAATTAGCTTAATTAGTCTTTCCTTGGACAAATTCGTGGAAAAAAATGTCCTTTGTACAAGCCTCTTGTTATGCGCGTGATTTTATCAGAGATTTATTCAATCCAAGCAACAAAACGAAAAGGATTTGCACATAATTGTGAAAATTAAAGATTTTAATGAAAAATTCTTTCAAATTATGCAGTTTTAAGTATAATTATGAAAGTAATTTTCAAAGAATCTGCTATTGTTTTTGTTGGTTAGGGATGCTATGGTCATCTCTTGCACACATGAGCTAAACAGACCGAGACTTCAGATTAAAATGGAATCTGACCCACTACACACATCCATACCTGATTGGGTTCGAACCAAGTAAGCTCTTGTTCAGTAACCAGTTCGCCAATCGCAAGACAAGCAAGTGGCTTGAATCTGGGAAAAGTACTTTGAACGATGTATCATTTCATCACAGGAAATCAATGTGTCTTTATTTCTCATTCTGAAAAGAAGTTTTAAGTCTAGTGCATAAAACTTTTGACTCTGAATTAAACAGAAAAAAACTGCAGGAAAATAATTGTTTTCTCAAACTTTACTTTTTATAGACAACGGAGGGGACGGGTGACCTTTTCCACCTATTTTTAAGGAAGGGGGATCGAATCGTTAACCTATCTTATGCTGCTTGGACATATCGGGCATTTCTCCGCGCTCTCACAATAAAAATATCCTTTCCACTAAATTCAGTTTTTGTGCATGAAATTTATACCTCAGCATCAATATAATTTTTGATAGAAAGTGAAGAATAGAGCTGTGTAGGGGCCCGAGTTGTCATGATTATGGGCCCAAGTCGTTTTTTCACGATCGTAAATCTAGATCAGAAAAAAAAAAAACTGTCCTCAAGTGAGTTTAGGGAAAATTGGGAAGCAACTTTAATACCACGCTTCAATTTTTGTGCAAGCAGCAAACATGAGCATGACGATTTTATTTTCCATCAGGTTCAGTAGGTATAGGAATAGGATCAAGAGATTTTGGGAGAAGGCAGCTGATTTTGAATATCATTTTTAATTTTGTGTATATGGGGAATCTCATGTATAATGAAGTTATACGTAAGTTTGATATTTTAAATGATAATAAAAATATACTAAAGTATTTCTGTTTTCCGAGTTTTTCTTTCCTCTCATAATATGGGTTAAGTTTAACCTCACTCACCAGGAATACATGCAGAAATTGGAGGCCCCGAACAGAGGTCAGGTGGGCCCTCTGTATCTCCTGTATTTACTATATGCATATACTTAAACGGTTCCTCACGGGGCCTTTTTCAGCTTAGGTCACCGATACAACTCTCCGCCCTATCGCCTCTGATCATGTCCCTGTTACTGGCATAATAATATTTTAGCCAAAATGATCTTTTGGTTTTCATATAAGACGTCATAAGTGAGTAACACAGAGGGCCACAAGAATGTCTATACTTTGGGCCTCTAATTTTTTAAATCAAGTCTTGATGACTACATCATACTGACTTTAATATGGTAATGAAAATAATCATTTTGTGTACATTCGAAATCTTTATTTTTACTTATTTCTTAGGTAATTTTCTTTATATGTATGTACTCATAACTTTTGTAAAATCAAAAATTTCAGTTTTTTTATTCTTGTTTTCTTTTCTGTTATGCTTGTATCTATACTTTGCAACAGATATAGTTAATAAGAACGTAAGGATAATAATAATAATAAATAAAAAACAGAAACAAAAGTTTGTACAGAATAAGCATAAATATAACAAGTATTATGTACCAGCAATTTAGAAAAAAAAAAATCCCAATTAGACATTCACTGAAAGCTTATTACCTGATAATACATGAATACCCGCGGAGGAAGAGAGGTAAGAGGAAACAATACTTTTGCGACATTGCCTCAAGGCGTAGGCATAGCTCCCTATGATCTGGTCATTTTTCAGGAAGGCGGGAAGTTGCGGGCTATTTGTACTATGGTAACGTGAGTAGTAACGTGATCAACTATTTTACAGCTTTTAGTTCTCTCAGTGGGGGGGTTTCCTGTGATTTTTGTTGGAAATCTTCTAAACTACGCTTCTAAGAAATGTATTTCAGAATGCAAAGGAAAAAAGTATGAGCAAGATAAGATTTGGAATAGTATAAAATTCCTGTACTTTTTCCATCTGAAACCGAGCCCCTTTGGTCCCGGGCTCCTGGGAAGTTGCTCTCTGTGTCGCCCCTCCCCCCCGTCTCACCCTCCCTGAATAAAATTATAATTATTATTTAGTAATTAGGTACAGAAATTATAAAAACTGCAAATTAGTAGTTTCATTAGTTAATAGCATACAATAACATTATATACATTAATATTTTGCAATAATTATGTAAAACCATATTAAATACCAGTGATATTTTTATATATTAAAATTATTAATAACTGAATTTAATATTTAATTGCTAACACTACTTAAAATTAATAATTATTAAACAATTAACTCTCTAATTAGGAACGTAATATACATTTTTATGCTTTAATTACTAAAATGATAATTAATAATTTAGTATTCCTTCTAGAAAAAAACGAAGCAGGATGCTAGTTCAAAAAACAGCACTATTCCATGAGGAAATATATTAGTAGTAATGTGTTTAGTAATGATATAAGGAAAAAAAAGTGTCTAATTTTTTAGTATGATAAATAATGTGTCATTAATTTTTAATAATTTTATTAATTACAAATTGAAAAATACAATTAAATAACAACATACTTTAATAACATCCTGTTGTTTTTTTTGTTGTTGTTGTTTTTTTTGTTTTTTTTTCTAAAGAAATAAAGTCCTATTATTTTTGCAATGTCTTGGGCACACGGATTTAGAAATACTGTGGAATGGGAAAGTTTTTTTTACAAGAAATCTCTGGCTACAACTACAGGTGAATTCCACTATTTCTTAAAAAGGCAGGGTTCATTTTCCCAATTTCAAAAGGGGCAGGACACATTTTGCTAATTTCAAAAGGGGCCCTTAAAAAGTGTCCTAGAGGAAAAAGTAAGTAAATTAGAAAATTAATAAAACCCGCAAATAAGTAATTTCATTAGTAACACAAATAATAAAATTATATATAATAATTATATATAAATAATAAAATAACAAATAATATTGTTTGCAACTCGTTTTACATTTGTACTTGAAAAAATTACTGTTAATCATCTAAATCTAAACTTACACAAATGTATGTGTATGCTAACCAAAAAATTTATGAAAATGAGTTAAATCTATTCTTACACAGAGTAAATATAAGAATATCCGAAATCCTCAAAATATTAAATAATAGCAATATCACATCCCAGCGGGAAATGTTAGCTTTCAATGGTTCATTTTTAAGAAAAAAGTTTTGCTACCTTTTAAATACCTTTTTTTTTTTTTTTTTTTGCCGTATATGAGTTACAAAGTAAAAAAGAAAAAAAAAAGAACAAAAAAAAAAGTCAACCTATACTGAAGAAGCTCTTGTTGTGCTTAACTTTTGTATACTAATTAGTTCTTTTTCTCTTATACATTCTTTTACAATAACTGTTGAGCAGATGTCATTCTTTCATTCTTATTTTGCTCCAATATTGCTGTAAATTTATTATTGCAAATGTAGAATAAGAAAAAAAAAAGTTTCTAGCTATTTTATACTTTTACTTGCAGAAATGTATTATACTGCTATGCTTATTTTATATAAACGAATGAATTATTTGATTACTTAAAGAAAATTATGACATTGCAAATTATATATTTAAATATTTTAAATGAAATGTTTTTTTATGTCATATAAAACTATCCTTTTTAGAAACTTATTGTACTTATTTTTGTATAATACTCAGAAATTAAGCTTAGAAGCAAATATTTAAAGCCCTTTTTTTTTTTTTTTTTTTTGTTTATTACTAAGTCAAAATACCTGTAGAAACTTTCCAAATTATATTCATCTTAGATTTTAATTCCTTTTTATGTCATTTTATACATTTAGAAAATTTATTATTTTAATCAATGATTTAAAAAAAAATCAGTTGATTAAAATCATGATTTAATCGCTAATTTAAATGAACTGATAAAAATCGCTGACATCCTAGAAAAGTATTTAGGAATTCATTCTCATACTCTCATAGAAAGTATATACATATTGAGGTTTACCATGGCATGTTGGGTGCTGGAAATGAAGTGTGTGTCATATATATTTCGTTTACAGAGACGCTCAATATAATTCTACTACATTACGGTCTATGGGAAATAATCGTTTTAGTGCATTTTAGTGATGTTATAATATTTTTAACATACTGAAATTGATATATAACAAGGAAGTACATTACAAAATGTCTACTATAAAATATGGTGCGCATAGTATTTGTCATTCATTTACAGGTACACACAAGAATGGAATATCGTTCATTTTTGGAACCTCACAAAATAATTAGGTTACAGTACTGTCTATGAGGAATAATTGCTGAAAATGAGTTTTCAATTGCAGTATGTTTTCTTACATTTAGCACTTTTTTTTTAAATATTACTTTTTCTGTATAAATTATATAGATCATGTACAGGGCTGCAGAAAAGAACTCCATTACATTATGGTCTATAGGTAAAATTCGTTTGCAGTGTATTTTAATTACGCTATACTATTTCAAACGTAATGAAACTGACATACACGACAGATGCGCACTACACATTGCTTACTGTAGAATATGGTGTGGTGTGCATAGCATTTATTTTTTTTTTTTTTTTTTTTTTTTTTTTTTTTTATATACGGTGACGAACAAATGTATTCGGTTACAGTAGTGTCTATGAGCAATAAGTGCTGATATTGTGTTTTCAATTGTGCATGCTTTTTAAAATTTATCCATTTTTTTTCCATGTCATTTGGTGTGTCTACATTTTATAAACATTATGCAAGGCTGCACAAAATAATTCAAGTACATTTTCGGATTTTGGTGGAAGCTGATTAAGAGGATTTTTCAACTGTGAAAAACCCTTTGAAAAATCGTTTCCAAGCTGAAATAAATGTTTACATACTGTGTAATATATATATATATATATATATATATGTGTGTGTGTGTGTGTGTGTGTACAGTGTTTAATTTTCGCCGGAGCTTACCGAAGAACAGCTCTGGTACTTCTTAACTTTTAGTGATATTTAAATGTTGGTAGGAATTCACCTCAGCTCATAGATATTGCGCTTTGGAGCCCTGCGAAACAGCGTTTCCAAAATGCGGAAGCCTAAATTACATTTTCCTGTTCCCCCGATTTACAATCCTTTGAGTCTTTCTTCCAAAGGCCTTACATATTTGATGTAGCGTGTCGCACACATAGAAGCATGCTTCTATCTAGTGCTCGCAAATCTACACTCAATGGTTTTCTGTCTCAGTTGTTTTCAAATGGCGACGAGGAATGCCGGAATTATTCGCAACTGTATCCGCCGTTTTTACTTGTGGTTGTGTATTGTTTACTCACTACTTTTTGGTCATGTTTGTAAAATATTTTTAAAGATCAACTTTTTAGTTACTCGCGGTGTTTAATTTGCATTGAAGCTCATAGGAACAGCTCCAGTATATCTTAATTTTTAACCAATATTTAAATGTTAATCGGAATTTGAAACCCACCAGAGTTTGTAAATAATGCTCACAGAAGCCCTGAGTGTTGTGTGAATATAAAGTAATGGGATTTTTGAAAATTTCCCACTCCCTGATTTATTTATTTTTTTTTTATCTTTATTTATTAGATTATGTTTTATGTAAAGAAATATTAGATATAGTCAAAATATATTTTATATGTACGAGTGTATATATACATTTTTTTCCGAGTAAGAAATTGGTTTAAATTTTGCATACTATTTGAAATTTTAAAAATGCAGGTACAAGGAGAGGGGAGATTTTTGCAACGAAAGTTTTTATTAGTACAGAAAATTAGAGATCAGGTGCTTTTTTTGTTATAAATTAAGCCCTGTAATCTGTACGTATATATAAATATATATATATATATATACATACAAATAGATAGATAGAAGATAGATATGGGGCATTCTCATAATCTTTTGACTTTCGAGAATAAAAATCTGGTGAAATTAAACTTACTAAAATAACATTTGAATTTGATAGACAAGTGCCGTAATGATTCAAAATAAAGAAAAAATGATCAGCAGCGAAATTTTTGTTATTTAACTGTGGTTTAAGTTAAACTTGCGAGTTTAATTTTTCTTACCATTTTACCACTCTTTCTATTTTCTTCTAAATTTTTACTTATAATGAATTTGCATAGTACCCACAAAACATTCAAATAAGAAATAACAACAATGCAGTATTTTTAGTACAAACTTTTGGTATAACATTGTCGGAAAGAAAAGGGGATGGTATAGGAAAAAAGGAACGGTAATGGGAAAAAAAGGGATGGTAAGGATGGGGCGGTTAGGAAACTTACGACTATTTTTAGACAAATCATGTTAAGACTAAGTGATAGTCACAATGTTCAGTGATTTTTAGAAACAGTTATTTACATTGGATTAAAAATAATAATAATAATTTACCTCGGAAAGTGCAGAAATAAACCTTGGGGACGACGGTAAGACTACCAATAAAGCCACGATGCTTGAAATTGATATTTAAATGCTGATTTAAATTCTGCAGTAAATTTCCTGTCAAAGAATCTTAGACATTCTTTCCCTAGCATACTTCTGCATCAGAAAAAACTTAAAAGAAATTATGTGGCTGCATCTGAAGTGATTTTCTGTATAATTTTAGAAGAGGGACGGTAAGGAATCTAAAACCCAGGGACAGAGTTTAAAAAATAATAACAACCCTAAAAATGTGTGCAGGTTAATTTTTTGCTACAAATTTATATAAAACAATTGTCCCAGTTTCGGAAAAAAATTGCATCGAATTACTTTTATTGAAACAATTTTATACAGACAGCTCCAAACTTAAAAATCAACATCAGGGACACGGGACGGTACAGGAATTTTCCTGGTATTTGCACCCCCAACATCGTCCAAAACTTATTTATCTCGTTAATATTGTTATGCAATCATGTAGTGAGATGTTCCCCCAGTATATGATATGAAAGAAAACACAAGAATATGTACTAAAATAAAAATTATTATTCAGGGACTTAAAAGTCAAAAGATTGTGAGAATGCCCCATATATATCATACTCTTGCTGCACAAAAGAAGTCAAATATTTTCTGACTATAGATGGTAATTGCTGAAAAGGGATTCATAAATGCGTTATAAATTTTCAAAATTTTTTTACTTAGACACCGTCTATCACCTTAATAAAGTGTGAAGTTTTGTTACAGTTACTATGTTCAGTATTCAGTGTTTTATAATTTGAATTTGGCGCATTGTTTTTCTTTCTTTTTTACTTACTACCAGTAGTAAATAAATTGAAAACGAAATATGAAAAATTTTGTTAATTGAAATGACAAAACGTGTTTTATTATTTAAAGCTGTTTGTATGTTTAAACATCCATCTAAATGCCCAAGATTTTACTCAGGCTCCAAAATAAGATTTGAATACATGTAATATTTAAAAATAAAAATCAGTCATCCACAGTATTTTGGTAAAGTGTCTTTCACGTGATTAACCAACACGTTAAACTATTTAAAAAAAGCAAAAATATAAATAATTAAATCCAACAAAGAAATGTTTCTTTATCATTCCCTTTTTACACTAATTAAGAATGAAAGTTCCCATGGTATTACTAGTAAGGGAAAAAAAATCTCAATTGATACGGCTCGGAAAGAATGAAATACAGGCCCTGTTCGGGACGAATTTCGAGAAAAAATTTAAAGCCTGGGACGTTCTTCGATAAATGAAGTTCAGCTTTGTTCAAATCTTCAGAAAATATCAATACTGCCGAGCCCGGCTCGAGTCATCAGATTAAAAATTATGGCCGGCCAAGTTTAATGAAAGAAAATTTCTCCGAGCCAAGCTTCGGGACAAGCTCAGTCTGGTGTAGACTTTAGAGTACTGCAGCAGGTCAAGTAACCCGATTGTACCCAACCCGGCCGCCATTAATTGTTTTCCTTGTGTGTTGCGCTGACTTTAAATGTTTCAAGTTACGTTTTGACTCTTTCTGTATGGAATCCGGGTCAACCTGATTTTTCAAAAATGTCCTAAATAGTTAATAATAATAATAATAATAATAATAATAATAATAATAATAAACTGTGTATGAATATTAATGGGTTTATAATGTATTTAATTTTATACAAAAAAGATAAAACTCATATTAATGATATC
Organism: Maratus speciosus; assembly: GCA_963932465.1. Taxonomy (NCBI): domain Eukaryota; kingdom Metazoa; phylum Arthropoda; class Arachnida; order Araneae; family Salticidae; genus Maratus; species Maratus speciosus. Next base: position 418,310,684 of record OZ010794.1, on the reverse strand, counting down.
ATTGTATATTACTTTTCCATAATTGTATTAAAATATGGCTTAATTTTTTCACATCGAGTTCAAATATTTTGGTTTCTAACTTAAACTAAACCAGTTGCTTTATGATTCATTAAGGATCAAAGCCTGTACTAAACTTGTTTTCTTCACCGTGGACCCCGAGGTGATATACAGAAAGAGCCCCGATCAGGTTGTCAGCCTAACGCGGGACCCTCAGTGTTTGCAAGCTTCGTGCACATTTTATTAACCCTGAAGAGATGGAATGTTGAATAAATCTTGCTTAGCTTGGAACCAAACTCTGGATCTGCTGGGTGGTAATCAGACGTGCTGACTACTACGCCACTGAGGTTTAATATTTTGGTTTCGGATAGACGAAATTAATTTTTGCCGGGTTCTGGTCGAATTTAAGTAGAAATTTCGTGTATATCGGAAAAAATTTTGCTAATTTATTTAGAAGTACATGCCCACCACGCCCTTCTTAATTTTTTAGACCTAGATAATAGCCTCCCACACCCTATTTCATAGACTTCTGTTTCTTTAAGACCGGGGGAGAAGGGGGGTGGCTGGATTGGTGACATTCAATATAAGAATTTTCTCTTTTTATTTAACAGCACTATAAAATATAACCGACAAGTTGCAAGATCCTTCTACGTACATATAGCGCGTTCTGAAATAAAATATGTAACTTTTTTGCACACACACAAAAAAAATTGTTAAAGAAAATAATAATGCATAAGAATTTCATATTTAAAAATGCTTCAAGCATTTCCTAAATGACGCAATTTTAATCAAGCGTGATTCTGTTTCGAATTTCAGAAAATTTAACGCATTCTGTTCCGAAATTTTTAAAAAATCGGTCATTTGTCCGAAAATTCTGAAAAATAATAAAAATCACTGAAAAATATTGCGAAATTTGACAAATGGTCGCAATAAAAATCAACTTCGTCGTTGTTCGCATAAATAATCGCTAATTTCGCCAAAGGATAGCGGAAAAAGCGCGAATTTCATAAAATTACCGAGGAAAAACACGTCAAAGGGCCATTGAAAAAAATTGAAATTTCGTCAAAAGATCGCGGAAATAACACAAATTTCGTCAAATGATCGAATAAATAACGCCAATTTCGTCAAATAAATGAAAAAAATATAGGAGTTTCTTCAAAGGATAGTAGAAAAAAAAAACGCGAATTTCGTAAAATTGTCACGGAAAAAACGCAAATTTCTTAAAAAGGTCATTGAAAAAATGCGAATTTATTCTAAGGATTGCGAAATAAAATGCATATTTCGTCAAATGATCGCGGAAAAAAAATACGGTTTTCCGCAAATGGCAGTTGAAAAAACGCGAATTTTCTTCAAAGGATTACAAGCTATTATTTATTGTTTCACTAATTGCTTTATTTCTATTAAATATGCTTATTTTTAAAGGCAGTCACATGATTTTTTATAGTAGCATCGTTCAGAACGGTGTCACATTTTTAAAAATACAGCATAAATGTGACTTATTCAATATAGAAATTTCATAAGTGTTGCTACCTCTATTTTCGAATAGTAATTTCAGAAAATATCTTAAATTCTTGCTTAAGACATTTTTAAACTGTAGCATTCTCTACCGTTTTGCGTGTGTTTTTTGAGGGCGGGATGAGATAAATATTACTTATTTAATACTAAAAATGTCATAAGTATTGATACCACTATTTTAGAATAGTAATTTCAGCAAATATTTGAAATTGATGTTTAAGACCACCCCTCCCTCGACAAATGTATCTACGGATAAGTTGTACAGACGAGTATCGTTCAGATACACTTTTGTTAAGAATAGAGTGCGCTCCCAGGTGGTGGAATGTGGAACTAACAGACCACAATTTTATTTAACTTAGGAAATCCAACAAGGCGATCTGTTCAAACTTTAAGATAGTTTATAACACATAATAAAAAGTTTTTAAAAGAAAGGCGGGAGAAATTTCGTGGAGTGGGGGGGGGGGGGACGCAAATGTTTTTTTTTTTTTAACTTAACGTTTTTTACCATTTTATGACGGTTTATTGACGAGTCCTGAGATAAATGCTACTTATTTAAAATAAAAATGTCAAAAGTTTAGTTAGCGCTATTTTCGAATAGTAATTTCAGTAAGTATCTCAAATTCTTGCTTAAGACCGCCACCCCTCGAGTAATTATATCTACTGATAGGTTGTTTAACGGAGTTTCGTTCAGATACAGTTTTGTTAAGAATAGAGTGCGCTCCCTGGTGTTGGAATGTGGAACTAACAGAACGCGATTTTGTTAAAATTAGGAAATCCAACGAGGCGATCTGTTCAAACTTTAAGATAGTTTATAACACATAATTAAAAGTTTTTAAAAGAATGGCGCGAGAAATTTCGTAGGGAGGGGGGTGGAAGGACGCTAATTTTTTTCTTAACTTAATTTTTTTAACATTTTATGACGGTTTATTGACCGAGTCTTGATATAAATGCTACTTATTTAATATAAAAATGTCAAAAGTTTAGTTATCGTTATTTTCGAATAGTAATTTCAGTAAGTATCTCAGATTCTTGCTTAAGACCGCCACCCCTCGAGTAATTATATCTACTGATAGGTTATTTAACTGAGTTTCGTTCAGATACAGTTTTGTTAAGAATAGAGTGCGCTCCCTGGTGGTGGAATGTGGAACTAACAGAACGCGATTTTGTTAAAATTGGGAAACCTAACAACGCGATCTGTTTTAAATTTTAAGATAGTTTATAAAACATAATAAAAATTATAAAAATGAATGACGCGTCACATTTCGGGGATGGGGAGGGGCGCGAACAAAATTAGGAAATATAACGAGGCGATCTGTTTGAAACTTTTAAGATAGTTTAGGGAGGGTTTACCATAATTTAGAAGGAGTTAAATGGCGATAAATGTACCGGGCGTTTTGAAAGGAATATTAAACGAAACCCTCTGTGCGATCTGTGATCACACTTACCGACTTGTTTTATCCTGATGCCAATTGACAAAACAGCACAAACAAGTATACACTTCTCTCAAACAAAAATTAACATGCGACTACTAAAAATAGAAATGAAAATAATAATTAAATGACCACGTGTTAAAAATAGGAAATAGGGAAAATTGCGTCAAAAAGTTGTATTTACACGTGAATCATGAAAAAAATAAGAAACTTTGAAAATATTTTAATTATTTTGCGAGAAACGCACTTAATGGGAAAAATTACGTCATATGTAAAATGCCGAAAGGATAAATATCGCCATATGTAAAATGCTTAAAATAATTAAATTTATTACGCTTGAAAAACTTTTCATAATTAAAATTTGGTCATATATAAAAAGCTCAAATAATGATATTCCAAAACATTTTTAAATTGAAAGTATTTTTTAAACGTGAATTTTAAAAGAGAAAAAAAAACTTTATAATAATGTACATATGAAATGCATTTAATGGCAACAATTACGTCATATTTCAAAACTATTCATTTAAAACGATTTTCTTATGGACATGTGACGTCACACTAGGAATCACTTAGTGTAAAAAAAAAAAAAAAAAAAAAAAAGTTGCTAGCAAATTTCTTTTTATATTTTATTCCTTGATGCAGCCTAGAAACATTTAAATTCATGCCCAAAACATTTTCGATTTATTTTGTGCGAATTCTTATTCGATAAATACATATCAGAAAAGTCGTATATATGCCTTTGAGGCATTGCGAGTTGCTTGGCGAAACGTTTACTAATTGTACTTCATACGTTTTCAGTATTTTTAACTTTTTATAAATTTTACTTTTTAACTGCAATCAAGTCTGTCTTATTTATTTATTTTATTTAGTCTTTTAAAAGTTTCAAATTCAGACGTTAAATGAATGTATATTGTAAACTCGTATATACTTATTAATAAAAATAAACAGTACTTTTCCATTATGGGGGGCCTTGGCCTTTTTTAAAAAGCTTGGCGTAATTCGGGCTCAGAAAATGAGATTTGTTGCCAAATGATATAAACAGCTATTAAAAAAAAACTAATGAACTTTTATACTTGTTTATATATGAATTTATTTATATATATAGGGTGATCATGAATTCGTGGTACAAACTTTAAGGGTAGGTACAGGTCACTGTAACAATAATATATTGTATAGTAATCTATGGGCGCAAATGGCACGTTGACGCGGAAACACCAGGGTGGCCAGTTTGTCACCATTTCTCTATTTCGCCAAGGCCCCTATAGTGAAAAAGTGCCAAATAAACAATTTAAATTTTAAAAATTAACATGAAAATATGTATGATGGTTCAATAAAATATAAAAAAGATTTTATGCATAAGCTATACCTGTTCCTGAAAATATCGGAAACTAAATCAAAAAATAAAATATAAGCGTAAAATTTATTAAAAAAAAAAAAAAAAAAAAAAAAAATGTTTTTAATACCGTAGTTCTGAATGCTATTCCTAAGAAGACGCGGTGTTTTTTAATCTCGATATCAAAGGATGAACATTGTCTATACTCTATAGCATCATTATAAAAGTGCTAGAGACATCAGAATTTTCAACCTTACCCTTTTGTGCAAGCTGATTTTAAAATGTGTAATTGATCTTAATGATCAATCCCATAAATAGCCGCCAGCTATCGTGATAGCGATAGATGAGGCCATGGTAAAAGAAAAATACACTATTCAAACGGAAAAGCGTGGCAACCCGATTGCAGAAGATAATCACCATTCGTAATAATATCATTCAATTTTCCGTAACCTGCTAATATTTGTAAAATAGAGCACATTACAATGTTTTTAAAAGCTTCAAAATCTGAACGGGGGTTGGCGAGCACAGCTCGCAGGTGGTGAGCCCTCTAGTACACGTAAAATTCCACCCAAAATATATATCTAGTCTTCTTTAACCCTTTAATCCCCGCTGCCGTGATATTCATGGGCTGTGTTTTTTATTCATATTGATTGATTCCCAACAGTTTTGTAAAATAGTGTAACTGGCTTTATTATGGTATCATTTTACCTGTCATTAAATAACATGAACATTTCTTTTTCAAAAAAAGTGGTGCCATTCAGCAATTTCAATTTTTAAACCGTAATTTAATGCGACTGTTAAGGGGTTAAAAGAATCGTTAATTGTGTGTTTTGTAAAATTGGTTTTTCTGTAGAAATTGAATGGGCCGGATCGGACTTGATTTAATTAATTTTGTCACGAGTCGCGCCTGTCCCGGGCCGAACTTTTAACTTTTACACTGGGCCGAAATCAGGCTGGAAATTCCTGCCCGTGCAGAACTCTAGTGGCCAATCCTGCACGAGCTGTGAATCCCCTTTGTTCTGACGTAAAAATGACGTATGGGGACATACATCATGGGGTCGTAAATCAGGAATTCTTTAGAAAATAAAATGCTCTAGCACTGGATTTATGCCCCCTGATTTAAGTCCCCATCTAGTGTGACGTCATCAAAATGACGTATGGGGATACATATCATGGGGATGTTAATCAGGATTTCGTCGAAAGTAAAATACTCCAGCACTGGATTAGTGCCCCCATTTTTTGTGACGTCAAAATGACGTATGGGGGCATAAATGATGGGGACATTAATCAGGCTCTCAATGAAAGGAAAACTCTCCATTACTGGATTTGTGTCCCCTTCTGATATGGGGGCATATATCATGGGGATGTTAATCAGGATTTCGTCAAAAGTGAAATGCTCGAGCACTGGATTTGTGCCCCCATTTTTTGTGACGTCAAAATAATGACGTATGGGGACTTAAATCATGGGGACGTTAATCAGGCTCTCAACGAAAGGAAATATCTCTAGCATTGGATTTGTGTCCCTTTCAGATATGGGGGCATATATCATGGGGACATTAATCAGGATTTCGTGAAAAGTGAAATGATCCAGCACTGTATTTATATCCCCATTTCCTGTGACGTCAAAATGACGTATGGGGGCACAAATCATGGGGACATTAATCAGGCGCCTCGTAGAAATACATGAAATATCTTTAGTCTCCCATGTCAGCCAATGAGAAAGGACTTCAACGATGACGTAATGAATATTCACGCAGCCACAGAGGTGTTCAAGGTATCCATCTTGATTATGATTTCAAATTAGGATGTAAGTAAATATTTCTTCTTTATGAGTTAAATTTTGTTATATTTCCATTTTCCTTGATTCTTAATAAGTAAAAATGAACTACACAGTAAGACCGTTTGATTTCGAATTATAATGTAACATGATTTTAGCAGGTATTAATGCATAATCATCCTATTATTTTATTGTTAAATATTTATCATTCAGTTAAATGACTATTCTTTACATCAGTGTTTATTACATGCGTGCATTTTCTAATGTTTTATGTAATAAATGAAATTTTATTGCAATATGGTTAGCAGATTAAATATTTTATTTTTTATTAGTGATGCAATGAATAGTACCCCCCCCCCACCTTTGACTGATAATAAAGGCTAAATATTCCACTATTCTTCTGCAGAATACTTAAAATGTATGCCAAAATTATCTTTCTTAATATTAGAGTCGTGCCGTGTAATCGGTATTTATTGTACTAGATTCCGGCATCGGGTCGGGTTTACTTTACTTTTTTGGTTCGGATCGGGTCGGTTTGGGTTTTGAATCTTGTGTGTCGGGTTCGGGTTGACTGATTTTTCGAAATAATGTCCAAAATATTTTTTTTTTCAGGTTAAAAATCTAGGTATAGGGCAGATGTTCCAGTAATGGATAAAATTCAAAGATTTTGTTTATAAAAAAAATTTATACAATAAAAATTTTACTTTAAAAATTTTCTTCATAACTCCCCCCCCCCCTCCCCCTCTTACATGTTTTATAATCTGTGTTATTGTTGATACTAATAAAACCAATTAGGAAGCAAAAAGTGATCCTTTGAAGTTCCACTATTTATCATTTATGTTGGCGGACATGCAAAGAGCTGGTTTAACTTAACACGGGAGAACTCGCTAGTGAGAACGCCCAATTGCTTTTCTTTTACTTTACATTCATATAACATCAACCTTTTTTTGGTTGGCTTAGTACTTTTATTCACAAAATAGGTAAAATAATTGTAAAACATTTTGAAATTTTAATTAAAATGAAAAATGATTTAAATAAGAGTCTTAAAAAAGTACGACTGTGAGAAAAAATCTCATGCAGCAAGTTCTCCCGGGTTAATAAATTTTATATATTCTTTTACTTTCCTGCAAAATTTCTTGCAAAATATGTTTTTGTTTTGGTAGTAATAAAAATTTTTGAATATGATCATTCTAGACATTTCATCAATCGTACACTAGATGAAGCAATGGTAGTCCAACCTCCAGTTGAAAAAAGTTGCATAAGATTTCAATTGTATAAAGTAAAAGCTTATTTCAAGATCAGAAGTGATTTTGCTTCATATACTTTTTATGCTTTCTGAATATTAATGACTTGTTTATGCATAGAATTAATAGTTTCCCTATTTATGAAACATTATACTGTATATTATCCATAATATAAACTAAGCCTTCAAGCATGGGTCTAAGCATGGATTAAACTAAGCATGGGACAAATTTTGAAACTTGCAATTTCTTTAATTATAAAATTGTTTCTGAAAATTATGTTTCTATATTGTTCAAGGACATTAGAAAGTGTTTCATTTTGTATTCTATAAACTGAAATATTGTTTTTGTGTCAAACAAAGTTCATTTTCTTATTTTTGTAAAAGGTGTCCCATTCCTCCATACTCTCTCCTATGCTTCTAACTCTGAATATTGGGCACTTCTCTATTTATACACACGTATCATGGGCATGTGTTTTAAAACTATCAGAAATATTATACATGTGTTTGTGTGTATATGAAAAATGAAATGTTGGTAATATTTTTCCTATTCCTAGAGAAGAATAAATGGTTCTTAACTGTGACTTAAATAAAAAGAATTTATCACATTTCTTATATATATATATATTTTTTCTTAACCTTTAACTGATGTTACCGGCCTCTCAGATCGCAGATTTTTTTAAATTTTTATAGTTTTGCAATTATTTATATACTTGCAATTTTTCAGTTTAACTACAAACACTACCGAATTCTTGTTCCGTTGTGAACTTTAGTACTATCACCAGACACTTTTGAATAGGTGAATTTTAATTATAACAGTCCTGTACAAAAAGTTCAGCACAAAAACACTATCCTATGAGTTAATCGTGCCTTTTATTCATCTTTCGATAAAGCGGTCTCACAGACAACTTCACACTAGTTGACTTCACACTAGTTGTGACAATTTCTGTGACATCAGTTAAAGGTTAAGGAGTAAATTTAATAATAGCTCATTCATATTGAAATATGTATTTATTTTATCTGAAAAATTGTTCTGCTCAAACTTTTTGTGAAAATCTTAGACTTGGAAAAAACCTAAATATAAACAATTGCATTTTAATTTTACGTGAGTTTCTGAGCGATAAAATGCCGAGTTTTTACTTTCTCATGCAAAGAGAGATATAGGTAGGTAGGGGTAAAGATATGAGCGGGGCAAAAATACGCACCGGCTGATTTCATATGAAGCAACATTTCGGCTCTCATGACCAATAGGTGGCAGTTTTGTTTCAAGTGTACTACTCATTTGTTTAAACCTTTGATAAAAGTAGCAATTTGTGCTAAGAAAATGAGGTAAGTTTAAATTTTCGAATTTTGATCTAATATTTTTAAAATTTCACTTTATTCTTTAGCTGATAGTACCTGGAATTTTTACAAATCCAAAATTTTAGTGGAGATCGAAATATTTTTAGCTTCTAAATGCCGTAGTTACCTCGATCACATTTGTTTATACTTATGGGTAGCCGGTTAAGCAAAATACTGCAGAATCGGGTAAAAGTACGCATCCTTCTTGGGACAAAGATACGCACATGTTTAAGATATGGGACTTTGCCCTATCGTTTTAGCTAGAAGCAAAGCTTTTCATAATTTCTAAATTTATATTATATAAAATAAAATATAATAGCTACTTAACTAATATAAGTTAGTAAACTACATTTTCCTTTTTCTAGTTAAGTTTTCTTTTTTTTTTAAATATAGAACGTACGTATCTACCTACCTACTTTTAAAAATCAATATTGTTTCATGAATCGCTTTTGTTTTAAACCTTAATCCTTAACTCCTGTTAACGGTCTCGCCGACCGCTGCAATATTCAGTTTTCACAGTTTAACTTGTAATTTTCAATTTAAGTAGTTATGTTAGTTTAATTTTGATTCGTTTGGTAAATTAGAAGTATAGCTGAAGGCTTCTGAATGCGGGAAATTTTACTATAATAGCCCTTTGCATAAAGTTTAGCGCAGAAACCGCCTCTTATCAGTCAGTCAACCATTTTATTCAATCAACGATTAAGCGGTCTCGGAGACCGCTTACAGTATTTATGAAACGATTTTTGTCACAACAGTTAGAGGTTAACTGCTATTTGCGATATCGCAGACTGCTGTTTTTTTCATGGTCTAGTTTAGAATTTTCAGTTTAAATATTATCAAAATTTACTAATGCTTTTACATTACTCATTCATTTTAGTGAAAATAGAGGTAAAATCCGGCCGTAATGGGGCAAAAATGTGCACTGCGAATCTTTTGCCTCATCACTGCGTACTTTTAGCCCAACCAATGGGGCAAAGATACGCAGAGCAATGTTTTTTAAAAATTACAATTTCTCACGGAATTATAATTTGACAGAATGTCGTTTGATAGTGGAACGTGCCTAAGATTTTAATACAACAATTTAATCAGTCGTCACATAAGTTTAGATCAATGTGCTCGTTAAAAATCAAAATTAATAAGTGCGTAACTTTAGCCCCCACCTATGCTACATCACTTAGGTGTGTCATGTGATTGTGAGCCATGTTGAGAACAACTTGTCACCAAGCACCATTGAGATCAACCATGATGGTGAATATCGATGGTGCTTTTTAACAAGCTGACCTCACTTCAAATACTTGTGGGCATGATACCCACATATGTTTGAATATTAAAGAATATACATTTGTCCATTTTCCTACATAAAACATTGTTATTAGAGATGTAATTGTATATTACATTTCATAATATCAATAAAACACGATTTCCTTTCCTTTTATTTCGGGTTCGGGTTGAAATAAGACTGGGTTGAGTTGCAGGTTGCCGGAAATTATTTTGGCTGATTCTAGTCAGGTTGCGGATCGAGGAAATATTTTTGGAGGGTTCGGGTCGAGTTGCGGGTTGACTTAAGTATAATATTCGGTTTTGTGTCTGGTGCAACTTGACCCGTGCAGGACTACTCTGTAATCGGGAAATTTTTAATATATCAGTATTCGTATGGTCCTTAAAAGTACTTGCATTTTTCAAAAGGATTTTTTTGTGCTTGAAAGTGCTTATTTTCATACAAAATTTTTTAAAAGTCCTTTAAAGTACTTTACTGTCATATTATTTCTTAATAGGTGGTGGTACTCTTCTGCATTTCTTTTCATTTCTGATTTAAAAAATAAAGATAAAACCGCCATTGCTAACCTTTCTTCTGAAATTTCACCTCCCCTTTTTACTCCCTTCTCCACAATACCAAAGTTTAAACTGTTTAAAACTTTTTTTTATCCTTTAACTGATGTTACCGGTCTCACAGACCAGTGCATTTTTCAATTTTTAGTTTAACTTGCAAATTTCAGTTTATTACAAACACACTGAAATTTTGTTTCGTTTGAAACTTTAGTACTAACACCAGAGACTTTTGAATAGGTGAATTTTAATTATAACACTCCTGTGCAAAAAGTGTAGTACAAAAACAACATCCCATGAGTTTATCGCGGCTTTTATTCATATTTCGTTGGAGCGGTCTCACAGACCGCTTCACACTAGTTATGTGACAATTTCTTTGACATCAGTTAAAGGTTAAAAAAAATTGCTCTACTGTATTTGTTACTTTAAGTGAATAAATAATCGGTCCTAAATTTCATTAACTATTCATTCCATCATATTTATTTCATTAAAATGTTATCTGAATTTCACCTTCAAGATTTCGTTTCCCCGTTTACTTCACCTCTCACAGTAATACTTTGTTTCAAAACTCTTTAAAACTGCTTAAATAAAAAAAAAAACTGTTCTGTGTCATTTTATTGTCACAATAAATAATCAAGATTTTTCTTCCCACTCAAAATTGGCATCCCCCCCCCCCCAAAAAAAAAAAAACTTAGAGCACATAGAATTTTAAAGTCTTTAAAACTCTTTATAGACCAGTGGTAGGGGAGGAAAAAAGGGCCGCATTTTGGAGTTAATTAGGGGAAAACTGGAAATTGTTTTAATCCCTTTACTTTAAGTCTAGAATGAATGTACTAAGTTTTCCCCCTCTTGCTAGGTGAGTGGTTGAAGATATGTACAGATTTATAGTCAAAAAACACATTTTTATTAATTACCATAACAATATCTAAAAAAAAAAACTAACTCTATCAAAAACATTGTCAATACATATATTGTAGAGGTTAAAATTCTGATTGAAATGTGTACTTAATATTTTTGTTGAATTTTTACAATGCCTACTTCGTTAATCAAGTGATTGAAGCCGGAACAGACGAGGTTATCAGTTCACCCTGTTTCTAATTTATATATATTTTTTAATTTATTGAGGTATTATTTGAGGATTTTGTAATTATTTTAGGCTTTATTTTGGATGTTTTCAGAGTTATGGCTTAAACTCTTGATTACGGATTATAGCCCAGTGGTAGGAAATGAAAAAAAAAAGGCCGAATTCCGAATTAAATACGGGAAAGCTGGAAATTGTTTTAATCCCTTCGACATAGGTCAGAAATAAACGTACTAAGTTTTCCCGCCCTACTAGGTGTGGCTTTGCCGCTACAAACAAATAGATAACTTAAAAAGTGCATTATTTCATGATTTTTAGCATATCTCAAAAATGATTTGTAAATGATGGGAAATATTGTTTATGATATCTGATATTGTATTTGAATTATGCGTCGTATTTAATTTGACATATATAGTGAATAACAGTGCGTATGCATCACATTTAAGGATGTCGAAAATAGTGGGGAGGAGCGAGGGAACAAATGAGTGTGCAGGATTCTTGTCGCCAGAGGAAATATAGGTCAACCAATAGCACAATTTTAAACTTCGATATTTTACGAAAAGGACTAAGATGGTTTTAATAAAAATTATTTTCGACTAGTATACGAGCATCTTAAGTTAAATTTATAAAATTTTAAAACCTTCCGAATGTTGAAAAAAAGTATTATTAGTTAGCTTAAAAAGTTAGCTTTACGTTTTTTTTTTAAACTAAGGTTTAAGGTTGACGATATCAGTTGAGAAATGGCATGTAAAACGGCTGTCAATTATGTACCTCTTTCTCGATAACTACTAAATTATAATCCTCAATATATACAAAGTAAAGCATTAACATATTTACAGAAACATCGCGATGGCCTCAACATCTTAAAGAAAATACATGTATGTAATAAACGGAGGCAGGGCGGATTGATAACTCTGTCTCTCTCCTGATTAGCGGTTAAGGCAAAATTTAGAAATAGGATTGCGACCTTAATGTTCAGCAAAAATATTAATATGGGTACTCATTTTATTCGGAATTTCAAATTCTACAACATTTGTTTTGACAATGTTTTTGAAAGAATTAATTGTTCTGAGATATTGTTAAGATAATTTAAAAAAAAAGGGTTTTCGACTATACATATGCACATATTTGCTAATGTTCACCTAGTACGAGGGATAAAACTTAGTACTTTCATTTTAGACCTAAACGGAAGGGATTAAAACAATTTCCAGTTTCCCACCCACATAATTTTGAGTTACACCCCCCCGATCACGGGTCTTTGAAATAGAATTGTGACAATGTTCAACAAAAATATTAAATGTAGTTCTCATTTTCCTCGGAATTTTAAGCTGACGACAAGCTGAAAACGGAAATTGCAAAACCTAAATTTCATTCCAGATTTCAAAGTGGTGCCATTTGCAAAATGACGTCAGCGTTACGCACAGATATATTTGTTTTTTATAATATTAATAGAGATAGATTTTATTTTCATATCAAAATCTTGGTGTTTTTTTTTCTTTTCAAACTATTTTTTTTCACCCTTAAATCCATTTACATCTGAGCCAAATCAATACTCGATCATAACAAAGCTACTGTATAACATTAAGTGTGTATTTTTAAATAATATATACGCAATGTGAGTCGTACAGCAAAATGCGCAGAAAAACAGAAAAGTGAGTTCGGACAATGGATTTTTTCAAAAGATTAATTTTCTATTTTTTTAAATGTATTGCAGTATTTCAAAGAGAATTGAAAGTATATGCTTTTTGGTATTTTTATTATTATTTGGTATTAATATTCTGCAAAATTTGATTTTTGGAGTCATGTGTAATTTTGAAATATGCCTGGAAAGGGATGTGGGGGAGGGACAAGGTTCTTCCAGTATTTTAAATTCTTAAAGTTTGTCGTTATCATCCAGACTCTTTGAAATTTTTAGATGTTAAAAACATAATGCTTTCGTAGCCGAAAATTTATTAATATTTAGTGGCAAAAAGGCTGGTAAGATTTTTACCACGATGTAACTGAGGTTTTTGCTTATTTTGTCGAAATTTTTGCACATTTTATTTAGTAAAAAATATTTTTATTTGTCCGAATGTTAAGAAATTTTCGTAGGTAAATGTAAATCTGGCCTGTTGATTTGCTCTAAAAAGATTGTTAAAATACGGACGTTAAAGTTCATAGCAAAACATACAGGTTTCATTATCCTCTTCTTCTGAAGATGTGTCCGCAATCTTTTTTGGTTTCTTTTTTCTTTTAAAGAAACTTCTTTTTTCGTCTTGCAGTTTGTTTGGCTTATTTCTCCTTAATATCTGCTTCGATCTGTAATTTATAGGGAGAAGAAATCAAAATAAGTTTTTCCCTTTCTTTTCTCAATTCTAAAGCCTTCCTTAGAAGGGGATAACATTTTAGGCGAAATTGGAAATACAGATTGCTGGGCTACATAGTCTGAAGATGTCGAATGGATAATTTTAATAATGTATTCTGTTGATGTAACATTTTGAATGAGTGATGACGTCTGTGATTGTGATGTTAACTGCTGCATCTGGAAGCAGCTCGACGTGAAAGACGCTGGATGTTGTCAACTCGTTTATGTTCGGAAGGTTGAGCTCCATTATCCTGTGATGTTTCAGAAATATTTATTTCTGCAGCTATGCAAACCTGTGGCTGCATAGACCTAGGTGTGTTATCATGACTTTCATGGGTTTCTCTGTTACTTCCGAAGGAGCAAAAAGATGGTCTGGAAAAACATTGTTGTAGGGGAAAATCCCTGTTTTCTCGAACTTTCTGATTGCAGTATTTACAATTGCTGCTCTCGAAAATGCAGTTTTAAATAATTTTCCAATTTGGTAAATTGTTACAGATCGCGCAGAGTTTAAAAATAACCACTTTTTCATCTCTTGTTCTTGGTATGAGCTTAGGGATGCATGAAAGACACATCAAGGGGTTGAAATCGATGCGTTGCGTAAGGAAAGAAGCATATATAAACACATTGCTTTCTCTTACTGGATTAACTGGATTCTTTTATATGAATTGAGCACCTATTAAGGATTTAAAGAACGGGCTTTTTAGGACAAGGATTGGAAAAAATTTGTACATTTTTTAACCAAATAAAATAAAGACCTCTTTCGTAATCCACCCACTCCTATTATATACAGCAAATGAGTCTGGGAAAGTTTCCTTCATCAGGGGGGAATTTTTTTGCCTGTTTAATATTTGATAAAAAAAATCCTGTTATATATTATATAGCCTAGTTATATAGTATTGGGATTTTATGGATTATTTGTCAATTTGGGCAGATTATTTTATTTAGAGAAACAAGTCACGAAATTTATTTGCATTTTAAGTGGACCCATAACGCAAGTTATTACACCTCAGATTAGAAAGTTATTTATTAAAATGTAATAAGCATAATATAAAATTATGCCTTAATTAGTACCATTATTTTGTTCATTAATAATTGCAAATTATTTAATTTCATAAATGTAACTTAAAAATTAGACCAACTTTTTAATATAAAACAAAATCAAAATTAAAGTTTTTTCATTATAACTAGATAGATTTAGAATTATATTATAACTTAACAGCATTAACAATGCAATTTAAAATTCCATGCTAATTTATTAACTTTACTAAAAAAACATTCTATGAGTGTCGGACAAAATCGGGTATGCCCAGTTTTGACCCACTCTAAAGTACCCGGTTTTACTCCAACATAACAGAGTTTAAAACATAGCGTCACTACTCTTAATCCTATAAGCAGAAGATCAGTAAAATTTTTAAAATATTATCAGGAAAGGAAAGAATTAGATATAGTACTCAGGAATATTTAATATGCTGAAAAAAAGTGGTTATACGCGTAAAATCTGGAATCAAATAAAACAACTTTTTAAGAGTAATTGAAACTAATTCCTTCATACTAAAAAAGACCGCACACAGTAACGTTTCAATCAGCTATAAATGCCATAATGGTTACTGACAAGTAATTTCTCGTGTTGGCTGATAGACAGAAGTACAACTGAAGGAGGGATCTGCGCTACCCGATTTAACCCACCTATCCTGTTTTTTGCAACTCGCCCATATGTATATATATACACACATACAAAATAAAAATATTTTTTTAAACAAGAACGTAAAATAATCAAGCTTCAACGACAGATTATAATTTTCCAACACATTCAGAATTATGTAAAAAAAAAAAAATAATCAATCAACGTTTAATAAAGTTAAATATGATGGCTAAGTAAGCAAATTACAAAACACGTAACACATTTGAAAATTAAAGTTCAGCAATTATTATCAGTCATCGGAAAAATATCCGAATTCCTTTGTGCAACGCTATATATGATCTATACATTTGAATATATACCAAATAGTATGCTAAACATTAGTTCATTTAAGAAACGCATTTTCACAGTTGAAAATTCCCCTTCAACATATTTCGTCAATAAACGGAAATATATACATCTTTCTTGCAGCCCTGTATATGATTTACAGATTTTATACATACGAAGTAAATAAATTAGTTAAATTTAAAAAAAAAACTCGTACCACAACAAATAACGTAATTCCAGCAATTATTGTTTATTTATACAGTACTATAAGCGAATCCTTTTGTTTCCCCCCATAAATAAACGATTAATGCTATGCTCATCATGTTCTATAGTAAGCATCTTTTTGTACATTTCAGTAATGTGTATCAATTTCTGTATGCTTGAAATAGTGTAATATCATTCCAATGTACTACAAATGATTTTTCCCTACAGACCATTGAAACAGACCATAAAAAATCATTGATTAAAATCACAAATTTTCCAAAAAAAATCAGTTTATTAAAATCATGATTTAATCGTTGATTAAAATCGTTAACACCCTATTGCAGCCAAATGGCAAGCATTAGTTTTTGTTAATCACGATTGATTGACGAATTTTTTGCCTCAACCAACTGACGCTTTTTGCAATATTTTTCTACATTGATTTAAGAATTTCACAATATTTTCCTTTTACCCAACAAATGAAGAATTTTGCAGCTTTTTCTTACAAACTTTCTTTGCAGTTATCCAAAATTTTCAGCCTAATAAAATATAAAATTATAATTAAAAATTAAATAAACAGCACATAAAGAAAAAACTATAAAATTATTAATTTAGATATTTTAATTCCAGTATTTCAGTTGACTAAGGTTTAATGCAGTTTTATTTATTTTTTAAAATAAATAAAATTGTGTGATTTGTGTTTGGTTGCCGTTTTCTCTGAGACGGGAAAATTTAAGTTTACCTATGACCCTGTGTGTGTGTGTGGGGGGGGGGGGGGGTACTGTTCCTGCTGACCACTAAAATTTTCAAATTAGTGGTCCAAATGAATTTTTGGTGTTCTCGGACCAGCGGACCACCAATGATTTCGAACACTGATTGATTTTTTAAATGCTGAAGATTTCCTTGTAAAAGAGATTTGAATTGATATACTGTTTAATTTTTTGATTAATTCCCCTGTGTGAAATTTGATTATTGTTATGTTTGCACAAGAAATATTTTATGTCTTAAAATATTTACTCTTTCATTTAAAACAGGTGGAGAAATTAACCCGATGCTTGGATCTATTCCATTTTACCAGACTTGAAATCCTCATTTAGAACATACTAAGCTTCAAGAATTCCTTATATTTGATGACCTGAATGGTCAGAGAGGGTGCAGCACCCTCTTAAAACTGTCTGAGAGAAACTCTATGTAAAATGATATTATATTGCAGTAAATATTAGTCTGACATACTATACATATAATTTAATGATTATATAATTTGTATTTCAATAAATGGAGCGGCATACCGCAAACCAACTTAAATGTGTTGCTATTTAATAGTGTCTGTAACCATTTCTTTTTCAGCTATTGCAAGGTTGCTGCTGGTGAATATTTTTCTTTTTTACGAGTATAGTTAAAAAATAAATAAATCGTCGTCATAGATTATCATTTAGGAATACTGAAAAAATACTTTATATGTAAGAATAATTAGTCGCTTGGTGGCGACACTGCTGTTATTAAATTAACCCTTCAAAGGAAGTATTTAATATACTATAGAAATACATTGTGTATTTAAAAAAAAGCTTTAAAGTTTAAAGTAATACTTTTGTATTAGCTAATATTAGAGGTTAAATGGATTCTGCTACTTATAGCAGCCTTTTTAATTAAAACAATAATAAAAACAGGGTATGTATTTAAATCTAAAGAAAATTATTTTTTTTTATATTTTCTTTGTGAATAAGCAAACACTAAATGAACTATAAGTGTAACTGAATGCGAAGAAATATACCAAAATGTAAATGGACAGAATGGTAATATTTGTGGGGGAAAAATGTAACTATTTTGTGAAATCAGATCAAAATGGTTTACATTTGTTTTTTAACACTAGAACGGCGGGAAATCGTACCTACTGGAACGGCGGGAAGGGGTCATTTTGACCCCTCGATGAAAATACTGAAATAACAACGCTAAAACAATTTTAAATGCCATAAATTGGCAAAAATATGTAATTTCCGTGTATTTCATAATTTATATTTAATATTACTCGATAATTTATTGAATTTTAGAAGTACTGTATATGTAACGCCTACATGGCGATTAATTGGATCATAATACAACTACTCAAAAAACTCATTAATTTGATATAAAAATCGATTTAAAATTAATGTTTCACAAATTAAAACTAATGTTAACTAAAATAAAACACAATTTATAAAATAATATATATATACATATATTTTTTTATCTAACTTATTTGCCGAATGAAGTTCTGTCTAAATCCATAAATGAGAAATTTGTTCTGTTGTTTCCGTTATTTCATTATAAGTGTAGCTGAATGGTTAATATGTTAAGCAAACTGTTTCAATTTTATTTAATGCTTATAATACTCCAAATTGTGCACACGTATTAGGAATTAATTCAGTTATAACAAAAAAATAACAATTTTTCCAGTACGTTTTCTGCACACAACTTTGAAACATGGTGCGCAAAATTCTTGAGATTTGTTTCCATTGCATGTCTGTACTTGACATTTTTTCTCTTCATATCTATTTTATTTTCATGGTTTTTTTTTTTTCTGAAGACTCAGAAAAGATCTTTGGGAGTTTTGAAACCATAAAATCCATTCTGTACACATCCCCTAAATTTAATAGAAAATCTCTTCTACTGATAGGCTTGCCTGTTACACTTTTATAAATTATCCAAGTGTTTAAAGCTGCATGATCCAAAATATTGAAAAAGATATGTACAGGCCATCGTCTAGAAGTCGATTTCATGGAGTATTTTCGGCACATCTGATCATGGATATCCACACCATATTTTGTTGCGTTGTAATATTTTATTGAATCGGGCAACTTCTTGAGACCGTCTTCAGTTTTTATAGTAGAATAAAATGAGCTCAGTAGAAAAACCCTTTTTTTCTTTTGGCCTGATAGGTGGTAAGTGTCATATTATCACATTCCACTATCTTCGATGAATAAAGAGTACTGCGCATATTTTTCAATGATATAGAAATTTCTCTTCTGTTCATTTTCATTGTGCAACCAAAGTTGTATTTGAAGCTTTTAACATTTCTGCTAATTTGATGCTAGTAAAATAGCTATCTGTCGTAATATTCCTCCTTTCGTTTAGATGGGGTCTGTTAATTTCATGACAACATTTACCGATAAACGTAATTAAGGATTGGCTATTTCATCTTTTTCTAGATAAATAAATTCATTCAAGAGGTATTTAGTATCAACGTCAACAGATCACCATAATTTTATCCCAAATTTATCCGATTTATTTGGCATATATTGCGTAAATTTATATCTATCCTGAGATGGGAACAATTGTTCATCAACTGTAATATTTTGTCCTGGTCGGTAGCATGTTTTGCAATTTTCAATAAATTTATTCCACATTTTAGATGCAAGAGCAAATTTATCAGTCTGTAGTCTGCTAGATCTCGTTGTCTTTTCACCAAGCCTAAAAAATCTTTTTCTTTCTTTGAATCTATCTCTTGAGATAGTTTCTTTGCAAAATAGTATTCCTCATGCCTTGGACGACAATGAATAAAAATCTAAACCCTTTTTTTTATTGCTCCTCGAACATATAGTATAGCAACAAAAGCAGCTTCGAGTACAAAGAGTATTTTACTAAAAGGGTCAAAATGACCCCCGTCCGCCGTTCTAGGAATACAAGTCAATATTTCAAGAACTAACAAATCTAGAAAGCTGAATTTTTTTTTTAGAAATATATGTTATCTATTTAGGAAAAGTCAAAAAATTTCAAATGATTTCGCCCAAGCAAACAAAAGTAATCAACAGGCGAAAGTACTCAGGTGTCAAAATGACCCCTCCCGCCTCTCTAGTGTTAAATATATTTCAAAGACAATAGAAACAATAATTAAAACTTAAATAATTTTCTGTTTAATGAAAATAAAAAATAAGCTTTCCTACTGCAAGATAATCTCGCATAATCTGAAATTTTGTTTATTATTACACCATAAAATGATAAATTGAAAACCAAAGTGAGGGGAAAAAAGAAAGCTACAATCCGGTGTAACCATTCCTCATAAAGATGAGAGAAAATCCTGAATCGTGATTCAAACTTTCAGCAAAAAATTGGAATAGAGAAAACCTTGAATTATGATTTAACCTTTCACCAGAAAATTGGATTTAAAAACAATCCTGATTCGTGGTCCAACCTTTTACCAGAAAATTTGATTAAAAAAACTAAATTATTGTTCAAACTGTTACCAGAAAATTGGATTTTAAAAAAACCTGATTTATAGTTAAACCTTTTATCAGAAAATTGGATTTAAAAAAAAAAATCCTGATTTATGGTTCAACCTTTCACCAGAAAATTGGATTTATAAAAAACCTGATTCATTGTTTAACATTTCACTAATATAATGGTATTTGAGAAAACACCAATAAACTGGTAAAACTTATCGACAAAATCTTGGTTGCAGCTAAATTTCAGCGACTTTTCACCATTTTCTTGGTGAAACATGACACTTTATTTTTAACAGTGTATCGATAACATTTTTCTAAAAATTTAGGCATACTTTATAAACTCAGTAATGATACTTTACTTTCATTATTGTTTTTATTCGCTTTTTTAATTTAACTAAAAACCGTAAGATCTGCTTTGATTTATCTGCTTATTTACTGCTGTTGTTATAATGCTCATTTAATATGGAAATGATTTTGTACCTATCTGAATATGTACAGTGAAGCTTCAGTCAGTTTTTTAATGCATAACATACAAATATTTCTGGCAATTGCTGTGGTATTACTGAAAAACACTTCAGGCCCTATTACTTATTTAGATCGAAGGATATTGACTTTACTGCAATATCTCTTGCACGGTTACAAAAAACTTTCTGGCGAGAATACAAAAACTGTTTTAGATACAATACTAAAAAATCATTGGTAATTTTTCTGCCGGTACTTTAATAAAGTTATCAACAATTTTTTGCTAAAGTATATGTAAAGTTTTGGGTACAATACTAAAAAAATTCAAAGTAAATGTACTATGAATTCCTTCGCAAATTTACAAAAAAAATTCTTAGTCAATGTACTAAAAATTCCTTTGTAAGTGTTATAAAAAATCATTAGAAAATTCACAAAGTATTCTTTAGGAAACTACCTAAAAAAAAAACGTTAGTACCTTGACTAAATAATCCTAAGTAAATTTACGAAAAATTCTTTAGTAAACTCCCTAAAAAATCGTTAGTAAGTTTACTGAACAATATTTAGTAAACTTACAAGGAATTCTTTGGAAAACTCTCTAAACAATCCTTAGTACGTTTACTAAACTATCTTTGGAAAAATTACCACAAATTCTTTAGTAAACTCCCTAAAAAATCGCTAGTAAGTTTTCTAAGAAATATTTAGTAAATTTACAAAAGCTAATTAGAGAAACTCCCTTGAAAACCGTTAGTAAATTTACAGCACAATATTTAGTAAATTTACAAAAAAAATTTTAGAAAACGCCCTAAAAATGGATAGTACGTTTACAACATTTTCACTGATAAATTTACTGAAATTTATTTAGTAAACTCCCTAAACAAGCATTAGTAACTTCACTAAACAATATTTAGTAAATTTACAAGAGTTTTTTGGGGAAACTGCCTAAAAAATCACTAGTACGTTTACTAAGCAATATTTAGTAACAGTTATTGAAGAAACTTTTGTAATTTTACATGATTATCTTTTGTTGTGGTTACATAAAATGTTCTAGGCATCCCAGTTTCCTACAAAATTCTTAGTAACCTTACATTTTTTTTTTTACAGTGTACGGCTTTAATACAAGACACATTAAAGTACAGGATGTACATAAAAGAATGCCCCAGTTTCAATGGTACATTATAACAGTTTTATTTAGACTATTTACAACAAATCATACATCAAACTGAAGGTAAACTAACCTAGTTTTTCTTACAAATGTTCAATCTGTGCATTTTTCTTATATGGCACACACCCAACCTGAAGTCCAATTCTTCTCACACTTCGGTTAACAAATCTTGAATAATGGAAGCAATAGTCACTCCAATTCTGTGTCTCAATTCTGAAAAATCATGTGTAGCGGCGGAACGTAAGACCCTATCTTTTATAAGCCCCAAAGGAAAAAATCGCATGAGTCTAAAGGCTTTTAAACTTTCAGCTCAGCAATAATGCTTTACACTCACAAGTAAATGTACTATAGTCTGTGGCGGTGAATTTCCATTTTTATAGCTCATTCGATTCATAGATTAAGGACCAAGATGGGAGATTTACGGCAAAATCTGTAATGGTAACTGTACTAGCGTCACTACCGACAAGGGGGAAGAATTAACAAGCCTCCGAAATTTACCTATGTTTAAGAAATGTGTTTACCCTCTATGCTTTGAATAGCTATTCTTTCCTAAAACAAAGCAGGTGTCAGACGATATTCTATTATTCATGCTTGCTTTATTTATTTAGCTGCTTTTTTTACCGTACTTGTATTGGTCACCTTTAACTTACAAAATGATAATTAGAGTAATAATATAAAAGCAATGTAAAGAACTGTATATTCGACCGCCTATGGATAATAATTTTTAGAAGTATGATTTCAATAGTTTTAAGCGTGTTTTTGAATCAATTAAATTTCTATTTCATGTGTGACGGATATAAAAATTTATAAGTAATATACAGGGATGTACAAAAGAATTCAAGTGCGTTTCCGTCCATTGGTATATATTGCTGAGGTGAATTTTAAACTGTGTTTTAATGTCTTTTCTTATTATACTATATTTTAACCTACTATGTGGAATATATACAAATCTATAGATCATATACAGAGATGCAGAAAAGAATTAAAGTACTTTTCCGCTAATGACAGTAATTACTGAAATTGTGCTATGTGTTTTCTAAAAGGTTTTCTTTAGTATCTTATTTAAATTATTTAACGGCGAAATTTTATTAAAGTATTTTGAAAGTATTGCCAAGTATTTTCTAATCTGTTCTTTATGAATTATTTTTCTTTCTTGTTTCCTTTCTTGTAAAGTTCTAAAATTAATTTTTGATACAGTATATTAGTACGACTGTTAGACTATTATCACGGCTCCTTATGATATGTTACACAAACTACTCATCTCTAAAAAATAGAGGTACTATACTCTGTAGCGGCGAATTTCGATTTTTATAGCTCATTCGATTCGTCTCATCGAGCTTAGTTTTTATACCTCGCATATCGGCTATTGAATTTTTATAATGAAAGGGGGGGGGGGGCGAGTCAAATATCAAAATTTCGTTCATTGAAAACAGATGCCTTCAAAGAAATAAGTACGGTTTAAGTTTACTAATTGTTTTTACAGTGCCTTACATTTCCAATAGCTACTATAAGGTTATATTATTGCTATTATTATAAAAATTTGTAATTTTAGATAAAATATTCATATGTTACTTGACAGGCAGGTTTTCGCAATTTATGATGCCATCGTCTAGTTCAGTTCTGCCAGTGGGCGATTTTTTTTATATTTAGATTTCTTGATTGGCACCACTTTTCTAAAATGGTAAAATTCCCCTTAATTAATATGTCATTAAATAAGGCGAATTTTACTATTTCAAGAAAGTGCTGCCAATCAATAAATCTGAATTTTTAAAAAGTAGTCCACTGGCAATACTGGTCTAGTTTTCTTCATCCTGTCCAGGGATGTAGTGGAGGGTATACGGGGGTATACGCCGTATACCCTCTGGATTTTTTTAAGGAACACCGTATACCCTCTGTTTCTCAAGAAAGCTAAAGTATACATACACTAGGGTATACCCTCTTCCTTGAGAGTATACCCTCTGCTTAGAACGTATACCCTCTGTTTTTTTTACGACTACACCACTGATCCTGTCAATACTTTTTCCCGAATTACCAGGAAAAATCTTTGTAGCCACACATTGTCGGTTCATTTGTCAGTTTTTCAGTCACTGCGTAACATGCGGAACGTCTACGTAAGGTTGTATGCGAAGAAATTTTCTGCTACTGTTTTATTTTCGGCAGCTCTCATTATGCAAATTTTTAAACTTTGGCATGGCCACCTGTCATCATTACAGATCAATAGCCGACATGCGTGGTAGAAAATTACTTATCTCGATTAGACGAATGGAATGAGCTTTAAAAATCAAAATTCGCCGCAACAGACTATATAGTACCTTTACTCGTCAGGAGTCGCCATTCTGCGTATGTGACATTGCAAGGGAGTCAATAACAAAGGAGTACTTGCGCATGCGCTTATCTAAAACTGTTTGCGTTACTCTTTATTTGTGACCTTGAACAACACTCTGCAACACTCATAGTTGATACTATTAAAATTTATAATTGGGACGTACTTTTATGGACACCCTGTATTTATATTGATTATACTTTAAAACAAAATCAATAAAACAACTTGAGTATCAGTTTAATTGTCAAAAATATTACCATAAATTTGCGTAATATTTTTAAGTAAAGCTGTAAGAACTCTTGAGTGCAGTAAAGCATACGTTATAAATAAAGTACTTGATAATATGTTTAGGTGCGTTCGAAATTATATAAATACGTAGCACCTATAGTGGTCGTCCAGTCCGTCTGTCCGTACATCCGTATATACCAGAGCAAAAACTACCCAACCGAATGGTCTGAAATTTTAAATATATAATTGTTGTAAAATTTTGTCAGCTCAAATTTTATGAAAATCGGGTGTATAGTTTAATTACAGGAGCAGTCAAAATTTTTCGTTATATTACGGCCAATGGGAAAAAATTATTTCAAGTGCATTTTTATGATGTTACTGCCTTCAGAACAGAATGAAATAGGTATGCACTTATGAAGTGCACGAAAATATACATTCAGTAAATATGCTGCGCAAAAAATGCTTATAACACGAGTTATAGTACGAACTCACCTCATTTGCCATGTTTGACGTAGAATTTTCAACTTGTTAAATATGTTAAAACATATTGATAAAAAATTGTATTTTAATAAACTTCCCACCATAAACTATTATTTCTGGACTTTGATAATCAAGCCTTAAAATTTAAGAGACATTTATTTGGCAAAAAAGTTTCTTCATCCACAGGGTAATAAAATCGATAAAAAAAAAGTGCTTCAAAATTCCGTCAGTGTCTGAGAAAAGTTCAAAATAATTTCTTATCGCTTAAAATTTTGTCACAATGCAATCTAAAATTCGCCCTAAAAGTTGTTAACTTTAATAGTGTTGCGTAACAACGGTTTATTTTATTTCTTTAGAAATCGACTTATTGCAATGATTTTGTTAATATATTTATCTATATATCTATAATGGAAAATAAATTATCACGATAACGTTAAAAATACTAAACATAGTCTAACCTAACTGAGACAATAACAGCCAAAGGAACGTCTTAAGATACCATAAACGTATATAAGGGATAATATCACAAAATACTAAAATTGCAACGCACAATAAAATGTCTATTAAAAATTAGATAATGCAATTTTCTTTTTTACATTTTAATAAAGAATATTCTTAGAAGTATTTTCAAGAGATATTATATTCATAATAACACAAAAATAAAGCAATTAAAAGACTTAAACTTTCAGATTGTCATTTTCCTGGCATGTCACACTGTGAAGTGTGGAAAGTAAAAGGTTTTCTGCTATACTGTACAAATATCTTTTTCTAGTTTTTTTTTAAATTTTTAATTATTAACTATACCTTATATAACACATATATAAGGAAGGTAACAAGTTCTGTATTTCACAAATAATTTTCCATAATTAAAATATGATTGTCCTTGAAAATGAATGTCATTTGCCTGCCCTGCTCATTTCAGTTCTTTATGAGGCATAAAGATGGCACTGTAGAGTAATTCTTCTTGTTCTTGACATAGTTCAAGGCAGAAGTAGTAAAATAATTGCTACCAGCAAGATCTTTTAGATATTTCTTTGAAAATAATGTGTTTAAATGATTTGTAAACATTGAGTAGACTTTTATTATGTCATTTTCTTGGCTTCAATAAATTACAAATAAAACTGAACATTGCACTGAGTTTGAAGTACTATAGAGAAAACATGTTCTTTAAACGAAATTAAAATGTTAGCTCTAAAAATGAAAAAAACAACAATGTGAAAAATATTTTAGAATGAAATTGTCATAATCCTTGCATACATATGCCAAGAAAATGACATATAATTATAATTACATAAAAATGAACTTAAGCTCTTCAAACTTACGGGTGAATTCCTTTATTCAGCTGCTCAACTAACATTTTTAAAAGAATCAGAAGCTTTGAAACGATTTAAATTTTCAAAAAATTTTTGTTTCAAAATCTAGTATTTTGTGATATTCACCCATAAATGCGCGAGACCGTTCGAAAGAACTTTGTGTTTCTTCGTCAGGCGCAAAGAAAACTTGCTTCTACTTTGGAAGCTGGAGCAAGTCTTGCTTCTGCTTCCAAGGTAGAAGCTCTAAAGGCCTAGCCTATTAATATAGTTTTATGATGTTTTAAGAAGTTCTTTTGACTCTTACTGTTTCACACCATTTTTTACTTAGATTATTTTTTTTTATAATTGAGACAGTGTATTGACCTAGTAAGTAACTTGGATGAGTTCGTTAATCAAATGCTCAACTCTTAAGATCGTTAAAAGGACGCATAAAAGTATTCCATTACATTGTGGCTCACACAGAAAAGTCGCTTGTGGAGCTTTTTAATGATGTTACATTTTACAAGCATTTTCGGTGAAGAATATGTTATTTTCTTTTATATTTATTTAAAGTAAAATATCGTGGATGAGTTCGTTAGTCCGAAATACTCGGTTATTTCTTAGAGATTAAAGGTCCTTAAAAAATCCTAATACAATAGTAATCAATCGGGCTATATTTCGAATGCGTTATTTTTATACATTTTAAAATTCTTCGATTTCAATAAAATTTTAGAAATTGTTTACTTAGTTAGGTTAGACATATTAAAAACAATTACATGAAATTCATTGAATCATTTGGTTTCAAACCTCATTGGAGCTTTTTAAATATATTATTTAGTACAGGAGATTTTTAAACAATTATTTCAACAAATTTTTGAGAGATTTGATTTAATTAGCTCATTTGTATTTAGTAAGCCAAATTTAAACTTCCTCTACAAACTACCTTTCTCTCCAAAATAGGGAACTTTGCAATAGTTAAACTAATTTGTTTAGTCCCCGTTAAATCTGACATATGTATTATAGTCCAGTCAAAATAGACGAAAAAAAAGGGAAACGTAGCCAAAACTGGCTGAGAGCTGAAAATTTGGGAAAACCTTTAAGACATCATTCTAAATGAAATTCCAAAAATCTTGATCCATCTGGCAGGAGCAAAAAATTTTATTCAAGGTCAAATGTCAAAGATAAAAAAAAATTCGTTTTTTGCAGATATCTGGTAGACGGCAGGTTTTATCGTAAAAATAGTTGTTATAAAAATTGAAAATCTTGGAATTTTCTACAAAAAAGATCTTTACATCGACCCCCCCCCCCCCGTTTGTGAGATATTGCGATTTCAAAAATTGTAAAAATCTAAAATTTTCATAATTTGCATAATATCTACACTTTCTAAATGCAGTGCATGTTATTAGCTGTTGAATGGAATAAATATAAGTAGATATAATAAAATTAAATATAATAAGGTCAAAGGTCAAAGATTAAGGTCAAAATAGACATATAACATTGCCAAAACGGGAGGAAATTTGCAAAAACCTTTAAGATATCATTCTAAATGAAATTCCAAAAATCTTAATCGATCTGCCTGGAGCAAAAAATTTTATTCAAGGTCAAAGGTCAAAGATAAAAAAGAAATTCGTTTTTTGCAGATATCTGGTAAACGGCAGGTTTTATCGTAAAAATAGTTGTTATAAAAATTGAAAATCTTGGAATTTTCTACAAAAAAGGTTTTTACACCGCCCCCCCCCCCCCCCCCCGTTTGTGAGATATTGCGATTTCAAAAATTGTAAAATAAAAATTGTAACTTCAACACTATATATCCTACTTTACTATACGCCGAGGAAAATTTAAAAAGTTATGTCCACGATATCTGTATTATTACTTTTGATCAACCTTTGTATGCTAAAGCACGAGAAATTGTATCTGCTGCACCTCAAGGATCTGAATTATCAAAGATTGTAGTAAGACTTGGAGGATTTCATTTAATTATGTCGTGTCTTGGGGCCATTGGTTATATCATGCAAGGAAGTGGTATCAGAGAGGCACTTTCTTTAATTTATGCATCTAATTCACTAGAAAAAACGCTCAATGGTCATGCTTACGCCAGAGCAGTCAGAGCTCATACATTAGTTCATCTCACTTTAGCAACAATAATATCTAAAAAACTTGCCATTGATGATAATATGCGTGAATATCTTAAGAATATGGTTGAAGATGTAATAAATAATACTAATTCATATGGTGATATTGAAAATAGTGACGCAGATGTTAAATCATTACTTTCTAAGTTTAATGTAAAACTGAAAGAATATGAAGGACGAGGCCCTACAGCCAAACTTTGGGTGCAATATTTTCGTATGGTATCAATAGCGAAGGAGTTTATAAGAGCTGAACGTATGGGAGATTGGCATGCACATTTGAATAGCGTTAAAGAAATGCTTCCTTACTTCCACGCATCAGGACATTCTCCTTATGCCAAATATGCTCACCTCACTTGTACTTCCAGGATATGCTACAATTAGAAAATTCGATTGATCCTAGTGTTTTCAATAAGTTTATGCAAGGATTCTTTACCATTATACGCTCTGAAAAATTAAATTGTGGAACTTCGAAGGATATGATAACTGAGCAATCACTGATGAAATCAATGAAAACAAATGGGGGTGTTGCTCGAGGAAGTAGTACGCAAGAAAGTGTAATAAGTAAATGGGTTTATAGCATGCATGCAATGAATACTGTGTGCGAAGGATTGGAAGATCTTGCTAATATTAAAATGGATACTACAAATCAGCATGTAGATGCAAGTGATTCACGCATGAAAAGAGATACTGCAGATGTTAAAAAACTCTTCGAGTTGTTCTCATTACATGATCCGTTTACTGAGGTTCAGAAAATAATGTCAATCGAAAGTGAAATCATTGGTGATGACAAAATCAATTGTCATGATGCTCGTGAAGTTGGAATTGCTTCTATGACTAATAGCATTGGCAAAACGTTTAATAATATCAAATTGAAGCGCCCTGATAAAGTATTCCCCATTTTAACGTTCAGTAGTGCTGTAAAAGTTCATGATGAGAAAGTACCTAAAGATCCTTTAGTATTATTCCAACGCATGAGCGTTACTAAAGCTTTTAAAAATCAACTAGAGCAATTCTTCGAATATGAATTAGCTCCTTATCCATTAGCACTTTGTGATGAAATTGAAATGCGTAAAACATAAAAATCGGCCGTTTACAAGTGCTTTCAATGTGTAAATGTTGAATTTGATAAAGCAGATGCGACTTTTATCATCGATGGAGGTTATCTTTTACATCGTGTTGTGTGGGATCGAGAAGAAACATTCAATGTTATTTTCGATAAATATATTCATTATGTACATAAGCATTATGGCCACAACGTTATTATAGTATTTGACGGTTATGCTGATTATAAAAAAATATATATATAAAAGCTGCAGAACAACGTGGCCGGGCTAGTAAAATATCTTCTTCTGCTGATGTTCTTTTTAATCGATTTATGACTGTTTCAATGAACCAACAACAATTCCTTGTTAATACTTATAACAAGACTTGGTTTATTTCAATGTTATGTGAAAAATTAAATGCGGCTAATATTTCTGTTAAGCAAGCTGATAATGATGCTGACGTTCTTATAGTTGAAACAGCTATAGAACAGTCAAATACAAGTACAACCATTATTGTTGGTAAAGATGTCGATTTGTTAATCATATTAACTGCACGAACTTCTATTGATAAACCAGTTTATTTCTTGAAACCGGGAAAAGCTCAGATAGAAACAAAAATGTGTTCATCACAAAATTTGCAGTTATATCCTAAGTGTAGAGATCATATACTCTTTTTACATGCAATAACCGGTTGCGACACGACGTCAGCTATCTTCTGAAAAAGCACAACTCAAATATTTTAATTATTTGAAAAAAGTAAGGACTTAATTTGCTGTGCTGAAGTGTTTAAGAAAATTGACTCTTCGCCGGGTAGCATTATCTCTAACGGAATTCGCTTTCTTCTTGCGATGTACGGAGCTCCAAAAAAATATTGATTCGATCGATAGCTACAGATATGAAAGTTTTGCGAAGAGTACACGGCACAATAAAGTCGTACAGTTATCCTGCCTTCCACCAAAATCCAGTGCTGCTCACCAATATTTGTACTGAAATCACCCACTCGTGGACAGCCAATCTTTCGGCATAGGAACTGAAAGTCCACGATGGGATAACCAAATCCACCATCCAGCGAGGACCCCAGTCTCCAGGAATCGTCAACGTACTCACGTCGACGACGGCTACATTTGTACCGAGTTTACTACCAAGTCCAAATATGGCTAGGTAATAAACTTGACCCTGAAAACTGGGGATGGGTATTGAACAATAACGACTTGGAGCCCATTAAAACCCTACTCCCGCCTGAACCAGAAATATTGCTCCATACCATTTTCTGTAATTGCACAAAGGGTTGCAATTTCAATTGCGGTTGCAAAAAAGTTGGTTTGTTCTGCTAATCAATATGTAGCAACTGTCACGGGCAGTCTTGCTCTAATGTTGCTACAAATGCAGCAGATGATGCTGCTTCTGACATCAGTGAAGAAATACTAGATCCATCTGATCTCTTAGAGTAATGTACAGGAGTTCATCAGCCCGAGGAAGAAGACGATGAAAACGTAACTCAAGAAGTAGAATTCGCAGACGATTAATTAACAAGTAAGCTAAAATTATTAAAAGTGTAAAGACTTTTTATGTAGAAAATTCCAATTTTTATAATAAACTTTAATTTTTATAATAATCATGATTACAATAAAGCTTACCGTTTAACAGATATCTGAAAAAAAAACGAATTTTTTGTATCTTTGACCTTATTATATTTAATTTTATTATATCTACTTATATTTATTCCATTCAACAGCTAATAACATGCATTGCATTTAGAAAGTGTAGATATTATGCAAAATATGAAAATTTTAGATTTTTACAATTTTTGAAATCGCAATATCTCACAAACGGGGAAAAGGCTGTAAAGATCTTTTTTCTAGAAAATTTCAAGATTTTCAATATTTATAACAACTATTTTTACGATAAAACCTGCCGTTTACCAGATATCTGCAAAAAACGATTTTTTTTATCTTTGACCTTTGACCTTGAACAAATTTTTTTGCCCCAGCCAGATCGATTAAGGTTTTTAGAATTTCATTTAGAATGATATCTTAAAGGTTTTTGCAAATTTTCAGCTCTCCTCCAGTTTTGGCTATGTTATACGTCTATTTTGACCTTAATCTTTGACCTTTGACCTTATTATATTTAATTTTATTATATCTACTTATATTTATTCCATTCAACAGCTAATAACATGCACTGCATTTAGAAAGTGTAGATATTATGCAAAATATGAAAATTTTAGATTTTTACAATTTTTGAAATCACAATATCTCACAAACGGGGGGGGGGGGGGAGACGGTGTAAAGATCTTTTTTGTAGAAAATTCCAAGATTTCCAATTTTTTTAATAACTATTTTTACGATAAAACCTGCCGTTTACCAGATATCTGCAAAAAACGAATTTTTTTTATCCTTGATCTTTGACCTTGAATAAAATATTTTGCTCCAGCCAGATCGATTAAGATTTTTGGAATTTCATCTAGAATGATATCTTAAAGGTTTTTGCAAATTTTCAGCTCTCCGCCAGTTTTGGCTATATTATATGCCTATTTTGACTGGACTATTAGACCGGGGAGTGGCTGCACAAACCATCACCTCATCGAGTTGACGATTGAAATTCCAGCATTAGTTAAACCTCTATTCACACATTAAAATACAACTGATCTTCAAGACATATCTGGTGGAAAACCCGGTTTTAGTGTTTGATTTGTATCTATACAATTATGTTTTCCTGCTTCCAGTCCTCCATTTTTTCATACCTTTGAGTGCAGGAAAACACAATAATAAACCTAGACCGGGAGCCGGCAGCACAGACAATCACCTTCTCGAGTTCACGGTTGAAATTCCAGAATTAGTTAAAACTCGATTCGCGTAGTAAAACTCAATCGGTCTGCCAAGTCATATCTTGGTGGAAAATACCTGGAAAACCCTATTTTAGCGGTTGACTCGTAGGTTTACTATTGTGTTTTCCTGCTGCCAGTCCTCCATGATTTCACACCTTTGAGTGCAGGAAAATACAATCATAAACCCACGAGTCAACAGCTAAAATCTGGTTTTCCCCTGTATTCCACCAAGATATGCCTTGGCAAACCGATTGCGTTTAAATATGTGAATCGAGTTTTAACTAATTCTGGAATTTCAGCCGTGAACTCGATGAAGTGATTGTCTGTGCTGCCACCTACCGATCTATACCGATCAAACAGTAAAATCAAGTGTACAGGTGTTTTCCACCAAGATGTGACTTGCCAGACCAGATCCATTTTAATATGCGAATCGAGTTCTGTCTAATCATATAATTTTAGCCGTCAGCTCGATGATGTGATGGTCTATGCAGTCGCCTCCTGGTCTATATCATAAAATAGAAAAAGAGAAACCCACATACTCATCTGACTAAGCTGAAAGGTCTTATTAATGTATTGAATGATATGATAACCAGATTGGAAATATTTCAAAAGCTCCAGTATAATCGTCTTCAAGTCTGAAGTCAGCACATCAATTGATGATTGATATTTATAATTAGTAGCAGCCTTGGAAAATAACACGAAAGTGACTATACAATGCAGTAATAACTTTTAATGCAATTTCAAGTAAACTGTTCACACAATTGTGAACTATACACTCCTACACAATAGCAATTAGCCTCTAACTGCTGTGACAAAAATTGTTGCATAAATACTGTGAGCGGTCTCAGAGACCCCTTTATTATAGAATAAATAAAAGGGTCAACTGTCTCATAAGATACTGTTTCTGTACTAAACTTTATGTACAGGACTCCTACAATTAAAACTCATCTATTCAGAAGTCTCTAGCAATAGCGCTAGACACCTGAAGTAATTACTATGTATAGTTAAACTAGAATCTATAGTAAATTCCACTAGTATCTATAGTTAAACTTAAAACTACAAGTTAAACCGCGAAAAAGGTAAAAAAAAAGGGGGTCTGTATGACCGTAAATAGCAGTTAACCCTTAACTGCTGTGACAAAAACTGTATCGTAAATACTGTGAGCAGTCTACCAGACTGCTTGATCGTAGAGTGAATAAAAGAGTTGGCTGACTCATAAGATAATGTTTCTGCGCTAAACTTTATGTAAAGGCCTATTATAACAAAAATCCCCTCATTCAGAAGTCTTTAGCTATACTACTAAGTTTCTAAATGAATCAAAATTAAACTAACATTAATAGGTAAGCTGAAAATTACAAGTTAAACTGTGAAAACTGGATATAGCAGCGGTATATTCGCATAATATTAATATTTACTCTATCGAATAGTTATTAAATGAACTTTCAAATAAAGTTTGTTTCTGAATTTTAACTAAAATTATTTATATTTACTGATAAAAAAAATGAGATACGGAAATTATTTAATCTATCAGTAAGTGACATAACAATAAACTTTTTTTTTTTTTTTTTACTGCATTAATTTAAAGCAACATAATAATATTGTAATCTATTTATATAAAATCCAAGTCTCTGTGTGTCCCTCACTATTCCGGTAGGACCGCCTCATTAAAATGAGTAATTGTTGAAAAATATTAATGCAGGATTACCACAGTAGCGCGAAATATTAGCCAACTTGGCGATAGCTGGCTAATTTGGCAAAATTCCCATTTAAAACCATTAATCTTTCATAATGGAAGTCACCGAAATTTAATTTAAACTCCACTCTTTTAAGATATTTTTTCGAAATCTATGGGTGAGAATTTAAAGTACATCTTTACATCTTCCTCCCGATGCTACTAATAAAATAACCGCCAATAGACAACGGTGTACTGTGTGAGCTCCAAACTGCGCGATTTTAATGTGCTTTAGGTGCTTTTCCAGTATAGGTGCCTTGGCGAAAAAGGAAATTTGGTAACATATTTTCCGGGAACCTATTCACTGTTTCATTTTATATGCACACGCATTTTTTTCGATATTTATACGATTTATTTAACATAAAAAAGCCGTTTTTCTAATTTTATACAGAAACAGATGTAATTTGTACATAAAAACATCAATAATATACATATAAAACAAACAAAAACGCTCATCAAATTTGTTTTCATAGCTGTTTATATGATTTGACAACAAATCTCGATATTTTTTCGTTATACGGACACCATGCCAAAATGTATGTTAATGCGCCAATTATTTCAAAATGCTAAAAGATATTTGTAATTTTATGCCAGAAGTTTAATATGAGTTTTATTTTATTGCTTTATTTTATAGCGGTTATTTGTTCACTTATTTTAAGTATATATTTGTGATTTGATGAAATAGTTCGTAAAAGTCTAGAATTTTAAATTGTTATATTTTTTTAAATGCTCACTTTAGTATCGACAAGGGTTTTCTTTTATTTTTCAAATGCTTCAATTCACGATTTTGCGCCAACTATTAAGCTTGGCGACAATGGTGTCCGCATAACCGAAAAGTACCGAAATCTCACATTCTGATGCCCAAATTACACCAAGCTTTAAAAAAAAATGCCAAAGCCCCTAGAGTGGAAAAGTACCAAACTGTCTATTATTTTGCGCTATCCGTGTTATAGTTTGTACTATATGCAAGGGGAGGGCACAGATGTCATATACGCCCCAAATTGGCGCGATTTTTTTCTGACGCCAATGTCATATACACAACGGGTACTTAACTGGCGCCAAAGTGTCGTAATTTTGCTTGATATGGTAATCCGGATGTTGTTGTTTATGCTGTTGATGTTTTCGCCAAATTGGCGTCGGAAAAAAAATCGCGCCAATATATGATAACGTATATGACAACTGTGCGAATGTTTCTGTAAAGCAGTATAAGACTATAAAATTAAGAATAAAATAAATGCAAAATAAGAATAAAGAAGAAAGAAAAATCATGCCAATAAGCATAGAATCTGAAACTCATTCCAACACATCCTGAATGCTTTAACAAAACTTCGATATTTAGGGAAATAAGGTAAATAAGATAACGTTACTCCTTAGATATCCCGTCGACCAATTTCGCCAAATTACATAAATTGCCAAATCAATAGTAAAACATTAATAAAAATACAAATAAAACGTCGAATTAATGGTTTTATTGGTCATTATTGGCATTTAATTAATTAATTAATGGCAACCATTACTGGCAATTAATCTTACAATTTGGCGACAGTAATTTGGTCGACGGGATAACTAAGAAGTACCAAGATAACTAAGTAAACATTTTAGAAAATGCATAAAAAAACTTAAAAATTTATTTCAACAGTTACCGTCCATAGCCAATAGTACCGTTATTACATGCCACTATTTAGCTAAAATTTAATTTAAACTACTCTTAAAACTACTGAAATCCCATTTCCAGATATTATCATCCATAGACGGTTGTGTATCCAATTCTTTGCGTGACCCTGTATACCATTTTATCTATATTCCACAAACATTTCTTAGGAAACTAAATGCAGTTCAGCGTAAAAATGCATAACTTAACCCATAACATAACTCCTTTAAAAACCACCTTTAAGCAATTTACTCTCATACTCAGTAACCCTTACGAATTCTTTTGTGTAGCCCTGCATATGAACTGTAGCATTTATACACACAGTATAGTATGCATAAATATAGTGAAACATAAAAGCGCATATCATAATTTAAAATGCATTTCTAGCAATCATTGCTTATGTATAATACTTCGAAGAAAAGTTTCTTGGCGAGAAAGAAGTTTGCCAACGTATTTTCTGGCAACCTGTTTACTGCTTCATACTCACAAGCAATTTTTTCCATATGCATACAATTTGACACAGATGTCAATTTGGCGCGATTTATTTCCGACGCCAATTTGGCGAAAACATCAACAGCATAAACAACATTCGGGTTACCATTACAAGCAAAATAACGACACTTTGGCGCCACTTAAGTACCCGGTGCGTATATGACATCGGCGTCAAAAAAAAATCGCGCCAACATGGGCGTATATGACATCTGTGCCGACAATTTAATATAAAAAAAGCTATTTACCCATTTTTATAAAGAAACAGAAGTAATTTTTGCGCAGATGTCATATACGCATGGGGGTTGGCGTGATTTTTCTATGACGCCAATTTGGCAGAAATCTCGCTTTCGAATACCAGTTACTTATATATTTTTCAATTATTTGCTATCATTTTGAAAAGGAAATAACTATAAATAAATAAAAGTTTGAATAATAACTATAGAACAAAGCAGGGCACAGATGTCATATTCGCCCCATATTGGCGCAATTTTTTTCTGACGCCAATGTCATATACGCAACGGGTACTTAACTGGCGCCAAAGTGTCGTTATTTTGGTACAGATGTCATATTCGCCCCATATTGGCGCGATTTTTTTCGGTTGCCAATTTGGCGAAAACATCAACAGCATAAACAACATAATCCGGGTTACCACATCAAGCAAAATAACGACACTTTGGCGCAAGTTAAGTACCTGTTGCCTATATGATATTGGCGACAGAAAAAAATCGCGCCAATATGGGGCGAATATGACATCTGTACCGTTATTTTGCTTGATGTGGTAACCCGGATTATGTTGTTTATGCTGTTGATGTTTTCGCCAAATTACCAACCGAAACAAATTGCGCCAATATGGGGCGAATATGACATCTGTGCCCAAAGCAGTTTATATAATTAAAAAACAGAAAATAAAAGTAAATAAACAATTTATTAATAAATAAAAAACAGTAGTCGGGTTACCATGGCAGGCAAAATAATGCCAGTTAGGTATCCCGGTTCATATCTGAAATCTGTGGCGTAATTTGTATATAAAAAAATATATGTATTTAGAAACGATTTTTTATGCATATAAGTGCATATATAAACAAAGATAAAAGTTCATCAGATTTGTTTTCATAGCTGTTTATATATTTTCGCAACATATCTCACTTTCTGATAACCGAATCGTGCCAAGCTTTTCTTAAAAATGCGCAATAATGGAAAAGTACTTAAATAAATAATAAACAGAAATAACAAATTATACAAACTAAAACTTTTTATGGTACAGATGTCATATTCGCCCCATATTGGCGCGATTTTTTTCTGTCGCCAATATCCTATAGGCAACGGGTACTTAACTTGCGCTAAAGGGCTTGATGT
This sequence comes from Maratus speciosus, assembly GCA_963932465.1. NCBI lineage: Eukaryota > Metazoa > Arthropoda > Arachnida > Araneae > Salticidae > Maratus > Maratus speciosus. The sequence continues at coordinate 418,273,253 of OZ010794.1, read as the reverse complement.
GGTAGCCCGGATTATGTTGTTTATGCTGTTGATGTTTTCGCCAAATTGGCAACCGAAAAAAATCGCGCCAATATGGGGCGAATATGACATCTGTTCCCTTTTTATTTCGAGATCAAAGCATTGTTTTTAATTTCGACTAAAAATACATATATCCTTGGATAACTTCAATTGAAATTAGTTTCACAGCTTAATATCTCATTCCATAAACCTAAACAAACACAAGTGATTCATTCATCGTAAAACGTCAAAAATATTAAATCATTGAGGTAATCATTCACAAAGTAAGTTCTCCAACAATCAATGGGCAATATTCTAATGACGTCATAGTAGGTAAAATGGTGGCGGTATCGGTTGTTTATGGTTTGTAATCACAAAGATTTAATTTTGCAATGTCTCTTAGTTACATTATTTTATTGTCATATTTATGAGCTCAGAACAAAATCCTATTTTTTCATTATTTAGTTATTAAAGACGGAAAAAAATCATAAATGCATGATTTGAAAATTTTAAATAATTTTATTTCTTAATACTAAAAAATAACATCGGGAAGTAACAGCGAGTTTAAGTTAAATAAGTTTAACTGTTTAATTCTGTTGTAATGTTCAAAATAACTGTATTTATTAGATTTCAGTACTCAACATCAAGGCCCGATTAAACTTTGAAGTTAGAGGAATTACAATGTCATTTCAGGACCTTTCTTTTGGAGAAGCTTTTCTAAATTCCATATATACATGGAAAATCTTCAGTGTTAGAAATATTATTCCTAGGACTGACATAACACGAGAACGGCCTGCACTTTTACACAAGCTTTTGAAAGCTACTTTATATCAGAAATTTTACTAAAAACTGGTTACTTTTGTGTTATAGCGGCCCACACTATTAGGATTATGACAAGTTGCAGCCAATTTCGCCAACTTCCTAACCAAGATCGTGAAGCACACACATATAATACCATATAATACCATTTCATGAAATCGTATACGATAATTTAATAGTTTTTAACCTTACTTCAAGTGTGTTATTTATTTATTTTTAAGGCTCAACAATCTAAATTGCCCAATATATGAATTTAAAAAAAATGTAAACAAAGATTGAATAGACATGATCGCAAAAAGCCTCAAATCTGCATAACACTTGGAACCAAACTGTGCAGATTAGTGGTCTTCTACTGTACACAGTTTTTCATAAATGTGTTTCGTTCTTAAAATGTGTTATTTTCATCTATTACTGCGGAACAAGAGAGAAAACTCATATTCTTGCACATGAGTTGTACATATCATTATATCTAAATTTCAGTCATTTTTGACGGGCTACCTTTCTAGTACAAATATAATTTTAATAAAATATAAGAAAGGGTCAGGGTTACTTATTAGCATTTTTAGAGTTCCGTACTTAAAAAGTAAAACCGGAACCCTTATGAGATTACTCCTGTGTCTGTCTGTCCGTCTGTGACAGGCATTTTATTCGTAAACTATGGAACGCCGAAAGTTCAAATTGGCTAAATTAATAGCGTCTATTGACCCACGTATATATAGATTATTAACCATTCATAAATACATTTAAGGAAAATGTAGAGGGATGCAAATTAAGTTACTTTAACCCCTTGAGGGGCGATGGGATATATTTTATCCCACCTACGATTTATAAAGATTTACACCAGAAAAATTTTATGAAATTTTACCTTTCTAACTTTGGTGGAAAAAAGACGTAAAATTGCTTTTCCTTATTTTGAAATAAAACTTTTGTAAATTTCCGATGGGAATTCAGCGTTACACAAACGCAATTGCTTGCCCCTCAAGGGGTTAAAAAATATTTTCTTTGCATATCATGTGCAAGCTTTCGTAACGCCGAACTCAAAATACATTTTTTTTTTTTTTTTTTTTTAGGCGTTATATTTTCAATGATATCGTCGAAAATGAAATGCAAAATAAGACTTTTCTCAAAACAAAACTCTATTTCCGAGTATTCTGAAGCTAAAATTATGAGGGTAGTCGAAGTTAATTTAAACCTTGCAGGAAAACTATAGCGATTACCTTAGGTCACCTATTATTTGTGAAAATCTCATTTTACCGTTACACACAAATTCCACTTCGCGGGCATTCAGCAAAAGAGTTGAGGGGCACTAGAGGTACGTATCGTCGCAGAAGTATAAAAGGATTGTTGATAGTGATTTTTGAAGAAAATTTTCTGTAATTAGCCGAGATATTAACCTTTAAAGGCACGGCCAGATTGGACATACATAGAGACACGTACGGCGTACTCTATGCACCATCAGGCCTTTAAAGACTAGATGACAACTTCTAATTATATATTTGTGTAATGCAATGACAAGTCAATAATGCATACATTTATTGTACGGAACCCCATATGCGCGAGTAATAAGCGTCCTCGACCGGCTATTTAACCCTAAATTCATAATTTTCTATAACTATTATATCTACTAAGATATGAATGTATATTTTATAGAAAATGTTCTTTAATATGCTTTAAAAAAGTATGGAACTTTTTGTTTGAAACAGTTCAGGGTTCAGTCGTTTTTTTTTACTTTTCTACTTCTCTACTATCAGAGATAAAATCGATAAAAATGTGCTTCAGAATTCCTTCAGTGTCTCGGAAAAGTTGGAAGTCTTCTTCTTTTCTTGTAAAATTTATTGCAATTCAATATAATTTTTTTTTTCCAAAAAGTTAAATATACTTATAGTTTGGGAGGATGAGTACCTTGGGCCCTTTTTGATACATTATTTTGTGCATTTAATACTCAATTTTTACTCAATGGTACTATTTCTTGGTACATTTGCTTAATAATAAAATAAAAAGGGACCTAAATAGGTGGCTCAGAAAGAAAATATATATAAAACAACCGTACATCTCTTCAATTTTCTAACATACCCCATAAGATGGTGCTGGTTGAGACACACTGCTTTGTATATTATTTACACGTTTGAGACACATTATTCAGTAACGAGGGATTTCATCTAATGATATTTGATAAAAATCATTAATCATTAAATAATAGATAGCAGAGATGACCGAGCAAAGCTCGGTCAAAATTAGTCTTGTGTTCAATTCGATATTTTATTCTCACTGTATCATTCTTGCTGTTTAGATACAATTGGCATGATCATGGAACATAGTGACCCAAATTGACCTACTAATCGTATTTTTTTCGAACCTGCGACCCAACCAATGTTCTTCTCGAACCCGAAAACGATAGAACATAAAATTTAGTCAAAATCATTAAAATCATTTTATAGATAAAATTAGCTTGACCCACGGTAACCCAAAAACGACTCGCTAATCTAAATTTATCGAACATGTGACGTATCCCAATGGTTTTCTCGTGCTGGGAAACGATGTAATAAAAAAATTTGCCAAAGTCATTTGAACCGTTTTTTAGATATAATAAGCTTGACCCACAGTGACCCTAAACGGACCCACTAATTGAATTTTCTCAAACATGATACTTAGTCTAATGGTCTTCTCATGATCAGAAACGATATAATACAAAATTTTGCCAATAAAGCTTAAATATTTATATAAATAAAAATATTTTGAGGCGTTTTTTTAGACACAATTAGCTTAACTTATGGTGACCCAAAAATATGAGCCACTAATCGAATTTTCTCGAACATGTGACTTAGCCCAATGGTCTTCTCATGATAAAAAACGATATAATACAAAATTTTGTCAAAATGTTTTGATCCGTTTTTCATATACAATAAGCTTGACCAACAGTGACCCAAAAATGATCCAATAATCGAATTTTCTCGAAGATGTGACTTAGCCCACACGTCTTCTCATGGCCAGAAACGGTATAACACAAAATTTTGTCAAAAATGTTCGAGTCGTTTTTTAGATACAATTAGATTGACCCACAGTGATCCCAAAATGACCCACAAACCGAATTTTCTCGAACATGTGACTGAGCCCAATGGTCTTCTCATTCCCAGAAACGGTATAATACAAAAATTTTGTCAAAATAATTTGATTCGTTTTTTATATACAATTAGCTTGATCCACAGTGACCCAAAATGACCCACTAATCGATTTTTCTTGAACATGTGACTAAACCCAGTGATCATCTCATGCCCAGATACGGTATATTACAAAATTTTGTCACAATGTTTTGCATCTTTTTTTAAATTCAATTAGCTTGACACCTGACCCATTGTGACCCCAATATGACCCACTAATCCAATTTTCTTGAACATGCGACTTAGGCTAATGGTATTCTCGCGCCCGAAAACGATAGAAAGCAGAATTTCGTCAAAATCGTTACAGCCGTTTTCTAGATAAGTTTAACTTAACCCCCAGTGACCCAAAAATGACCCACTAATAGAATAAATATAATGTTTATTTATTCGCGTGCCATAGAAATTGTCTTACGTACCATTTCTGGCACGCGTGCCATAGGTTCGCCAACCCGACATAGCGCATTTGAAATTTTGACGGTGCTTTAAGAATATGTTTATTTTTCTTACAGAGGACCTAATTCACCCAGCTAACTTTATTGATCATGGCATCTGATCTGATATAAAAATCAGCTGAACAGAATATATCAGGCCAGATGCCATGATCAATAGGGTTAGCTGAGTAAATTAGATCATCCAGATTCGTCCGGGATGACACCAGTCGGTAGAGCATTGGCGGCTTCAGCCAAGATGTCACTGGTTCAAATGCTGGTCCGAACATTTTTCGCACAGTGGGAAATTTACAACTCGTATCATTTATTTACCAATTTGAATAATTGTGTTAAAATTAATATAGTATTCACTATACGGTCAAAAGTCAGAAAAACACTTAAGGGAACAAGGGACCTTCAAACTCATTTTTTTATATTTTTTAAATTTCACTTTAAGTACGATTCAAGGGCACACTATATGCATTATGACATATATTTATCACACAAGAAATAAAAAATAATTGGGGATAAAAATAATTAATTTTCCAGAAAATTTTAAGCGTTATGAAAGATTTTTCAAAATTCTCCATGCGCATTCCATATCTATTAAAATCTTCAATACTTTTTATGCCAGTTTTGTTTATTCATACAAATAAAACTGTGCATCAAATTTTGAAACTAAATATAATTGAAAAAGCTAAAGGTAGCTAATTACAGATATATGATGCAAAAATGCTGAAAATTTCCTAAAATTTAGAAAGTATTTTTTTCTTACCTTTATATTCAAATATAGAAAACTGGATGCACAGTTTTATTTGTATATATAAAACAAACTTGCATAAAAAATATTGGTGATTTTAATTGGTGTGAAATTTGTATGGGGCATTTTGAAAAGTTACTCATAACGCTTAAAATATTCAGGAAAATTACTTTTTTTTATCCAAAAAATATATATATTTTTTAATTTCTTGTGAGATAAGCACCGGCTGAGCCAAAAATTCGTTAAAACTTCAAAAACTCAAAAACAAAAGAAAGAACTTATGATAAAGAGGTGCGGTTTACAAGAAAGGGATCACAAGGTAGTCGGATTTTTAGCAGCAAAAAAAAAAATTAGTTAAAATATCACATGTAGAGGGCGTTGACGACCCGAAACACAATGAACAGGCACTACGACACAACCCTGTTGTGTTGTAGAATGTTCTGGAGGTCATGTTGAATATTTGTTATTGGAAGAACAAATGAATGTAGCGTATTGTTGTCTTGTTCATTGTGTTTTGGGTCGCCAGCGCCCTTTACATATGATTTTTTAACTTTTTTTTTTTTTTTTTTTTTTTTTGCTAAAACAAATCCGACTCCCTTGTGAGCCTTTTCTTTTAAACCGCACTCCTTTATCATAATGTCTTCCTTTTTTATGAGTTTTTAATGTTTTAATGAACTTTTGGCTCACCCGGTAATGCCATAATGCATATAGTGTGCCCTATAATAGTATTTAAAGTGAAATTTAAAAATAAATAAAAAAAAGAGTTTGAAGGTCCCTTGATAAACGAAAATCGATAACATTATTAAACGTTTTGTAACCTGTTATCAAAACGAAACAACTTTTTCTATTTCAATAAATTTTCCATCTTCAAGTTTCATTTCAGCCTTTTATTAATTCCGACTGTTTAAAATTCCTGAGCTATTTACGTTAGTAGAAAAGATTTCCTCATCCACTTGGAGATAACATCGATAATAAAATGCTTTAAAATTAATCCAGTGTCTCGGTAAAAGTTAGATTTGATTTCTTTTACTTAAATTTTTATTACAGTTCCATTTCATTTTTAAATAAAAGTTTGTTAATTTTAGTAGCGTACCAAAGAAATGGAAAGTTTTATTCCAATTTTAGATAGCTTTCATTGAAAAAAGTTAAAAAATAACTTTTGTAGTCATCCAGGCAATTCCTAAAGATTTTGGTATATTTTCACCGATCATCACCCCTGCACTTTCCTTTCAAGCCTCTTCAGTCAAGAGTTCTTTAGTGCACCACGTGTTTCGCTATCTGTTTTGTAGGAAGTGCAATCTTTGAAGGAACATGCTGTGAACAAAAGAGATTTTGAGGCCTTTTTTGCTTTACGAGTTCAAATTAGGAAACAGAGCTGCAGGTGCCGCTATAAGAGTATGCTCCGCTTTTGGAGGGACTTCGGTGTGCGAACGGACCGCTCAAAAGTGGTTTAACCGATTTTCGTTCACAGACGAGAACCTCGAAGACAAGCCCCGTGTTGGTCGTCCATCCAACTATACATCCAGCTCGAGAAGGAAATCATGCTGAATCCTCATCAAACATGCCAGGAGCTTGCATAAAACGTTTGAGGTATCTGATGAAACCATCCGATAGCATACACTTGTACAGTCGTGGAAAAAAAAGTAACCACGCCCTACTAACTCCTCAACAAATTATCGTAGAAGAAAGTTACTGGTACCGAACGATTAGAAATAAAGTCTACTTTTAAATGATGTATATACAATTTGCTTAGGGGGCCATCTACATATTAAAACGAACCATAACTTTGTTTTTTTTTTAAAGCCGTACACAATTCTGACAGAATTAATAAACTCTACACCCTTCAATTAGCCCCAAAACAAATTTTTATGCAATTCGTACAATAACTTTCCGAGAAATTAATTATTTTAAAACGACCGTATTTTAAGGGATGTATCCTAATTGAAGTTCGGAACTCGATTGCTAACCGAGAGAGACCCTCTTCTTGATCAAGGCACCTTAAGCGAGACTCAAGCAGTCATTGTAGCCTGCTAGATTATAGGACAACATAAGAAATTTCAAAATATCTAGTGACTTCTATCATAGACGGTCCCTTAAACCATCATTTTGCCGTTTTTTAAGCATAATTTGAAAATTATTTGGAAGAAAAATGTGAAATTTTGGATTTCCAAAAAGCAGGACTTAATAAATCTAAATCCATCAAAAAAATTTTAGGTTACAATTCATAATTTTTTCGAATATTAATTTCATAATTCATATCATAAAATTATAAAAATTGCAAATTCAACGTATTTATGTTTGGGTATGTTAGTATTACTGCCACACAAAAAATTAGCACATTAGGGGCATAATTTCAGGAGATATGAATAAAAATATGAAAATGTAATTTAACATTAGAAGCACTAAATTTTGAATGTTTATAATTCAAAAACTTATTGTTCAAATGACTTGAAATTTGGTTTCTAGGCATAATTTGAACCGACGATTTGAAATATCTCGTTAAATTCGGGTATTGCCATTGAAAAAAAATGAAGTTTGGGTTCGTTTTAATATGTAGATGGCCCCCTAAGCAAATCTTATATACATCATTTAAAAGTAGACATTATTTTCAATGTCGGGTACCAGTAACTTTCTTCTACGATAATATATTGAGGAATTAGTAGAGGCGTTTACTTTTTTTTCCCCACGACTGTACATAAACATTGGGGTGACGTGGAAACTCAGCAAGTGGGTTCCTCAATTTTTGTCCGAAGGAAGCAAGCTCCGAGCTTGTCATTGCTGATATGCTCCGATGTGCCTGTCATTATTGTCAAGTCGCAACAAAACCACATCCCTGGACAAAATATTACCATTCGATGGTAAACGGGTCTGCCGGAAGAGAATATATCATTGGTAGTCTTCTGGTTCCGTCTATTGGCCGCCAAACCAGACCTTCATTAAAAAAAGATAATGCTGTGTGTTTGGTGGGTCGGCGCTCTTATTGATCACTATGAATTCTTAGAAAGCAGGTAAACCATCACAGCCGACGTCTACCCGTCACACTTGCAAAGGGTTTCAGCTGCTGTGTATCAAAACCACCATCGCTGGTCAACAGGAGAGGAGTTTTCCTTCTCCAGGATAATTCTAGACCTCATACGGCGAACGCGACCAAGCACGTGATCAAAATACTGGACTGGAAAGTTTTGCCTGATCCACCTTACTCACCCAAATTCGCCCCATCGGACTGTTAACTGTTTTTGGTCATGGATAACTGTGGGAACAGCAATTCCGAAAGCGAGATGATGTCACAAAGGCTATTACACAATATTTGGACACTAAAAAAATTATTTTTTTTTCAGAAATGGCATTTATAAGCTTGTGTCTTATTGGGAACATATAATTGAAGCGAATGGTGACTATTTCAAAAAATAAAATAAGTGTTGGGAATTGATAACATGCCCAAAACTAATTTTCCTTATTCAGAAAATTGATTAACACAATATGAAAACTATTTTCAAGAGCTTCTGAAAATTGGTAGCAGGAAAAGAAACGTTGTTTTTCAAAAAGCTTATTTAAATTTTGAAAATATTTTTATTTCGTAGGTTTCTAAAATAAAAGATCGCTCTTCGGAGTTTTTAGTAACTCGGAAGAGGTTATTGTATATTTCCGTTAATTGTCATATTATATTTCATTAAATTAAGAATTTTTTTAAGCATTTTTTTTCTTTTCTTTTTTTTTTTTTACAGTGCATCAAGATCACAAGTAACTTACATTACTTATAGTATACATCCTTATCCAAATCTTATCAATATGTAGCCCATCACTTTAATTTCAAACCCTTAAGCCCTTAAGCGCCGCGCCCGATAAGTGTAGGCTACTGTTTTTGTAAATTCAGATTGTTTGATACAAATGTAAGTATAAATAAGAGTAATAAGTCTTTATTACGTCCACTAATAAACATATCACAATATATATGTCGTAGGCTAATTGAGAAATCCGGCTTTTTGCAAACAGCCTAGGCTCTTTGCAATGAGCCGGGCTAATTGGAGAATCCATCTCCCTTTTTCCAATTAGCCTGATATTTTCCAGGCTTATTGCAAAGAGCCTAGAAAGCGTTAGGCTAATAGAAAAATGACCACTTATTATCCGATCAGGCTGATATTTTTAGCTCACAGGTTATCAAAGCCTGAGAGCTTATGTGCCCGCCGATTCTGTATGTACGTGTATACATACGTACGTACGTATGTACGTAACGCGATAAACCTTGATAGAAATATCCGATTTACTTCAATTTTTTTTCTAGGTTCATTCTGATAAGGTGCTTCCCTGATCAGTTTTGGGGGTTCATTGGTTAAGGGAAAGGGGCTAGTTCCCCCCCCCTTAATTTAGATAAATGGCTTTTTCATGCAGAGTTATTCGATTTGCTCCAAATTTCGTATACCGGTTTATTATGTTAAGGAGCTGCCTTGATTAGATTTGGAGATTTATTGGTTAAGTATAAAGGAGGGACAGGGGCTAGTGTCCCCCTTAATTTAGATAAATGGGTTTTTCATACAGAATTATTCGATTTGCTTCAAATTTGATATGCCAGTTTATTACGATATGGCTTCCTTCATTTGATTTGGAGGTTCATTGGTTAAGTATAAAAGGGGGGAAAAGGGGCAATTGCCCCTCCCCTTAATTTAGATAAATGGGTTTTCATGCAGAATTATCTGATTTAGTTTATTTTTTTTTCTAGGTTCATTCTAATAAGGAGCTTTTCTGATTAGATTTGAAAGTTGATTGATTCAGCATAAAGGGAGAAATGGGGGAGCTAATACCCCCCTTAATTTAGTGAAATGGTTTTTAATGCAGAATTATCTGATTTGCTTCAAATTTGGTATACCAGCTCCTTATGTTAAGTACATTCCCTGTTTAGATTTGGATGTTCTTTGGTTAAGTAGAAAGGGGGGGGGGCAACGGGGACTAATCCCTTCATTTATTTTTCGAGGGGCATTATTCTTTGAAATAAGAGTATGATATACAATTAGTGTGAATAGCCTGTGAGCTCAATGCCATCAGTTTAACTGGGCAATTTTCTTTTTATTAGGCTTATTAACGCATAACCCTTCCCAAACCCGAAAAATAAATTACAACAGACCGTACCCCGATCCGAGCAAGACAAAATAATTTCAGTCTACATGCAACCCGACCCGAACCTGAGAGTTCCATTTAAAAAAACCCGAAATCCCGAACCAAATCTGATAAAAGACAAAAATATTCCAAAGATCCATAACCGGATCCGAACAAGACAAATTAGTTTCCGTGGACACGCAACGCTACCAGAACCAAAAAATTCCATTTCAAGGCAACCTGAAACCCGTCCCGAACCAAATCTTAACCGACAAAAATATTCCAAAGAGCTATAACCCGATGCAAGCCAGACAAAATAATTTCCGTCCACCGGCAACCCGATCCGAACCTGAAAGTTCTAATTGAACTCAACCCGAAACCTTGTTGTGGTCGGTTTTCGGGTTGACTTCAAATGGAACCTTCAAGTTCGGATCCGGTTGAAAAAAAATTAAACTAAATTAGATAATTCTGCATGAAAACCTATTTATCTAAATTAAGGGGAGGGGCAATTGCCCCCTTTCCCCCCTTTTATACTTAACCAGTGAACCTCCAAAATCAAATGAAGGAAGCCATATCGTAATAAACTAATATATCAAATTTCAAGAAATCGAATAATTCTGTATGAAAAACCCATTTATCTAAATTAAGGGGACACTAGCCCCTGTCCCTCCTTTATACTTAACCAATAAATCTCCAAATCTAATCAAGGCACCTTAACATAATAAACCGGTATACGAAATTTGGAGCAGATCGAATAACTCTGCATGAAAAACCCATTTATCTAAATTAAGGGGGGGGATCTAGCCCCCCCTTCCTCCCTTTATACTTAACTAATGAACCTCCAAATCTAATCAGGGAAGCTCCTTAACATAATAAACCGGTATACGAAATTTGGAGCCAATCGAATAACTCTGCATGAAAAACCCATTTATCTAAATTAAGGGGGGGGGCTACCCCCTTTTCCTCCCTTTATACTTAACTAATAAACTTCCAAATCTAATAAGGGAAGCTCCTTAATATAATAAACTGGTATACCAAATTTGGAGCAAATCGAATAATTTTGCATTAAAACCCCCTTTACCTAAATTAGGGGGGGAGGCTAGCTCCCCCCTTTCCCCCCTTTATACTTAACTAATGAACCTCTAAATCTAATCAAGCCATCTCCTTAACATAATAAACCAGTATACCAAATTTGAGCTAATCGAATAATTCTACATGAAAAACGCATTTATCTAAATTAAGGGGAGAGGCAACTGCCCCCTCTTTCCCCCCTTTATACATAATAATTATCTTCCATAAGTAATCAGGGAAACTGCTTAACATAATTAACCGGTATACCAAATTTTTTGCAAATCGCATATTTCTGCATGAAAAACAATTTATCTAAATTACGGGGGGGGGGGGGAGATAGCCTCCCTTTCCTCACTTTATATGTAACTAATGAACCTCCAAATCTAAAATAGGCAGCTCCATAACTTAATAAACCGGTATAGGAGCAAATCGAATAATTCATCATGAAAAACCGATTTACCTAAATTAAGGGGTGTAGCCCCCCCCCCTTTCCCCCCTTTATACTTAAATAATGAGCTTCCAAATCTAATCAGGGAAGCTCCTTAACACAATAAACCGGTATACCAAATTTGGAGCAAATCGAATATTTCTGCATGAAAAACCCATTTATATAAATTAAGGGGGGGGGGGGGACTAGCCACCCTTTTCCCCCTTTATCCTTAACCAATGAACCCCAAAAACTAATCAGGGAAGCACCTCATCAGAATGAACCTAGAAAATTTTTTTTTGAAGCAAATCGGATATTTCTATCAAGAGTTATCGCGTTATGTGTACGTACATACGTGTACATACGTACGTACATACGTGCGTACATACGTACGTACGTACGTATTCGTATGGGAATTCGTATGTGAATTCGTATTCGTACGTAACATGTACGTACATACATGTGTACGTACATACGTACGTACGTACGTACACACGTACATACAGAATCGGCGGGAACACAAGCTTTCAGGCTTTGATAGCCTGTGAGCTAAAAATATCACCCTGATCGGATAATAAGTGGTCATTTTTCAATTAGCCTAACGCTTTCTAGGCTCTTTGCAATAAGCCTGAAAAATATCAGGCTAATTGGAAAAAGGGAGATGGATTCTCCAATTAGCCCGGCTGTTTGCAAAGAGCCGGATTTCTTAATTAGCTTACGACATATGTTCCAAACGAAAAAATCAAAACATATATTAAAATATTTATTTGCACAAAAGACGTTACTGAAAACACATTAAAAGTATATTAAAAACCTATTTTGACATGTTTGAACTTCTTCACTGAGTCGTCATCAGAATTTATAACAGAAATTACAAATACAATGCATATGGAAAATAGAAAAAAAATTCAATGAATACAAACAAGTAAACATCCCCCTACATTTTCGCTATCACACGTGTTCCTTTTATGTCGCGATTCCGCAAGTTATCCAGATATTTAATCCTTATATTCGGGAAGCGAAAAGATAACGTATCGTTACAAACTCCTGAACTTCTTAAATAAATCTAAATGGATTCTCTTATAAATAATTCTAAATAAAAATGAGACCTGTAGATTAATCTACTCCCGTTAAAAATGTGATAAAATTGATCCTATTAATAGGGATGACATGTCAGGTGTTTATATGATTCCATTTATTAGAGATGGGGGAAATCAGAAATCGTTATATAGATATGACCCTACGAAAATTCCATATCAGATGTAAAGAACGTATGGCGGATATAAAATATAAAAGAGGTAATACTGCTTTATCCCGACTGAATCAAATAGAGAACATTAATATACTTTTTAACGACAGTAGATTAATCTACAGATCTAATTTTTATTTACAGTTATTTATAAGTGAGTTCATTGATTTTTATTTTAGAGGTTCAGGAGTTTGTAACGATACGTTATCTTTTCACATCCCGAATATATGGTTTGAGTGGTTGCATAACTTGCGGAATCGCGGCATGGAACACGTGCGATAGTGAAAATGTAGGGCGTGTTATATGTTTACTTGTTTGTATTCGATGATTTTTTCCAGTTTTCATATGCATTTTATTTGTAATTTTATACTTTTAATGTGTTTTTAGTAACATCTTTTAAGCAAATAAATATTTTAATATATGTTTTGATTTTTCCGTTTGGAATATATACTGTGATATTAGATTGTTTGATTGTCACCCCATTTATGATGTAGAATTATTCACATTAATTAATGACAGATAAAAATAATGCGAGAATAAAGCCAATTACACTATTTCCAAAAAAAGAAAAAAAAAACTAGTGGGAATCAAGCAAACTGAATAATAAAAAAATAAAAGTATAGTAGCCTACACTGGCCGCGAAAGACATGGATGCCAGAATTAAGGGTTAAAGGTTGGGTTTCACTAAAGTTTAAAAATAGTACAGAAAAAATATCCTTATCACATTAAATTATATAAAAATCACTCATAGTTATCGATTTAAACTATACTCGCTTCCATACAATTAGAAACGTGATCTAATTTTTCACCTGTTTTAGATACGTCGGCAATGGGATTTGCAAATGTGGTCAAAATAGTATAGGAATTGATTATTTTTATGAGCTAGTCCTGCAATCTTTTTTTTTAAAAGTAACACTTATTTGGATTTATGCAGTGCCTGGGTTAAAATTTAAATTTAGAAAACTTTTCCCCACGCTCTGATAAATAAATGAGTACAATTCCAATATTTCTACAACCGAATTCAAGCAAGTTATGATCTTTCGAATTGTATGAAACTTCAGAGCTTTCTGGTACTAAAACCGAGCGCATGATTTTAAAAGTGGAGAAAGCTTCAAAATTTCATAAAATTCGGTTTATCATAACTCGGTGAGTATTGATCGTAGTAGAATGGAATTTTTACAGCTTTGCTTGTCATAGCAAGGATAAAAAGTTTCTAAATATAACTTGTAAGACAGGGACTGTAAAAAAAAAAAAAAAAAAAAAAAAAAAAAAAAAAAAAAAAAAAAATTAATTACAGGACTCTTTCTTCAACATAATATTGTTCCTACCTTAGTTTGAACATTTTTGCAATTTACATTGCGAACGTATCTCCAACAAATATAAAATACATTTCTTTTCAATGTTTTGGAATACTCTGTATATCTTTTTTATGATCATTTTCACTAAATGTAAAATCCTGATGAATATGACCGAATGATATATTCAGCACACCAAGCTTCTATTTTAAGTAAAAATATGCAAAATTTAATGCTACATTTTCTTACATTAGAATGATGACTTTTTAATAATAGCAAATTAAAACATTTATTTAATACAATTTTTTAAAGCATATTTAAATTTTTATTAGATATCCTTTTCCCCCCATTTTCTTTTAAATTAAATTTTTTCTTAACCTGTATTATGAGACGCAAAAGCAGACACCCATAATTAATCCGATTAAGTTTCAAAAGTTCGAAAGACTAAAATTTCTTCAGAAAAACAATTCCTAATTATGTATATTTAATTAAGAATTTTTTTTTAAATTCTCATGCAAGAAAGCACTCTATTTTAAATTGCATCTAAATATCGAGCTCGGAGAAACATAATGAAGAAAAAAAATATTTTTTCTAAATATAAAATGTGAAAAATGTAATTTATTTTTGGATTAAATCTAACCTTCTAAGGAAGCATTGTTGAGCGAAACTTCGTTAAATTAGGAAGAACCGTAAAAAGCGAACTTCATCCCACTGCTTCTCCGACTATTTAAACTAACATTAAAACATTTTAAATCTTAAGTTAAAATAATATTCTTCAATCGAAAGTTTAACAGTTTAACAAATCCAGTAAAATGAATTCTGGAGTAAAATCTCAAATTTTTAAACACGGATATAGTTTGGATTTTTTTCATCTCTAAAGTCTGTTTTGATATAAAAAGTTAAAAACAAGCATAAAATTACTTAAAAGGTGCCAAAACCCATAAAGATATTAATATATCCCGAGATCTTTCGAATGCCCACGCGTTCATTTTCAAGGGGAAAAGGTGACTGACTGAAATATAAGAAAAACACACGTAAAATAAGATGAAATAGTACGCATGGGCAAGCAAGGTTCAGTCCACTGCTCCAGGAAGAAATGAGGGTGGAGGGAGGGAGGTGAAAAGATTAAGTCATATTTTCAGGATCTCTCGAAATACCTAGAATGTTAAAACAAATAGCGGGAATATTATACGAAAGGACATTCTTAAAGACAGTATCATTTCTAATCAAAATCTCAATGGATTCACGGATTATTGAACAGTAATGGTTAGATGTAGGAATGATAATTTTAGCTTTTCCGAAGTCTATCTTAATATTTTCTTTCTAATGCAATCTGGATAAAGCTGTACTTGGTTTGTTAAACTTGTTATCAGATAAATGCTCTTTTAGCCTTTCTTTAAATTTTCGAAAAAGCGAGTTATGATCCCTTGAATGGTATGAAATTTCCAAGCTTTCTGGTACTAATACAGAGCGGATGATTTTTTAATTGGAGAAAAATTCAAAATTTTATAAAATTTCGTATAACTCGGTGAGTTTTGGTCGAAGTAGAATGGAATTTTTACAGCTGTGCTTGTCAAAGCACGGATAAAATTTTTCTAAATTTAACTTGTATGACTGGGGACCGTAAAAAAAATTAGAAAAATTGTAGCTTTTAGAAGAATAATTACAGACTGTTTCATCAACATAATCTTGTTCCTCCTTTATTTTGAACCTTTTTGAAATTTACATTGCGAAGGTATCTCCATCAAATATAAAATTAAAGCGCTTTTCAATCTTTTTGGAACACTCTGTATTGCATTTTTATGATCATTTTCACTAAATGTAAAATACTGATGAATATGACCGAATTATATATTCAGCACACCAAGATTCTATTTTAAGTAAAAATATGCAAAATTTAATACTACATTTTCTTACATTAGAATTATGACTTTTTAATAATAACAAATTAAAACATTTATTTAATACCATTTTTAAAGCATATTTAAATTTTTATTAGATATCCTTTTTCCCCCATTTTCTTTTTAATTAAAATTTTTCTTAGCCTGTATTGCGAGACGCATAAGCAGACACCCATAATTAATCCGATTAACTTTCAAAAGTTCGAAAGAGTGAAATGTCTTCAGAAAAACAATCCCTAATTATGTATATTTAATTAAGACAAAAAAAATATTAACATGCAAGAAAGCACTCTATTTTAAATTGCATCTAAGTATCGAGCTCGGAGAAACATATCGAAGAAAAGAAATATTTTTTCTAAATATAAAATGTGAAAAATGTAATTTATTTTTGGATTAAATCTAACCTTTTAAGGAAGCATTGTTGAGCGAAACTTCGTTAAATTAGAAAGAAACGTAAAAAGCGAACTTCATCCCACTGCTTCTCCTACTATTTAAACTAACATTAAAACATTTTAAATCTTAAGTTAAAATAATATTCTTCAATCGAAAGTTTAACAGTTTAACAAATCCAGTAAAATGAATTCTGGAGTAAAATCTCAAATTTTTAAACACGGATATAGTTTGGATTTTTTTCATTTCTAAAGTCTGTTTTGATATAAAAAGTTAAAAACAAGCATAAAATTACTTAAAAAGGTGCCAAAACCCATAAAGATATTAATATATCCCGAGATCTTTCGAACGCCCACGCGTTCATTTTCAAGGGAAAAAAGTGACTGACTGAAATATAAGAAAAACACACGTAAAATAAGATGAAATAGTACGCATGTGCAAGCAAGGTTCAGTCGACTGCTCCAGGAAGAAATGAGGGTGGGGGAGGTGAAAAGATTAAGTCATATTTTCAGGATCTCTCGAAATACCTAGGATGTTAAAACAAATAGCGGGAATATTATACGAAAGGACATTCTTAAAGACAGTATCATTTCTAATCAAAATCTCAATGGATTCACGGATTATTGAACAGTAATGGTTAGATGTAGGAATGATAATTTTAGCTTTTCCGAAGTCTATCTTAATATTTACTTTCTAATGCAACCTGGATAAAGCTATACTTGGTTTGTTAAACTTGTTATCAGATAAATGCTCTTTTAGCCTTTCTTTAAATTTTCGAAAAAGCGAGTTATGATCCCTTGAATGGTATGAAATTTCCAAGCTTTCTGGTACTAATACAGAGCGGATGATTTTTTAATTGGAGAAAAATTCAAAATTTTATAAAATTTCGTATAACTCGGTGAGTATTGGTCGAAGTAGAATGGAATTTTTACAGCTGTGCTTGTTAAAGCACGGATAAAAATTTTCTAAATTTAACTTGTATGACTGGGGACCGTAAAAAAAATTAGAAAAATTGTAGCTTTTAGAAGAATAATTACAGACTGTTTCATCAACATAATCTTGTTCCTCCTTTATTTTGAACCTTTTTGAAATTTATATTGCGAAGGTATCTCCATCAAATATAAAATTAAAGCGCTTTTCAATCTTTTTGGAACACTCTGTATTGCATTTTTATGATCATTTTCACTAAATGTAAAATACTGATGAATATGACCGAATTATATATTCAGCACACCAAGATTCTATTTTAAGTAAAAATATGCAAAATTTAATACTACATTTTCTTACATTAGAATTATGACTTTTTAATAATAACAAATTAAAACATTTATTTAATACCATTTTTAAAACATATTTAAATTTTTATTAGATATCCTTTTTCCCCCATTTTCTTTTTAATTAAAATTTTTCTTAGCCTGTATTGCGAGACGCATAAGCAGACACCCATAATTAATCGGATTAACTTTCAAAAGTTCGAAAGAGTGAAATGTCTTCAGAAAAACAATCCCTAATTATGTATATTTAATTAAGACAAAAAAAATATTAACATGCAAGAAAGCACTCTATTTTAAATTGCATCTAAGTATCGAGCTCGGAGAAACATATCGAAGAAAAGAAATATTTTTTCAAAATATAAAATGTGAAAAATGTAATTTATTTTTGGATTAAATCTAACCTTTTAAGGAAGCATTGTTGAGCGAAACTTCGTTAAATTAGGAAGAAACGTAAAAAGCTAACTTCATCCCACTACTTCTCCTACTATTTAAACTAACATTAAAACATTTTAAATCTTAAGTTAAAATAATATTCTTCAATCGAAAGTTTAACAGTTTAACAAATCCAGTAAAATGAATTCTGGAGTAAAATCTCAAATTTTTAAACACGGATATAGTTTGGATTTTTTTCATCTCTAAAGTCTGTTTTGATATAAAAAGTTAAAAACAAGCATAAAATTACTTAAAAGGTGCCAAAACCCATAAATATATTAGTATATCCCGAGATCTTTCGAACTCCCACGCGTTCATTTTCAAGGGAAAAAAGTGACTGACTGGAATATAAGAAAAGCACACGTAAAACAAGATGAAATAGTACGCATGAGGGGGGGGGGGGGAGGTGAAAAGATTAAGTCATATTTTCAGGATCTCTCGAAATACCTAGAATGTTAAAACAAATAGCTGGAATATTATACGAAAGGACATTGTTACAGACAGTATCATTTCTAATCAAAATCTCAATGGATTCACGGATTATTGAATAGTAATTGTTGGATGTAGGAATGATAATTTTAACTTTTCCGAAATTTATCTTAATGTTTTATTTCTGATGCAATCTGGATAAAGCTGTGCTTGGTTTGTTAAACTTGTTATAAGATAAATCCTCTTTTAGTCTTTCTTTAAATTTTCGAGATGTCATGCCAATATAGAATAAACTTTTTTGATGTTCTGTGCTGAATGGGATTATGTAAACTTCGCCTTTTTCACCATTTGCAACTGGATCAATTTTACTATGAATTAAATCTTTCAATTTTGCTGGAAGTTGAGCTATTAAATTAATATTATATTTTAGTAATGCATATCTGAATATTTCATAAGGTTGAGGGGTATATTCAAAAGTGCAAAAAATAAACTTGTTCAAATTTAAATCATTTTTCTGTCTTGTTTGTTTTGCTTGGTCAAAAAGTCTATTAATGTATTTAGGAGGGAAACCATTCCCAATAGCAATCTGTTTAATGCAACTAATCTCATTTTCTAGGTGCTCCTGGAGTAGTGGACTGAACTCGCTTGCACATACGTACTATTTCATCCTGTTTTACGTGTGTTTTTTTTATATTCCAGTCAGTCACTTTTTAGCTGGATTTCGTATGAAATACTACCTATTACATTCTCCCCTATGTTGGAGTTTCTGAAATATTTTTGCAGATCAACACCGGTCATGACCCCTAGAATCCGAAACCACACTCAGTAAAAAATTTTATATATCTATATATATATATATATATATATATATATATCACCTTTTTATGGACATGATAACTTCCGTAATTCTGCAGAAATATCTTCCAAACTTATACATAAAATCAAAGGCAAATAATCTCGGTCAAGTTCGTTAATGGGCAAAATCGGACCAAGGGGGTGGAAATAGGGTGGGGTTTTATGAAAACCGAAAAAAACCCATAACTTCTTAATTTTTCGATATATCAAATCAGTTTAAAGTTTTTATTACTTCTAACTATGTAACACAGATATTTGATAAAATAAAAATGGGCTCAAGGGGCGCAAAAAATAGGGTTTTAGTGAGAAAAAGATTCTTAACTTCGTCAATTCTCAGGATATCAAATCCAATTAAATTTATTATAAATGTTCTTAATATTATCTACAACTTTTATATTGACAAGTTTTTGATAAGACCAATTCGTACAGAAAAAAAACGAAAACAAAAAGGGGGGGGGGGATGAAGAAGAAAAAAATCCATAACTTCGTCAATTCACAAGATAGAATATCCGCATGAATTTATTATATATCTTCTTAATATTCTCTACAACATTTATATTGACAAGTTTCTGATAGGAACAATTCTTACAGCAAAAACAAATTAAAAATACATAGCGGTTTAAGAAAAAATCTTATTAAGGGTGTATTCAAATCCAAACTGCTTATTTTCTGACTCATTTTTTAATTCATTTTTGCTCTCAAACGCATCCAATTGGTAGATGCTCTTATTCAAAAACTATATAATGAGTCTTTAATTGTCGATTGTTTGATAGAGGCAGAATGTATTTCAGAAAATGATGTCAAAGTGTGCATTTTGAACCGAATTTCCCGAAGCGATTGTTTTAGGAATGAAACATATTGTCCTACTGAGAAAATAATTGTATATAATTCAAGTTTTAATTAATTGAACGAAAAATCAAAACACAGGTCGCTTATAAATCTCTTCAAAAAATCACGTCAACAAGCTTCATATTTTTTCTTCTAAAAATGAATCTGAAAATATGCCAGAAATTTTCGAGTTGTCAAGCATTGAAAAATATTTTTTTTAAAATACCGCCTTAAAATGCTTCTGATAAAACCATCTCTTTTGACTGACCTGACTCACTGAACCTGACTCATTTTTTAATTCATTTTTGCTCTCAAACGCATCCAATTGGTAGATGCTCTTATTCAAAAACTATATAATGAGTCTTTAATTGTCGATTGTTTGATAGAGGCAGAATGTATTTCAGAAAATGATGTCAAAGTGTGCATTTTGAACCGAATTTCCCGAAGCGATTGTTTTAGGAATGAAACATATTGTCCTACTGAGAAAATAATTGTATATAATTCAAGTTTTAATTAATTGAACGAAAAATCAAAACACAGGTCGCTTATAAATCTCTTCAAAAAATCACGTCAACAAGCTTCATATTGTTTCTTCTAAAAATGAATCTGAAAATATGCCAGAAATTTTCGAGTTGTCAAGCATTGAAAAATATTTTTTTTTAAATACCGCCTTAAAATGCTTCTGATAAAACCATCTCTTATATAAAATGAATTTATGAATCTCATATATAAACTCGTCAAAAGCGGCCAGATAAAATTGTTAAAGTGAATTTATCTCTAATAATGATTTAGTTTTTTATGTTGAAATTAGCACTTCACTTCAAAATCTACCTACGCCTGTAGGCCGAGCCGACAGGGATTTTTCCCCTTGAAAATGAACGAGTTTGCGTTCGAAAGATCTCGAGATACATAAATATCTTTATGGGTTTTGGCACCTTTTAAGTAAATTTATGCTTGTTTTTAACTTTTTATATTAATAACAAGGTGTAAATTCCTCCACGTCACTAATTAATACAGTGTTTTGATTTCATTGAATTTATTTTGATCTATTCACTATTATGAAAGGATTTTTATAATATCGCACAATTATTGTAATAATTCCCATGCAAAATACCCCCAAAACAGTTAACTCAATTCTAATATCCATCCTCAAAATTTTTGTTATGATAAAAAAAGCAATCTTATCTTGTTTTTACCCGACTGCCAAGAAGGGTTATGTGTTTTACTCGTATCTGGGTATGTGGATTTCTTTATACCCTCGAAACATCCGAACGGCTGGATGGATTTTAATGAATGAGATCTTTATCGATTCGTCTTAATCGTCCGATGGGTATAGACTAGGTTTTACTTTTATAAATTCAAAATGGCGGCCGTAAAATACAAAATAGTGGTAGACACTAAAAAAAATTTTACGCACCCTATTGAGTGGCATATCTTTGGATAGGTCTTTCAAAACGAAGACGATGTTTCATTGACTATTTTACAGTCAGAAGCTCCGTTTAAATATTACATAACCTGGAAGGTAGTATCTCTAGCTTTGCTGCAATTCTAACCGTCATAGACATCTATAAGCCTCATCAAAACAGTGTTTGTAGATAGAACTAACAATTAAACACAGCATAAAAAGTCATCAATACAAGTAAATAAAAAAAAATAGATAAGTAAATTAAAAAATAGTTTAACATTGATGAGAAATAATTAATTAGCTCGCTTTTTACGCAGTCGGGATTTTTGATTTTTTAAATTTAATTTTTACTTGTTAGTTTATGTCAATGTCCTGGCAAATTATGCATAAAAAATATCATAAATATGTTTCACCACATCATTTCTGGGTTCCTTGACGTATTTACATCTAGAACAAATATGCTTCATTAGAATGAGGAATAACTGGTCATGTGCGAGTATTACTATCACACAGAGAGCTCCGTATAATAAATATATTAATTAGTAAATGTATTATTAGAAAAAAAAGTCGTTTCTAAAAATAGTACTTAAAAATGACTTTTAAAAAACTATACAACGTAGGGTTGGATATGGATATAGCTGTATGTATATACTAGAAAAGTATAAATAGATATACCTTAAAAGTTCAGAAAGATATGAAGCCTAAATAGTATCAAATATTGCTATTCTGTATAACTATTTTTTAAATATTATTTTAATATGTTTATGATGAACTTAATTCAGTGCTGACAATAAAAGTAGTACATATTTAAACTTTAAATGGCTTTTCGTAAAACAAAATTCAGCGTACAAATAAAATTTTCTTTTTACAGTGTACCTAAAACAAAACCCTTGTTCAGAGTTTAAACTTGGCATTGTGCTAAGAGCGCTTCGAATGCAGGTTCCAAAGCTGTAGCGCCGCACAGTGTGACATTTTGACTATCTAGATAAACAAAATTATTTTGCTGAAGTTTAATTAGTTTTTGCTGATTTTTCGAATGTATCCCTAATAGAATAATTGAAATGGTGAGAAATAATTATTTATTTACCAAAAATGTTTCAAAATAAAAATATAATGAATTACAAAGTATGCGTTAAACGTACTTATTTTACTATTAAGTAAAAAACAATTTAATTCTCACATGTAAGTTAACATTCATTTCTTATTTTGTTTTTGTCTTCTCAGATTTGCTCTAGAAATTTGCAAAGTCACCCTAAAAAATAACATTTTAAAAATACAATCATATTTCTTTTAAAAAGATAATGTTTTGTGTTACCCTGTAAACATATAAATGCTACCTAAATTATTTTCGGTTGAAAAAATGCTGTAGTGTGAAAATTAACCTATATAAATTTTATTTAATTTGAAATAAAAGTTCTACCTATAGACGATAATGTATCTGAATTTTTTTACGTGTCCCTGCAAAAAAAAATTCAACTGCTACGCACTTTGTTTTCAATTTAAAAAATGCTATTGAGTATCTCAATAACCTATAATAATTTTGTTGAAATTTAATTAATTTGAAATTTTTGTTAAAATTTCTGTTTTTTGGCAACAATCTTTCCGCCTTTTGTGTGGCCCCATAAAAAAAGCACAATTTAAACATTCGTCAAATGATAATTTAATTGAATTGTCAAAAAACACATTTAGGCAAAGTTTCAGCTAATTTGATAATTGAAAGTGGTTTTAAATTGTCTTGCACGATTTGAACTAGTTCTTATGTGGCCCTGTAAAAAAGCGAAACTGATACGTTCTAAAAATTATAATAATATTTCATTGTCATCAGAACTACATATCCTGAGCAAAATTTCAGCTCAAACACATTATTGAAATTGGTTTAAAACTAACTTGCAAGTTTTAATCTAATTTTTTGTGAATCCCTGTAGAAACAGTATCCTAAACAAACTTCTACGTTCTTTAAATTATAATAATATTGTATTGGCACTCAAATTACACATGTATTCATTGGTTCGGCTGAATTGGATAATTAAAAGTGGTTTAAATTTGACTTGCAAGATTTGAACTATACATATATGCACTGCAAGTTAACATGATGCTTGTTTATTAATAAAAACTTCATGGTTAGCAAAAATGATTTTTTAAATCATTTGGTCCTTCCAACCAAAATATTTGGTTAGAGCTATATTAACCAAAATTTAGTTGTTTCACCAAAATAGTTTTTTTCGCGTAGAAACAAACAGGAAAAGAAGATTTAAATTGACATTAGTTTTATAAGCATTTTTATGAAAATGGAAGGAAGCCCTCAAAATGCTCAGTGGGTTAAAATGTTTCATTGTTGAAATTTCCGGATAGTTCGCATATATTTTGTCGAGCACAGTTAAGC
Source organism: Maratus speciosus (assembly GCA_963932465.1). Classification (NCBI taxonomy): domain Eukaryota; kingdom Metazoa; phylum Arthropoda; class Arachnida; order Araneae; family Salticidae; genus Maratus; species Maratus speciosus. Next base: position 418,249,061 of record OZ010794.1, on the reverse strand, counting down.
GCATAATGAACTCCATTGTTTGTGTAACTCGCATATACTTATAACTTTAAAGAGTATTTGCTGATTTATTAGTTTTTCATAATTTTACCCTAACAGGAAATGCTTGAAAAATCGATTACACAATTTCATTTTTAAATACAAAAAACATGTTTAGTTAAATGATAGAGTATAAAAACCAGGGCTGCGGAGTCGGTGAAAAATATGGAAGACTCCGTCTCCGACTCCGGGAATTTAAACAGATCCGACTCCGACTCTTTCGCTCAAAAATGGTCAAGACTCCGACTCCGCAGCCCTTATGAAAACCCACGTAATATAACAACAAATAAGCTGTTTGTAATGTTGGTGTTTCTTTTAAACCAGTTAATAAAGTGTGTTCATTTTTTAATAAGCTTAAATTTAAATATGTTAAGTCAAAATTAACCGGTGTGGTTTATGCCATCCCTTGTAAAGATTGCGTTAGAGTTTACATTAATGCAACAGGTAGATCGATGTAAATTCCCCTGAAAGAATATATTGGTGCTTTGAAAAGAGGAAATCTAAATTCAAAAATAGTCCAGCATTCTCTTGAAACAGCGAACGCTTGTATTTTGAAATCAGGTTGTAACACTTATCATAGTAGATTGTTCCTTGAGGACTTGATTACTCAACTGCAATCGCCGACATTGAATGAAGCTTGTTCCGTCCCTGGTGAATATTGTTCGTTTCTAAAAAAATAACTTCAACTTTAACTATACTTGAATTGTTCTGTTGTTAGGTGCGTTCGTAATTATATAAATACGTAACAACTATAGTCGTCGTTCAGTCCGTCAGTCTGTCCGTCTGTCCGCATATACAGCATACAAACTACCCAACCGAATTGTTTACATTTAAAATATATAATTCTTGCATAATTTTGTTGAGCCATTTCAATTTTTATGAAAACCGGGTGTATAGTTTAAATACAGGAACAGTCAAAAGTTTTCCGTTATATTACGGCCAATGGAAAAAAAAAATATTTCAAGTGCATTTTAATGATATTACGGCGTTTCGAACAGAATGAAATGGATATGCACTTATGAAGTGCATTAAAATATAGATTCAGTATAATATGCAGTGCAAAATATATTTATAAAACTAGTTATAGTACGAACGCCTTTGCCACGTTTGGCGTGCAATTTCCAACTTGTTTTTTTTTTTACAATGGTTAAATTTGTACTCATGAGGGCTTGCGGGTAGCTTGGCGAAACGTCTACTAATGGTATTTTTAATGTTTTTAGTATTTTTATCTTTTTATGTATTTTATTTTAAACTGTAATAAAGTCTGCCTTACTTTATTTTACTTAGTCTTTTAAAAAATAAGTATAAAACTAAAAATAGTTTTTTATAAAGCACTCATTTATAAGCATTCGATGGTCATATTGAAAATGACGTCTTATTTTTTTTACTGCAATTCATGTTGTTCACCGAAATTTCCCGTTAAAAGACATTAATTTGTCGTGAACACTAAACTCGGTTATGAAAAATTCACTGCTTTTTTAAGCTTGGTAGGAAGTGCAAGCTAGTAAATTTATTTAAAAAATTTTAATTTTTGCACTGTTTCTATTTTAAGATGGCAGGGAAAGAGGAAAGAAAAAATTAAACATTATTTAAAGTACACTGTTAAAAATATCGTAAAAAATTACCTCTGTTTTTAAAGGCTCTCCATTTTCTGACCAATGAGAAAGCTACATAAACACCTATGGAATGTTATCATTGATCAGAAAATAGATAGCCTTTAAAGACAGAGATAATTTTTCACGATATTTTTAACAGTGTATCTTTTTTAGGATTTCTAAATGGATTTCTCAAAGTATATTTGTAAATTAATTAATAATAAACTACTAATTGATAAAAGCGTATTTTTTCACAAAATATTACATATTTCATTTTTTATTTATACTACTTATCAGTTTTTTAAATGTTTCTTTGTAGCAGTTTCACAGCCATTTGGCCTAATGGACTTTATTCCAAATCTGGGTTCGAGGCTGTAAAAAGTCACGTGATACCGGTTATTTACCCAAAGAACTTCTAACTGATAAGAAGGGAGGCTACTACTGCTTTCCGCATGAACTGTTTCACTGGCTGGCGAGGGTTTTTCATTACGTCTACGGAGTCTTCCCATCCTTACGCTAGAAGTTTTTACCTTGACCACGTGATCAAAATGTATATGGAATATCCTCCATTCTTCGAGCGTTTTATTGAGCATCATTAAATCATTGTTTTTCCAACTCTTATCCAATTGTACGAGTAAGAGAATATTTCGCTATTTATGACCATTGGCGGGTTAACGGGGAAATGCCTTAAAATCAATGTATAGTTTTATAATTACAGAAATATTAAAATGTTGTATTGTCATCGGAAACACGCCTGTGAGCTTAATTTTTATCTTTCTTCTCTAACAGGAAATCAGTTAAAAACCGATTAAAAAATTCCATCTTTAGATACAAAATCCGAGTTGAGTTAAATAAAAAAATGTAAAAATCCAGGTAATATAATAACAAAAAACATCTTTAATAATTCTTCTTAGAATTTTCGCTTTGGTAGAAAATAGTATAACATAGTGCGCGCCCTGATAGATTATTTAATAATAAATGTATGAAAATTTTCATAAGTATGTTCCGCTGTTTCATTTTAGGGTTTAGAAATATCCGAGTTATTGCATTCCGTGAAGCATTTGATTCAAGCGAGCATATATGAGCTTCATTATAAAGAAAAGGTGTGACATGAATACAAAGGAAATGCATTTCTTATACAAATTATTTTTTCTTTCCAATTGTAGTATATTTTATACAAGCATGCAAAATAGTTCAAAAAATTTAATCGGTCATTTCAAAAACCATATAAGTCACAGAATCAGAACTTTTCAGAAATTAAAAAAAAATGTATTATTCACAAATAAAGAATTTTTATGGATTTTTTGGGGGCTGATTATGAGGTTTGGACTTATAAGTTTGTAAATATCGAATAATTTTTATAACTTATGAATAATAAAAGAAGAATAACCGAAAAACCGTTCCTGACGCATGCTGTTTTAGCAAGAAAGAAGGTTAGGTGAAATTTAATTTGAACAAAACAGTCATATTAAACACATTTTTAATCAAACTTAATGAAGATAACACTCATACAGGAACATTTTTATATTTTAATACCATTATGGTGCGTAATCATACTCTTCGTCATTTTCAATTGGATTATCTTCAACATTTGCAGTTGGCCAGCTAAATATATTTTGATAAAATGGGATATGCTCTTCCAGAATGCTATCCTGAACTCGTATTAAATCGTCTAATTTTTTACTATTAATTGACAGATTCGGCACATAGAATTTGGCTGATAGAAATGACACAGGGATTGAAAAATTTTTCACTGAGGTAAATGGATCTATCAATTAATTCCTCGGCTGTGATAGTGCCTTTTTCATTAGAATTACAGTGAAAAATCTTGTATATCGAAGAAGCAAGTGTTTTTTTTTCTTTCAGAATGTACTTCTTCCCTACGGTTTTGTTAACAAATATGTATTTATTTAATTTTATTTATTTATTTATTTATTGTATAAAGTCGGTCATTTCTTGAAGTCTAAAGAAGGTATTGCATGCAAAAAGCACTTAAGTCGTCTGACTTATGTTGTTTTAAGCAATGAACTAAAATTAGAAGGTATTGTTTGAAGAGGAAGGAATACATTGACTGATGTGGTTATTATCCAGATCATGGCTCTACCTTTAAGGAAGCATATTTGCGTCAAAAAAGGTATATTTGGAAAAAACTTGACTTATATGGTTTTTGAAATAAACCAGTCAATTAAAAGTTTCAGATTCAGATTTTTTTTAAAAGAGACATAAGTTAGATATTTTGTTTTCAATTTTAAAGTTCTTTTTGTAACAGTCACTTTTATGAAGAGATTTCAGAAAAAAGTAATCTATTTAGGGAAGGAAGTGGGCATACGAAAAAAAAAAAAAAAAAACATCTATACATGTCAGAGTGATATTTCCTCACCATTTTAAAACACCCGACGCAAAAAGTTTCCTGTAAATACGCTAGTTATAACTTAACATATGTCAGATGTTCTCTTTGTAATCATTGATTAATAGGATAATTTTAACTGGTTTACCGCAAAATGTTAAAAGTGTTCTTTTTAAAAGTTCGCACGAGATTTCTCTTGGACTATTTTATATTTTTACACACAACTTTAATAGATTTAAATAGTATATTCATATCTTAAGACTAATGCTAGCTTTGTGTATTTTTCAAGCCAAAAATAAAAAAATAAAAATATGCATAGATTTTAGTGGACTAGCAACTCAGTCATAAAGAGTTTTTAGTGTTTTGAATGTGAAAGTAACTTCAAACATTTAACCCGTGTGTGCAATAAAGACGTCTATACTTTATTTTTCTCTAATTTCCCGAGGTGTGTTTGGATCTCTTAAGCCCAGTAGCGTAGTGGTCAACACGCCTGTCTGCCATGCTAAAGCTCGCGAGTTCAGCTCCCGTCTGGGCAAGGTTCACTCAACCTTTCATTCATTCTGGGTCTATAAAATGAGTACCAAGCTTGCTTGGAAACGAAACACTCAGGGTCTCGCGTTGGGTTGATCACCTGCACGGGGCAAATGCTGCATAGCACCTCGGGGCCCAGGATCAAGTAAACAGAGTTGGGCACTTTAGACCCTGATCCTTCATGGATTCTACAGCCATGGGTTTAGTGTTTTTTAGGTTGTATCTCTTGGAATCTAAAGTTTCTGGTTTTCGCTGTAATTTTAGGCAAATTAGGCTGCGTCGCTCAATTTGCAAAGTATAAAAGGTGAAGCGAAATATTGTATCCTCAAATTTAGGTTGCTTCCTGCCAAAGTGAAATAGGAAGTCTGTGGTGGATGATAGAAGTGAGAGTTGGCGGCACATGAAATTTAATTCATAAGTAGTGCTGTAAGTGGTTTCCGGTTGTTCAAAGTAACGCATTGGATTGGGAAAGATTGCTGTCGATTTGAAATATCAAAGAACTTTATATAAGTTGAACCTTTAACATTTCCATACTTTTTTAGTTAGTGTGTGATCCTGCTTAGTTGCGGTGTAATATAGGACAAATTAGTGAAGTAACTCTTCCACACCTCTGCCCGATTAGCATAAATAAGGGTGTTTTAAATTTAAATTTGAGTTATGAATAAACTTTCAAATAGCAGCCTTGCCGCGACCATTACAAGATAAACCTTGAAAAGATATACAGAAATTCCAATTTTATTTTTTAAATAACACCTTTGCCAAAATCTATAGAACATTAATTTTTTTACACATTACGAAAACACAAAACGCAGTACAAATCCTATTACAGCACTTACTGCGCTTACGTGGTAAATAATTCAAATTTTGTATGAAGCCCATCAGTTACCTGGTGTATCAAAGCAAATGGTATACTGAAATTTAACCCTTAAATGCCGGGTGTTGCTTTTCGGCAACATACCCAATTTAGGCTTCTAAAATACTATTAGAATAATATTGAAGCTATAATGCCTAATGTTGCCAATAAAATACATTCTGAAAATATTATTAAATCTATTTTCAACATGTAGATGGCAACACTTGTGCTGTTTAAGAATAAAGATAGATTTATTTTTTCAATTGCTGCTACATGTTCATTTTGTTTTGTTTGGAAGCTTGCGAAATACCCTATTTTGTTCTGCAGTGAGCAAGTAATATTTATTTCTTATTATAGTTCCTAAAATTCTTGTGTGTTTAATATTATAAAGTTTTATCAAGGAAAATTATTTTTTAAATTAAAGACCAGAATTGCCGATTAGTAACAAACTGTTTTTTAGCCGTAAACCATACTTAAAACAAAATATGATTTTTTAAATTATTTTTCCCATGATTTATTTAAATAATGAAAGCTGAAAAACATTAAAAATCAGGCATTTAAGGGTTAATTCAGATAGAAAAAGCATAACCTAAGTAAAAATGCTTTTCAGGCAATTTTTATTCATACATTTCAAAGTACCCATATTATTTTGTGGAGTTATGTATATAGATTGTTTTATACAGTTTGATTCAAAAAAAGGTTGGCGAAATGACATGCCAAATCAGGCATACAGCAAAGATAAAAATCACATAGGAACGTAGAGTCGCAAACCACTTATTTAGTCGCAAGTACAGAGTGCTTCATTCTAACTGAACCCGGATTGACGGTAATAATTTCGAAAAAAATAAAAACATTGAATTGAAAATGCCACGATATGGACCTTGTTTTGTGTGAAATGTGATAACATTACGAAAAGATCTGGAAAAACAGGTTGCTCAAGCAATCGATGATGCCGTATGAATAGATAATCACAATCCAAAATGTGGGGAGTCAAGTGCATGCTGCTGCTAGCGCTTATAATGCAAACTTCTACCCCTTTTGTTTGATGTTATCACATTTACAAGAAAGGTTAGAAGGTCTGTGAAATGTTTTATTATAATATAGTTCAGTTTTCTGAAATTTATGAACGTCAACCTAAATTCAGTTAGGTTCAAACACTGTATTTGTGACTAAATAAGTGGTTTGCGACCCTATGTTCCTATGTGATTTTTCCCCCTTGTTGTATGCCTGATTTGCCATGTAATTTTGTAAATGTTTTTTTGAATCACCCTGTATAATTCTCTCACCACGTGATATAGTACTCACGTTACATAATATACATTTGCAATACATATACCTGGCGTAACTGAGCTTCTGCATATCTTTAGTCGTCTGTATGATTATTGTGTGTATATAAATAAAAATATTCAAAAGATTTTCACAAGTATTGATTTTTTAAAGAATTGTTTGTTAGTTCAATTTTTTTTACCTTACCTATTCTATGTAAGTTAACCCATTTATGCCTGAATTTTTGTTTTATCAAATTTATTGGTCAAATCATTTTAAAATGTTGCCAAATGAACTGGAAAAATACTAAAGAAATCTACGCTAAAATATTTTTGTATTTATTTGATAAAATGTAAACATACTAAATATGGGAATATCCATGTGTGGAAAAATGAATAATTATATGTTTTGTCTAAATTTATATAAATTAAGCTTTTAAATTGTATATTATACACTGTAATTAGTATTTTTACTAACTATTAAAAAAATATTTATCTCTTTACAGACTAATAACACTGTAAGTATTATTAATAATATATTAAGAAAAATCGTACTTGAGGCTAAAAAGCAATTTATTTCAAAATCATCTTGCAAAGATCTTTACATAAATAACCCTCCCCTAAATGGCTAATAGAAATATGTACCCATTTGCGCCTAGCGCCCTATATTTTGTACGATACAAACATGCATAAAAAATAAGCTTGAATATATAATTTCGTGCACTTAAAAGAAATACGTATTTCAAAGCAGTCTACAAGCTAAGGTTATGACTTCCTTATTTGGATCTTTCATACAAAAGATACAAATAAACTTACTTTTTACATTTCGCTATCTTGAAAAATGAAAAATCTATAAACATGGAATAAGGCCTTCATTTAAGCAAATAAATATCAATCTTATGCTGTCATCTCTCGGTAATAGATAAAGACATTTATAGATAATTACTTCATACAATTTTCATGTTATAAAGAAGAAGAAAATTATAAAAAAAATATGAAAATTTAAAACGTCCCGAAAATGGGACGCTAGGCGTAAGTGGATTAATGTAATACCAGCAAAATGAGATGAATTCAAAGTAGTACATATTTGTTTGTTAGAATTATATATGTCACGATTAAATTTTCGTGTACAATAAAAAAAACTGAAGTAGTGAAATACAGACTACTAATGATGGAATAGCAAAAAGCTGTAAATTAGTTTTACTCGTTTAGAATTATTTAACACAAACGAAAGTGATTAAACAAAAATTAATCGAAGATAATCTAATTATTTGTAGAAACTTTAACTTACGGTTGATCTAATTCTGATTCTTAGAAATAGTGAAACAAAGTTATGTAAAATAAAGCTTACACCTGTACTTAATATTATCAAATCTTGTGTTAAAATGTAATTATAGACAAGAATATTCAAGTACGAAAATGAAATAAGGACGTTTAATTTTTTTCTCACGCATTTCCACGATTATCAAATTATATTTGGTACTCGTAGATAAAAATGTAAAAAAGTAATTAACAGTCAGAATGTGAAAATATAATTTATTCCCTTTTTTCTAAAACCTCAAGGCAATTATAGACAAGACTAATTATAGACAAGAATATTCAAGTACGAAAATGAAATAAGGATGTTTAATTTTTTTCTCACGCATTTCCACGATTATTAAATTATATTTGGTACTCGCAGATAAAAATATAAAAAAGTAATTAACAGTCAGAATGTGAAAATATAATTTATTCCCTTTTTTCTAAAACCTCAAGGCCAAACAACTGCAGAATGAAAAGAGTTATGTATAGTCATAATTAGTGTTTCATACATTCATTAAATAATACAATTTGCTACATAGACTGTTTCTATTTCTCTCTTTCTAATTTGTTACATCCCAAATGTCTTTATTTGTGTGTTTCTAATGATTCTTTCTTGTTCTTTAACTAACTATTGATTCCTTTTAGAAATCAACTTACAAAAATAGTTTATGGTAATTCTCATAAAAATTATAACTTCAATAAATTATTTAAATCAAACAGTTTTGATCAATGATTTTGTTATATAATTATGCTATGCTTAATTCTTTTTGAGAAAACAGTTTTGATTCAAAGCGAAATTTCAGTATTCTTTCATGCACAACCCGTTCAAACAAGTCGGAAATTACATGCCAAACGTGGTAAATGAGGTGCGTTCGTGCTGTAACTGGTTTTATAGATATTCCTATCTTTGTGTAATATTTGTTGCACTCTTATGCAAAAATGCATGAATACAAAGTTTATTACGATTCTATAGGGAAACTCTAGGATAGATGGCCATAGTTTTTAAAGATTGAAATAAAAATTCTTAGAATGCAAATACAAGAAATACTTATGCATATTTAAAACTCTTTTACATATATAGTAAAGCGAGGAGAATTCGTGCGGTAGGAGAGATTGCGCACAAAGAGATTCGACGGGAAGGAGTAAAGTGCGCGCCCAGCGACTCCAGGTAGTTGTAAAGCAGCATTAGTGCAGTGTCTACATGAATGTGCATATTGATTGTTCCAAGCGTCTTGGATAAAGCAGTGCTATTTTTTTTTTTTTTCGAAGTAAGTGCTTGAATTTTCATAACTGTTCGTCAGAATTTTTATAGAGCGTCAATAATACAAAATATTTTGAACTTAAACAATTTTTTATAAACTACTAACCTGGACTAAGTATGCGAACAACAGAAATTCATTTTAGAAGTGGCCGTATTTAAAAAAAATGCCGCGCAATCTCTCCTACCAAAATAGGAAAGTTTGCGCATCTGCTACTTAGGAGAGATGGCGCATCCCCATAAGTTAAAGTGCTAAGAGAGATTACACAGCTTATTGATAAATTTGCATGAATTGCAAATTACGTGTAAAACATATGAATGAATCAATTTTGAAATAATTTCGGAAAATCACATAATTATCAAAACTAAATTTGGCAACAAATTAATTTGCAAAAAAAAAAAAACTTTTACAGATAAACATTTTATTAATAAACTAATAATACAGTTGTTATTAAATAAATTTTATGTAATTATTTTTGTTAATAAATTAATAATATATTTGTTAATAACTTAATTAAATATTTATATATATTTTTTAATTTATGAGCAATTAATTTGCTAATAAATTAATTTTGTTAACTAAAATAAATTTTCTAATACAATGTTTTGGAAAAGCTTTCACCCATTCCAAGTAGTGTAATGCCATCGAAATCAAAATGAAACAGAGTGCAACTAATGTTACTAATCCACAAAATATACATGAAAAAAGACTTAGGAAGGGTGCCGCTACAAAAAAAAAACAAAAAAAAAATAGCGGAAGATAAGGTGTTTTCAGAAAAAGTGAGATAAAAAACTCAAGAAAAAAAACCGAAGGTCAATGAGGATGAGTGCCCTGAATGTTTGTAACTGTACCAGGAGACAGCTTCGACAACTGACTGGATTGAATGCATTGCTTGTTGCAGGTGATTGCACGAAAGATGCACGATTTACAACAATAAGTGCATCGGTTGTGGACGATGACAACTTCAGTTAGCAAACAAAATACAATGAAACTGTGGAAATGGAAATGAAGTAATTTTCAAGTTAAACATGTTATCAACTAGATTAATGTTATTTTGTAATCTTAGTAGGGCTTGCTTTTTCTGATATTTTAATCTTCTTAAATTAAAAATTTTAACTGTTGTTAAAATTCTTTCTTTTATTTATTATTTAAACATTTGGTTGAAATATTCACTCCTGATACAATAATATTTACTCACAAAAAACTTTTAACAATGTCTATTAAGTGTAATTATTATTGTTAACAATTTAATTGTAGTTACTATTAATAACAATCTCTTCTACCTATGTGCGTAATCTCTCCTACCCATGTGCGCGTTCTCTCCTACCCTGTAAGGAGAGATTGCGCAAAATAGTTTTCTTGGTTTTATTACTGCTGTTCTATTAAATTGCAGTGTAACAACAAAATAACAATGGAAATGCATAAAAAACAAATAAAGTCAAAATTATTCATGCATAGTTTAGCAAAATATCAATATTTGGATTTTTTATTACTGTTCTTTTGAAATGTGCGCAGACTCTCCTCGCTTTACCTTATTCATAATATTTTATGCTAAAATAATTCAATATTGTAAACAAAAAGTGTTAAACAACATTGAAATTAAAATGGCAGATGGCCATCTCTCCTTGAAGCCGAGGATCGATGGCCATCCAAAACAAGAAAGAAAAAGTGAAGTTAAAAAAAAAAAAAACACATTTTATATAGTTAATCATGAAAAACATATAGCAATTTGTAAAGATGCAGTTATATGATGGAAAATGAGTAATTGAAACTCGAATAAACAAAATTTGAAGTAGAATTTCAATACTTCACTTTTCGTAAAATCTTACCAGATGAAAGGCAAAGGTCTTGATAATTTGCACACGTTTCATGGAATAACTTCATGTACCTTATGCATTGTATCCATGCATCCTTTTTGGATGTGATATTACATTGTTTTGCACAACCAACACAGTGATCCTAATCCAATTCTGTTTACTCGGAATCTGTAGAATCTGATAATTTAAATTTATTTCGTTTTTTTCGCTACTGGAAATGTCGTGTTTCTTTTCTCGCGTTGATTTTAGGCTTATTACGTTAATTTAGTTTATTTATCAACTTTATCAGTTTCTGTTATGAAAGTTTCCGACTTTTTTCAGTATTTTCTGAAACAAATAAACAATTAGGTCTTATTACATTATTATTATTATTATTATTATTATTATTATTATTATTAAAACATTTATATTAGTTAAAATTTGAATAATTATATCAATTAATATATTTATAAACAAAAACGTTACACATTTATTTTAAATTTAATTATATTTAGTTAAAATCATCACTGCGCATAATTTTGAAATATTGATTAAAAGAGGCCATCTCTCCTAGATTTTATGTGGTCATCTCTCCTGAAATTAAAGGACTGATGGTCGTCCAATTTAAAGTATCAATAGCCATTGTACGTCTTTGTTTTAGGCTTAGAAGTAAAGATTAGATTATATACGTGCCTTAAATGTCCATGTAGTAAAAAAAATATATAGCGTAAGTACTACAAAACATTCAGATACCTAAGTAAAAAAAATATTCAACCACTAGATTAAATAAACATTAAAATTACACTTACTTTTTAATATCGAAAAACACAACTACATGTCGCAATAAATAATCTCGTTGAACTATTTCATACGAACAAAGTTTATGTAGCAATCTATGATCAAGATTTGGAAATATTTAGACTGACCATCTCTCCTCTATGGCCATCTATCCTGGAGTTACCCTATATTAAATTCAGTAATACGGAAATAATATGACTTCATCTTAAATAGGACGTAATCACCGTGGCAACCTAGAATCCATACCTGTCATGGGATATAGAAAACTTTTACTAATATAGTTTTAAGTTTTGATTCGATTTTGATAAAATTTGAAATGACTCAACAATGTTGTGCATCGATTATATATATTAAATTTCAAACCATTTGGTTGGGTAGTTCTTGCGTTTTTATATGCGAACAGACAGACGGACGGACCTGACGATATATACGTGCTACCTATTTACATAATTAAGGACACACCTAAAAACCCGAACTATAATCCTAATTTCAACTCTCAAATTCTCAGAATACAACTTATTGCCCCGAAAGTTCTACTTTCCTGATTGCCTATGCTCCCGTTATAATGACATTTTATTAAAGGTCATATATATATTTATTTTATACAAATTTTGAAAATCTGAATAGGGACAAGTATAATACATTAATTTATCCCAATTGATATTGCACATTTACCTAAATATAAATTTCCATCACTGTATGTAATAAAATACGTTTTAAAAGAGTATAACATGTTCGGAGACCAAGTCAATAGTGAAAAATGGATCTTAAAATTTGATTGATGGTGATGCTAAATATATAAAAAAATTGCAATAACAATAGCTTGTTAACTAGAATAATATTATTCATACGATAATCCATAAATATATGGTTAATTGGAGACTAATTCATTATTGAGAAATTAATCTTAAAGAATAGCTGATAGTGGAGCTAAAAATGCTACAATAATGAAGCAACAATAGTTTGTTAACGAGAGTAATAATGCTTATAAGCTAATCCATAAATATACGGTTAATCGGGAACAGAGTAAATTGAGAAACTGATCTTAATGACTGAGTGATAATGATGCTAAAAGGGATAAATAATAAAATTAACAATAGTTTGTTAAAGATAGTATTAATACCTATAAAATGATACATAAATATCTGATTGTTTGAGAACAGAGTCAATATTGAAATATAGATCTTAATGATTGGGTGATAGTGATGCTAAAATTGTAAAATAATAAGTAAAAATAATTTGTTAATGAAAGTAAAACTATTTCTCCCACGCGAAGAGGCGAGCCTTCGTCCAGAGACCATAGGTTCTGAGGAGCCCATAACTGCTCAGTAGGTCAGACGGGATAGTCAGCGGGCACCCGTGGGGATTTGCATCCCATGGACCGACCATGTGAAGCATTCATGCCCAGTCCAACCACTGTCGTCCGAGGCTGAACACTGCCAACGCATGTCACCCAGCCTGAGCCCCAAACCATTGTAACGTCTGTCCGTCACGACGAGAAAAACTCAAAACTCTAAAAGGGTCCTTACTGCCAGTTCGGCTAGAGCCGCTCTGTTCTTCACAAGAGGCCCAGGTTGTCCAACCATCCAAAAGGAGGTCGGGCTTGAGAGCGTCACCCCGAGGCTGCCTGGTGCACTTTTACTTTACCGGAAGCTTCGAAGATCAACTCCTATGACAGGAAAGACATTTTTAGTCGGCAACGAAAGGATGAAGAAGAAGGCGCCACTCGCGAAACCAGAGGAGTTGTGGTAAATTTCCTCAAGAGAACAAAGTTTAACGAAGGTAATAATACTCATAAAGTAATCTATAAATGCAGGGTGTTCCAAAAATAACGATCCATTTCTATGAAAACACTAATCTATTGATTTCTTTCACAGGTGTTTGAAGAAAAGCTCTCCTTAGAAGAAAAAATAGCCATCGTTTCCTGGAAACTGGGTGATAAAATATATGAAGAGGTGCGTCAGCTGTACCATCGAAAATGCGGAAAACACGCATGAACAAGGGCCATGATACTTGTGAACAAATTCAGACGAACCGGTAGCGTGGGGGGTGAAAAACGTCCTGGACGACCATAAACATCTGTCGATACCGTCAAGAGCATTCGTGAGGAAGTTGAAAGGAGCCCACATGCTTTTGTTCGTCTGCAGCGCCGTGAGATGAGAATTCTTCAGACCACAGGTACAGCACCTCTTCATATGTTTTATCCCCCAGGTTCCAGAAAACGGTGTCTATTCTTTCTTTAAAGAGAGCCTTTCTTAAAACACCTGTGAAAGAAATCAATAGATTAGTGTTTTCATAGAAATGGATCGTTATTTTTGGAACACCCTGTGTATGGTTGATCGGGAGACTGAGTTAATATTGAGAAATGGATGTTCCAAAATGGGTGTTAACGATGTTAAAAGTGTTAAAATAAGAAATGTAAATGTAGTTTATTAACGAGAGTAACAATACCCCTAAGATGATCCATAAGTACATTGTTGACTTGATGTTTTTAGCATTTATGAAATAGGTGAAAATAGATTTTCTACTTTAATATGAAGGCCTTTAAAATTGCCGATGTTGCTGATAATTGGATAACCAATAGAAAGAAATGAGAGAAAATTTATGTTGAAGTTTTTCGGACATGATGTTTCTGAAGTTGACAAAAAGAAAATATTTTCCCATTTATGAAATTTTAGTAATTGCATTACAAATTAATAATTAAGATTTCAAACATATATTTATCCACTGTAAGTACGGGCGTTGTATTTGGACTTTCAAAATTATCTCATAAAAGAAAATAAATAAGTAAAAAAAAGCGTGTTTCATCGCCAATTCTGAAAATCCACATTGTTACTGATGAATGTAACACCGTAAAATTAAATGCACGCGCGACGTACTAGATATAATCATGAAATTATTTTTATTTCAACAACATGGATTACAGAAGTATTGGAGTGGATTTCAAAAGGCTTTGTATCCAAATATGTAAAAAGTGTACAGATCAGTAGTTAAATCTAGATCTGTGTCTGAACTTACCAATGTGCATCACCTAAGCTATCGTAACTGATTCTGAGGTGAAAATTAACTACTATAACCTTTTAGTATGATTATCGATTCTGGAAATCTATAACCTAACACATATTATCACATGATATGGGAATTCATTAAATATTAAATGGGTGATTCTACGCAAATAGGCTATAATGATGTAACTGGAGGATATTTAAATTTTATCAACAGAAAAACCTAATGCATTTTTTAAACATGCATTTTAGACTTAATTTTATTATATTAGCTCATAAAATTGAAGCATTAAGTAAAACGTATATTTAAAATAAATTTTTAAACCTTTAAAATATCATTCCCTCACATGCAACTACTACCACCCAAAAATATAAAAAATATCATTTCTTACTGAAATATTTATATCTGTTTTGTCTGACTTCTATTTTTTAATATGAACACATAAAGTATTATTTCTATGTATTACATTATATTTTTGGTCTGCACATGCAATTTTTATTTGACAAAAGAAAAAAAAAAAAAAAAAAAAAAAAAAATACAACTCATATTTCCCACCATTCCCTCATTCATTAATAATTCTGAATATCAGCCATGCATATCAGCCATATGCATATCAGCCATTTCGTTATTGGAATAAGAAGCCATTCCTGCTAAAAGCACAAACGAAATGTTTTCACAACGGTACTACTTATCGTTGTTGGCGGTTCATGTACTTACAACGCATGCTTGCAACAAAGTTGCGTTTATTAGTCTGTTTCTAAGAAGATGGAAAATTTGAATGCATGGACTCCTGCTCACAGATTTGTTTGGCTTTCTTCCAAGTTTTTGTTATCTCATTCTGACCGGATATGCACAAATTGAAAGGAAAACCAGCTTCGTAGTACTAGCCAGTTCTGCAGAAAAACAGCATGCGAGATTTCGGTATTTTTATTAGTTTTGAGATTTTCACCCTTTAAACGTCATTTGCGACTCCATGTTCCATTGCATTTTTTGTTCGTCTTGATGAGTACTATCATTCCCATAAGTTTGTTGAAGCATTTCAGATACGCCTTGTATATATTTATTGACATCCTGTCTGAAAGGAGAAGAAATACAGAGATTGTCATTAAATGCTCCAAAAGGACAACAATATCAAATATTATAGATTGAAGTGAAGGTAATATGATGTACGAACTTACAGACTGTGCTAGTGACGATTCCAGCAAGAGCGACTATAATTGATTTGCTTTTAACACTTAGGTTAATTGTAAACTGCATGTAGAGAATTTTGAAAGTGCGCATATATTTGTATTTACAGGCTGTTTAATTTGTGCCCCACTAATCTGTTAAAGATATACAATCTATTTTTGCTTGTTAAATTTTGAAACTACTTATTTTTCAGTCATTTTATTTTATTATCAGATAAAATCATTGTTTTTTTACGCTTATCTGGGTAGAAAACGTAGCATTGTATAATTACAATATAATTGCTCATAATAAACAACTATAGCATGCAAAATGAAATTACTTTTCTTATTTGTCTATATTCATGCAACTACATTGTAATATCTAGTGTAGTATTTATTGTCTTAGTGGCAGCATGTATGGTTTCATATAGTTATTGGAAATGTTCCGTGTATAATACGCATCTCCCTTTTAAGCCCTAAAACTGTTGTACGGAAATGCGTATTATACACGAATAAACGGCAGCTAACTATAGATTATATAATATAGTTTCATGTTATATTCCTGGTGGTAAACATGTAACTTTCCGATTTAATTATATTTCTAATTCACAATAGTAAACTATTCATAATTCTTTGCATGCGGAAATAAAAATGTACATTCCTTGTAATCCAAAAGTCACTTCTCTGTATCAAATGATACTTTGTGATAATCGTTTGCAAGATTCAAAAAATGTTGTACCCATTGCTAAACAATATAAGCATTGTAAAATGTTGTTTATGTATTACATTTTAATTTTATGTTTCTGATGGAAAAGAATGATTTTTTCAAATTAATTATATTTCTAATTCACAATCGTTAACTATTAATAATTCTTTGCACGAGTACTTTACCTGTAGTCAAAAAGTTATTACTGTAAAATAGTACTTTGTAATATTCGTTTCCAAGATTCGAGACAACAAAATATTATACGTTTTCATATTTCTGGTCGAAGAGATGTAACTTAATTACATTTCTAATTCACAAAAGCTAACTTTCATAATTCTTTGCTTGTAGAAATAATAACGTACTTTTCCTGTAGCCCAAAAGTCATTTTTGTATATCAAATGATACTTTGTAAGAATTAAGATATATTGTTCCCAATATTCAGTTTATCTAAAAAGGTTGAATTTAATATTTGGAGAAATACATTTTATCTGCAAAAGTAAGAAATGATGTAAATTTCCGATTAATTATATTTCTAATTCATAATATTTAACTATTCATAACTATTTCAATGAACAATTAAGAACGTACTTGTCGTCGAAAACTCAATTCTGTATCCAACAATACTTTGCGATATTTGTCTGTAAAGCTAGGCAAAAGAATATTTATATAAAAAAATTTCTTTTTATATTTCTGGTGGAAAAGAATTTTTTGAATTTACTATATTTGTAATTCGTAGTAGTTAACTATTCATAAAATTCTTCACAGAAATAATAATACATTCCTTGTCGTTCAAAAGTCACATTTGCATCAAAAGATACTTTGTGATATTCGATTGTAATATTAAAGAAATATTGTTCAAAATATTAAATTTATCTAAGAAAATCGAATTTCACATTCGGAGAAATACAATACTTTGGCTGGGAAACGGCGGGAAAATGTTAAATTAGAATGCTAAATGTGACAGAATGTATGAAATAAATTCGAAATGAGCAAATCTTTTGCTACATATGTTATTCCATAAATTATGGATTAAAAGGTTTTTGTTTCTTTTTTCACCGAGCATTCTTTTCAAATATTTATCGGTTATAAGAATTCATTTTACTTTCATATAAAACTCTGCCTTTAAATAAAAAAGTATATAAGACAATACATTGTGCATATTGTTATTTTAAATTACAGTGGGATGTTAGTGCTAAACGTTAAAACCAAATTACAAAACAGACTAGGAGGGTAACAGCTTTTGAGCTCCACTATTTTTCGTAGCTCCATGACTTAACAAATTCAAATTTATCTGGTTTTTCCCTCAAGTTATGTTTTATAAGAAAAATATACAATTATCCTACACTTTGTTTCAAAAGTTTAAACACAGCCAGAAAATGCCTTTTAATAAAAGAAAACACATCAATAAAGACTTTAAAAAAAAGCGAGAATTTCAAAATTGACTCAACGAACTCCTAATAAACTTTTAAAATGTGTACAAATTTTACTATATCAGGCAAAAACATTCAGTTTGGATTGTTTTTATTGGTGGTTAAAATCCTCTGCGAACTTCGAAAATAATGAGAAATACGCGAATTTTTCTGTTATATAAAAATACAGTAAAAAATTTATTTTTAAAAAGTCTAAAAGCTGAGCCTCAGGTGCATTCGGACACGTATTCGTCAATAGGGAGCAAAATTTACAGACTTCTACGTGCGACAGATTTTCTTATCCATCAGTAGTAAATAAACAGCCAGGCATACATTACACACAAACAAAAACTTTCATTTATTAATAGAAGGAGATAAACCCGGACTTCCCGGGATAATAAATGCAGGCGAAAAACATCATATATGTTGTTTCTGATGTTAACATCATTTATTCTCTGCACAATTTAAAAGATACAGTTACGAATGAGGTATTTTTCGAAAGGTTCCGCAAGCGGATTTTGACGCAGTATACTAGTATATAGTTAAAATACATTATTCGATTTACGAAAATTGCAGTTAATGAAAAAGTAATGAAAAAACGTATCGGCAAATAATCTAAAACATTTCGGCAAGAAAGCGTTGCTCAGGTATACTGTTTTTTTATTATTATTTGTTTTTTTTTATTGATAGATTTTTACGTTTAATATATTTTCTAGAAAGCCCTTTAACAATACAAAAAATCATATTTATATGACAAAAAGCAATAATGTGTTCAAATAATGTTTTAAAACATAAAGCGATATTTTAATATTGGCTTCGCGTCAGTAGTTAACAGGCGAAGAATTGGCCAAAGATCGTTATTTAAATTCAGCGTTTCTTATTCTGTTCATTTCAGTGGTTTAAACAATTACATATCTTAAATTCGTGTTTCATTTAAATTTTATTGGTTTATTTATTCATTGATGAATTTCGTTAAGGAGTATAAGCTGGAAACAAATGATCAGCTATTTATATTAATTTAAGTGCAAACGGATTTATCTATTGCAATCGTCTGTTGCGATAGAGATAGATTTAAAAAAATTCATGCTTGAAAATTATTTTATAAACAACGAAAAATTGCTTAAGTTGCGATACAGTTTTTAAACAAATTGCGATATAGTTTTCAACCGAATTGCACTTGAAAGTACATTTTATTCCTATTCGACAGTGTAAAAATTGAAAATGTGGGATATTTAGACGTTTAAAATATTGGAATAAAAGTTAAATATATTCGTCCGCTGTTGCCACCGTCAACATGAAGTCAGCGTTACGCACAGACATGTTCGTCGTTTGTAATATAGATAGATTTATAATGAAGAAACAACGTGATTAATATGTCTTTTTATGTAAGTTGAAAAATGATCTTTCTTTTGCTTAATAATGATGTTGGAAATATCCGTTTCAATTCTAAAATAAATAGTTTGCATTTTATGTTTATAAAACATCGAGTTTTGTTTTCTTTGTACTTATTCAAGGTCCTTATTTACAACGAAGGTTTCCTTTCTGGGTATACTCAGAATATTTTGGGGAAAAATACTAATTAAACTACTTGTGTATTTAATAAAGGATCAGTCAAATTTAGCGATGGAATTACAGTAGAAAATCTGTAAAAAAATTAAATACTTTTCAATCTTTGGCGCGACACGCGATTTGGCGAAAAGCGCTTTTCCTCGCCAAAAGCAGACGATTTTAATGCATCTGAAAATAGCTTGTTAATTGATTTTTAGAGTGTGTGTAAATAGTATTTAACGAATTTAAACTTAAACAATGAGAGAGTTTAAGGCCTATATTTTTTGTATTACATATTTATGTAGCTTGTTGCTGCAGTTATTTAATTTTATCACTGTAAAAATATTTCCATACGGAAAAATATATTTTCATATGTTTCAGCGTATTCCAAAATAAAGGCCAGATGAAGAAGGCTGCACTTATATATTTCAATATTGGAGAAGTTTTCTTTCCACAGCAACAAATTGAATCGACAGTGCTCAATTGGACTTAATTTTGAGATTGAAACAATTTTAATTATTTCAAATGAAAATCAAATTCCAAAGTAATTGTTTAAGAGCCGCAAAGGCCAACATAGTGAAAAATATTCCATGCCGTGACTCGAACCCAGGCCATCAGATTGCTCCATGTCGGTGGCTCACGATAAATATTCCATCTTGTGCTGCGTTTGTAGCCTTGCCAACATATAATAGTGAGAAATTTTCCAGGCTGGGCATCGTTCCATGTGGTTTAGTTGGTAGAACGTCAGTGCGCTATACTGATGGCCTGGGTTCGAGTCCCGGCATGGAATATTTTTCACTATGTTGGCCTTTGCGCCTCTTAAACAATTACTTTGGAATTTGATTTTCATTTGAAATATTGTAGGGTAACTCCGGGAGAGTCGCCGCACCCCTTGTATTTTTTGTAATTATCGATAGTAGTTTTGTATCGTTTGACTTGGTCGTCAAACGCACAGTATAGGTGCGCAATGAGATTATTTTAACCAGTGTATAGCGTGAATCCGATTTCGATGTTTACATGTAGAAGTACAATCCTTAATTTGACGTTAAGTGCATAATTTCACTGTCCAAACTTTTAAACACGTTATGTTTAAATGCTTTTCATACGCAAATTATTAAATGCATGCATGATTTCGAAGTCAAAATTAAGAGTAGCGTTTGTATAGAGTACTATGTGTATGGTTACGACACTCCCCTTAGCGATGGCAGGTAACTGTAATGGCCGACGTCTGCACCATGCAAAATGGGATACATGCCGCACTGCTATTCCGGTATGCATGCCGCAGCTTTTTTTGTACGGGATGATTAAGTGTCGTTAACTTTTCCTTTTCTTTTTCCACAGACTAACCATGCTAGACATGTTATCAAGTTTACTAAAACCAAAGGAGAAAAGGGGAAAAATAAAAAGTAAAAAGGGCAAGAAAGATGCAAGTCAAGATGATAATAATGAAAAATTTAATTACGCGTAAAGTAGACGTTCTTTGCAAACTACTCCAAAAAAGAGGAAGTATAATTAGCTTCGTTGTATCATGTGTTTAAATGTAGTTACATAAAGACTGTGCTTTTTTGGCACTTTTTCTGTAGATTGTAGTCGAAAAAAGCAGGTCTCTTAACCCATTCGGGACCATAGGTGCATATAAGCACCTTCATAAAAAGCTTACAAAATTTGTTTCTGGCACCAGTAAAAAAGAAAAGTAATATTTGCTTTGTTTAATTAGAGCATTTTCATGATTATTTAAGTAAAGGTAACTTCTTTTTAAAAAGTGGTACCAACCGAATAAAACTTGTGTAAAAGACTCCGGTCCCGTAAGGGTTAACAGATAAATTATGTAAACACAATTTTACTTAATTTCTTTTCCCTTTCTAATACATTGATGTTACGTTGTTGCTGAAATAACAATTAAAATTTAATGAAAAAAAAAAAGTCGATAATTTTAATAGTGAAAGTAGGCAACAATTATTAATTTGAATCTACTTATACGTTTCATTGTACTCATTTAGTTCCATTTTGTTATTACATCGTTAATTATAGTCCAGATATGAATATATTTTTTAAATATTTTTATTTATAATTTCATTCTGTTCTTATTATAAGCGCGGCATAACTACCCACAAGTGCGGCGTCTCATCCTGAATGTACGGGTGACGCGCCGCAGTGTAATGTTTTAGAAAAAAATTGTTAAAAAATATTAATAATTTGTTTTGAATTTTTTGTCGCACTACATGCGTTGTATATTTAACATTAAATAGCACAGCATGATTTTTAAAATTTTATGTCCACCATGGTACTTTATACACAAATTCAAAAAAAAAAAAAAAAAAAATGCAGCATAAATCTCGGAATTACCCTATTCGAGGCGAATGTTTTCTCTCTGGAATATTTTCCATGTATTAATGCAATTTTAATTAATTTAAATTTTGTTTTAAATCATAAAATTTCATAGCTAACTTTCATTATAAGTATATATATGACACAACTATAGTTAAAACAAACTAAAACTGACAAAACTAAAGTTATTTACAGTAAATTTATTTAAACAAGTTCAATATGAAACATTTTTATCTTAAAGAATATTGGACCTAAAAAAGTATTTTTTGAAATTTTATTCCACCGCCAACCGATGATAAGTCTCCAAATAACGAAAATTTAATAATTTTTTCTAAGGACACTCTGTCGAGTTTCCGCCGATTTTTTTTTCTTTATAAACGTATTTATCCTCATGAGAAGAGCATTCTATATTTTTTTTTCAGATTTTGCGGAGTATGCCCGTATGGAGGTTAGGTGTAATTTGAAGAAGAGTGTTCGCTTGGATATCAATAAAAAATTTGTTTGTCTTAATTACGTATGCATAATTAGGGATTGTTTTTCTAAAGTATTTTTTGACTTTTCCAATTTTTCAGGCTTAACTAGAATAATTATAGGTGTTTGCTTACGTGTCTCGTTAGAAAAACATTTGAATAATATAAATTGGAACATTACTGTATATAATATAATTAATAAATAAATAAATAAAACTATTCTTTTGTTTAACCTTCTTAGTACTAGCTTTTAATATTTTCTGAGTCTTCGCCTATTTAATTTCGTATATTAAGTATAAATTACTCATTTTTTCTGGTTTAAGTGTGTCCCGGACACATTTTAAAATAATTTTTATTTATTGAGTTAAAATTCTGAATTTTTTTATTATGGTAAACCTTATCATTTGTAAACAAAATCACATGATAAAACTTCTCATAATTTAAAAAAAAAAATTTTTAATTTAAAATTTATAAAAAAGCGGGGTAGTTTAAAATCGTTATAACTTGGAATATTATTCATAGAATTTCAATTTTTTTTTCATTTAAATAAACAAAAATATGTAAGTTTTAATTTTGATTCAGCATTTTTAAGAATATTAATTTATAAAAAAATTAAAAGTATTTCACGAAAAAATTAAAAAAAAAAGTGGTGCAACTTTTAAAAAAAAATCATATTTTCAAAAGTAAATATTTTTTTCAAATATGCTGGCTCAAAAGAAAAGTAAAATAATTGAAAAATATATGTTCCAAGTTTGAACCTTTTATCTTTAACGGTTCTCAAGTTTTAAGAATTTAAATATGATTAATGGTGGAAAAACCTATCATGAAGAAAAATGCATTTTTACAAGAAGTCGTTTAAATGATAGCCATTGCTTGAAAGCTAGATTTTGAAAACAAACCAAACCAAAAAAATTAATATTTTTTATTCTAATTCAGATAGAAACATGATTTAAATGTCATTTTAAGTAGGAAAAAACAGATTTTAAATGAAATAAAATGTTTTTGCAAAATTTCAAGATTTTTGTGTCCCGGACTCCTTTTAATTATTGAAAATTTAAAAATAGAAAATAACTGTGGTCAAATAAAACCCCAATGATACTAGGAGGGTTAAAATACACTAAATAAATGTTTCAACTATTATTTCTTATCCTTATTTTATTCCACTTTTCACACTAATGTTATTTTTTTAGAATAATGCAGCAGGGTTTTGAACCCGGAACCGAAAATTGAAAAACATTTGAGAAAAAATTGAAAAAAATAACTTTTTCTTTTTGCTTAATAATGACGTTTTAAACGTTCGTTTCAATTCTAAACTAAATTGTTTGCATTTTACGTTTATAAAAACTCGAGTTTTGTTCTTCTCTATACTTATCCAAGGTCCTTACTTAGGTGCAATTAGAAGAAGAGTGTATGCTTGCATATCAATAAAAAATTTGTTTGCCTTATTACGTATGCATAATTAGAGATTGTTTTCCTAAAGTATTTTTTGACTTCTTCAATTTTTCAGGCTTAACTAGAATAATTATAGATATCTGCTTACGTGTCTCGTTAGAAAAACTTTTGAGTAAAATAAATTGGAACATTACTGTATATAATAATAAATAAATAAATAAAACTATTATTTTGTTTAACCTTTTTAGTACCAGCTTTTAATATTTTCTGAGGCAACAGTGAATAGCATACAGTTCCAGGGGCTACCCATTTGTAAAACGAATCCACGCCCTGTCGATGAGTTTTTGTTTTGCACATCATAAAAAAACAGGAATTGTTAGTCTAAGTGTAGTGAAAACACTACTGTAGTAGAGAGTGTCGATAACTCCCAGCATCACTGCTGAGAATCAAAGACAGAATGAAAGTGAGAGGAAAGTCTATTTAAGTAAGTGGCTGAACTGGCAGCCAATACGAAAGTAGGAGGGCGGGGCTTCACTTCAACAGTTGCGAAACAGTTGAGCAAGGTTTCAGGGGTCTCCTAGTAATCCAATACTTTATATCCATACTTTGAAGTGAGTGTCTTAGATGCATGAGTACGTACGAGGAAAAAAGTCTAACTGCAGAGAGATCTCTGCGCTTGAAAGAAAAAGTAAAACAGCAAAAAGCAGGAGAATTCCGATTGGACGAGACCCGGAGGCTCCGCCCTCTCGAAGAGCTAGAGAAGTTAGAATGAATAAGAGACAGACGATAACTTAATTTTTAATGAAAGAGAGGTCAAGAGTTGAATTTGGACTAAAAATAAATAAAGTCAAAGAGAGAGTTTCCCAACAGTTACGATGTCGGACTGGCAAAGGGGCCCCAAGATCTTAAAACCAAAAAAAAAGCCCTTTTCAGGAACCATACATTTTAAAATTACAAGAAATAAGATATTACAAATTTTTTTTCAAAACTTTACAGTTACGCATAATAGGTAAAAATGAACGGAAAACCTACGGTATAAATCAAGATAAAATTAATAATGCAAGATAAAAGAGAATTTTCAAGTTTCCCCCCCCCCCCCATAAGGAAATTAAGTTTTTTGAACGGTATTTTCGGTCGTTTTGGAAGTATTAGACAGCATTTCAGAAAAGATTAGTAATTTTGAAAAATTATCATTTTTAGCAGAAATCTTATCCAAGGCGCTGCTGAGCTTTTTACTGATTTCCGAAAAGTGAGAGATCTCAAGTTCGGCTTTGATTTTTCTGATTATTTCAATTATATTAGGAATTTCGTTAGTGAACTCGTTGAGTTCGTAGATATGCTCAATGAGGGGGGGGGGGTATTTTTTTCTTTAGGTTTTACAGTATTTTTGCTAGGTTTTGGGACTTCCGTCGTTTTTCCCTTGGGGTTTTTAGTTCCGGAGGTCGCTGCTGCGTACGATTTTTTGTATTGTGGTTTTACGGGAAAGTTTTTACAATCTTTATAGCTAGAAGGGTTCGCGAGATTGCAGTTGATACATTTTGGGGGTGGTCTCGGTAGCTCAGGAGCTTTTTTAGTTGGGCAATCTGGAAATAAGTGGTTACCTCCGCAACCTACACAGTAGGGATCCATGTGACAGTTGGCGGAAATATGAAAGAATTTTTGACATTTATGGCATTGTACTGCCTTTTTGGCTATTCTGAATTTCTCAATATTAACGCGGAGTTGGAATATTGCTTTTAGGTTAAAGATTTCGAAAGAAGTTTCACTTTTTGGGAGCTCTACCAGGAAGAAGGGGAGAGGTTTTTTTCCCCTCTCTACGGCTTTTGAGTTGCGAGATTTTTATGATCGTAAATCCTTTAAATGTTAAGTTTTCTTTAAGAATTTCAGTATCTGTTGAGGTTGGGAGACCTCTAATAACTGCTTTAATTGGGATTTCCCTATCAGAAATGATGTAAAATTCAATTTTACTTTGCTTAAGATGTTCAATAATACGCATCCTGTTGCGTAAATCTTTAGGGGAAATTTTAAGGTAATTTCCTGCAATTTTAGCTTCAAACTCGATCTCGGCACCTCGTGACAAGTCTTTGGTTAATTCGATTATGTTTACAATGCCTGAGACCATAATTGGTTTAGGTTTTTTTACTTCTCGCGTTTCTGGTTCATTAATTTCATTATGGGATTCCATATCGGAGTTTTCTGGAGATTTTACTAATTTTTCGTTATTTTCAATTTTTGAGAAGTTTGAATTTCTGGAATTCTTCCTACGTCGTTTTACGACGGTCTTAAATCCTTCTTCAGCAGCGTCTGGGATAGATATATTTGAAGTTTTAGTCGAGAGATATAAGTTAATAGCCCAAATGAGGGCATCATACATGTTACCTTCTTTATTTCTACAAATGAAATTGTAGATTTGAATTTTTTCTACATTAGAGATTAAATGCAAAGAATCATCAACTAAAATTTGGCTGGGGCCGCAAATTTCATTATCGTATCTATCGATAATTTCAGTTGAGGTTAGTCCGTTTTTAGGTTTAGAATCTGATAGCCAGGAAGAAATAGAAGTTTGAGAAGGCGTACGACTCATACTCACATTCCTGGGGTCGTCAGGTGCATAGTATGCTGGCATCACCACACTGCTACCTCCATCCGGTGCGACATAAGTTTGCATCACGCAAATCAGGCAGGAGCTTACACATTCGCTAGCGGGCTTCACTTCGTCTATTTAATTTCGTATATTAAGTATAAAATACTCATTTTTTTCTGGTTTAAATCCTTGAAAATTTTAAAATAGAAAATAACTGTGATCAAATAAAACCTCAATGGTACTAGGAGGGTTAAAGTGCACCAAATAAATGTTTCAACTATTGGGTCGATCGGAAATTCGTGTCGTGTTCGGAAAATTAAATTGTACCTGAAAATTCTTCCCGGTAATTATTAGACATTAGATATCGGAATCAATGTCTGATAATTAAATGATAGAATTTTCCGGTACAAATTGATTTTCCAAACACGACACGACTTTCCTATCGACACAATATTATTTCTTATCCTTATTTTATTCCACTTTTCACACCAATGTTATTTTTTAGAATGAAGTCCCAGGGTTTCGAACCCGAAACCAGAAATTTAAAGACTTTTGGAGAAAAAGAAAATATTTTATTTTTTTGCTTAATAATGAGGTTTTAAACGTTCGTTTGAATTCTAAAATAAATTGTTTGCATTTTACGTTTATAAAAACTCGAATTTTGTTCTCCTCTATACTTATCCAAGGCCCTTACTTACAAGTTTGAGAGTTATTAGGTGAAACAGAAACGCCTTTAATGCAGGATGCAAATCTGGAGTTGTTAAAACATCGGGAGCAATACCCTAAAAACTTTATAATGGATAATTTGATTATTACATACAAATGAACTTTTTCTTAGATACTTATTTCAACATCTTGCTGAAAAACTACGGGTACAAAAGGATTTTCTGGACTAGTAGGAAAGCGACTTGAAAAAATGCGAACATATTGAAATTATAGACTATAAAAACATTGATCCTATCTTGACGGTCTGATCGGATGAAGAACTTTAAAAAAGAACAAACATAGGATACACCTGAATTTTAGATTTTCCTTGTCATACTCAAACAGTGGAAACATGTGTCAAAATTGTCCCGCGAGCTGCGTCAACCGTCTTTAAATATTAAGCAAAAGACGGCTTAATCTTGGGAAAGTTGAATTCCCACAATGTAATGACAATGTTTGCCTAAAAAGACAGTAGGTTGAATATCCAATTTAATTAATTCATAACAAAGGGAGGTAAGGAGGGTGGAAATCGATATTTAACCACCTCCTCGTGGTGACTTCTGGATAGTATTTGCTAAATAAAAGTAGATATGAGCTAACAGCTACGTTGTTTACTTTCAGTTACTTTATACCGAAATTTCAAAACTTTGACCTCCTTGAGGAACCGGAAAACAACTTAATTTAAAAAAACCTTTTCAGCCAAAAGTTTAGACATCCAAAAAGGAAAAAAGTTTTCACTATTACACATTAAAATAAAGAAGTTTTTTTTTACCCTATACTTAAGTTCCACCCTATTGTGCATTGTTGGGATCATAGGGTGCCAACTGTAAAGGTTCCCATACAGTCTTGCGGTTTTATCAGCACATGTTTGAAACTTTTCTTCGTCAATGCTATGCCCACTTGTTATGATTTCCAATATTACTTGCAAACTTTTAATCATTTCTACGGTTACTCCAGACATCTTTAATTCCTTCCTTTCTTCCCATATTTTCCACCTATGAGCCCCCGAAACTAATTAGGGAAACTTTTTTCAGTAAATAAGTATTTATAATTTGAAGCCGATCTGATATTTCTATCAAGAGATATCGAGTGTACGTATGTACAGTCGTGGGAAAAAAAAAGTAAACACCCCCTACTAACTCCTCAACAAATTATCGTAGAAGAAAGTTACTGGTACCGAACGATTGGAAATAAAGTTTACTTTTAAATGATGTATATAAAATTTGCTTAGGGGGCCATCGACATATTAAAACTAACCATAACTTTGTTTTTTTTCAATAGCAGTACCCAATTCTGACAGCATAAATCAACTCTACACCCTTCAATTAGCCTAAAAACGAATTTTTATGCAATTCGTACCATAAGTTTCCGATAAATTAATTATTTTAAAACGAGCGTATTTTAAGGGCTGTATCCAAATTGAAGTTCCGTACTGGATTGTTAACCGAGAGAGCCCCTTCCTTGATCAAGGCACCTTAAGCGCCACTCAAGGAGTCAATGAAGCGTGTTAGATACAGCAGAATAAATTTCAAAATGTCTACTCACTTCCATCATAGACGGCCCCTTAAACCATCATTTTGCCGTTTATTAAGCATAATTTGAAAACTACTTGGAAGAAAAATGTGAAATTTTTGAATTTCCATAAAACAGGACTTAATAAATCTAAATCCATCAAAAAAATTGTAGGTTGCAATTCATAATTTTTTCGAATATTAATTTAATAATTCATAATTCATATCATAAAATTATAGAAATTGCAAATTCAGCTTATTTATGTTTGGGTATATTAGTATTATTACTACAAAAAAAAATTAGCACATTAGGAGCATAATTTCGGGAGATATAAATAAAAATATGAAAATGTAATTTAACATTAGAAGCACTAAATTTTGAATGTTTATAATTCAAAAACTTATCATTCAAATGACTTCAAATTTGGTGTCTAGGCATAGTTTGAACCGAAGATTTGAAATATCTCGTTAAAATTGGGTATTGCTATTGAAAAAGATGAAGTTTGGATTAGTTTTAATATGTAGATGACCCCCTAAGAAAATTTTATATACATCATTTAAAAGTAGACTTTATTTCCAATCGTTCGGTACCACTAACTTTCTTCTACGATGATTTTTTGAGGAGTTAATAGGGGGTGTTTACTTTTTTTCCCACGACTGTACGTACCTACATACGTACGTACATACATACATACAGAATCTGTAGGGGTAAAAGCTCTCAGGTAATATCCTGTAAGCTAAAAACCTGCAATACGGCAGTAAAAATATAGTTTTTAGATCTTCAATTCGGTTGACGCAAAAAACGGGATTTAAGTAGTCCCTCTGAAAAAAAAAAATATATATATAAAAATGGCAACAATATGCGAGAGATTTTTTTGCAGAAATTGACACTCAAGACTGTAAATAATACGATTATGATTCAAACAAGTTGGACAAAGCGTGGCACATATTTAAAAATCTTTCGATATGTTTAAATTAGAGCCAAAAACGCTTTAAAAATAACCCTTTTAGATATTTAATGTTTTTTATTACATTAAAACTAAACTATTTAAATGAACACATAGTTTAACACTAAGCTCTGACCTTTGTTAAACACGTAAGCCCTGTTTAGTTTCAATTCAACAATTCATTGAGTCACAAAAAAATTATATTTAGACATAACAATAATGTCAAAAAGCAACAAAAAAACCACGTCTTCTCACAAAGATACTTCCTGTTCAACTGAGGCCAATAGCCACCGGATATAATTCAGGTTACTAAAATAGACATAGATCGACGCACCAATTAGTTAACTATTAAAAAATATGATTTTTACAATTGTTGACGAAATTTTAATTTTTGCATTTTTGGCCAGGTTTTTGGGTCAAATACTCCACTGTGCGCGGATCTGTTATTTGCTCGCTTGCAGTGCCACATACGCAAAATGGCAACTTCTGAGTATAAAGAGTTATGGCTGGGCTGAAGATTTAAAAACCGTTAGAGCTATGCGATTTTTTCCTTAGGGGCTTTATAAAAGATCGTGTCTACGTTCCGCTGCTACCTATTGAATTGCCAGAGTTGAAACACAGAATTGAAGAGGCTATTGCTTTCTTTACTCCGAACTTGTTAACCGAAGTGTGGGACTTCAACTTGATGTATGATTTGCGCTAAGATGTTATATATTCCCGTGGCCGCCATGTTGCATTTCTCGGCGATGTTTTGTTGGCATTTATCGATAAGGCAATCCTGACGAGTGACGTGTTCTGGCAACCCCGTTGAGCCTAACATGCGCATAAATATTCTTAGCGCCATTTACTTGGCGAAAAAGGAGGAATAATCCGTGATGGCAGCCGCGGGAATATATAACATCTGTTCCATGATTTGTTGTAAATAGTCTAAATTAAACTGTAATAACATACCATTGAAACTGGGACAATATTTTATGGGCTTCCTGTACATTGCAAAGAAAACCAGAATTTAATCTAAATGATTGTTCTTTATCCTAACTGTACCAAAAATAGTTTTATGCTCTAGAAGTGAACTGTAATATTTCTCTTTTTGTAAATTACATTTATAGAATTGAATCGGGGTGAGTGCACCAATAATTTTCCGCTTAGTTCAAAAATTTTTCACGTTTAATCTTTTTTAATGAAATTATTGATATATTTTCTCTGTATAATTTCATTTAACTAATATTGGTAATAGGATGCATAATTTCGAAAATATTTTCCCATTCACTTTTCTAAATTTCAAATTATTTACAGTATTATTTAGGAAATAAGATTGCACACACTGTAAAAAAAACGACATTTTTACAGTACAAAGTACTGTTCATCTCGCGCACAAACTCGATCACAGTTGAATGTACTGTATCTTTCTTTGGTTCCCTCACTATTTAAACATGAAAAATACAGTAGTTGCGTAAAATTAACAGCACAATGTACTGGCAATTTGGACGACAGTAGTTTGTGCTGTCGTCCAAATGCGTCCAAATTGCCAGTATATTGTACTGTTGATTTTACGC
Source organism: Maratus speciosus (assembly GCA_963932465.1). Taxonomy (NCBI): domain Eukaryota; kingdom Metazoa; phylum Arthropoda; class Arachnida; order Araneae; family Salticidae; genus Maratus; species Maratus speciosus. Next base: position 418,217,951 of record OZ010794.1, on the reverse strand, counting down.
AACTACTGTATTTTTCATGTTTAAATAGTCAGGAAACCAAAGAAGATACAGTACATTCAACTGTGATCGAGTTTGTGCTGGCAAATTTACAGTGCACGTAAAAAAATCTTCTCATTTCTTTTTCTTTTTAAAAATAAAATATACATGTTTGTATTGAAAATTGCTGTTAAATTTCATACATACTAGAGACGAGACAGGCTCGGTCTCATTCTGGATTATCATACCAGCAGGACTGCAACTGCCAACAATTATTATATTCCACTAGCACCGCTATTTTTAAAAGATAAATTAAATATTTCTCTTGCACTAGTTATGTAAAACTTTCTTTTGTTTTGAGGAAGTGATGGGAGATAGAATGAAACTAGTTGGATGTGGCAATCCCAAAACCCTTTTCTATGCCATACATGTTAATACTTTCATACATGTTAATGTTCCTGAAAAATGCAGCATAACAGGGTCATGGGTTAGGTAATTTACACCAAAATCTAATCAGCAACAACTTATGTCAACTTATAATTGAATTTGAAGTTCGATGAAAATCCGTGCATTAGTTTTTGACATAGAGCTAATACAGAAATCGTGAAAAGTTCTGCGTAGAAGTCCTCTTGGCGGCACCTCGTGGGCAATTTACACCAAAAATTATCAGTATCAATTTATATCAGGGACTAACAGAATCTAAAGTTTGATGAAAATTCATGTATTACTTTTTGAAATACAGCTATTGCAGAAATCCAGAAAAAATTCAGCATAGTAGCACCACCTATTGGGAGATTTACACCTAAAAGTAATCAGCATCAATTTATACCACGAACTTATTAAATCTAAAGTCTTATTAAATTCTGTTCGTTAGTTCTTGAGATAGAGCGCCCACAAAATGTGTGTCACACACAGACAGACAGACATTTTGTAAAAAACATTTTTTTCTGGATCTCTGTCCCCTAAAACTTGTAAATCCGTCGAAAACATAAACTAAAAATTTTTCACAAATCCAATACGGTAGAGCGCCGATTATCCGGACAAGTTGGGACCGACCCTAGTTCAGGTAAGCAAAATTTCGGATAAATGGACAGATAATTTAACGGATGTACCTGGCTATACTAACATTTTCAAACTTTATCCACGCATTAGACTGACAGCACTAGTTAATGCTGGCATGTTTAAAAATTGATTTTTGTCTTTTTAAATTTTTTTGCTTACTTTTTATTATCATTTTCTAGACGCCAGAGATTATAATTTAAGCAAAAAAACTTTCAATTGTTGCTTGCTTCAATGAAGACATTCTTTTCCGTGCTGCCATATCTCGAATTCTTCTTAAATACGTTAGTTGAATAGGATCAGCATTCTTCAGCAGTTCGAGTCATATTATAGCTGCTTACAAACAGTCAAAGGCTTCGTTATGCGATGGACCGTGATCATTTTCAGAGCATTCGTTTTCAATTTTTGTTTCGTCTTGAATATCATCCACAATCTCATCATCATTTGAAATCTGATCTCCAGGTCTAATAGGGTGTTTGGATAATTAAAGAAATTGGCTGTTCGGATAATTGGAAGTTCGGTTAATTGGAGTTCAGATAATCGGCGTTCTACTGTGCTTTCTTCTTGTAAAGATAGAAGAAAGTAAAAGTAGTCGCAAGTGGCAGCCCTGTACCAGTCTTTGGACTGACTTTCAAAGAGGAAATTTTATTTAATAACAACTTGGAAAAATTCAGAAAGAAGAACCTTCCCAGGTGCTGTTTGAAATACAATAATGTTGTTTCTTATAGTGTTTTGCGATCCTCTAAAATTCACTTTCAAAGTGAGTTTTGAGATCCTCTAAAATTCACTTTCAAAGTGGATTGAATCGTTATTTATGGAATAGAAAGAGAAATACGTTGTCTGATACCTTGTCACGGTCGCGTTAGTAATATACAGTAGCCATGGGATATCTTGTGTCAATCCTCATTTTCTATTTGAAATCCTTTTTCCGAATAACAAGACAACAGAACTCATATCTTTCTGTCATAGTTGTAGAGTCGTAGAAAAAGAAAGCACCCCCCCCCCCCCCTAATAACTCTGCAATAAATTATAGTAGCAGAAAATTACTGGCACCAAGCGATTAGAAATAAAATCAACTTTTAAATTATGTATATAAAATTTGCTTAGGGGCCATCTACAAATCAAAACCAGACCAAACTTTGTATTTTCCGAGGACAACATCCAATTTTGACAATATATTTATTTTAAATCTTCGTTTCAAAATGTGCCTACATACGAAATTTCAAGTCATTTGGATGATAAGTTTTTTAATTATAAACTTTCAAAATGTAGAGCTTTTAATGTTAAATTACATGTTGATATTTTTATTAATATTTCCTGAAATTATAATCCTAATGTGATAATTAGGATTATGAAATATAAACACCCATAGTACGCCATGCTGCATATATGCGAATGCCCTACCGTACCTCCAAATCAATCTCCTGATTGGTCTCTCGGTCGGATTTTTTTTTCGTTCATGTATTATGCTATTTTTTAATTTTGTCCTTATTTTTTGAACACCAATGTGTGAATAGTAATATAAAGAGTATATATATTTTTAATTAAAGTGTTACAGAAATAATCATTATTACTGTACTCGTACATGCAGCATTTGATCCTTACAATTATAGAGCACTCTTGTACCAAATGTATGAAAAAAGTGTTGTAAAAAAGTTCAAAATTAAAGGAAAAGTGACGTATTAAAATTTGCATATATATACATACCGGGTGTCCTAAAAAGGACTGACTGATTTTAAAATTCAGTAACTTGCAAACGGTGACAGATATTTAAAAAATTCTTGCAGGAGTGTTATGCATAAGGTCAAAAGTTTTATTACAGTGATTTTCGATGTTAGTTCGAATTACAAACAATATATGGCGCTGTAAGCAGTAGTCGCTAAATACAGGCTCGATTTTTGGTCCTTTCTCTAGTTTCATGCCGAAAAAAGGAGATGGAAATGTATTATCCGGGCCACGAAGTACCAAAAATCGAGCCTGAATTGAGCGTCTATTGATCGCAGCGCCATCTATTGTTTGTAATTCGAACTAAAATTGAAAATCACTGTAAAAATACTTTTGACCTTATGCATAACCCTCCTGCAAGAATTTTTTAAATATCTGTCACCGTCTACAAGTTATTGGAATTTTAAAATCAGTCAGTCCTTTTTAGGACACCCGGTATATATATATATATATTATATTACCATAAGAACTCCATTTTTTATTAAATAATTTCGCTGCATAAAATATTTTATAATATTTCAAAAAAGAATAATAAAAAAAATAAAACAGTTCAAAGGATACCGAGTCCTCTTATTTATGCATAATTAGGAATTACTTTTCTGAAATACTTTTTGCCCTTTCAATTTTTTAAACTTAATGAATTAATTATGGAAGTCTGCTTACATGTCTCATTATAATGCTAAGAAAAACGAAAAAAAAAAATATAATAAAAAAGTCAAGGGAAAACTATAATAAAAATTTATAAAAATATTTTTTTTTTCATTTAAAATACATTAAATGCATATTTCAATTATTTATTATAACAGATATTTTATGTTATTTTATTTATTGAATGTTGAAAATTTACTAAATAACGTTCTAGCCTGTCATTCAGATTGTGTGGGCAGCAGACTTTCATTTTTAAAGAAAAAATAATAAAACAAAGTATATATATATATATATATATATATATTGCATTATTATAAAGAATTATGCGATAGGTAATTTAACATTTGTTTTGTTAATTGTTTTTAGCACATTTCAAATAAATGTGTTTTTAACGTTTTTATTTTTTGGGCTTGAAGAATAATAATACATGAGGACGTGAATTTCAAAACTCGCTTTTTTCAGAAAATCAAATTTTGGGAAATCGCGAAAAACCTCTAACTGCGTCCATTGGTTTTCTTTGTAAATAAAGATTTTGCAATGCCAGTAATACACAATAAAACTAGTTTTTTTTTTTTTTTTCATTTTGCTGTGTTTTACCGATGCAGTTTCTTCAATAGAATAGATTGATAGAGAAAACTCGATTTTTGAAAATTTTGGATAAAGTGAGTTTTGAAACTTCCGTACTCATATATACTGTAATCTAGGAAAACTGTAATTATCGCACCCCTTCCCCCCACCCATTACCTTTGTGTATATGCATGGAATTGCTTATTTTAAACATTTTAAATGCTATTGCTTTATATAGATGTTCGAATTTTTCTATAATTAAATTTGTTAATATTTTTTAACCATTACGTTAACGCAGCTACCAACTTGTACTAAAATTTAATAGTAAATTTTATCTAAAACAATCGCCGAAATATAATGATTTCTAATGATGAAACAAGACTAAGAATTCTATTAAATTTTTGTGGTAACAAAAATCCGTACAATTTGGCAGCTATGCGTTAACAATTGATATATATATGAGTTGTGGTTTTGGAGTTCTCAAAACACATTTATTCAAGCAACAAGTAATGTCAGCAAGTTCCCATGAGAAAGTAATGACAACAGTTAGAATTAAACTGCTGGTGCACATTTTTGAATCTCTGAGCTTGGGAACCAATTAACAGCCTAACCTAAGATTTCAAAGTGACAAAGATCAGACTGATCTAACGAACTCTAAGACGGAGAGCCGATGTCGCTACGAAACCAGACGGATGGTCCGGTCGGAATTCTCAATTGCCGCGGTTGGATTTCCGCGAAAGCCCCCTTCTCTCCCGTAATTTTGTAAATATCTGTATTATTTTGAAGTGTAATAATAATCTAGAACCAGTAAACTCCTATTATTCCCTTATTCCCCGATCACATATATATTTTTAACATTGTTTCATACATAATCATTAATAATAAAAGAACTGGACAATTACACCGTAAAAAGTTATATATACATTTGATAAAATATCATTAGTTTACTACACGGTGTACAAGTACTGGATTGTAATTGGATAAAGTGACTTTTGACTGAATATATAACGAACATTTTGAACTCAAGACGGTTTTGCTCTAATTTTAGAAGATATACGACAACGTTCCTGAGGAAGGTCATAGAAGGATGACCGAAACGTAGATATTTTAACTTTATTTTAATGTTTATATAAGTTTATTTGACTTTACAACAGTTTTGTACACCGTGTAGTAAACTAATGATATTTTATCAAATGTATATATAATCATTTATGTCTTATTTCAAATCTTAAAATAGAGAGACGTTAAGTTTTTTTAGTTGTTAATGTTTTTAAAATGGTTTTCAATCACCCTGTGTTTTATAAACAAAAGGTTTTAAATTAATATGTTTGCTTTTTTTACGAAGCTTACTGAAGCAATTTATTTCTGCTTGATAATACAGCATTAAAATGCTAGATTCAATTTAAAAACATTTCTACTTTTTTACATTTTCATTTAGAAAAACTATGGATGCTTTTTTTTTTTTTTCATTTTTCTTGTCCGAGATCGCAACTTAGATGTAATTTGAGAAAAAAGTATATGCTTACTTAATAAAGAAAATGTATTGTGTATATATAATTAGGGTTTTTTTCTGAAATATTTTATTTATTTTTTGTCTTTTCATTTAAGAATTAATCGGATTAATTATGTGTTATCTTCTTAAATATCTTGTGTTACAGAAAAGAAGCAACTGTTGAGTAAAAAGAAATCGCGGAGAAGGGGAGGAACATTTCTTTATCGTTCAATAATATCCTAAAATGTATTTTTGCTTATATTTCACTATTTTTTTTTATTATTATTTCGTACCATAAAGTTTTCATACTAGAGCAGGAAATTTTCATAATTTTTAATTATATATTTTTTTAAGAAGTAAAAGATATGGGGGATTAATTGCATTTATTGACTTGTCGTTACTTTTATTATTATTATTTTCATCTTAGAAGGGAAAATATAAACCACAAACTACGTAATTTCTTTTAGTTTAAAGACTTCTGTAATAACTAATTTAATTCAAACATGTTTAATTCTTTTTAGTGCATTCTAATTAAAGCCGAATATATTTAAATTAAAGCAATTAGCATTATCTTATAATTATCCAATTTCTTTTATTTCAGCATGGATCAAAGCTTAAAATTCTATTTTCCTACTTATTACCAGTATGGGCAAATAATATGTAAAAAACATTAAAAAATCGAAAACACTATTATGGAGGGTGGGTTGCGGTTTGCGAATAAATTATAAAAACATATATAAAATTTATTAAATAAAAGTATGTGTGTATGTGATTAAGAGCCATTATTTTGAAAATCAGACAAGTGCGATAGTTGTATTTTTTGTTTTGCTTGATTTTTTTTTTTTTTTTTTTTTTTTTTTATGTGGAAATAGATCACATTTAATGAATAATGTGAAATTTTGAAGCCCAGAGAAAATTTTCCCTTCACTGTAAAAAATGTCAAAATTCAAGGTTGTGACCGCCATTTTTCATGAAAAGTGAAATGCGAGTATGTTTGCAGTGCTAAAGCTTGGGAAAGACATTATTTTGAAAATCAGACAAGTGCGATAGTTGTATTTTTTGTTTTGCTTGATTTTTTTTTTATGTGGAAGTAGATCACATTTAATGAATAATGTGCAATTTTGAAGCCCTGAAAAAATTTACCCTTCACTGTAAAAAATGTCAAAATTCAAGGTTGTGACGGCCATTTTTCATGAAAAGTGAAATGCGAGTATGTTTGCAGTGCTAAAGCTTGGGAAAGCAACGACATCCCAAAATTCTTTTGTGGTGATATGTTAGTATAACACTACCTGCATAGTAAACTGTATTCGTTTCCATGGGACATTGTTATTTTACATTGTTATGTTGCCTCAAAATGCAATGAAAATGACGTTTTTGTCCGTTTCCCGTACGTATTTTCTTATTTAAGCAATAGTACACCAATTTTTTTCTTATAGAATATTAAAGTGTACTACTAGGACAAGCTAAATAATATAAAACTTTACCGGAATATTGCTGCTGTTAGCCGGAATAGTCTGTTAAATATTTAAAAATTTCAAAATAGGCAGCAAATCAATTAGTCTTTTCTCAAAACAGCATCACGGTTCAATAAAACAAAATATATCACGTAGTAGTTGGAAGTATGTACAAACACATGGGAAAGAAAAAAAAGTGGGGCCTCGTTATATTTTTAGAAAATAAAAATGTCAAAAGTCACAAAAAAAACTGCCATTTATCATACTTTTTCCCTATCAGAAAACGAAACATCCCGTTTCTCTTTCCGCTAACTATGTTTTTTCCCTATGAGAAAATGAACTATCCCTTTTTCTTTCCCCTTCCTTGTTCTAAATGGAAAAAAGAGAGATTTAAACGGGATATTTTGACTGTGAATTTTTGTAAATTTTACTATTTTTTTTCTAAAAAAAAAGACGAGGCCCCACTTTTTTTTCTTTTCCATGTGTTTGTACATACTTCCAACTACAACGTGATATATTTTGTTTTATTGAACCGTGACGCTGTTTTGAGAAAAGACTAATTGAAATGATGCCGATTTTGAAATTTTTGAATACTTAACAGACTATTTCTGCTAACAGCAGCAATATCCCGGTAAAGTATTATATGATTTAGATTGTCCTAGTACTACACTTCGATATTCTGTAAGAAATAGTTTGTGGTACTATCGCTTAAATAATAAAATACGAGCGGAAAACGGACAAAAACGTCATTTTCAAGCCATTTTCTGAGCCTAAACTAGTCACGCGGAGAAATGCTCAAGCTAATGTTATTCCTACGGAAGCTTTGTTTACAGATTTCTAACTCGCATTTTAATATTTTTAAGTGATTTGAAGAGGTTACCCGGGGTCGAAAACTTTTATTGTGCGTTTGTACTTTTTCTATTTTGGTCATAGTTTTTTTTTTTTTTTTTTTTTTTAAATATGAGAATAGTTTCATTTTAAAAATTGGTTCCAACCGATTCCAAAAGTGAAACTATCATCCTATAAAAAAAAAGTAAGCAAAATTTAAAAAATACAAACGCACAATAAAAGTTATCGACCTCATGTACCCTATGCAAAAAAAAAAAAAAAAAAAAAAACTTCAAAATATCAAAATACGAATAAGAAATCTGTAAACAAAGCTCTAGTAGGAATAACATTCGCTTGATTTCGCAAAATTTCTTCTTCTTTTTCCAATTTTTGTTTTTCAAACTAGAATTTTTTATCTTACACTCAGGGTATCATATATATTAAAACGCAAAGATTAAAATTTAAGTATGGCAAAATCTGGACATCTGCGCATACGTATAATATACATATCAATATTAATGTAAGTTGAACGAGTTCCTGGTGGCCGATCGGTCTAAAGCAGCAGTTTAAAACTCTGAATTTTTGTAATGCTAGATCAATCTCAATTCCAGGCAAAGTGAGTTCTGTTATATTTTTGGTGATAATTTATTTCAATAATGGCATATTTTATTAGGAAGAGAGGTTATATGATTTTCTTTTTTATTATTATAATTTGAATGCTTCATAATTAAATAAAATTTAACACTGAACAAAATTTAAAAAATAATAATAACTTTATATTTAAAATATTTAATCTAAAATATTTTGCATGTAATTATCAATTAAATAAATTGATCTGAGCTACAATTTTTCTTATATTTTCTGACCATTATCAAGAATATATATGTGTGTGTCAGAAAGAAAAGTTTTCCTTTCTTTTCCGTAAAAAATAAAACTGAAAGCTAGTAAAATATTCAAATAAGAACTATAAAAGAAATTACCTTGATATCTATGGTTTAATATTTAAAAAATGTAAAATAAACTTCAAGTAATAAGAAATATATATTATGAATCGTTAGTTGCATCAAGTTTGAAGTTTATGCTTTTAGAGAATGAGACTGATTATGATATCAAATCATATATATTAATATTTTCCCCTTATCATAATTTTATTCACCTGTCCTATCTTATAATAACTTAAAGAATCCCCCTTTTCATTTATGTAATATTTTCTCTTATTTAATATAAGCGTAATTACATTTCAAGATACGATAAATTATTCCTTTTCATACATACACATTCCCTATTCTTATTTTCGTAATACATATAAGACCCCATCTTAAATTAGCCGTTAGAAGCCATATGCCATGATTTTAGTTTCGATCGTGAACCAGATATTTTCATGACCATATTTGGTATTCGATGAAAGCCGCTATCTGTTCTTAGTTCTGCTCGCTAATCAAAAATTTATAAACTTTTCCTTATTTGGTTTTTAAACCGCGATCACAAAATTCCGATATCCCTTCATGAGCCCCTGCTATTGTCTTGAATTAAATACGTCTACATACAGCTTGAATACAAAAGTGCGCGTTAATTATGCCAAAATAGCACAGTTCATATAAAACAAACTTTTCAGAGAAGTACGCCAAATTTCCTGCATTGCAACCATTGTGGCGAATATATTGGCGATAATTAACTTTGCTCATATGCATATATTATTCAGCAGACTCTCGCTAGTTTCCGGTCTTGTACAAGTCCCATTGAGGGGCCTCTCATCTCCAATGGAGTTTCAATAAATTTTTAATTGATTTAAAATGAACCTGGCAATAGTTATTAACGGCCACTAGTTGTAAAGTCATGTTTATTCCTTTTACTGCAATCGCAATATCTGAAAATCATAAGATTTATCATCACTCAACCAATCCCAAAGTTAAAACAATACAATACTGATAAAAATAAAATTCAAAGCAGCTTTTAATGGTCAAGTAGTTAAAAAAATAATCTATACTCATATTATAAAGAGGAAAAAATTGTTTATTTGTAGGAGGTAAGCTCAGGAACTACCAAACCGATTCCAAAAGTAATGGTATCAAAATGATGGTGTTCGCCCAACTTAGAACATAGGCTATATCTTATGTCGGTGCCACTACCCCAAAGGGGGTGCAGGAGCAAAAAACGTTCTAAAAATGCGATTTTTGCGTTACTGAAGGGCCTAGAAATATGAAATTTGGAATATTAGTTACTTACAAGATATAAATGATGTCTAAGAACAATTCTTAAACAATTCGAAATTTAAAAGGGGTGAAAATGCACAAAAAGCGTTCTAAAAAGCGTTCTAAATGGTAGTTTCTACATAATCTCAGGAAATACCAAACCGATTTAAAAAATATTGGTGTCAAAATGGTAGTGACAACGTTTGCTCCAAGATAGGCTATGTTTTATGTCGGTGCTACTACCCCAAAGGGGGTGTAGGAGCAAAAAACTTTCTAAAAATGCGATTTATGTGTTACTGAAGGGCCTAGAAATATGAAATTTGAAGTATCAGCTACTTATTAGATATAAAGGATTTCTAAGAACAGTTCTTAAACAATTCGAAATTTAAAAGGGGTGAAAATGCGCAAAAAGCGTTTTAAAAAACGTTCTAAATTGCAATTTCTATGCAATCTCAGGAAATACTGAACCGATTTCAAATATAATGGTGTTAAAATGATGGTGACAGATCTTGCTCTAAGATAGGCTATATTTTATATCTGTTTCCATTACCCCAGAGGAGATGCAGGAGAAAAATGAGCGAAAAACGTTCTAAATGCCGATTTGTCACCAATATCTCAGGAAAAATCAAACTGATTTCAAAAGTAATGGTAAGAAATTGATGCCGACAGCCTCTGTTCTAACATAGATGCTATTTCAAGTCGGTATCACTATCACCTAGACGTTGCAGGAGCAAAAAAGCATTCCAAATTTCGATTTTTGTGATCGGTAGCGGCTAGCAACTTAAAATTAGGCAAGGTACATATTTATTACATATAAATGATCTTTAAGAACAGTTTCGAAAAAAATTGGAAATTTAAAAAGGGGTAAAAATGCGCGAAAAGCTTTCTAAAAACGTTCTAAATTGCGATTTCTACTCAATCTCAAGAAATTCCAAAGCTATTTCAAAAGTAATGGTTGCAAATCAATGGTGACAGTCCCTGTTATATCATACATCGGTTATATTTTATGTTGCTGTCACTAACATCTGAGGGTTGCAAAAGCAAAACATGTTCTAATTTGCGTTTTTTGCATAACTGAAGGGTCTAACACTTTGAAGTATGGCATGTTATTTACTAACAAGATGCAACTGCTTTCTATGAACTGTCGAAAGAAAATTTCAAATTTAAAAAGATGAAGTGAGGGAAAAGCGTTATAAATTACAATTTTTATGTTATCTTATCAAATACCAAACCGATTAAAAAAATAATGATAACAAATTGTTGGTGATAGAACCTGCTCAAACATAAGCTATATTTTATGTCTGTGCCACTACCACCAGAGGGTTGCAGTAGCTAAAAGCTTTCTAAATTGCGATTTCTGTGATACTGAAAAGGCTAGAAACTTTAAATATGGCATGATAGTTATTTATAAAATATAAATACCCTAGAAGGACTGTCGAAAATAAATTCGAATTAAAAAGGGGTGAAGCAAAGGGGAGGTGCGAAAAGCATTCTAAAAAAGTCCTAAATTACGATTTCTACGCAATTTCAGGGAACATAAACCAAATATAAAAGTAATAGTTGCGAATCAATGGTAACAGTCTCTGATCCTACACAGGCTATATTTTATGCCGATGATTCTACCACCTGGGATTTACAGAAACAACAAACGCTCTAAAAAAGGCCTTTAAAAGCTTTCTAAATTACGTTTCTGTGGAATATTAGGAAATAACAAACCAATTTCAAAATTAATGTTGGCAAATTAAGGGTGATAGTTCCTATTTCAACATAGCCCTTTATGTTGAGAGAGGTGGTAGGACTTGGAATTTGACATGATGGTTAATTTTAAGATGTAAGAAGATGATTTCTAAAAAATTCAAAACTTGAAATGAATACTGAAATGAGCGTATTAATTGAGCATAAAAGTTTCAAAATATTTTCTAAATTATTACTTATTTATTTTTATTTATTTTTATTAATTTAAGTCTCATTTCTGCCTTATGCAGTGTAACAATGATGTTTAATCAAACTGTGTTTTAAAAACTAATTTTTTTAATTATTCCTAAAAGTAATAAGTACATTTTAATGAAATAAAATATTACCTTTTAATAAAATAAAAATTTAGTTAGTACCTTTTAATAAAAATTAGACATATAAATATCACTTGGCATATTTCAAATATTACGCGAGCAAAGCCGCGGGGTTTGCTAGTAAATAAATAAAAATAAATATCGTAATTAAAAAAAAATGAGATCGTAGTTTGTACAAATAAATGCTCTACCCAATATTTTTAGGTAAATTTCTGATAAAAAGCAACCATAATTGGTTGTGAATTACAAACTTAAAATTCTTTGACTTCATTGAATAGGTTTGGATGACAGCACCATCTATCGTCTTACAAAGTAGGAATCACTTATGCAACATAGAAAATTTTCACGATTTCAATAACTAATTTCAAAGCAACTGAATAAAAATTCAATATTTTTTCTAATAAAACATTAGAGTTATTTACCGTCAAATCTTGACAGGTACTATCTAGTATCTTTTTACAAACATAAGTATTGAATTTTTGATAGAAATATTAGATTAGAAGAAAAAATAATAATTAGATTTATATGTAGTAACCCAGTGAAAATCGTGTTTCTTTAATTTTTTATAACAAATATTTCAAATATATTACAAAATCGATACTTAGTTATTCGGTCTCTTATAGAATCTAGAGATGTATTAAAAAAATTTTCAGCAATTTGCTCAATTATTGTGGAAGCCTTGGCATTTTAATTACATAGAGAATATGAAAAAATACGAACTGGGGAAAATAACTTTAAACGTTTCATTTACAAAAAAATATTTATTAAATTTAATCTAAATACGAGGGGGTATCAATAATATTTTTACCCTCACATAGAAATAATTGAGTAAAATTTATTAAATTGCTACATTGTATTAGCCCTTTTCTATATAGTCACCGTGCACAGTAACACATTTCTGCAAACGATATTTCAAAAAAAGGTAGGGGAGGATGTATTCCAGAAGGCGCGATAGTAGGCCCAAAGAGGGGCATTTTTCTAACTTTTACCGAGCCCCACATGTGACATAGTGTTGGAAAGGCCGGTGACCACTTATTCATGTTAAACAACCCTCCCTCCAATTTGCCCTCCAAGGGGCACTTTTCTAAATTTTGTGGGGGACCATTCATGCTCCCGTGGGGGAATTTTGGGCGGAGGGGCTTGGGGGTGCATAACATGAATAAGTGGTCACAGGCCTTTCCAACAATATGTCTCATGTGGGGGGGTCGGCAAAAGTAAAATAAATGCCCCCCGCCCTTTGGGCCTAAAATCGCGCTTCCTGGAATACACCCCCCCCCCCCCCCGTCTTTTTAAAATAACATTGCAGAAATGTGTTACTGTGCACAGTGACTACGTGAGGGCAAAAACTTATTGCTACACCCTCGTATATTAACCACTGTACTATTTATCAGATCGTCAAAAAATTTGGGTAAAATGTTCTGTAATTCTTAAAGTTCATTTTATGTTAGAAGACTGAAATTAGGCAATTTTGTCTTTTTTTTTCCTTCAAAATGAGATGTGCAGAGACCCCTTAATTACAAGCTAATTTAGATTGAAAAGTGTCACAGAGATTGATCGTATTTCTTTTACGATAGAAAAGAAGTTTACGTAAGGTACAGTGGTAAAAAGTGGGTATTTAAAGTATGAATATTAAATGCTTCATTATTTATTTATAATTTAGTATTAAGCGTTTATAAAACTTGTAACAATTAAATTAAAAGAATAAAAATGAACTGACTTTCGTGAAATGCACTGCCGCATTTAGGTACAGTCGTGGATAAGAAAAGGTAAACACCCCTACTAAATCTGCAACAAATTATCGTAGGAGAACGTTACTGGTACAAAACGATTGGATATAAAGACTACTTTTAAATGTTTACATAAAATTTCCTTAGGGGGTTCTCTACAAATCAAAACCTGACCGAACTTTGTTTTTTCAATGGCAACATCCAATTTTGATAATATAATTTAAATCTTCAGTTCCAACTATGCCTAGATGCGAAATTTTAAGTCATTTGGGTGATAAGTTTTTGAATTATAAACATTCAAAATTTAGAGCTTCTAATGTTAAATTATATTTTCATATTTTAATTAATAGCTCCTGAAATTGTAATACGAAAGCGATAATTTTTTGTGTGGTTATAATAATGAAAACCCAAACGTAAGTACATTGAATTTGTAATATAAAAAATTTATAATCTGAATTATTAAATTAATATTCGAATAAAATATGAATTGCAACTTACAATTTTTTGATAGATTTATATTTATTATATCCTGCTGTATGCGAATTCAAAATTTCAAAATTTTCTTCCAAGTAGTTTTCAAATTATGCTTAAAAAACTTCAAAATGATGTTTCAAGTGGCTGTCTATGATTTGCAGAAAAGCATAATTTGAATATTTAAAAGACTTTATAAATTTTATATCATTTTATAGTGTAAAATGTTTGAATAACTAAGTGTTTGACAAATTTATTTTACACTACCTAAATTGAAGAAAAATTTTATGAATAAACGTGTATTTTATTCAAGAAAAACGTAAAATAAGTTCTTTTTTAGCGTGAAGTACTTCATTTTTTCAATGGAGTCTAGTTCGTTAAACATACTTTAATTTATTAATTCTTGAACGAAAAAGACAACTTATAATTGCCCTTTTCTGTTAGATTTAAATATTAAAGCGAAATACTAAAATTCTCTTCACAATTGTAAAATTAAAAGAATGTTTTATCATCGCTTAACACAGCAATTAAAAAAAAATTACCATAATTAAAGTTTGCATGGTGGATTACCTTAATTTTAAATTTCAAAATTATTAAAAACTATCAAATTATAATTCTAGAAAAAATAAGCACTTTAACTTAATATCTTTATCTGTTAGATTTTACATCTTCGAATAAAAATTTCTTTTTTAATTAAAAAAAAATATATATATATATATTTTATTTAAGTAACGTTAAATAAATTATGAAGTGTATTTTGTAGGATAAAAAATTTCGCAAGACAATTTCTTGTTGCGTTAAATTTGTTTTACCTTTTATTGGAAAAAGAAACTATCTAACTGAAAAAATTAGGTTGTTCTAACTGAAAACTTAAGTATTTTTATGAAGAAAATTAATATCCGTCCTATTAATTTAAACTAGAATGACAGAAAAATGTATTTTCGAAATAAATTAATGATAAAATCTTGACAGTTTTGTAAGTGCTGGTTGGCTATACAAAGTAGAATCCATTAAAAACCATTTGCTATCAATCTTTGCAAATTAATTTTTCAGAATGTTCCAACACAGTTGAAAAGTGTTTATGACTTTGGTACGTCCATCTGTTCCCGCTCTAATTGTCGTACATATGATACGATTACCACGAAATTGATATACGAGGTACAGTCAATAAATTCCCGGAATGGTCGCATACATTCACACAGGTGTTCGTAAAATGGGAAATATCTTTTTTTGAAGGTTGGCAGCACTGATAAGGAAATCACACAGGCATCTGGAATTCATTTCCGGTATTGTCGGCGTTAACGGCGGATCATTTCTGACAAAGCGAATTATTCATTCGTCGGATTTTGAAATGTCGTCTTTAGAGCAGTGTGCAAACATCAAAATTCTACGTTTTGCTTTGGAAATCACCTTCATGAGACGCTCGAGATGCTGAAGAAAGCATACGGAAACGATGCCATAAAAAAACGGTGTGTACGAGTGGCACAAGCGATTTTGTGAAGGTCGCACAAACATCGATGAACTGGGCGCCCCTCCTCTTCCACCGCAGATGAAAACATTGAGCGTGTACGAAGGCGTTATTCCTACGAATTTATTCCTGAAGGCCAAACTGTAAATAAAGAACTTTACCAGGAGATCCTTAAACGACTACGAGATGCAATCAGACGAAAACGACATGAAAAATGGGCAACAAACGATTGGTTTCTTTTACGCGACAATGCTCCACCACATCGCACTCTGATTGGGAAAAATTACTTTGCCAGACACAGTGTTACCACTCTGGAATAGCCTCCTTATTCCCCCGACCTAGCACCAGCGGATGTTTTACCTGTGTCTGTGGCTGAAAATGAAATTAAAGGGACACCGTTTCATGGATTCAGATGTGAGGTGATCAAAAATGGGACGTAGCTTCTGAAGGACGCCTCAAAAAATGGATTAAATGAGTATTTTGAACAGTTATACGAACGCTGGAAGAAGTGTGTGTATGCAGGCCGAAAGTGCTTTGAAGGCAAATAAGGTATTCTTGTTTTACTTTTTAATAATTTGTAATTGTCTTATTCCGGGAACTGTTTGACCGTACCTCGAATGTTATTCATATTTACTATATCATTTTCCCTCCTAAAATCGGTATGTGAGGTATTCATGGCTTGTTTATAGAGACATTCAAAAGAAATCGGATTGTGATCTATGGGCGATTAATTGTTTGAAGAAAATGTTAGACATTTTACACGTTCTTAGGCATTAAAAAATCGATATACATTATTGTAATGCACTATATTATGTTTCTTGTAGAGAATTTTGTGTGTAGCATTAATCGTTCCCTCCCAGGGACACACAAAGTATTCGATTACAATACTGTCTGTTGGGCGGGCCAAAAAAAAATAAAAGAAACTTCTTTTTTCTTTTGTCCGCTATAAGGGAGGGCTCGCTGTAAGAGCTAGTTTTATAACGCGAAGAAGTTGTGAATTGGATAAACAAAAGTAAAAAGGGACAAATCTATGAAATTTAGAGATATCTTCCAATCGCTCATAGGCTATAAATTTCGTCAAAATGGAAAAAAAAATGTATGCACTATTTTACGTTGATTTGTAAGATCATTAAAATTGATAGCTTCGGAACGCTGTAATACTAGTTACAAAGTATTGAAATCGTTCAGAACAATAGGGAAAAAAACACATCAAAATCAGCCAAACTCCTTCCAGTCGTGGATCAGTAGCTAAATTATGCAAAATATTGAGAAATGTAGTGCCTAATTCATCTCTTTTCCCTATACATTGTTTCAATCTGTAGGCTGTCGGAAGATGGCTTGCTGCAGTTTTATGAAATTTTTGGAATATATTAAGGCAGCATCAGAGAAAAGCATTACAAGACATGAAGTACGGTAACAGAAGGGTCGCAGGACTCTTAAAATTAGAAAACAGGAAATAATAGACCATTTTCAACATTTAATATCTTAAAATGCGTTTGATGTTAACCCGGGATTACACGCGCGAGAAAAACGAACGGGATTACTCGCGCTGGGTATTTCATACCCATGGCGGTTTCTTCCAATTTTTTACCATAAAATCTATATAAAACATAAAACACTAGGAAAAAAGAAGGGATAATAAGAGTTTTAAACAGATATTAAACATGTTACTTACATTTATTTTGTACATTCGCTGCATCTATCTATATTGAATGCACGCGCGAGAAAAACTGCCGGTTTTACTCGCTCTGGGTATGTTATACCAATGGCGGTTTCTTTCAATATTTTTACCTTAAAATCTACATAAATCATAAAACCCTACGATAAAGGAAGGAATAATATAGTTTTAAAGATATATTAAAAATGTTATTTACATTTATTCTGTAAATTTCCTGCGTCTATCTGTACTCAGAGCTGTTACAGAAATGCTCGCGCTGGGTGTGAGATACCCATATGTGGGGATTACAATAGAACAAATACAAATATTTCGAATTATTTAATCGCTTTTTCTCGTCTAAGATTATGACCTTCGAGACAGCTACACAAAGACTCATCCATTTCTGAAGAAAGGTTAGGGAGAAAAACTGCAAAAAAGCAGCACTGGGTGTGGCATACCCAGCGCGAGCAAACTCGGGTTAAGACACAATTTTTATTGGGATAAAAGATGTAAGTGTGTCCTTTCATTTCATGTATTTAAAAATTTTCAAGATGTAGAATTTTGATATATTGCAGGGGGCTCCAAACTGTCAGATATTTGACAAGCAGAAAATCGACTTAACAGATTACGCGAACGATTACAAAATAAATTTTGCAACTAGAAAATTTTGGTACCTACTTATACTTTAGATAAAAATAATTACCCAGAACCTAAATAAATTTGTATTTAAAGCATTTTTAAACTTTTAATACAAAGTTGTATTTAGCTAATGCAAAATTTAGAAAATTCCAACAGTAAAACCACCTAAAAACATATTTTTTTGAACAATAAAAAGGAAATTTTAGGTTCAGTATAAACAGACTAACATGAAACATATGTTTTGAAAATATCGTGAAAAAAAAAAAAACAGAAGTTTTTGAGATATCGTGCGCGTTAGGACGAAAAACGTCATTAGGAGTAAAATAAATTTAAAGTTGCGGAAACGCCGCTGCAGCTATTGAGCGGGTATAACTCTAAAAGCCATAACTTCTTTTCTAATGGGAATTTCAACGAAACAATTATATCAAAATGTTCAGAAAATATAAGAATTTAACATCTAAAGAAATTAAATTTTCGAAAATTTAAAATTTTAAACAGTCCTGAGCCCTTTAATTCAAATTGGAAAATTTTCTTAAAATTTCTTATGTCTCGAAACTAATAACACCCCGAAGTTTCTTCTTTTTCCTTTAAATATATACCAAAATTTTAAATTGATCCGTATTTAAAAAAATATATTATTAATTATAATGTTACGTTTAATAAAGTAATAACAGGTGTAAAGACTTATATAAATGTTTCAATGCACAGTCGTCAAAAGAAAAAAAAAAGAGAGAGAGGGAGGGATGAAAGAGAGAATGATGGAAACAATTCCTATTTTTTATGTGATTTTCAAAACATATATTATTCGAAATTAATATTAAAAAAATGGGAGTTTTAATCTATAATTTTTTTTTAGACGCAAATCCATTTATAGAAGCTTCAAATATGCGTATCCAAAATTACAGTTCGTTCCGCAAAGTAGTTTTTGCCTAAAAACTACATGCATTGCAATATGTATTGCAAAGATTAACCCGGAAGCACGCGCGTTGGGGTAGATTTCACCCCAATCACTTTTTTTCTTCGAAAATGGGACAAACTTTCTGAGGACGCTTCTGACCTGCCTTGTACCTTTCAAGGTCAAGATCTAGAAGGGATGGGTGAAGAAATGTCGTTTCTTTGTTCACAGGGAGGGGAGAAAGATACCTCTTGGGATTGTATAATTCTCCGAGAGTGTAAGAACGTTTCATTTCAATATCTTCATTTCTTACGGGATTACACACACTCGAAAAATTTTAATGAAAGAGTAACTTTAAAGCTACTTGCATATATTGATAGAAGGGTATTAAATGTAATTAATATCAGTTTTGTGAACTAATTCCTCTTTTAAGGTGAATCGTTTGCAATTTCATTTCTTTCTTTCTTTTTCTTTTAAGATATTAAAGAAACTGCTACAAAATCTGTAAATAACTATAAAAATCATGGTTTTTTATCCTAAAAAGACGTAGAATTGATGCATTTTACTGTAAATAACAGTAGATTTGTTTTTAAAACGTATTTAGGCAAAAAATATAATGGGAGACAAAATGAGGTGAAATTTATCCAATGCGTGTGCTAACGTTTACAGAAGTAGGGGCGTGTGCATACGAGTTAAATATTAATTTAAAATCAGAGGTTCCAAACTTTAAACCTGCATAATTTCTAAACTATTTGACTGAACGACTTCATGATTAGTTTCCCAAATTAAAAATTACGGAAGATTTGAAATACAATGCCGAAACTTGGTATTGAATATTTTAATTCTTATGTGTAAACGACTCCCAAAACAAAATTTAACTATTGAATTAATTAATAGATGTTATTACCATAGAACTATTAATAAATAGGATCTGATATATTTTTAAAATAGTTAAGCTTCAACTGTAACCGCTTTCGTCTTTGTTGATTACCGCCGAGGAAAACGTCCACCAGTAAATTTTAATAGAAATGTTCTGCTTATTTAAACGCCTGATTAGTGCAAAATATCAGTCATAAATAATAGCAGAAACAGATATTAATTTCTACTGGTGGAAGTTTACTTTGGCGGTTGTAAGGCCCTGCGTTTCCACCGTATTGTGACTACCTAGACAACCTTCCGTCAGTGTTTAGTGAAACGGACTATAATACCTGGGCAAACTGACACCAGTAAAAAGAAATAGAAATTTTTATCATGTTTGTCAGAATATATTTCCAAAAATAAGGCGTTTTCAATACCGATTTTCAATAGTTAAGCTGGAGTCTGCTGAAAATGGGATCCAGGATCCAAAATACTCTACATGGAGCTTTAGAGCCTGGGACAAATATCCTGTTGGGACACCCATAACATATTTTTAGCTACAGTTCCTACTCTTTAAAAAAACTATTTTTGGGGTTTGGAGGCCTCTTTTAGAGTTGAGCGCCCTGCAAAGCTGTCTCTATTCCAATAGCACTTTTTGTCTTTGCGATAAACAAGCTGTGGGCGGTACCAGTGTTTCTTTTAGGCACCTCTCCTAGAAGGCGATGTCTCACCAGAGCATTTATCCCCCCCCCCCCTCTCTCTCTCTCTTGAGAAAAATGTCATGAAGTTTTCCAATAATTATACAGCATACCGTAGACATCGGCAAGGTGGTACAAGAGAATGATTGTCCCTGCCTGTTTTTCTGAATTTATTTAACTAAAACTTTATTTTTCTCTGGTTATTTTGAAAAAAAAAAAAGATGCAAAATTTATTATTGTCAAATTTATTATTCTGAAACGACTTAGAAAAAAAAATTAAGGACTAAGAAAAAAATAAACTTGGTATTTTTTGCTTCAAAAAAGACATATATATTTTCTTTATACTTATATTTGTGAGTATCATCTTAACTATCTCACGGGCCCTAATGAGAAATAGATTAAACTATTTCTATTTTTAGTACAGGAATTCAAAAGTTCCAAAATCTTGCCCCCTCGTAGATTTCGTTCTGCCGACGTCCATGCTATATTCTTTAAATTTAAGTGCTGCTTCTTCACTTTCCAAAACCGTGGAGTGAAAGAAACGCTAGATAGAAAAATAACGCCATAAAAGATATACAATTGTGCTGAATTGATGATATTCTTCACAGGTGCTTCATTCATTAGTACAGATTATTTGTTAACAAATTTTAGTTTTTGGCACGTTGCGTGATAATAATATAGCAATACTGAACTCAAAAAAATAAAACTTTAAGCAAATACCAATAAATTTAAAAAATGCTCGAATTTTGGCTAAAATTAGATAAAAAAGAACCTTTTCTTGAATTGGAATACAGATTTTATGCTGAGTCAAACTTTATTTTATCCGGAAGTACTTGAATTCGATATTCTAAAATTATTCTTTCTTTTGTGAATTCTTTTGTATGTGAAATTGTGAATGCTGTGAATCTTAAATCATGAGTTCTGGAAGAACGAATTCAAGATAAGGTTAAGATTTCTTTAGAATAATTTTGTGCTAAGCTCTGTTATTATATATAAAGTCTTACGCACAAGCGAATTTTTCTTTTAGTAATTTATTATTTTAAATCAATCGAAAAAGTAAGTTTTCCTTTTCCTTTTTCAAAATCATCCAAGATAAAGTAAATTTGGTCTTTTTTAGACAGCGGCAAATATCCTCTATTAACACGACCCTTATTCATTATTTGTAAATCTAAAAAACAGAAGTTGAGTAAAATAATTTACCTTGATTTCTCATTAACAGAAAATATCACGTAATGAATAAATCAACATGAATTTAATAGTTCAGATTTTTGAATTTTTAGCGGGACACTTTGTGTCCAGCTATATTGTGTTCAGAGAAATATTCCGACAATAAAAAGAAAGAAGGATAATACAGTAAACATCCTCTGTACTGGTATCCTAAGGTCCGGTATGCTGAATAATTCGTCAAGACTTTCGGAAAAATATAGTATTCTCCGTGTTTAATCACTTCTTATGTTTATAATAATCTATAAAATATGGGATATTAAAATCTGATAAAATTTTCTTAAATGGTGCTAAAATATACATGAAAAGGTCTTTAAAGCATAAAAACCGTCAAAGATGTCAAAAAAAATTAAAAAAACCCAGCGCTTTCAACTGCACTAAAACAGCCGTCATCAGGGGGGGGGGGGGGGGTGGGGAATTAGAGGAGTGAAAGTTCTTTGCTTAAGTAGCAGTAGACAAGTCTATTTCAAAGGAAGGGAGAAGGAGTATGACGACTGTTATAGTGCATTTGAAAACGCTTGGGGTTTTTAACTTTTTTTAACATCTTTGACGGTTTTTATGCTATAAAGACCTTGTCATGTATATTTTAACGCCTTTTAAGGCTGTTCTTAACTGGTCTGTTCAAAAAGCGCAAAACGGTTTGACACATTTACAAATTCATTTTTTAACGGAGAGGTATAAAATTGGAAAGCCTGGCTATGGTAGCGATTTGGAATTGAACTGTTTCTTCCATTTTTTGATCATTACCTATTGAGTTATAAGCGAATTTGATCACGTGACAAACACGTTTTCCGCCCGCTCTTGAGTGCTCTTTCTTCTTTCGCGGAGAAATTTGGTTCAAAACGCCCACTTTGGCACTATTTTCCGAAAGGTCTATTACATTTGCAAAAAAATGGAAAAAACAGCTGAATTACATAGTTTCTGAACAACAACACCAGCTAGTTTCATGCATTTTAGAACAAAAATAAATTAAAACTTATGTCAGAAATTTTCCCTTTTGGATTTGAGAACACCCTTAAGTAAGTTTTATCAGATTTTAAAATCACATATCTTATTTGTTAATCAAGGTTAACATGACTTTCAATAATATTGTTTAAACTGATACAGTTGCGATGAACTAGAAGATGATTTAGGTTGTTAGCCTTTATATAACCCCATGTCACACAACTGAATAGAAAAGAAAGGAAAAAAGAGTGAGTTGAAGCAGATTTTGATGAGCCGACAGAGAACTTTTCGACAGATGAAACACGCTTTACTGTCTTTTTAACACTTTCCAACAAAGTTGAAAAGTGTTTATGCATTCGGTTAATCTGGCCGTCTGTCCGTCTGTCCAAGCTCTAACTCCCGTAAATATACTTTGATTTTCATGCAATTGATAAAAGTTATTTAGTGTCACCAAAGCTTGTTTGGTATTGTATATGAAGTATGTAGTATTAATAGTTCATTTACAGGGGCACTCAAAAGATTTCCATTACATTATGGTAGATGGAAAAAATCGTTTGCAGAGTATTTAATGAGATTATGCTATTTCAAATGTATTGAAACAGATATAAATCACTGAATTCCACTACGATTACGTTAGAACAGGGCATTCATAGCAATTTAATTCATTTACATGGACACACAAAAGAAATTGCTTACAGTACTGTCTTTGAGTAATAATTGCTGGAGTGTGCATTTTAAAAATCGGTATGCGCTTTTCAATTTAACAAATTTTTTGCATGTTACTCGTTATATATAAATTCTATAAACTCATATACAGTGCTGCACAAAAGCATGCACGTACCATTCTTCTCATTAGAGGAAGTTGCTGAAGGGGAATTTTTAACTGAGTTAGATGTATTTCTTAAGTGAACTAAATTTTGGCATGCATGTAATTAATAGATACAAATCTATATATCATATACAGGTCTGCTGAAAAAATTCGATTAATTTTCCGATTTTTCACGGGAACAGCTGAAATTGAGTTTTCAAATGTGTTAGTCGTTTCCATATGGTTGAAATAGACATAAAGTTTTAACTTATTAAACGGTGCAGTTTTGTTACATTATTCTGAATGTGTTTGGAAAGTATATCATAATCTATGCTTGACGTATGATTTTTTTCTTGTTTTTGTTTAATTCTGACTTTTACAGTCTGATGCAACTTCAGAATGAGGAATGAAACAGGAAACTTTGAAAAAGTCATGGCGTAAACTTTGGTCTGAAGAAATGGACGAAAATGTTGAAGCAATTGAGAGCGATGACGAAGAACTAGAAGACGTTTTAGGTTGTTTGCGTTTCGATAACCCCATGTCACAACTGAATAGAGAAGAAACAAACCATTGAGTTGAAGCAGATTTTGATGAGTCGATCGACAGATGAAATATGCTTTGCTGTCTTTTTTTTTTTTTTTTTTTTTTTTTTTTTTTTTAATTCTGACTTTTAGACGTTTTTGCAGACATTCATCCTGTAAACCGGAATTTTTTTTAATCCGGCATGCTTGAAGTCCCGAATGTACCAGATGAGAAGATGTTTACTGTACTTATGTTTCGTGAATAATCGAAGAGACTGTGCTTTCCAGTTTCTTAAAAGTTTTCAGCATAAGAAAAGTGAGCCCTATTTAAAAATCAACATTTGAATGTGAAATTTATTGATATTTCTTATGTACTAAATAACAAGAAAAGATTAAAGTTTTCATCTTATATAGGCACCACTCAATCTTACTTCGTTCAACTGTAGAAGTATTCCAAACAATATTCTTCTAATGAAGTTTCTTTTTTAAATTAATTAATTTATTAGTGCTATTTTTGTCGTGAATACTCGAAGACACTGTGCTTTCCAAGTTCTCGATAGTTTTCATCATAAGGAAAGTGAGTCCTATCTGAAAATCAACATTTGAATGTGAAATTTACTGATATTTCTTATGTACTAAATAACAAGAAAAGATTAAAGTTTTCATCTTATACAGGCACTACTCAATCTTACTTCGTTTAACTGTAGAAGTATTCTAAACAATATTCTTCTATTGAAGTTTCTTTTTTAAATTAATTAATTTATTAGTGTTATTTTCTTCCTATATCACGTTTTGTGTATTATGTTTCAATTAAGATCGTAAAGTTTCATAATAAGACTGATAATTATCAGTCTATATTATCTATTATTATAATTATCCTAAGACTCGAGTTTCGATTTTGAGACTTGATTTTAAATTTTTACTGAAAGATAGGATTAAAATTGAATATTTTTATCTGTTTTTGTATCTATTCTTAAGTATTTAGTAACAATATTCATAAAAGTTACGAATATTTAAAAAAACTACAAATATAAGTAAAGCATTTTTCATTGTTGGGAGGGAAGAACTCAGATGTGCGCTAAAATCCCGTTGTGTGCCAGCTCTGATCGTGTTGCAGAAATGCAGCAGATCCATTTAACCCGTGAAAATAAAATGTATCAAAATTTTAAAATTTAATGTAGGGTAACTCTAGTATAGATGGCCATAGAGGAGAGATGGCCAGTCTAAATATCTCCAAAGCTTGATCAAAGATTGCAATATAAACATTCTTCGTAAGACATAGTTCAACGTGTTTATTTATTGCAACGTGCAGTTGTGTTTTCCGATTATAAAAAGTAAGTGTAATTTTAATGTAAATTAAATAGGTGGTGGAATTTTTTTTTTTTTTTTGACTTAGGTATCTGAATGTTTCGCAGCACGTACGTTATATATATTTTTTACTATATGGATTTTTAAGGCTCGTATATAATCTAATCTTTACATCTAAGACTAAATCAAAGATGTAAAATGGCTATTGATGCTTTAAATTGGGTGATCATCAGTCCTTCAATTTCAGGATAGATGGCCACATGAAATCGAGGAGAGGTGGCCAACTTTAATCAGCATTTCAAAATTATACTTAGTGATTATTTTAACTAAATATAATTAAATTTAAAATAAATATATAACGTTTACATTTATAAATATATTAATTGATATAATTATTTAAATTTTAATTAATATAAATATTTTAATAATAATAATAATAATATAATAAGACCTAAAGATTTATTTGTTTCAGAAAATACTGAAAAATGCCGGAAAGTTTCATTACAGAAACTGATAAAGTTGATAAATAAACTAAATTAACGTAATAAACCTACAATTAACGCGAGAAAAAAAAACACGACAATTCCAGTTGCGAAGAAAACGAAATACATTTAAATTATCAGATTCTACAGATTCCGAGTAAATGGAATTGGATTAGGATCACTAAGTTGGTTGTGCAAAACACTATAATATCACTTCCAAAAAGAATGTCGGTATACAATACATAAGGTACCTGAAGTGGCTCCATGAAACGTGTGCAAATTATCAAGACCTTTGCCAAGCATGTGGTAAGATTTTACGAAAAGTGAAGTATTGAAATTATACTTCAAATTTTGTTTATCCGAGTTTTTCTTCACTCATTTTCCATCATATAACTGCATCTTTACAAATTGCTAGATGTTTTTCATGACTAACTATATGAAATGTGTTATTTTTTTGCTATTTAAATTAACTTTTTCTTTCTTGTATTGGATGGCGATCTCTCCTCGGCTTTAAGGAGAGATGGCCATCCGCCATCTAAATTTCAATTTTGTTTAAAACGTTTTGTTTTCAATATTTAATTATTTTTTGCATAAAATATTATGAGTATATGTATAAGAATTTTAAATATGCATCAATATTTCTTATATTTGCATTCTAATTTTTATTTCAATATTTAAAAACTATGGCCATCTATTCTAGAGTTACCCTAACATTAAATATGAATAAAAAGAAAGAATTAATAAAGGAATTTAATATAAATATACATCAAATGAATTAAAAATAAAACATAGAAAAACATAAACTGGGTAATAATAAAAAATATACTATATAAATTAACTTTAGATATATTATTTTTAAAGGAAACTGAACATATACTAACATTTACATCTTCGAGAAAATAGGTTTAATATTTCTCATTTGGTGAAGAAAAAAATGTTGTACTGTAAATATATACCTACTTAATGTATGTTCCACCTGAAAAGTAGCAGATGTGACTGCATGTAACAAGTACAGGATAAGTACTTTTTTCCTCATTCAAATATTTACAGAGTGTGTTTACACAATTTTATAACGCGATTTAAGTTTAAATGAAAAGAAAATCTATATCACATCAATACGTAATAGGTTTTAATTATCGCCTGCATCATTAAAAATATTCTTCGCTTTAAAAGACTTTTTTAGATAACTTTTAGATAACCTCATGTCACAACTGAATAGAGAAGAAATAAAAGAGTGAGTTGAAGCAGATTTTGATGAGCCGACAGAGAGCATTTCGATAGATGAAACATGCTTTACTGTCTTTTTTTAGTTTGTTTGTTTAACTCTGACTTTTACACGTTGTGCTTTCCAATTTCTCGAAAATTTTCATCATAAGAAAAGTGAACCTTTCTTGAAAATCATCATTTGATTGTGAAATTTACTGATATTTATTATGTACTAAATAACAAGATATGACAAAAGTTTCCATCTTACATAGGCACTACTTAACCTTCATTTGTTTAACTGTAGAAATATTAGAAACAATATTCTTCTAATGAAGTTTCTTTTTTAAGTTAATTAATTTATTAGTGTTATTTTTGTCATGTACCACGTGTTGTGTATTATGTTTCAGCTTAGATCGTAAAGTTGCATATTAAAACTGATAATTGTCATATGAATTGAATATTTTCCACTGAGCGAAAAAATGCCCAGGTTAGGTTTTTTTTTTTCACTCAGTGGGAAATATTCAATTCGGATGATAACTTTACCAAACAGTTTGATTGTGCTAAAATAATAGTTTATCTACGTACCCATCGTTTATATAGCGTTCCTTTATCCTCGGTTCATTCTGTTGAGCTGTCATCATGACAGACCAGATGTTATTACCAATAAGGTTATCTCAGCGAAATATGCTCACCAGTTGTCGGCCCAGTTATCTTAAACTGTAGAGCATTGACCCTGTAAGCCAAGGATCTAGGTTCGATTCCCGGCCTGGGAATTTTTTCGCTCAGTGGGAAATATTCAATTCGGATGATAACTTTAGCAATCAGTTTGATTTGTGTTAAAATAATAGTTGATAATTATGTCTGTATTATCTGTAATTATAATTATCCTAAAATTCGAATTTCGATTTTGAGACTTGATTTTAGGATTTTAACTGAAAGATAGGATTAAAATTGAATATTTTAATCTATTTTTGTATCTATCCTTGAGTAATTAGCAACAATATGCATAAAAGTTACGAATATTTAAAAAAAAAACTACAAATATAAATAAAGTATTTTTCATTAACAGATGGGAAGAACTCAGATACGTGCCAAAATCCCCTTGTGCGCCCGCTCTAACCGTGTAGCAGAAATGCAGCAGATCCATTTATCCCGTGAAAATAAAATGTATTAAAATTTTTAACATTTAATATAACATAAAATATCAGTAAAAAGAAAGAATTAATAAAGGAATTAAATATAAATACACATCAACTGAATTAAAAATAAAACATGAAAAACATAAACTGGGTAATAATACAAAATAAACTATATAAACTAACTCTAGAAATATTATTTTTACAGGAAACTCAACATATACTAACATTTAAAATATTCAACAAAATATAGCTTTAAGATTTCTTTTTTGGTGAAGGAAAAATATCGTACTATAAATATATACTTAATATATATTCCACCTGAAAAGTAGCAGATGTGACTGCATGTAACAAGTACAGTATAAGTACTTTTTTCCTCATTCAAATATTTATAGAGTATGTTTACACAATTTTATAAAGATTTTGAATTTCTCTACGATTTAAGTTAAAGTGAGAAAAAAAAATCGACATAACATCAATTCGTAATAGGTTTTAATTATCGTCTGCATTATTGAAAATATTCTTTGCTTTAAAATGTCGCTGAAGAATAATCAATGGATCGAAGGCTATTCATTTGCATTTTCGGAAGACAAATTATATTATTCGATTATTAAAATAAGATATAAAAAGCATGGTTTTAATATTTCTATACTTAAAATATGTGACATAATAAACAAGTTGGAAATTGCACGTGAGACTTGGCAAATGCTTGTTAGACCAAGTTCGTACTATAAGTGGTAAACACTTTTTGGACCGCATATTGTAATGAATGTATAGTTTAATGCACTTTATAAGTGTATATCAATTTCATTCTATTAGAAAGGCTGTAACATCATTAAAATGCTCTTGAAATATTTTTTTCCCTATTGGCCTTCATGTAACGGAAAACTTTTGACTGTCCCTGTCATTAAACTAAACATCCGATTTTCATAAAATATGAAATGACGTCACAAAATTTTGCAGCGATTATATAGTTAAAATTTCAGACCATTCGGTTGGGCAGTTTTTGCTCTGTGATATGCGTAAACTAATATTATCATTAACTCGGTTAATTTCTCGTCTAAGAGGAAACGAATACCAATAAATACCAAATAAAAAAAAATCCCTCCCGGCTCGGCCTACAGACGGAGGAAGATTTCGCAGTTAAATATACTAATTTCCCCAGCAAAAACTAAATCATGATTAGAGATAAACCCACTTTAACAATGTTATCTGGCCGCTTTTCACGAGTTTTATTTCATTTTTATATAAGAGCTGGTTTTATGAGAATCATGTTAAGGCGGTATTCAAAAAAATACTTTTCCATGCTCAACAACTCGAAATTTTTTGGCACATTTTCAGATTCATTTTTAATAGAAGAAATATGAAACTTGCTGACGTGATTTTTGAAGAGATTTATAAGAGACCTATGGTTTTATTTTTTGTTCAATATTTCGGACAATATTGTTCGTTTCTAACACAATTACTTCGAGAAATTCTGTTCAAAATGCTCACTTTGACATCATTTCTTGAAATATATTCTGACTATATAAAAAAAATCAATCATTACCGTACATTATATTGTTTCTGAATAATAGAATCTACCAATTGGATGCGTTTGAGAGCAAAAATGAATTTAAAACTGAGTAAGAGAATAAGCAGTTTGGATTTGAATACACCCTTAATAAGATGATTTTTTCTTCAACCGCTATGTATTTTTAATTTGTTTTTGCTGTAAGGATTGGTCCTATCAAAAACTTGCCTATATAAATGTTGTAGACAATATTAAGACGATATATGATAAATTCATGGGGATTTTATACCTTGTGAATTGACAGAGTTATGGATTTTTTTCTTCTTCAACCCCCTCACCCTTTTTGTTTTCGTTTTTAATTTTTTTTTTTTTTTTTTTTGGTACGAATTGGTCCTATCAAAAACTTGTGAATGTTGTAGATAGTATTAAGGAGATTTATAATAAAATTTATTGGATTTGATATCTTGAGAATTGACGAAGTTATGAATTTTTTTTCTCCTAAAAACCCTATTTTTGCGCCCCTTGAACCCATTTTTAATTGTATCAAAAATCTATGATACATAAACTTTTTGCCCTATTTTTAGAAGTAATAAAAACTTTAAACTGATTTGATATGTACGAAAATTAAGAAGTTATGGGTTTTTTTCTGTTTTCGCCCTCCCAAATTCAACTGTCCCGATAGCACGCCAAGTCATGGATTGCGGTAAATCAGGTTGTTGTGACATTTTCAAGCCACCTTTTCTCAAAACACAAACTGAGCAATTGAATTTTACAAATGAGGCAGTGAAACAGATGTTTCTGCAAAATCCCGATTTCTGCACTTATCTCCTTTTTGTAGTTTTTGACGTCATAAACTTTAATTCACATGTGAAGTTTTCTTTATCTGTTTCCTACAGCACTTTAAATTATAGTTGTTTTATTTTACGTTACTTATCGGTGTAAATATTTGCGTAATTTTGTTAAAACCATGTGCTCCCCTAATTGTTTTGAGCAGTGTAGTTTGGTTTTGATTTGATTTGTAGATGCCTATAAGCAAATTTTACATACAATACTTAAAAGTAGACTATATTTCCAATCGTTTAGTATCAGTAACTTACTTCTACTATAATTAGTTGGAGAGTTAGTACGGGGAGGTTTCTTATTTTTTATGACTGTATGTTCACAGTTTATTATATCTAAAGTCCCAAAAAATGTCTTAACAGAAAATATCACCACCCCACCCCCAAAGAAAGATCGCAAAATCTTTAAACATCTCCATATAAATTGTAAACAAGATTACAAAATCACATTTAAAAATAATAAGAATAAAAAGTGCTTCTCTACTATTTGAACCTCTGAAACATGCTGTACCTCTAATTCCATTGCTATATAATTTTTAGAAAAAATGATAAATCAAACAGTAATTGAGGCTTTTCTACAATGAAGAGCAAAAACATTATGTCCACCTACCTAATAACGTATATCTCGCCATTGGCCCGCAAAAAAAAGCTGCAACCCGTTTTGGCATGAATCACACACGTCCTTGATTGTAAATAGATTGTAGCACATGTTCAAGCAGCAGTCACGCAAATCCGAAATATTACAAAAATGGCGGTTTTAGAGTTCTGAGCTGCCGTTCCACGACATCTCAAATCTGCTCTATCGTATTTTGATTCGTTGGGTTAGACTGCCAGGACATTAACTGGAATTATGTATTATATTCTTGGAACAATTCGAGCACTATCAAATGGAGCATTGTCGTGCTCGAAGACTTCATTTCCAGTTTGAAAGATAGATAACAAGTAAGGGTGCAACTGTTCGCAATGATGTTCAGATAGTCCGTGGCCTTCATAGTCTGTTCTACAGCAATCACAGGTCCCGGAGACGCCCATGAGAATGTTTCCCAAAGTATAATAACGTCTCCACTGTGCTGTTCATGGCTTGCTGCATAAGGGCGAGCAACAGTTCGCCTGAAAGAAGGCGTACCTTGACACTGCTATCGACGTGTTGAAGAATGAATCATGATTCATCCGACCAGGCGAGTCTCTGGCAATGTTCCATAATCCAGTCACGATGTCCCAAGGCTTAATATAGGAGTAGTTGGCGGTAACGCTTTGTCAACAGAGGCACATGAATGGGACGATTGCTGAGTAGCCTCATATCCAACAGTGTCAGCTGAACTGTGAGCTCAGAAACAAATCTCCTTGGACTTGTATTGCATTGAGCTGTCAGCCGAGCTAGTGTCTGTAGCCGATTTTACTTTACCAAGCTGTCGAGTCTCCGACGTCCTTTTTCTTGATAACTCGTGGACCTCCAACGCCATGGCGTATGCTGATGAATTCACCACTATTCATCGACTTTTCATAAGTACTAACAAAGATATGTCGCGAATAACCCACGAATCGTGCAATTTCGGAGATACTCGTTCTGAGCCATTGAATTTTGCCCTCTATCAATGGCTCTTAGATCAGCGGCCTTTACTATCACAGGCAGAAGTAAGGGCAAAAATGCTTCCTCACACTCCCTAGCAGTAGTTAAATACCATTCCCACCTGATTATGTGCCCTCCACGCCAAACAGGAGTGTCCATTGTAAAATATGGGGATGGTCATAATATTTTGGCTCTTCGGTATATTTAAATTACTCTTATCCAAGCCCCCTTATATGCCTCCTATGGATTACCGTGCATTTAGACTTTTAAAACAACCTTTTTGAAAGTGGCATCCAAAATATTGGATTGACTCTGGGAGATTGTGGAACAAAAACGAAGAATGGAACAAAAGAAAGGAACAAAATGGAGGGAATGGGCCAAATCAACCTTAATATTCTAAGAAAAGCTCTTTTATCTTTTAAATCAAGATCTAATATGATACCGTATTTACTCGTGTATAACGCGCACTTTTTTTTTTCAAAAAATTAGGGCAAAAACCCTAGGTGCGCGTTATACACGGAATATTTTTTTACTGCTGGATATAATCAGACGATATAAATATGAATCAAGAAATAAATTCAAAGAAGAAATTAAAACTGGAAAAGTCTTACTTAATGAAGTATTGCTGCATCTTTATTTCACTCCTTGCACTTTTTTATACAGTATAGCCAGTAACATTATTTAAACACTAATTTTATTAGCTTTGGAAATAAATTTGACATTCACTTGCACTTCAAATTTATGGTGCACGTTATATACGAAATAAAAAAAATTGCCCTTATTTCTTGTTAAGTACGGCGTGCGCGTTATACTCGCGTGCGCGTTATGCACGAGTAAAAACGGTATTTCATTAAAATAGCTATCAGAATAAACATGTTAGTAAATAAAATTCTTATATCTGTTTATATAGGGTGTCCATAAAAAATGTACCAGTTTCGATGCTATATTATAACAGTTTAATTTAGGGTTATTTACAACAAATCATACATCAAACTGAAGGTAACCTAACCTAGTTTTTCGAACAAATGTTCAATACGTGCACCTTTAGTTATACGGCACACATCCAGCCTAAAGTTCAATTCTCCTCACACTTCGGACCCCACCAGTGGCCGAGAGGTTCTGCTCTCGAAGCTGGTAGACGGGAAGTGCTGGGTTCAAACCCAATCGCGCCCGTCGGCCTAATCGTTCGGAGATTTCGCGGTTTTCTTCGAACCGTGGATTTCCAAGCGTTAATACGGGTTAGGTTCCCTTAGAAAGACCCCCACGAAGGGCACTCCTCCCCCCCCCCCTTAGAGCCTGTATCCCTCGCATTGATAATTGGCCGTCATAAACACAACCAACCAACCAACCTCACACTTCGGTTAACAAGTTCGGAGTAATGGTAGCAACAGCCTCTTCAATTGTATGTCTCAACTCTGGCAAATCATTAAGTAGCGGCGGAATGTAGACACGATCTTTTATAAAGCCCCAAATGAAAAAATCGCATGGTTTTAACGGCTTTTAAATCTTCAACCCAGCAATAACGTTTTACGTTCAGGAGTTGCCATTTTGCGTATGTGGCACTGCAAGCGAGTCAATAACAAAGCAGTACTCGTGCATGCGCTTATCTAAAACTGTTTGAGTTACTTTTTATTTGTTACCTTGAACTAACACTCTACAACGCTTACAGTTGATAATATTAAAATTTATATCTGGGACATTTCTTATGGACACCCTGTATATTTATATTTTTTTCCAAAATCATTAGAAAAATGTGTGAACACTCTCATCAATTTGTTTTGAGAACTTTCAATTAAGTTTAATTTTATTACTGACATGCTTATTTCGAAATATTGTGCTGTAGGGCATAAATTCTTAAAATATTCTAAAAGTATTTTATTTTCGTTACTTAACTCGTGAATATTTGAAGTAATATGTTAAGAGATGTCGAAAAGAAGACAGCTGCAAATGAAACTTTCCATTGATTTCAAAATGTACTGGAAATAGAAACAGTAGTAAAGTTCTTTCGAAGTTTATGTGAAGATTTAAATATTTCATTCGATATTCTATTGACAAAAACTACTCAGTGCGATACCTTGCTCAAATAGATAAATTCTAAAAATTTTCGAAATTTTGTATGCTTTGTAAAATGTCAATAAATTCATACGCGAAAGAAAGAGCGTTTATTTTTAAATGATAGATAAAATATTCGGCTGAATTATTTCTTTTATTTTTAGGTGTGTTCGTAATTATATAAGGACGTAGCACCTATAGTCGTTTTCTGGTCCGTCGGTCTGTCTATTAGGGTAGATTGAAAAAAATCGAAATTTTTCAGATCGACTTCTAATAGAGCGGGAAAGGTGCCTTTTGTAATTAGAAGAATAACGCAAAGAAGAATTTTGAAATCGGTTAATAGCTTTAGGTCACGTATTGCACTTGAATTTTGGAAAATATGATCAAAATTGGCGATTTTTTAAATTAATGATGATAATTTTAAAAAATCCAGACTTACCTCTAATAGTGCGTAAAAGTCTCTTTTTACAATTTGAATAATAACGCAAAAATATTTTTGAAATCGGTCGATATTTTTATTTTGCGCATTTTACTTGCATTTTGGAAAATATGATCAAAATTGACGATTTTTGAAATTAAATGATGAAAATTAAAAAAAATATTCAGACCTAATTCTAATGGTGCTTAAAAGTAAACTTTTTTAGTCAGAAGAATAACGCAAAAACTAATTAAAATCGGTTAATATCTTTAGATCGCTCACTGCACTTGAAATTTGGAAAATATTGTCAAAAAGAGCATACTTCTGTAATTTAGAAGCCAGGTTAAAAAATATATTGGTCATATTACGACTATAAGTGGAACCGTAAGATATACTTTTAAAAGCGTTGTTTTACATCTATCTGAGATGAACATATTCTTAGTTTAGGTCGTTGTAGTCAAATGTGACGGCACTTCTATCAATACAGGATTGAAAAAAGGGGTTATTCAAAATCTTGAAATATCGATAGGGAAACTCTTGAGATGGTGTATTTTTCTTTAGAAATTCATTGAATTGCTTTTTAGGCACTTGTTTCAAAATATTTATGAAAAAGCACAAGACCGGCATTATGTTCTGGTCTTATAGGTTTGCAACTACCTGTTTGAGTGAAATTTTTTTTTGTCAAATTTAAATTAATCAATTGCAATATTCCCAATAATGACTCTTTAAAATTCAAAATGACTTCAGTAAAGATTAAAACTTGTATCTTCTTGAAATATGCAATGTTGTGCGAAGGGGAATTTGTCTTGGAGATCTTGCTGTCCGTAGTCGACTCTCATTAACTTTTTCTTTGCACCAAAATATTCTGTTAATATTTTTTGTGGAAATACAAAAATATTATTAAAACCATTAAATTAATTTTTAAATCATTTTATTCCAAAATATGGAATATTCCAATATTGGGCATTACTATTCTTCAGCCATAAGCAACTATAACGTGTTGTTAGAGAAATCAGGTTCGAAATTATACATTTTATGTTTACTAGTAAGAAAATGGGGAAGAATGTTGGCCTCCTGTTTTGTTGATAAGAAGTTCTGCTCACCTCCTGACGTACAGGGAGCAAGTGTAAGAAGACAACATTATTGTTGAATGCATACTTGCCAACTTCCGACTTAACTTCCGTAAAATGTGAGTTAATTTAAACCGTGTTAAACAGGTTTCTAATCAGAAAATATTTTAGATGTACATTTAACTATTAAATTTCCAATTTCTATGTGAAATCTGTTTGATAAAATTCCTTTAAAAAAATTCTGGTTCGAAACATGTTTAACCCAGATTAAATTAACTATCATTTTACGGATGTAAAGTATGAATTTGACATGCGTGTGCAGGGGCGTCGCCATGGGGGGGTATGGGGGGGGAGCCTCCCCCCCCCAATATTTGTGAAGTTGGGAAATTTGAGCTTAGAGTTGGGAAATTCGGGATTTTTGAGACATTATGAAATTTTTATTGTTTTGGTTATTATGTTTCTGACTGAGCATTGTAACAGTAAGCAAGTTAAATTATCAAAAGAAATACAAAAAGAAATCAGACACACTCAATCTATCATTGTATTTTTCAGTTCTACAAAAATATTATGCATCTACCAGATCTAAATTTCTCTACTCCTATCCACCAATAGCTGACTAAGTTCCGTTATTTCCTTCAAAACTTTGTTTCTTTCTCAAAATGTTCACCCTCCCAAAAGAGAATCCAGCTATTTTAATCCAAAGGGATTGCAGCTTCTTTTGAAAATTGGAGATCGCTTGTAGCACAACAGAAAGGAATGTAGTCACCTACTTGAAACACAGCTGGGCAAGAAGATTTGATGAGTTTTCACAAATTGCACTAATTTTGCGATTTTTGGACAATATTTTACTCATTCTCGTGATTTTTTTTTTGCTCCGAAAATTAGTTAACCCTTCGCTGTCATGACAAAAGCATTATATGAGCAAATGTGAATATAAGAAGTCGTTAGTTTAGATACATTTGCTACATTTTACCTTTATTTGTATGCGGAAATATATATATGTCCTGTTCATTTATATTTATAGGTGTTTAGTAAATTTTAAACCAAAAGTCCGGTGTTGTGTGTTTAAAGCTGTTCTAAAAAATGACTATAAATCTTAGCACGAAAGAACCCTTCATAATAGGAAAAGAGTTTTCATGCAAGATTTTGGAAAATCTAAAAATCCATTCGAGGATGAAAAAGGTAAAAAAGTGGATGATTTGAATTTGGAACAGAAATATGACCATGAAAACAGTCCATCAACTGAAGAAAAAAATCGACATACAGGTTCACATAAACACTGATAGGTTGCACTTGAATAAAATTTTGAAGAAATAAAGATTTCCTTATAGACAAGTTCATAAACAATTATGAATATTAGGATGTGACTGAATAAGCTGGCTTCTGAAAGCGCCGTGGGAAAACGGTTTCACCAAATGGAATAGATAAAAATAATAGCATAGCAATGGACATTGATAGACATAAGTTTTACAGGGAAGAGTTATGAGAAATATAAGAAAATTTCGGCAATTTAGTAATGGGCTTAAATGACAATGTTCCCTATATCAGGAGAATATTGCACCAATACATTCCATATTTAAATTGCAATTGTGCAAAGCAAATTTGAGTATCACTAACTGAGAAAAGTTAATAATGTTTCCCCCTGGATATGAGAAACCGGATGTACATGACTTGCAGAGTCAAATAGAAATAAACCAAATCCCAACTCACTTAACAAATCTTTTCTGATGCCATGAAATCCAAAGACTATTTGGGTCACGCTGTCAAACTATATACTCGTACCTTAACATTCACAGCAGCTTATCTTTATGGCGTTGCATCTAATGAAAGAATCTTTAGTCAAATAAAAATTTAATAAATATATATTGCAAGCTACAATGAGGTCTGACAGACTTGACAGCCTAATGCTTTTAAAATGTGAAATTGAAATAGTGGATTTTATTAAACTGGACGATGTTAGGTTAGCTTCATCAGAGTTAGCTTGATTGAAGATCAAAAGAATTGATGTTAAATGAAAATTATTTGGATGTGCCAATCCCAAAACCTTATTCTATCCCATACATGTTAATACTTCAAAATTTGCAATCACAATGTTAAAATTAAATAACAATTCTATGCCCATAATAATGAATTCTAAAGGTTTAATTGTGTGCATTTAATTTATAATTCGTTTAATTGTGTGCCTTTAAAAAGGAGATAGAAGCATCGCATTTTTCAAACAAATCATTGAATTTCGACACCTATGCTCTTAGATGTCTGCAACCAAAATTCCAAACCCAAAGAGCTCAAAAGCGATACCTTTGGACAGTATACACCCAAGCCCAATAAGGAAGTGTAACCGAATATGAAGTTTGACTAAATTTCCGTGCATTAGTTTTTCAGATATAGCTAACGCGAAAATCGTGAAAACTGCAATACAGCAATGCCACAGATATATACAAAAACCTAATAAGCACTAAATTATGTCAAGGTTTAATAGCATATGAAATTTGATCAAATTCTGTGCAACAGTTTTTGAGATATAACTATCGCTAAAATCATGTAAATCGTGAAAAATACAGCATAGCAGCGCCCCCTTTTGGGTAATTTACACCAAAAACTAATCAGCATTAATTTTTATCAAGGTATAACTGAATCTAAAGTTTTATAAAATTCCGCGAATTAGTTCTTGAGATAGAGCACCAACAAAATTTGTGTCACATTCACACAGACAGACATTTTCTAAAATCAGTCAAATCATGTTCAGGACCTTCTAAAACGTATCAAATCGTCGAAAACCAGTTGTAGATTCTTTTTACGAATTCAATACTTTCGTCTTGTAAAGACAGAAGAAAGTAAAACGGGTGTTTGTTTTTTTATTAAACAAACCAATAATTAGAATTTTTATATTTCTAGTTTCAAAATTTTTCTTTGGAAAGGAATTTTTTATGCATAAGCTTCATTATCATTATTACACACTTTGTGCATATCACTTTAGTTGAATGTTGGAGGAATTTGTTTCAAGTTGGGAAATTTTCGAACTCTCCCCCCCGAAAAAATATCTGTAGCTACGCCCCTGTGCGTGTGAATGTATTGTGTAACAAAAAGCTAATATTAAATACTTTTAAATAGTATTTCTTTAAAGTGTTAATTGATATAAAGTTATTTCATGTATAACAGTGATTTTTTTTCTCTCTTCATTTAAATAAAATAATATGCGAATAATACAAGTATACTATTGGAAACGTATAAAAGAAAAAGATAGAAAATATTGTAAAAATAAAGAGAATTAGACACATATAATGTAACGATATTATTAGGGAAGGGGTGGGATTCGAGGAATGATAACGTATGATAGCATAAGGGGGGGGGGGGGAGAAGAGTTCAAATATTGCAAAAAGTAGATAACGTTATATATGCACAGCCCCTAAACAGAATTTAACCTGTCACTTAATGAAGATGTTTTATTTGATGCATTTATTAACTAAATTAATAATAATGTAACTCTTCAATCAAGTCTTCAATGTAAAAAAACATTGAATAGTAAGAAGGCAAAAAATTATGAAAAGTAACTTAAAAAATATATTGTATTGTTTTGTACACATATTTTATTATACGCATTTAACTGTATTAAAAATAATATAACTGCATAATAAAACTTTAAAAGCACTAAATATAAAAACTGTAAAATTGAAAATAATAGAACTGCAAAATGATCCGTTTCGCGTGATTAAACCTCTTCAGTTCCGAAGCTAAAGTAATAATAAAAATGCTTATTCATTGGTTTTTTTTCAAACAAAATGACCTCGTAAATGACAGAAAAAATATCTTTTTTGAAATTGATCCTTTAGGCCAGTGGTTCCCAACCTTTTATAGGCCACGCCCCACCGAAGCATCTGTTAAATCGCGATTGCCCCCCTTCTTTTTGCCACACACAAATTCTGTAACAGATATATCTTATCATTTTGAAATGAAGTCTATTAACCTCAAGGAAGCCTAAAAGAACCTGAACAATTATTCATTTCGCATTTTTTTTTTTTTTTAACTTATCAAATTGGGAATTTTTTGTCATAAATGTGTTTTTAACATAATTCTATAAATGAGGCGATACATCTTCAATTTTATGCACAAAAGAGTTTTGTTGCGCCTTTCCAACTTACCTAAATATTTAACAAAAGTGTTATACGGTCCGTATTTTTATCTTCACAAAATGCTGGAGAGACTCACATTTAGCATTAAAATTGATAACAAAGAACGTACAATTTTTTCTATGAATAACAAAATACACAAGAAGCGTTAAGATTCATAAAGTTTATAGTACCACGTTTAGATATTTCAAATTTTTTTAGGTTTAAATAGGTTCAAAACATTAAATTTAGATATACAAGCAGTTTTACTTATAAAAGTTTCTCCATGTTGCAAACAGCAGAGCAAATAGATATACAAAGCTCATTTCATAAATAATCGAAAAAGTTGAAAAAATTGTAAATTAGATCAGTAACCAGAAAAATTACGAAAAAAATTAAATATTAAGAAAAGGGGTTTTAAATTATTATAAAAGTTTGTTCATGTAATTATTCTGGTGTTAGTTTTATTTTAAGCTTTTGATTCGGAACATCTTGGAAAAAAAATATTATTAATTTTGAATACATAACTTTTATTTTTAGTCTTAAAGACTACTTTCCCAAAAAACCTCGCAGCGAATGGGTGAGTTACAAAGTTGAAATTTCCCTCCTAAAATGTCAAATTGCCCCCCGGTGGGGCACACGCCCCAAGTTGGGAACCACTGCTTTAGGCGCTTAGTAATTTAAGTTTTACCAAAATCGATCTAAAACTACAAACACCCTTAAAAAATCAATTTAATAACCATTAACCTAAATTAACGCAATCACAAATTTAAGAGCTTTAAACAAGTAAATAATCTACAAATCCTCAAAATTTTTTATTGAAAAAGATTTAAGTTAAATACTTATGAAAATTTCTCACTTCCTTGGTCATACTGTCTTTAGGGCATTTTTAGGCATTTTGCAAACTCAGATGAAAATAACATTTATTTTATGTGGGAATCAGCTTAGGTGCTGTCCTTTATTCGTTTACTTTGAACGCAAAAAAATATTCAGCTATTAAGAAGTGAAGTGAAAATGTAAAAAAATCGGACATTTTAGTTTTTATAAGGAAAAGAACAGAGGTCCCCATATGGGGACCCAGCGACCGAAGAGGTTAAGGAAGATGTTTCACTAGATGCATTTTTAAAATTAAATTAAAAATAATGTAACTCTTTAATGAAAATGAAAAAAAGATTGAATGATATTTATCTATACAAAATGCGTAATGTATTAATAAATAAAACTGTAAATTAATAAATAATAAAGCCTGAAAAATATCAAGAGTCGTGTCAAGTAATGCAGGTGCTTTATTACATAATCTTTTTCCAGAGATCATATTTATAGGTTTTACTATACATTAAAAATCATGTAACTCTGTAAAAAATAAACAAATAAATAATAATAAAAAGTAAACAATAAAATGGGAACAAAAAATTATGTAACTGTATAATAATACTATAAAATATTAAATAATAAAACTTGTAAAACTTTCGTGTTACTTAATGGACATCTTTTTCAAGATACAGTTAACAAAATCAAATTCCTTTATTTAAAAAAAAAAAAAAAAAAAAAAAAATATGAAAGTAAATAATAATTTCTTTCTCAAAACCAAAGTAATTTTACAAATTTCTTCGAATAACTTTCGCATGATGTTTTGAATTTTAATTGTACTTTTATTTTGTACTATTATAAAATTTTACAGTCAGTATCAGAACTCAAAACATGTTTTACTTGGTAAAAAAATTCAAAACAAGATTTTTTTTTTGAATAACACACATTGTCACACAATTCACTTGAGTTCGTCACATTGTCTTTGTTGCACCTTTATTGTTTTTTTTTACAACGGTAAGTGTTTACGGATTACACTTGCGTTTCGGGTTTCAAACCGTTCCCTTCCGGAGGACATTGTTTAGGAGGGTTTGTCGAAGTGCAGTTCTTCTCTGTCTGGCGGCTTGAACCACCTTTCGTGCTCCTGGGGAACACACTGTTCTCTCCGCGCAATTGAGCGTTTACATCAGCAGCTGCACAAGTGAATGCCTTTGCGAAACTTTTCTTGAAGTTATCGCTGAGAAAGGCGTAAAGAATTGGATTGACTGCGGAATTGGCGTAAGATAGACATCCCGTAAGCAGCATCATCGTAAAGCTGAAAAGGTTTTGTCCAGTGTCAGGTGGCATAAAGGTTAGCCACATCTGTGCGCACCAGTATGGAAGCCAACATATGACGTAAACAGTAATCACCGTCAGGACCAGATAAGTGACCTTCCTGTGAGTTCGTTTCTTCTCCTTGCTTTTGTTCTTCGGACCGACCGTCTTCAGTTTGCAGATGACCAGAAAATAGAAGACGAGTATCAGCACCAAAGGAACCGCAAATCCAAGCGTAAAAGCGTAAAGTGTAAAAGCCATTTCGCCATTCATATAAGCATTTTCTGGCCAATATATGTTGCAGGATATGTAAGGTCCTGTTTTGAGAATGCTCGCGTACATGTAGATCGGCACCATCAAGAGTGCAGATAGTGTCCAAGCGGTCAAGCAGACGAATTTGGCGATGAAAGCCGTTCTAAACCTTGGTGATTGTATGGGATGGCACACTGCAACGTATCTGTCAGCACTCATGACCGTCAGAAGAAGGCTGCTAGTGAACTGATTGATGCTGGTCGTCGTCATGTATATTTTACACATCACTCTTCCAAATGGCCACGATTCGTAGATCATGGTAGTGAGCAAAAATGGCATTCCAATCAGATACATTTCGTCTGCTAGAGCCAAGTTCAGGATATAGAGGTTCGTCACCGTCTGCATTTTTGAGAAACGCAGGACTACGTAGATAACGAGAGTGTTGCCACATAGGCCAACCAAACCGACTAAGCCGTACAGAATTTTGGCGAACCCTACAATCACTGGTGGAGGACCTAGAAAACCATCAAGAGGATCCTCATCTGGAAAGGAGTCGTTGCAACAGTTGGAACTTGTTAAAATGCTGTAATTAGCCATTCTTAATCTCACAGTAGAGCTATATCAGGAATGTTCTTTTTTATTAAGGATTTGCACTATCTCTTATTTGATCATTTTCGATTAATCATTTAAGGCAAAATTTTTCCCAATGGTAGATCATTTGTTGTTTCAGATGAGATTTTCATCAATGCTAATCATCCAAAGCATTTATAAATAACACGCATTTTTAAGTTCTTCATTTTATTGTAAGCTTTTCATACCGTTATTCAATAAGAAATTCTGTCCTAATAGCATGAAAGATTACAGAAGTTACGTTGTACCAAGTCACTTTCAAACGAGTTCATGCTGCAGGATGTTCGCAAGGAAATCTGGAAAAAAGAAAAAAAAAAGAGGGATTTAGAAATGAAATTTGAATGTCACAAATTTATTATTATTATTAATATTATTAAATTTATCAGATAAGCAGTAAAAAAATTAAAGGAAATCGTAGATGGAATGTCTCTGATGGAATTTTGTAAACAATTTTGCACTCATTTCCTGATTAGGCAATGCTCTTTTTCTTTCAACATGCCGACTTTCTGTTTATTACAAAGAATGGTTTATATGGCA
This sequence comes from Maratus speciosus, assembly GCA_963932465.1. Taxonomy (NCBI): domain Eukaryota; kingdom Metazoa; phylum Arthropoda; class Arachnida; order Araneae; family Salticidae; genus Maratus; species Maratus speciosus. The sequence continues at coordinate 418,174,790 of OZ010794.1, read as the reverse complement.
CCCATGTTAGTTTTTGGAATAGTAGGGGATCATTTTTGTTTCAACATGAATGATTAAAGCATGTTTTTAAAACATTGGTATTCAGCCAGTTTGTGGTACAAAAATGTTCAGTCTCATTATATCAAGATTTTACTAATGAATAGGACAGGATTTTTTTCTTTAAAGCAGCATACTCAAAAATACGCGATTTACTTTGTGATGAGATCCATTGCAGCAAAGCAGAATTTTATGCAAGTTTATATTACTGTTTTAATTTATATTTTCAAGCAAAAACATGTCCATAAGTAAATATGAGGTCATATTGACGGTGACAACACTCAACCAATGAATTAAGCTTTTACTACATTATTTTAACATTTTTCTAAACATGGTACGATTAAAATTTTTCCGGTATTAACCCTTCACTGCACGATTTTTTCTATTTTTATGAAAAAAAATATTTGAAATATATATATCAGTCTAATAATGGGAAAAATAGTAAAAAAAAAAATTAATTTTCAAATGTTCAGCTAAAATTTGATATTTTATGGCGTGTAGCCTATATACATAATTAGTGTTTTAAGATATAGTATTTCTATATTTTACAACTAAATGAGCTTAAATTAATTAATTTCCCCTGCTTAACACTCTGCAACTTTTTTTATATTAATATTTTTCAGTATTCTCTAAAAATAATGAAAGTAAATTTTACCATAATAGCTTGATTGATTTTTTTTTTTTTTTTTTTTTTTTTTTTTTTTGCTTCCGAAGAACAAATTCTAATTTTTTGTCAAATGTAGTTATCTGACATGGACAAAATAAGTGTTATTCCATTCTTTGGACTGTTCTTGATCAGGGATAGAGATCATATTGGCCAAATTCATGGCGCATAATAAGAATTATAGTGTTTTTAGGTATGTGCCAGATGTGACACGCCGTGCAGTGAAGGCTTAAATAAGAACAATACCGTTCTTTCAAATGCAATTTATTTGAAAACTGTATCTTAGTTTTCTTATATTTTATGGTTTTTTAAATAATTTTTAAGTATGATTTTTTAAAAATATGTATAACATCGTGTGGATTCTTATTTCGAAAGATTTATCCGTTTGCACTTAAAACACTGTAAATCTTTAGCAATTATGCAATCTGAACTTTCAAAAAAAGCTCTATGTTTTACTTAAAAGGCAACTAAAATAATAAAAGAGATGTTCCAAGTTAAAAGTATGCATTCGTCGAGTTACGTCCTATGATTTTATCTTTAGCAATTGTTTGAGGTAAAATTGTATAACGAAATCAAAATTCATACTATGCAACTTCTTTTCATTCTTCGTAACTTAGTGCCTTAACAGTGTTTGCACTTTGAGGGACTTCCCAGTTGTCAGCAACTTTACGCCCAGTCTATGGACGATTGTCTTATAATAAATGAGTTATTGGGTCTAAAAAGTCTAGCTGTAATAAAAACTACTATAAATTTTAATAAAAATAAAGATAATAGAGATGAAAAAATTACTTTTAAAGAAAAGTGGTATTATAAAGTTAAAATATTTAAATCTTACTGATTAAGAATAAAAATAGCTTAAATAGAATAATTCATTTATGTTTTCTGGTATCAAGATGATATAAATTAAAGTCTTTCACAAAATAGCACTTTTTAGTTTAAAGTAACTAAAATATCTAGTCCTTAACATATCCTACCATTCATTTATTTTGGGGCATGAAAAAAAAAATATTCCTTTCTTTAATTTTTTTCATATAATATCCCGCGATCATCACGTTTATCTACTCTAGGCACCGACCGCAAAATTTGTAATCGAGACTAAGCCCCCTATGGCTAAGGGGATTTGCACGATGCCAGCCGCATTTGTTTGGAAAATTTTCAAAATATTTTAGAAAAGTTTTGCATAAAATATTTCCTCTAGAGGAAATAAATACTAGTTTTACAAATTTCTTGATAAACACAGATCAACACTCATATAAAAATATAACAGTTCTAATCAGTTTTATATTGGTGTATAAATTGCATGCAAAATTTCATATAATTGGAAAAAACATTTGCGAATCATTAATGGTAATATAACTTCAAAGAACCGTTTCGATTTCTTTTAGTTTTTGAAATATTAACTATTAAAATGCAATCTTAACAGTAGAGTCAAGTAATGTTAAGAGAACTTGATAGTTGTCTTTTGATTTTCAAAGGTATTACATATATATTCAATTTCTGCTGCTTTTTACTGTGTTTTTGGAATCTATGTTAAGTGTGTTGTGGGGAACTGTATTTGTTAATGTCATTTTATTCATAATTTCACAGTTTTTGTTATATATATATATTATATGTGTATAATACCTTTTTGCTACCTTTTGACCACGCTATTTGATCATGCGTTTTTTTTTCTTGGTTTAAAAATTCACATAAGAAACACAATGGTTTTTTAAAAATAACGTCATTTTTGTTTACGTTAAAACAAATTTATATATTTTCAGAGTTGGACAAAATACACCGAAAAACCATTTTCGATACAAACTATATTGTTTTTAGAACATAAAATACAAATTACAAAATACTTTTCAAAATTAAAAAATTCCATAGAAAATACATTTAAAATACAAAATACATTTCGAAATTTCAAAAATTTATTGATGCAGTGTGTTTTCTTTTGGGAGGTAATTTTGTAGTTTAAAGAGAATGAATTCATCCTTGGTTGTCAATAACGCACTGCATTAAAATTACTTCATCATGCATAACATATTGAATATCTTCATCATTTCTAAATAATTACGGAAGATTAATCCATTTGCACTTAAAATTTGAAGTAATTCAACGTTTTTTTCGTTTATGAATATTCCATAACTAAATTGCCAAATAAAATTAAAATGTCACAAACACATAAATAAAACGCGAATTTAACAGACATGTAACTGAATTACGCGCTTAAATAATGAAATAGTCGAAATAACAAAGTTTGTTATGAATGGTAAAATATTTTGATAATGCCCGTTGACATGTGGCTAATAAGAAAGTATCAAAAATGCTTTCTTGTGTATTTGGTTGCTAATCTCAGAAAATATACTTAATATAAAACATCTATTAGTTTTAAATTAAAAATTATTTTCACCTATGTTCTGTACATTGCGCAATATATTTTAAATCTGAGTTAGATCACAGTTCTATTTTATAAAATAAAAACATGTCCGTGAGTAATACTGATGTCATATTGACAATGGCAATATTCTGAGTAATACATTTTTCTTTTTTAGCAAATCTATAAAATTATAAACATTGCACAATTTCAAGTTTTACACCGTCGAATAAGGAAAAAAATGTACTTTCAAATGCAATATCTTTGAAAGCTATCCTAATTAACCGATTTTTTATGGTATTAAAAAAATAGAGCATGATTTAAAAAAGAAATCATCTGATTGCGTGTTAACCTGTCCGATTAGCCTGTGTTCATTTAAAACAATGTAAATAAGTTCAGCATTTGTTTCTGGCTAATATTCAATAACGAAATTAAAACTTAATCAAAAAAATAATTAATTAAAACACAAATTAACCAGATATATAATCGAACTAACACTGAAATAATCAAATTCAAAATGGCTGCTATAAGTAGTGAAATATTTGACAATTTCTTTGGCTATTAATCCTTAACATGCACCTAGTACAAAAGTACATTTTTTAATAAATTTCAAAATTTTATTTAAATACATAATTGATATTTTTCATACAAAATTGCTTTTTGATGTTGTTAGTGGAAAATCTAAAAAAAAATAACTAAAAAAAATCTATTACAGTTTTTAATTAAAAATGATTTTCGTCTATGTTCTGTCAGCTAGGAAGCCAGAATTAGATTCCCATGTGTAAAAAAAAAAAAAATGTTAAAATGTTTTTAAATGCAAAATCGAGGTATAAACGCTTAACTATAATAACGCCTAGTCCGTATTTAAATATCCAAGATCTATTATACTCAATGGTACAGTTAATGAACATTTGCATACTATATGAATGAATTGAACAACTTTTATGTTAAAGTTCGATTCCAATTAAGCTACATCAAAGTTTATGGTAAATCATACCAGAACCTTGATTAAATGGAAATCAAGAAACTAGAGGAAAAATAATGTTAAATTCGATATATAATGGTATAAGATTTAAATCATACCTTTAAATGGGTTTTGAAGTTTCGTTTATCTTTCAAAAGTTTAACTTATAATCGAACACCTTGATTTATACAACTGATATTTTCACTTAAATATTTTATCATCACCGACAAACAATATTTTAAAATACTTTTCTTTGCATTACACTTCCGATGCATTTTAAATAGCGTGCAAAACAATGAATAATCCTTCATGTCTATCACACAAGTTTTGGTAATTACCACAGAATGTTAAGAGCTATAAAAACTATTTTTGTAACTGCTCAGAGAAAATATTCTGCAGAAATAAACATTACAGTACATCATACCAAATGTTAAACAATGTGTACATATAAAGTTCCTGAAATGAATTTGAAGATTTTTCCAAACAGACATGTGTTTCTTTGTTGCATATCTCTGATTTGTGGTTTCAACAAGATATCTTGAAATCTGGAGAAATTTATTTTGAGTATTTTGAAAATACAAAATACTTTGAAAAATCATTACAAAATACATTACCAAAATACTTTTGTTTTATCGGTTTAAAATACAAAATACAAATTACAAATGTATTTTGAATACGTATTTCATATACATGTATTTTTGATACTGCCCAATTCTGTATATTTTTAGTTGTAATGAGGTAGAGGCATCAAGAGAGTAAAGATATAATAATTCTGATTTTTGTCTTTTCTCTGTAAAATTAGAAGTAACCCAAATGCCATCATTGTGAAGAAATATCGCAAAAAAAAGTAAAATTAAAATATGAAATTGGGACTGTTTAAAAAAAATGTCTACAAACGAACGTCTACAAATATACTGCTTTTATTTGAAATTTTTTTTATTCAAAATTAATTCAGTAGAAGGTTCATTAAAGGCGACTAAAAAAACAGTTTACACATCTCAAATCGAAATTAAGCTTAACATTTTCTTAACGTTTTCTTGTATTTAGTGTATTACACATGTGCGCTCACAGATTATTTACTGGATTTCTAGAATAAGGTATATTTATGTTTACAATCTTAAAATACCTTTTACTTACAAAATCTGCATACTGCATTTAAAGTTACTGACAAAATAACGTATAGTTCATAGTAAATGAGGAAAGAATCAACCAAATGACGATAATTTATTTGTAAGGTTCTACAAATTACTTATATCTGAAACGTGATTTGCATTTAGTTATGAAGTAAAACGATCATTTACAATTGTATCTGAATATGATCAACTTGCAAATGTACATACTATAAAAATGAATAATTAGAATATAAATTAATATTGTTTTTCAAATTGACAACATTCATCATTATTGGTATTATTATCATTCATGTGCGATTATAGATTATTTATTGGGCTTCTAGTATAGGATATATTTATGTTTACAATATCATCAGCTGACACACAAAATCTGCGTGCTGTATTTAAAGTTACTGCTGTGAATAGCACATATCTCTCACCCACAAGAAAAGTGACACATCTCGACAAAAGTAAATTTCACAGCAGAGACAAAAGAAAATTTGCATAATTTTACTGTAACATAAAATTATAGCACTTAGCTTTGCATGCAGGAATGAAAACGTGCATAAAAGCATAAATCCCTTGAAAACTAAGACGTGGGATGAGGTTTGGAAGATTGGGTAATTTTACCTCCCCACACAATCCATCCCTCTTCTGCGGTCACAAATGGACATATAGCGTAACAAAATGATTTTGCACATAGCTACACTTATGAAACTTGTTGTGTAGTAAGACACACCTATGACAGACCTGTTAGTGGAATAAAACGCAAAACGAATTTTGTCGAGATGTGTCACTTTTCTTGTGGGTGAGCGATATGTTCCTAGTAAATGATGGAAAGGATCAAGGACGATAGGTTTTTTGTAAGGGTTAACAAATTACCTGTGATCTGAAACTTGATTTGCATTTAATTACGAAGTAAACGAAGATACACAAACGTATCTGAATAAAGATAACTTGCAAACGTATATTATTTTTAATTTTGCACTTGAAACATAATCTATTTTTAACTCATGTACAATTACTGAATATTTATTGATTTTCTAATGAAAGATTTTTTATGTTTATATGCAAAACTTATTTACTCCATTTAAAGCTACTGTGCGTAACTATATATTAACAAAGGATGAAATGTGCGAATGATAGGTAATTTGTAGGGGTTAACAAATTACCTATCATCTGAAACCTGGTTTGCATTGCGTTAGGAATTAAAGTGATCATTTACAAATGTATCAGAATATAGATCTACTTGCCCTTATTCATATGGACATGAAAGGGGAGTCAATATCCCAATTCCCTGATACAGGATGTACGAATTAGGTCATTTCCAATGTATTATACATTTGTAGGAATTGCAAATGAGTTAAAATGTTCAATCTCATATGTCACATAAAACACTCTGCATTCTAAAGCTAATCAGTGTAAAATATTGACAGCGAAAATCAGGACAGGTTTATATCATTAGATTAGATTACGTGTCTCTATGTACAGAATACAAATTTCAGGAAAATGCACTGAAACCTCCCTGTGCGACCAACTCCCTGAACGACCATTTTTTCATGAAACGAAATTTCTTACCATAGGCTCAATACTAATTTTACCTCTATCCAGAACCCATCCCAGTTGAACTCCCTCCATGAGCGACCCATTTTTTGAAGAAAATGAAACAAATTCCGTTTTTTCCTGGTTGCTTGAAGAAGGTTTTATTAGAAAAGTGATTCCGGAGAGCGAATTATTCATAAAACTTCTAAACTAAGTTAGAATTTTTATTATTATTATTCTGGTAAGTTTTAAGTGTTTAAACTGCTTTGGGCCTTTTTACGCAATGAATTTAACTCTGATGGCAAATTAAGAATGACGGTCAATTAACTTCCCCGCCCTATTCTGTCAGAAAACTCTCAAAGAAACAGAAAAATTAATGAAATCATCATTTGCTCACGTCCAAAAAAATTGCCTTTATTTATTGAACTTTGAAAGGCATAGAACTAAAAGTTATAAAAGATAAAACCGTAAAATCAAAGCAAACGTCAATGCATTCATTTTTTAAACTCTTCAGTAATTAATTTATGTAATTAACTTTTGTTTTGGTACTTAAATTTAGATATTTTTCCCTAATGGGAAAAATAAATTTTAGTAACATTAATTGTAGTTAACTTTTTTCAACAATTAAAGTCAAGATTTAAACATTACCTCCATTAAGAGACCACCTCTCGGAGCGACCAATTTTTATTGGAATGGAACGTGCTCGCTTTAGGGAGGTTTTACTGTAGTACATTTTTCCATGGTAATAAGAAAATGTAATACTATATAGTTAAAATTCTATAAAACCAGGATGTCCATAAAAAATGTCCCAGTTTCAATGGCATATTATATCAGTTCAATTTAGACAGATTACAACAAATCATACATCAAATTGAAGGTAAACTAACCTGGTTTTTCTTACAAGTGTTCAATATGTGTACCTTTAGTTATACAGCACACATCCAACTTAAAGTCCAATTCTTTTCACACTTCGGTTAACCCATTCGGTGGGTGCATATATGTACCTTAAAAAGGTGAATACAGAATATATTTTTCGTACCAGTAATATAAAAAAGTAATATTTACGTTATTTAATTGGAGCATTTTTGAAATTATACAGTAGTTTATTAAACTACAGCTGTTCTCTTAACTCTAAATTATAATTAAACCTTTATTTTAGTTAACTCTAGGCTTATTTTTTCATTTTTCTTAATTTTTATATTTTTCCGGTATTTTGAAAATACCCTATTTTTCACATTTTTTTACTATTTCTTATTTTTCTTCAAACTTTTTATAGTAGTTTTTAAATACATTTTATCTTTACCCCAATGGCCCATTTAATTTTGTAAGACATTTCATACTCACACTGGGCGTAAAGTTGGCTGCAACTAGGAAGCCTCTAAAAAAAGATCAACTGTTTCAACTGAAATTATAAAAGTAAAGATAACTTTAAAAAAATAAACAGTGTTTCAAATCGAATTAAATTTGTGTAGCATACGCCTGTTCCGAAGGGGTTTACAAATCCGGAGGAATGGAAGCAATAGCCTCTTCAATTCTGTGATTTAACTCAGGCAAATCATTAGGTAGCGCCGGAACGTAGACAGGATCGCTTATAAAGGCCCAAAGGAAAAAATTGCATGGCTCTAGCTGCTTTTAAATCTTCAGTCCACCAATAACGCTTTACACTCAAGAGTCGCTATTTTGCGTACGTGACACTGCAAACAAGTAAATAACAGAGCAGTACTCGTTCATGCTCTTTTCTAAAACTTTTTCAGTTTCTCTTTATTTTTTACCTTGAACCAATACTCTCCAATGCTTGCGGTTGATATTATTAAAACTTATGACTGGGATAATCTTTTATCGACACCCTGTTGTATACATCAAAAATGCACGATATAAAATTATAAGTGGTTTTATCAGTTTTGACAGATTGGGGAATTTCATATTCAGAACATCTACCACTTTTCCGACGAGTAATGTTTGATTGATTTAATTACGGAATGTCAGTCATTAAATATAGAGAAGATAACATTTCTGTAATAGTGGTAAATATTTTGAATAATAAAAAGAAAAACCACCTTCACAACACTGGGTTGTATCTAATTTCAAAATATATATGTAACATATATGCTAAAGTTAACAAAATTTGTTCCAGAGTTATTTAAAGATTTAATTAAGGTATCATTATTAAATAAAGTTTAAACGACAATTCTATTTTGTTTTATTTGTCAATCAAAAGAAACTTATAAATTGTTTCTAATTTTTAAAAAAAGCTGGAGGGAAATATTCTGAATATTTTAAAATACTTTAATTTTCCGATTTTGTAATTTTTCAAGGAAATCCTGCTATGTAAATCGAACACTTTTAAAAGTTCGATATATATCATTATATTCATATGTTCTATATGAATCAGCGCATATGTAAAATTAAACATACAAAATACTTCGAATTCATGGGGTCTCGGGACTCTTGAAATTTGAAAAAAAAATGAAAAAAAAAAACAGACCATTTTTTAACATTTAACATCTTAAAATGCATATGATTTTAAAAGACAATTTTTAGGTAAATGAAAAATATAAGTACAGTAAACTCTGTCTAAGGCGGAATTGATCGGGACTAAGAAAATTTTCCGTGGTAGACAATATTCCGGCTTATGCAAAAAAGCTCCCCCCCCCCCCCCCCACATACACAAAAAAAAATCCCTCGAATTTAATGATTTTTTATTGATTTTCCTGACTCGAAAATCGGCCGAAAACTGAAATTCGGAAAGAACTTTTGTCTTTATAGATAAATGAGAAACGCTATTCAATTCCTTAGTACTGCTGTAATACATGCGAATTGGAACTTTACACACACACACACACACACACCAAAAAAAAAAAAAAAAAAAAAAAAAAACCATAAACTTCGAGAATGAGACAGAACTCTATTACTTTGAATTCAAATACATCCTTAAAGTATAATATATTGCAATTTCGAAAATATATATTTTGATAAATGTTCATTCTACTAGAAATATTAACTTTTAAATATAATTTTGCATATGAAAAAATGGCAGAAGCATAAATTCCTTAAAATTTAAACAGTTTCTGTCTTTTTGAATTAACTTTTTCAAAGTGTCACGGAATTTAACTAACATGCACGACATTGAGTATTTGACTTATCAGTTTTAAAGTTTAATAAACAAAATGCTTTTCATTTTTAAATTATCTTTTTTTCCGCCTTATGCAAAATTTTGGTTTTGGTGGGACCTTAAAATGCTTTCCGTTTCCGCGTTAGACAGATCCCGCCTTATGCAGCATGAATTAATGTAATTTTCTATGGGTTCGCCGGGATTTGAAAAATTTTCCGCGGTAGACAGATTTCCAGCTTATACAGAGTCCGCTTTAGACAAAATTTACTGTATGTTCTTTCGTTTCATATATTTAAAAAATTAGAAAATGCAGAATTTATATTTATAGGGGGCTTCGAACTGTTAGACATTTGTAAAGCAGAAACTTCGTAGGGCAGCTTACGCGCACGATTACAAAATAAATTTTGCAACTAGAATGAAAATTTCGGTGCCTAATTATACTTCAGAATCTAATAATTAACCTGAACCTAAATAAAGTTGTATTTAAAGCATTTCTATAATTTTAATACAAAGTTGTAGTTATCTAATAAAAAACATTGACTATTTTAGCAATATAATCACACTTTTTTTTTGGGGGGGGGGGGGCAATTAAAAAGAAATTTTAAGTTCTGTTGATACAGACTAGCATAAACATCTATTTCAAAAATTTCATGAAAAAATATTGAGAAGTTTTTCAAATATACTGCGTGTTATGCCCAAAAATGTCATTTTCAGTAAAATGACTTCAAAGTTTCGGAAAAGCCGCTTCAGCTATTGAGCGGTTACAATTCTAAAAGCCATAACTTCTGTTCTAATGGGCATTTCGAGGGAACAATTATATCAAAATGTACAGAAAAGATAAGATCTACTTTTTGAAAGTGGTAACCACAGTAGCATTTTAGAAATAAAATGTATTCGGTACGCATCACAGAATGATTAATATCTTTCTTCTTAGAGAAGCTTTTGAAAAAATTAGAATTATAATAAGAAGAAAAATCAAATAGAGGAATATATAATTAAAAAAAAGAATAAAGTCAGTTTCAAGACTCCCATAACAAACGCTATTTTTTACTCATAAGAAATTTGTTCCGACAATAATGAATAAAATATCTGGTTCAATAAAGTACTTGTGTAGCACAACGTTATATTCAGCGACCTGTAGAAATAAAAGTGAAATTAAAAGAACAACATAACAGAGTTTAGCACAGAACAAAAGTCTTTTGTTTGTTCCTTTACATGGAGAAAGATAAATATTCCTCTTATCTGTAATTTGCATTTTCACTTTGTCATTACCGTTTTATTCTACTCAAAAACAAAAACAAAATTGTACGCAATACATAGATTAAGACATACTTTCCAAGAATAGGAACATGGATACTCAATTATTCATCACATAGTAATTGCTGTTTGAAAATTTATTTCCGAAGATCTTTTAATGTAGTTTAAAAAATTCGGTTGCGTTAAAAAAAAATGTAAAAGAAAATATATTATTTTCTAAATGGTAAACAGTTCTGCGCAATTTTATTTTCAATAAAACATTTATATTTTAATTGCTTTACATCTTTAAGGTCCACAACATCATGATATTGTTTAATTTTGTCTTTATTAAAATGTATGTTTCTGCTTGAAAAAATTTCTGAAAGTTTTATTTTGTGTAATACGTGCTTTCTTGCATCCATAAATCATGCGTTTAAAAAAAAATTCCAAATTGTTGCTGAAGCTTTTTTCTCACTCTACCTTATTCTAAATAATATCTAGTATCTTTTTAAAAATAAAATGCATTCGTTATGCATCGGAAAAATATTAGTATGTTTTTTCTTGGAGAAGTTTTTGAAAAATTAGAAGAATAATAAAAAAATCAAATAGAGGAATATTTATATACAAGGTGGCCATAATTAAACTGACGGTACTGAGAGTGTTCTGTAGCGCGATCTAATTGTGAGAAGGGCGCGAAATTTTCTAGGAAGATTAAACAAAACGGGTGACGAAGGATTCCGCGAAAAAAAAAATAGTTCCAAAAATCACCGCCAGGGGAATATGTGGCGCTGTGTATTCGAAAAAGAGAGTTTCAAAAAATGAAGGATCAATACTGAAATAAAATCCGTATTTTTAACGAATTTAGCAATTTAATCCAAACTCAAAATGGTAACAATTTATGAAAAACTAAAAATTTGCATAAACACTGCTAAAGTTTCTTCATCTGCAGTTTCATAAAAAAATGCGTAAAGGTAACGGTCCTTTGTCAGTTAATGGTTTAAAAGCAATGGTTGAGAAGTTTGAGAAAACAGGTTCTGTAAATGTTCTGTCAGGCAGAGGACGAAAACCCGTATCAGAAGATACAATCGAAGAAGTGGCAACGGCGATTGTCGACAGAGCACCAGGCAATATTGCTACCACTTCCAGTGCTCGTGGGATAGCTCGGAAATAGGATATGCCTTATTGTACGGTATGGAAAATCCTACGAAAGATTATTCACTTCTATCCGTACAAGATCAGCCGTGTACAAGAGTTACGTCACACCGATCATAATAAGCGATTGACTTTTGCTCTCACTTTTCATGTCATAATGGAGATGGATGATGTTTGGCCCTGGAAAATCATATGGGGAGACGAGGACCACTCTTACCTGAATGGAACTGTAAATACCCAGAACTGCCAAATTTGGGATTACAAGTCAACAAGAGCATTCAAAGAAATTCCTTTGCATTAACCAAAGATAACTCTTTGGTGTGGTTTCACAGCAGATATGATCATAGGTCCATTCTTCTATGGGAAAATTACTCCGACAGGACCGGTAACTTGTTCTGTTACCGGAGACAAATATCGCCAAATGCTAAACAGCTTTGTTATTCCGGCACTTCAGCAAAGACAGTACCTGGAGATAATCATTTTCGTGCAAGATGGAACCACTCCACATATTGCTTTGATGGTACAGCAGCTGCTACGACAGAAATTCACAACATAAAAGGTCATTAGCCGCTGTGTTCCAACTGCATGGCCACCTCGGTCCCCTGATCTTACACTCTGCGACTTTTGGCTATGGGGTTACCTAAAGTCCAAGGTCTATCACAGACGTGTCAAGGATCTGGCTACGTTGAAGGATAACATATCGCGAACTGTACAGGAGATTCCTGCAGATATGTTATTCTCTGCTATTGTAAATGCTGTGCACAGAGTGCAATATGTGGTCCGCAAAAACGGTGACCACATCGAACCTTAGTTAGATGTGCTAAATAAACGGTAATTTTATTTCATTACTGATTCTTCTTTTTTGAAACTCTCTTTATCGAATACACAGCGCCACATATTACCCTGGCGGTGATTTTTGGAAATAATTTTTTTCGCGGAATCCTTCTTCCCCCGTCTTGCTTAATCTTCTTACAAAATTTGGCGCCATTCTCGCAATTAGATCGCGCTACAGAACACTCTGAGTACCGTCAGTTTAATTATGGCCACCTTGTGTATTTTTAATAAAGTCAATTTGAAGACTCCCATAACAAACGCTATTTTTTACTAGTAAGAAATTTGTTTCGACTTTAATGAATAAAAATGTCTGATTCAATAAAGTATTTGTGAAGCAAAGACATATAACAATAAAAGAGAAAAGAAAAACACAGGGAGTTTAGCACCGAACAAAAGGCTTTTGTCTGTTCATTTACTTGGAGAAAGTTAAAAGATTCCTATTATACGTAATTTGCATTTTTACTCTGTCATTACCGATTTATTTTACTCATAAACATCAACAAAATTATACGCAACGAATAGATTAATACATAGTTTCCAAGAATAGGAACATAAATACTCAATTCTTCATCGCATAGTAATTGCTGTTTGAAAAATTATTTACAAAGTACTTTTAATGTAATTTAAGAAATAGTATTCGGTCATATTTAAAAAAAATTACAATTTATTTACAAAGCTTGTTTAATATACTTTAAAAAATAACATTAGGCCATATTAAGAAAAAAAATATGTAAAATATATTTAATTTCCTAAAAATGATAAGCAGTGTTTAAGCAGTGTTTTCCAATAAAATATTTATATTTAAATTGCCTTAACTATTTATTCCCACAAAAGTTTTTTGTTAATTCATATGTAACCAAAACAAAACCTTCCCGTAACCTAGAAATCTGTACGGAGGTGGTATGCAGGAACAAAGATTTAAAATCTGAATTTAATGAGAACCGTCCCCATAGTTACTGGAAGGTATTAACCGTGTATACTCCGACGGTTGCAACCATAAATCAGTCTTTTTTAAATAATTCCGAACTGTCTCTTAACTTTCTCTGTCTGCGTCCTTCTAAATAATATTTAGTACCTATATAAAAATAAAATTCATTCGTTGCGCATCACAGAAAGATTAATATGTTTCTTCTTAGAAAAGTTTTTGGAAAAATTAGAATATTAATAAGAAGAAAAATCAAATACAGGAATAGATAATTAAAAAAAAAAAAAAAAAAAAAAAAGTCAATTTCAAGACAGCAATAACGAACACTATTTTATTACGCATAAGAAATTTTTGTCGGCACTAATGAATAAAAATGTCTGGTTCAATAAAGTATTTGTGAATCAAACATTTATATTCAGTGGCATATCTATATTATAAAGGACAAACATATCTGTGCGTAACGCATACGTCATTTTGCGAATGGCAACACTTTGGAAATTGAAATAAAATTTTGCTTTAGCAATTTTCTCTATTGTAAATTTTTAAACTTCTAAACATCGTACATTTAAATTTTTACACTGTCGTATGAGGAAAAAAATGCTCTTTTAAATGCAATTTCTTTGAAAGCTGTATCTCAATTTATTTTTGAGATATTAATTTTTTTGTAGTTTTTAATACCATTTTTCTTATCGTGGCAACAAAAGTACCCCATTTCTATTGAAAATCATTGAAAATAAACGTAAAATAGTCAAAAATAGGAAATACTGTATTTTTTTTGTTGCCATTTTTTCATAAAACCTGAAAAAAAAGTTGAAATTAAAATATGGGATATATCAAGAATATTGTCAGTTATTCCGTGATAATGACGTCATATGCACACTTTTCTATAGACGAAGTTTAAGACTGGGTTGAAAAAGTAGATTGCTTTAGCGGATGCAAATGACGTCATTTTATAAAAAAGCGTGTATTGTAATTCTTAAACCTGAATTATGATTTGTAAAAGTGCGTCATTTTCACAGCCCAGCTGCTTTGAAATTCTTTACATGTGAAAATGCTTCACTTTTGAGAATAATGTAATTGAAATCATACACTGATAAAACGCAATGTTTTACAAAAATTTAGTGTGTCTTTACAGAAGTGGAGTGACATGCAAATAATACCTATTTATGTTATATAAATTGATGATTCTCGCTTGGATGGATTTGCTTCGCCGAGTTAGACAAGCAAACAAACAATTCGTGGTTTAAAATAATATCATGTTCCTGAAGTTTTTGTCCAAAATTCTCTCGAATAATAAAATTTTAATGCTATTCATTAGGACATTCTACTATAATTTTATCAAAATAACATAATTTGCTTAATTTAATTTTTCCTAATTTTATATCATCTATATATTTAAAACACAAGTGTGTTTTTTAGTCATCTGCCCTGATCTTTCTGCTGAACCAATTTTACTAATATATATATATATTTAAACTGAAAGCTCTTCATTTGTAGATGTGATCGCATTATCTGTTTTTTTTTTTTAATATCCCCACTTTTATGTTTTAATTTTAAAAGCATTTTATGAAATTTCTGCAAAATGGTGAAAATTAGATAGCTTTCATTATTGCAGACAAGAGAAAAATAATGAGGTATTTTTATCTTTATTTGTGCTATTTTCCTATAAAAAAATCAAAATTGTAGATAAAAATTGTTGTATAGGGTTTAGTAGCGCAAAATTCCATTAAGGATATAATATTTTGAACGGAAAATGAGGTACTGTTTTCGAAAACACGCATTTTTCTCATAAATTTTCTATATTGTTTTTCCTTCTCATGTGTACTGATACTAAGTTTCAGACACCAGGCGAAATGCCTAATTAAGTGAAAATGAAGTCACATTTAAAAGAAAACGATCATTTTCTTAGATAAAAATAAACATTTTAACACAAATGCGTCTAAAACACATAAATTACGGAAATTGTTACTCTTCGGAATTGAGATAAGAATCTCAAGTAAAGGGTGCGTCTGTTCACATAAAAGATTTTGCTGACAATCGTGTCTTCAAATTTTGAGTTAAAATGATTTTTAAATGATCAAACAAAATACAATTTTTTTAAAAATGATGAATTTGGTGCGTTGGAATTGAAGTGCGAATGCAAATTTTGAGAAGGTGAAAATTGTTGTTTTTCATTCCGGAATACGAAGCATAAGAGCCTCACTTTATAACCACATCCTAATAACTGATTTTTATTATATTTTACTGATTAAGTATCTATGTATATTATAAAGAACAAACGTATCTGCGCGTAACGCTGACGTCGCATAGGGAAAAAATTTACTTTCAAATGCAATTTGTTTATAAACTGTATGTTAATTGACTGATGTATTATATTTTCTAAAATAATTTTTAAACATGATTTTTTTTTTAAGTTTATCTAATCACGTGCCGCTTTCAATACATAATAATAATAAACATTTTGCACATAAAGCAACAAACATTGTTCAGCATTTGTTTCTAACTATTTTTGCACAACGAAATTAATACTTTCCTTTATAAACAAATAAAAGAATAATATTTAAAAAACCCACCAATCTAACATATTTGTGAAAGACAAATTAACGAAATTAATACTTCTTTTATAAGCATATAAAAGTATAATATTGTAAAGAAACAAATCTAACATATTTGTAATCGTACAATTTAAATTTTTAGATCACCAAATAGGATTTTTTTTTTCAAATGGAATTTGTTTCCAAAGTTCATCTCAGTTTACTGATTGTCTATGGTTTTAAAAACAATTTTAAAGCATGAAATATTTTTAATTTATCTATATCGCTCGGAGCTTGATTACAAAAGATTAATCCGTTTGCCTTTAAAACAAAATAAAGAGTTCGCCATTTTCTTACGGCTAATATCGATTAAAAAAACTTCCCCATGAAGAAATAAATAAAATAATATAAATAAAACACAAATTTTATAGACATGTATAAGCTCTCAAATTAAAAGGATGCCATAAGTAGCAAAATCTTGGTAAAATAACTCTTAGCTTGCGGCTAATAAGAAAATATCGCTTTTGATAAATTTCAAAAAAATATTTGATTGTATAATTTGTATTTTCCATAAGATAAATGCTTTTTTAATGTAAGTGGGCAATGTAAAAATTTTATTGCATGTAAAAAATTATTAGTTTTCAATTTAAAAAAAGTTTTCACCGGTATTCTTTAACGAATGAAGCCCGGGTACGATACCCTAGTAACAATAAAAGAGAAATTAAAAGAAAAAATTTTGTTTGTTTCTTTACATGGAGAAAGTTAAAGATTCCTGTTAACAGTAATTTGCATTTTACTCTATCATTAACGGTTTATTTTACTCATAAACGATAGCAAAATAATGTGCAATGGATAGATTAAGACATACTTTCCAAGAACAGGAACATAAATACTCAATTATTCATCGTATGGTAATTGCTGTTTGAAAATTTATTTACGCAGATCTTTTAACGTTGCTTAAGAAATAATATTCGGTTGTATTAAAAAAAAAAAGGTAAAGTATTATTTTTTTTTCTAAATGGTAAACAGTTTTGTGCATTTTTTTGCAATGAAATATATATACTAATATTTTATATTAAAAAATTTTAATATATTTATATTATAAATTAAATTGCTTTATCTCATTAAAATCCACAACATCATGATATTCTTTAATTTTGTCTTTATTAAACTGCATTTTTTCATTTTAAAATTTTACTGAAAGTTTTATTTTGTATAATATGCACTTTTCTGCAGCCATAAATTACGTTTTCTTAAATAATTTCAAATTGCCTCCGAAGTTTCTCTGTATGCTCCATTCTAAATAATATTTAGTAGTGTAGCAGGCATATCCTAAATATTTAAAGATTATTACGATATACGCACTAACTGAATATTCTCCTCATTTCCCGTCGCCATAATTTTGAGCGCACGAGTCTTCGTGAGAAACGAGTATGAAGAAGTTGTGAAAGTACGCGTGTTGCTTTTTTCGTCGCGTGGATTTCTTCTACTATCAATCAATTTGTAAATGTGTTCATTTTCTAAATATATATGTGTCGTGTAGTACAGAAGTATATATTAAACGTTCTTTTCTAACTGAATTCCAAAGTAAATGTTTCATGTTGATGCAATGTGTCAATTATTTAAATTGTGGAATCTACTTTTTGAAAGTGGAGACCACACTGTAAAAAAAAAAATGTTAACGTTCCATGTAAAATCCAGGAACGTTTCGCCTTTTCTCAGGTTTTCAGAATAATTTAGCTCTTTCCTGCGAAATTCTGGTTTTCTTATCTGAAACGTTCCTGAACGAAAGTTGGAAACAGCAAAACGCTGCGGCCGCCATTTATTATTTTTTTGCTATAATCCGTTGCTCGCGCGCGAGTGTCGAAAAAGAATTCCTTAAATGAATGTAAAAAAATCAATATGGAATGCAAATAAATCAACAGACTACATAATCCTTTACATCTCTATTGTCAAGACAATTCAGGTGAAAATACAATACCTCCGTGACATCGCTAACAGATTATCTCTCGTACTTGTCTGTGGAATGTTTAAGGAACAGACCGTGTAAAAAAAATACACCTATTATTTGGATCTCCATTAACCAGGGGACCATCAAACATGATTCTCGCCGATTTTGATTAATTTAAAGTATGTTTTAGAGTTCTTATCTCTAATTATTCTTGTGAAAGGATTTCTTCAAATGGGACTTAGATTTTCAGAAATTAGATGCCGAGGTTTAGCATACGTTTCAAATACCCATTAGTTTGCAGCTCTCAACGTGTCTTTCGTGGTGTGGACGCAGAAAGCTCGCACGCCACCCGTACGGCCCGAGTTCGATGCTACTCTTGACTTTTTTTTTTTTTAATTAATTTTATATTTTAACACTTTATTACAATTTGATTTAAATTTGATATATATTTGACACTTTGAATTGCTGCAAATTTGAATTTTTTTTATTTTCGGAAAAAATATACAATTACGTTTAGGTTTTTTTTTTTCATTAAAATTTATATGTATTTTATCTAACTTGTAAACTAACATAATTACTAACGAAAATCCAAAATATTTTATGTCTATATTTTTTTTCTAATTATTATTTACATTTATATATTTTTATATTTTAAGCAAAGTTCAGAAACAATATATCATATAAATATTTACTTTATTGAATTTTAACTGAAAATTTATTTTTTCGTGAAAATTATAAATAATAATTTTGATGTCAATTTCAAAATATTATTTCATTCTAACAAATAATGATAATAAATCGAAAATTGTCAACTGGAAATGTAAAAATCGTCTGCGGATCCCGCATGCTGTGAAATGTCAGTAATGTTTTGCTGTCAACAGAAATATTCCTGGTATTTCGCAGGAAACTTACTGGCATTTCTGTAGAAAGTTTTTAACATATACAGTAAATTTCCAGTCATTTTCAAGAAATGTTTCTTGGAAATAATGGGCAACTCAGCTGCCCATTTTTTCCCAGGAACGTTGCGGAATTTTTTTTACAGTGCACAGTAGCTTTTTAAAAATAAAATGCAACCGTTACGCATCCCACAAAATATTAATATGTTTCTTCTTAGGGAAGTTTTAAAAAAATGAGAACAATAATAATAAGAAACATCAAATAAAGGAATAGGTTTAAAAAAATACATAACATAAAGTCAGTTTCAAGACTCCCATAACGAACGCTATTTTTTACCAATAAGAAATTTGTTCTACACTAATGAATAAACATATCTAGATCAATAAAATATTTGTGTAGCAAATCGTTATATTTGGCGACGCATAGCAATAAAAGATAAATTAAAAGAAAAACACATAGAGTTCAGCACAGAAAAAAAAGGCTTTTGTTTGTTCCTTTACTACGAGAAGGTTAAATATTGCTGTTATCTGTAATTTGCATTTTAACTCTGTCACAGGGATCGTATGGGTGCCTGAATTCCCAGACTAAGAAATTCTTCGATACCAGTATTTTCTTATGGAAATCACCCCTGAAATAAGGCGAAATTTCGTCCGTTTAAACTCAGTTTCTTTTCCTATAAAAAATTCTGATATATGATCTTGAAAATAACGGTACCCGTACGAACCCTGTGTCATTAACGTTTCATTTTATTCATAAACAACAACAAAATTATACGCAATGAATCGATTAAGATATACTTTCAAGAATAGTGAAATAGAATAGTTTTTTAATCATTCAATGTAATATTTTATAGATTCATATTCATCGTAATATCCTTTAATTTTGTTTTTATTAAACTTCATGTTTTTGCAGGAAAATTTTTCTGGAAGTTTT
This sequence comes from Maratus speciosus, assembly GCA_963932465.1. Taxonomy (NCBI): domain Eukaryota; kingdom Metazoa; phylum Arthropoda; class Arachnida; order Araneae; family Salticidae; genus Maratus; species Maratus speciosus. The sequence goes on along the minus strand of OZ010794.1, from coordinate 418,154,542 downwards.
ATTTTGTATAATATGCACTTTCTTGCAGCCATAAATCACGCTTTTCTAAATAATTCCTTATTGTCGCTGAAGTTTCTCTGCCTATCTGATTCTAAATAATATTTAGTAGCTTTTAAAAAAATAAAATGCATTCGTTACGCATCCAAAAAATATTAATATGTTTCTTCTTAGAGAAGTTTTGAAAAAATTAGAACAGTAATAATAAGAAAAATCAAATAGAGTAATAGGTAATTAAAAATAATAAATAAATAAAATCGGCTTCAAAACTCCTATAGCGAATGCTATTTTTTTACCAATAACAAATTCGTTTCTACACTAATGAATAATAATGTCTAGATAAATAAAGTATTTGTGAAGCAAACCATTATATTCAGCGACATATAGCAATAAAAAAGAAATTAAAAGAAAAACACTTGGCGTTCAGCAGCGAACAAAAAGCTTTTGTTCCTTTATATGGAGAAAGTTCCCTGTTATATGTAATTAGCATTTTTACTCTGCTTTTAACGTTTTATTTTACTGACAAACAACAAAAACATTATGAGCAATGCATAGATTAAGACAGACTTTCCAAGAATAGGAACATAATTAGGGATGGATTATTTATCAATATATCAACAGATATTGATATTTCTTAACTGTCGCAATAACAATATCTAAACTTTGACTCTGTTGATATATCCCAATAAAATAACAGTGTTTAGCAAACACTGCAATTACGAACACGAGCTCCGAAAAAAAAAAAAATCATCAAATATCTCAAAACTCAATAAAATAATGTTTTGCGTTCACCGCCAGAGCCCCGAAAAAAAAAATCCATTCAAATGTCTTCAACCTCCTGCCTCATCCAAAACAGAAAATCTACCTCGATAATCTTTCTTTCAGCAGATTATCTACGTTAGAAATTATCCCAATATTTGCAATACTTTCCTTCACTATAAACCTATATTTCGTTCGACTGTCTGCATAAAACATTGAATAACACTTATCGTCCTTTCTTCTCTCATAACATTGGCCAACACGTATTGCAATAACTCCAGATATTGATACCTTATGAATAATCAAATGAGCACTGGTTATTCGTTGTTTCATTTGATACAGACGATAGCTCGTTATCATCGAGACTATAACGAAGCAGCTGAAATGCTCGGCATGCGAGCAGCCAATCACACCCCGCTAATGGCCTTTTGTTTACAAGTTGGTGAAAAGCCCCAGGTCAAAGCAGTCATTCACTGTGATGATTGGTTGCTTTTAAGAAGAGCTTCCCAGTCAGTAATGCCTATTCATATTGTGCTTTGTTATATCTTCTTTGTGGTTTGTCGTACTTTCGTTAGAGCGAAGTTATCTGGAGTGAATTTAATATATCCTGTCTTGATATTTTCAGCTATGAATATTTATCAAAAAACAAAATTTAAATTAGTATAAAACTATTCCGAAATGTGATTTGAGTATTTATATATTTTTTAAAGATTTCAATGTTGTTTTCTTGTAGTAAATAGATAGGAAAAGGAAGATATAACAACAGTGACTATTTTCTATTAAGAATGAATTGATTCCATAGAGAAAGATTGAAAAGCAACATTTCTGTTGCGTCTATCATCCACTGAAACCTATTTAATAATAAGTATATTAGCGTGACATGTGGCATTAAATTAATTTTCGTTTTTCCTGAGCTTCTTTTTCCTGTGCTAATTAAAATAAAATCGTCAACGTCCTAAATTTGAGAATATATTTTATTTTAGTTTGTTTCTATAATTTTCTCAGTTATTCGCAATGCAATTAAATAGTTAAAATGTTACTGATAAATAATGCATTGAGTAGGGAGAATAGTAAACATACTACTTTTGAAGGAAAATACTTTGAAACAAATGGTATAAGTGTAAACAAATATCAAACATTGGTTTCTTTTCTGAAATCTTTTTCGTATAAATATATGTACTGATTTTAATGATGCTTTGTGAACATGTAGGTATGAGACATTGATTCGTTTCTCTCTACATCTGTTTTTACTTAAATTGCTTCTGTTATACCATTTATGTTTCGAAATTAGAAATATTTCTATTTTTGCACAATTTAAGGTAGTTATCGCGATATATCACCAATATCAATATTAACTTGTTGATATATTGCGATATTAAATTTCTGATATCGTCCAGCCCTAAACATAATCAATCAATTGTTCGTCACATGGTAATTGCTGTTTGAAAATTTATTTATGAAGATTTTTAATGTCGTTAAAGAAATAATATTCGGTTGTATTAAAAAATGCATAATATTATTTTTTTTCTAAATGGTAAACCAGGGGTGTCAAACTGTGGCCCGCCAAATACCACTAAAATTTTAAAGAAATTATCTACAAGTTTAATCGCAGAAATTCTACGATTAGATAAGGCAAAGATAACTAAAAAATTGTAGTGGTATCCGGCAGCCCACAGTTTGACACCCCTGTGTTAAACAGTTTTGAGCAACTTTTTTCCAATGAATTATTTATATTTAAATTACTTTATTTCTTTAAAATCCAAAAATATTTTTGATTAACCTCTTCAGGAACGATTTTTTATGGTGAGAAAAAAATTACTTAATTTTTTTTACGATTTATTCATTTTATCTTAATAGGACTTCAAAAAAAAAACTAGGAGAACAATAAAAATTCATCCCCTCCCCCACAAAAAAATAATAATAACGTCTACATTTGTGGCCGCTGAGCGTTATTGGTAATTTATGGGTTAAAAGATTTCTAATAAAATAAAAAAAACTAACAATAAACTAATTTCGTACATTTCTACAAATTATTAAAACTTAATATAGGTATTTAATAGATCTGATTTTATTTTTATCAAATTTTTGCGATTTGTTCAAATAATCCAATAACACTGACTGCCGAAAAATTACTTCACGCTTTTTTTTATGTCTCTGACTATAACATCCGTGCAGCCAAACCATAAAATTTTTACTTCTCTTGTCGAGGGATTTTCTATAGTAAAATTTTTGTTCAAATTTTTTGATCAAATTTTTGTTCTTTTTATGATTGACAGTAATTATAGTTATAAGAAACTAAACATCCACATACAGTTGTGGTCCAAATTGTGGACACTTTTAGGTAGCTTTCATTACAAAAAGTAAAAAGCTACCTATTGCGGCCGTCCGAAGGAAAACACTTCGAGACATTTTGCTATATTTTCGCCGATCATGACCTCCAGATACCATCCCCCCCCCCCGTTGAAATGCTGGCTTATATATAAGGTTAGTTGGGGCAACTGGGCCATGATTTTACAATGTGACTGTGGAGCTTCTTACAATTCAGCTTCAAAAAGCTAATGTTCATTTGAATTAAAGTCTTAACTTCTGTAAACGTGTTCAGTTAGGTTCCCTCTATCAGACGGAAATGCTAAAAATTACATTTTAATATTTAAAAATATAAAAATATGCATATTTCATCTTTCATCTTTCCTCCCTCATGGGTCCAGTTGCCCCATAAAAATGGAGTAAGTGGACCAGGAGGGTCTATGTTCCACAGGCGTTTATTTTTTTTTTTCATATGGGATATCAGGTCCTGTTTGAAAAAGTGTAAACAACTTAAAATTTTTAAACCAGGCAGATCATGCAAATTATATGTCAATAAAGAGCATTGTAAGGCAAACCTTTGCTGTCAATGTGTCTAAAAGCACTAAAAGTGAAAATATTAGATTTATTTATACCAAAAACAAAAAAATTAAGTAAGTACTAACGTACTTTAGTATATAGGTAATAAGTATAAAAGTCACATGGATATTTTAAGGGAAAAAATAGCAAGATAAATCTATGAACAAACGGCTATGCAAGTACTTTATCTGTATCCAAGGTGTCGCATTATATAGGGAAAATTTTATTGTTCTTGCCAGAACCCTGAAAGAGGTAATGTCGTTGATGATCATTTCATTTAACATATTCTAAAGAAAGGTGAGATGAAGATATTATTTTCAAAATAGTGGTAGGAAAAATAAAAGTTTCCCTATAGAATTCGACACCTGTGCATCGCTCAATTTCAAGGTTTGGCTATCTCGCTTTCAGGGGCAGGGTACTTGCATTCGTAAAATGTGGAAATAATTTAATGACACCAGTATTTACAAGAGAATTTATTTGAAAATAAGTAAAATTATATTTTCGCGTACTTAATAAAGGTGAACTTTTCGTTATAAAATTCCGGTGCCAATGTGGCAATTAGGAATTAAAATTATGTGCTGCCATAACGGCATCACCTCCTCTCAAGGGGTCAAGAAAGTTGGTTTGATACTACCCAATATGCTTTTTTTTTTAAATTTTATTACATAATTTTAATAAGGCATTCCATAATTATCTTTATTGTGAGCAAAAAAACAATGGAGAAATTTACTTCCCGTTGTAAAAGAAACTCAAAAAAATTATTCATAACTATTGGGGTAACTGGCTCCAGCATGGTCCAGTTACCCCGGATACGTGTCCCAGTTTCCCCATTCTTGGAAAATTTATGGGGTAACTGGGACACCGGGCTTACATTTGAAATATGAAATAAATATGTATAGATACCTAATAATATAAACGTAGTTATATACCTAATCTTAAAAAATAAAGATTATTTAATAAAAGTGCATACAGTATTTTAATAAAATGACGTTGTTTTTTAAAAAAGAAACGTAAATTTTCGACAACCTATCACAACAAACAGAGGGTTATGATTGAGTTGATGCACGTTGCTTTAGGAAGTAGCGGTTAAGGGCATTGTTCACAAAAGCTAAAACTTAAAATACATCAACGGTTTTTTATAAAATAGCCTATGGCCCAGTTACCTCGTGGGTCCAGTTAACCCAACTAACCTTATATATATTTATATTTGAATTTTGTCATGCTGTAACTCTCGAATTTTTGAACCGATTTGGATGAAATTTTTCATATGCATAGTATCTACTAATGTCTCGACCGAGTTCGATGGGCAGCTTCATCTGCCATCTTGTTTGAAAATGGCGGCCATTGGAATTTTGTGTACACTTTTGCATATTTTTAGGTTTCCTAACTTTTTCTTTAAAATGACCTATGTTGTTAACTTACACTAGGAGACTCGTTAAAATATATTTTAATGTTTCTAGCATCCTGTTTAAAATGATACATAACAGTTTACATTTTGTGAGACGTAAAATTTTCTTTGACTATACATATATAACTATATATACATATAGTTATATGAGTATATATATATATCTATATATACGTCAGCCTTTCAACGGAGAGTGTTTTTGGTATCTAGGGGTCATGATCGGCAAAAATATAACAAAATTTCCCGAAATGTTTTCCTTCGGACGGCTGCAATAAGTAGCATTTTATCTACAACTTTCATGCTGACAAGTTTTTGATAGGACCAACTGTTATAGCAAAAACGAATTAAACAAAAATAGGGGTTGACGAAAAATTATCGCGTTAAGGGCGTACTCAAATCCAAACGGCCTATTTTCTGACTCATTTTTAAATTCATTTTTGCTTTCAAACGCATCCAATTGGCAGGTTCTCTTTTTCAGAAATTATATAATGTGCTGTATTGGTCGATTTTTTGATAAAGGAAGAATATATTTTTCAAAATGCTGTAAAAGTGAGCATTTTGAACTGAATTTCCCGAAGCGATAGTTCTGGAAACGAAAAAAAATGGTCTTACTCAGAAAATGCAAATTGTTTGCAAATCAAGTTCTAATTAATTGAACGAAAAATAAAAACGCAGGTCGCTGATAAATCTCTTCAAAAAATCACGTCTGAAAGTTTCATGTTTTCACTTTTGAAAATGAGTCTGAATTTGTGTCAGAAAATTGCGAGTTGTTGAGCTTGGAAAAATATTTTTTTTTAATACCGCCTTGATATGATTCTAATAACCCCAGTTCTTACAGGAAAATGAAAAAAAAAATTTAAAAAGTGATAATATAAAATTGTTTAACTGGGTTTCATCTCTAATCTTGATTTAGTTTTTGTTGGTGAAATTAGTACTTAACTTCGAAATCTACCTCCGCCTGTAGGCTGAGCGGTTAGGGATTTTTTTTCTTTTTTTTTTTAATATTGAGACTTAGAACGGAAATGATATTAGGTGAAAAAACACCTAAAATGAATATTTTACTTTAAAGTACCCATTTGTATGAGTATTGCACAATTATTATACATTGATATCATTCCATAAAACACATTGAAGCAATTTAAAATATAGATTTTTCTCTATACAGGGTTTTTGTTTTGTTAATTACTATTGATGTTTAAAAAAATAAAAGCAGTTTTATGTATAGTGATTTTCTTAATCTAATGACCGACTAATTAGTTTAGTTATTCATTAATTTAACTGAATTTAAATGAATGACATTTACAGAGTTCTGTAAATAAATTTTCATGGAATTAGTTACCATGCTTACTTATTTTTAAGAAACCCTATTAACAATGCGTTTTTCTCTTTATTTTTATTTTATTCTACTTTTTTTTTCTAGAGATCGCAGAAATAAAATTCTTCACTAATGCAATACTATATATACACCCAGACATATTTTTTGCATTAACGTAGAAACTCATTTTTATTAGCAGTATCCGTTGTGGACGCTATGTAAAAATAGTTTAATTTTCATTTTTTTTTCCTTTTCTCTGCTTGAAAACCTTTTTTAATAAATTTCTTAAAAAGAAAATTAGAAGGAACACATTAATCTTATTGGGATGCGTAACGAGGATACTCTTTATTCGAAAAAAGCACGCTAAATATCATGTAGAAAGTTTTAAAGTTCATGAATAATTCGGTATCATTGCAGAAAGAGTCTACTTGATTTATGACTGCTAAAAATACTAAGTACTAAAAAAAAAAAAAAAAAAAAAAAAAAAAAACACGAAAAAAAAGAGAGTTGATTTTCAAAAACCTTTAAACAAAAGAAAAGGACATTTAACACAAACAGAAAAGTGAATCTATTGCATAAGACCTACTTTTTTTCTAAAGGTGGTGTATGGTCGAACGAATTTCGAGTTTTGCATGCAATCGTGATGAATTGAATTCTAACATATCTGCGTGAATGAAGTACAGTTGTGGAAGAAAAAGCAAACACCCCCTACTAACTCTACAACAAAATAACTTAGAAGAAAGTTACTGGTAACAAACGATTGGAAATAAAGTCTATTTTTAAATGATGTATATAAAATTTGCTTTGGGGACTATCTACATATCAAAACGAACCCAAACATTGTTTTTTTTATATCGCAATACTTAAGTTTGACACCGCAGATTCCACACCCACCAATTAGTCTAAATCCACATTTCCATGAAATTAGTATGATTAGTTTCCGAGAAATTAATTATTTTAAAATGAGCCTATGTTAGGAGTTGTATCCAAATTGATGTTCGGTACTCCATTGCTATAGAATGACTATGTCTCTTCTATTAATGTATTATTTCATGACAATATGACAATTTCACTCTCTTAATATGTTTCGGCTATTGTCATCCCAGATGTTTCGTTAAAATGATTAAAATATTTTTTTTTCAAATTATGCTTTTCTTAAACAGTCTTTTTGATGTCTTTTGCTCATAATTCGAAAACTACTTGCAAAAAATTTTTGAAATTGAGAAATTGCATAAAGCAGGACATAATAAATTTAAATCTATCAAAAAAACTGTAGATTGCAATTCATATTTTTTTCGAATATTAATTTCATAATTCATATTATAAAATTTTTAAAATCGCAAATTTAATGTATTTATGTATGGGTTTTTTAGCATTATAATTAAACAAAAAAAAATTATCGCATTAGGAGTATAATTTCAGGCGATATTAATAAAAATAAAGAATTTAATTTAACATTACAAGCTTATCACATTAGGGGTATAATTTCAGGAGATATTAATAAAAATATCAAATTTAATTTAATATTAGAAGCTCTAAATGTTGAATGTTTATAATTAAAACTAGTATGTTGTGGCCATCACAAAACTTTCTTCTATATAAATCAGATCAATTAAATCATTTAAATAGTACAAGTAATAACAACGATTTAGCACCAATTCATATCAAAGTATATCTAAATTTGAAGTTGGATGAAAATTCGTGCATTAGTTCTTGAGATAGAGCTATAGCGGAAATTCTGAAAAAATGTACCATAGCAGCGCCACCTGTTGAGCGATTTACACCAAAAGTAAACACCACTAATCGATATCAAGGTATACCTGAATCTGAAGTTTGTTGAAAATTCAAGCATTAGTTCTTGAGATAAAGCTATTGCGGAAATCGCAAAAAATACAGCATAGCAGTGCCACCTGTTGAGCGATTTACACCAAAAAATAAAAAGCACTAATTTATACGTCAATTCATGTCAAGGACTAACTAAATCTGAAGTTTGATGAAAATCCGTGCAATAGTTCTTGAGATACACCTCTTGTGGAAATCGTGAAAAATGCAGCACAGCAGCGCCACCTACTGAATGATTTACACCAAAAATTAAACAGCTCTAATTTATATCAGGTACTAACAGAATCTGAAGTTTGATGAAAATTCGTGCATTTTTGGTTGAGTTAGGGCTATTGCGATAATCATAAACAATGCAGCATACCAGCGCCACCTGTTGGGCGATTTTCACAAAAAAGTAATCAGAATCAAACGATATCTTGGACTAACTGAATCTGAAGTTTTATGAAAATCCGTGCAGTAGTTCTTGAGATATAGCTATTGCAGAAATCGTGAAAAATGCCGCATAGCAGCGCCACCTGTTGTGCGATTTTCACCAAAAACCAATCAGGTCCAGTGTATATCAAGGTCTAACTAAATATGAAGTTTTGTGAAATTCCGTGCATTAGTTCTTGAGATAGAGCGCCCACAAAATTTTTGTCACATACAGACTCACAGAGTGACAGACAGACTCACAGACAGACATTTTCTAAAAACCATCAAATCGTGTTCTGGGCATCCTAAAACGTATAAATCCGTCAAAAACCGGAAGTCGAAATTTTTCACGAATCCAATACTTTCTTCTTGTAAAGATAGAAGAAAGTAAAAATTGTCATCCAAATGTCTTGAAATTTCATTTCTAGGCATAGTGTGAACCGAAGATTTAAAATATAGTGACAGAATTGGATGCAAACAAAGTTTGGTCTGCTTTTTGTAGATGGCCCCCTAAGAAAATTTTATGTACGTCATTTAAAAGTAAACATTATTTCCAATCGTATGCTACCTGTAATTTTTTTTCTATTATAATTAGTTGCAGAGATAATAGGGGGTGTTCACTTTTTTTTCCCCACAGATGTACGTATTCTTAATCCGCTAGATTTCACAAAGTGGGTCTGAATATACCTGAATTAATTTTCACCGTTATTTTGTTAAATGAAATGATAATTATGTATCTATGGTCGTACAGCTGGTAGGAATACGGCAGTAGGAGTTAGATACAGTAAATTTTGTAACATTACGTCTTTAATGTGCTAACTGAATCACATTCGAACATTGTCGAGCTTTACACATGTGATGAAGCAGGCAATAATTTCCAGATGAGCTGTTTTCAAAATACAATAGACTCCCTCAAATCCGTGCCCCACCAGTGGCCGAGAGGTTCTGCTCTCGAAGCTGGTAGACGGGAGGTGCTGGGTTCGTTCCCAATCGCGCCCGTCGGCCTAATCGTTCGGAGTTTTCGTGGTTTTCTTCGAACCTTGGTTCTCCAAGCGTTAATACGGGTTAGGTTCCCTTAGAAAGACCTCCACGGAAGGCACTGCCCCCCTTAGGGCCTATATCCCACGTGCAGATAATTGGCCGACATAAATACAACTAACCAACCAACCAACCAACCCTCAAATCCGTATAGCTTGAGACCAGGGGTTGTGCAGATTTTAGAATTACGCGGATTTCTGATCACTGTTTTGTTTACATTTTTTAAACAGTAACTTGAATGCAATAATACTCTTGAAATTATAATAAATGCTTACAATAAAGTGAAATATTAAAAACATTAAGCAAATTAATAAAGTAAAATAATAAAAAATTAAGAAAATTTGAAAAATGATTAAAATATTAAAAGTAAAGTTCAAGTAAAAAATAATGCATAAATATGCATATGCATAAAAACTAAGAGATATATTTTTTGATCAATTAATCAATAAAACTTTCGCTCATAAAAGGTACACTAATAATTTACATCAAAATCATAATAAAATGAAGTTTTATTTCATGTATAGTCAGTCTTATTAAGCAAAGAAGCTTGCTTAATACATAAATGTGTTTGCTAAAGAGATCACAATCGCCATTGATATCTTCAATCTTTTCGGAATTAAATTTATAATTCCATAATATTAAAATGTTTATTTGCTTAAAAGACGTTATAAAAACACATTAAAAGTAAATTAAAAACTTTTTATTTACATGTTTCAACTCATTTTCTGAGTCGTCGTCAGAATGTATAATAGAAAATTACAAATGCATAATGAAAAATGGAAAATGGAAAAAATCATCGAAAATAAACAAGTAATCATGTAACGCGCCCTATATTTTCGCTATTGATCGTGTTCTCTCTATGTCGCGATGCCGTAATTTATCTAACCATTCAACCCATAAATTCGGGATACCAAAGGATAAAGTATCGTTACAAACTCCTGAACCTCTTAAATAAATTTCAATGGACTCTCTTATGAATAATTGTAAATAAAAATTAGACCTGTAGATGATTTTACTCTCGTTAAAAAGTATGCTAATGTTCTCTATTTGATTTAGCCAGGATAAAGCAGTATTACCTCTATTGTATTTTATGTCCGCTATATGTTCTTTACATCTGATATTGAATTTTCGTTGGGTTATACCTATATAATGATTTTCGATTCCTCCCTGCCTAATAAATGGAATCATGTAAACCCCTGAGAGGTTATCTCTATTAATCGGATCAATTTTAGTATTTAAAAGCATCATTAATTTCGGAGGCGGCTTCGCGATCAAACATAAGCCAAAATTTCTCAAATGATTTTTTATATGTTCAAAGAAACTCGGGAAATAATTTGCTACAACCCTTGGTACAGATGTCATATTCGCCCCATATTGGCGCAATTTTTTTCTGTCGCCAATATCATATTTGCAACAGGTACTTAACTTGCGCCAAAGTGTCGTTATTTTGCTTGATGTGGTAACTCGGATTATGCTGTTTATGCTGTTGATGTTTTCGCCAAATTGGCAACCGAAAAAAATCGCGCCAATATGGGCGAATATGACATCTGTTTCCAACCCTTTTCATAGTGACTTCATTAATAGTTTTATTTTTATTTTTAGAAGTATCAAAGGAGCTCTGAATCAATTTGTTAATTAATTTTACATGATATCCATTATCTCTAGCAATACGTTTAATTTTCTCTAATTCATCCCCCAGATTTATATCAGAAGAAATCTTGAAAGCACGATTGATTAGGAACCTGAAGGTGAATAATTTGTAAGGAAATGGGGTGCATGCATCGGAAGCTATAACGTTTAAATCTGCGATAGGTTTTCGGTAAACTGAACGAATTAATTCATTCCCCTTTCGCTGTACCTCAACATCTAAAAAGGGTAATTTTCCTCCTGTTTCTAGTTCAAAAGTAAACTTAATATTATTGACGAGTTCATTTAACTTTTGTATGAAAATCATTAATTCATCTGTACTACCTCGCCAAACAATAAAAATATCGTCTACATAACGTAACCATACTAAAGGAACTATCTCAAAAGTGCTGAAAATTTTAGATTCGAGGGGGCGTAATTTAAATTCCGCCAGAAGCCCAGATATTGGGGATCCCATCGGAGCACCACATGATTGTTCATAAATAACATTATCAAAAATAAAAAAAATTACTTGAAATAATTAAGTTTAAACCACTCTTTAAAGTGTTCTTCATGCCAGATTCCTGCCAGGTTTCTGCATTATTGATAAAAGGTTCTAGGTTCTTGGTAACTTCTTTTGTATCTATGGATGGATAAAGGGAAACGATGTCCAAACTTGCTAAAATGGTCTTCAGAGATGTTGAATTTCTTGATTTTCTCAACGAAATCAGTAGTAGAGTCCACTGTAAATTTGGAAGGAGGCAACAATTTTTGAAGTAAGGGAACGTATGCTTTTTCTAAGAAGTAGGTAGGACTTTGGCATTTTGCCACAATCAAGCGAAGAGGACAATCTTGTTTATGATCTTTCATTTTACCCACTAATCTAGGTATGACAGCTTGTTTGTCTCAATTTAATTTTCATGAAATCCGGCCATTTCCCTTTTTCAATGATTTCTTTGGTTTTATCACAAATTTTACGTAATGGGTTATGCTTGACGGTTTTACATTTCATTTTATCGATACAATCCTGCATTTTATTAATGTACTCTTTCCTATTAAGGATAGCCAAGCGATTAGATTTATCAGTCTCGATTATGGAAATATCTTTGTATGATCTTATTCTCTTGATGGTTTTAATTTAAATAAAAAATGGATTAAGGGTTGCGGATTTCGGGGAGTCTACTGTAGTATCTTCATTGTAAAAAAAAAAAAAAAAAAAAAAAAAAACGAAGATTTTATTGGCAATCTAGACGCCAGTACTATTTCCGTATTTTTACGGAAATTTTCCCCCATAAATTACAGCAAAAATTCCGTTTTTATTCCTGATAAAAAACGGAATTTTTCTGTAATTTAGGGGGGGGGGGGGTGATTTCCGTAAAAATACGGAAATAATACTGTCGTCTAGATTGCCAGTAAAATCTTCGTTTTTTTTTTTTTTTTTTTTTTTTTTTTTACAATGATGATACTACAGTAGACTCCCCGAAATCCGCAACCCTTAATCCGTTTTTCATTTAAATTAAAACCATCAAGAGAATAAGATCATACAAAGATATTTCCATAATCGAGACTGATAAATCTAATCGCTTGGCTATCCCTTGCCCGTAGGATTTCCGTTTTTTAGTCCGTTTTTTTTTTTTTTTTTTAGCGAACTTTTCTTCGCGTACGGCAAATAATCAGTGTAACCATCCAAATTTAAGCTAGTGTTTGAAGATGGTGAATTTCTTGGGGTTAGCATTCACCTCTCAGTTTCCGTGCTTCAAGGTTATTTTTTTATCACCGTTAGATTAAAACTGCCAGCTCCACTGACATCCATCCTTTTAATACTTTTTCACACTCTTTTAACACACTCAACCTGGTTTTTGTGCGAAAAGGTGGAATTTTGAAATCTATTTTTAACCCACTCCCCTATATGCTATAATTAAAAAAAAATACTTTCACAAGTGTGTTTTTGATGACAATAAATCATTTTAATGTTTTCATAATTTAATTATAAATGAGGAGGAACCCGTCGAATTTCCACGAAAGAAAATGTTTAGAAAAAAAACTGTTACATTGATTTATAATAAACCTGCAAAATTAGGTTCAATAAAAATCCATCGAACTTTGGTTAGTCTGACTCATAAAACACACAAATATTAACAAATATTACTTTAATCTAAAGTTACCAAAATACTATTTATTTAAACTTCAACTGTTCCAAGTTATAGGTAAATTAAACTCTATTCGTATAGGTAATTAGTAAAACTAGCGGGCATGCTCGGTCAAAATTAGCTTTATGTTCAATTCGATATTTCATTCTCACTGTATAATTCTTGCTGTTTAGATAAAATTGGCATGATCCTAACCCACAGGGACCCACTAATCGAAATTTTTCGAACATACGACCTAACCAATGCTCTTCTCGAAACGAAAACGATAGAATACAAAATTTAGTCAAAATCGCTAAAGCCATTTTAAAGATAAAATTAGCTTGACCCACGGTAACAAAAAAATACCTGCTTATCTAAATTTATCAAACACGTGACCTATCCCAATGGTCTTCTCATTCTAGGAAACGGTGTAATAAGAAATTTTGTCAAAATCGTTTGAGCCATTTTTTAGATAAAATTAACTAAACCTTGACCCATAGTGACCCAAAATGACTGGCTAATCGAATTTTCTTGAGCATGCGACTTAGACTAATAGTCTTCTCGAACCCGAAAATGATAGAAAACAAAATTTAATCAAAATCATAAAAGCTGTTTTCTAGATAAAATTAACTTAACCCACAGTGAACCAAAAATGACCCATTAATGGAATTTTATCGAACACGTGACCTAACCCAATGATCTTCTCGTGCTCGGAAACAGTATAATACAAAATTTTGTTAAAATCGTTTGAGCCTTTTTAGGTGCGTTCATAATTATATAAATACGTAGCACCTATAGTCGCCGTTCAGTCCGTCCGTCCGTCTGTCTGTCTGTCCGCATATAACAGAGCAAAAACTACCCAACCGAATGGTCTGAAATTTTAAATATATGATTATTGCAAAATTTTGTCGAGTCATTTCAGATTTCATGAAAATCGGATGTATAGTTTAATTACAGGGACAGTCAAAAGTTTTTCTTTACATTACGGCCAATGGGAAAAATTATTGCAAGTGCATTTTAATGATGTTACAGCCTTCCGAATGGTCTGAAATTTAAATGTATAATTGTTGCAAAATTTTAGCGAGCCATTTGAAATTTTATGAAAATCGGATGCATAGTTTAATTACAGGGACAGTCAAAAGTTTTCCTTTACATTACGGGGAATGGGGAAAAAAAATATTGCAAGTGCATTTTAATGATGTTACAGGCTATGCACTTATGAAGTTAAAAAATATATACATTCAGAACAATATGGGGTGCAAAAAATAATTATAAAACTAGTTATAGTACGACCGCACCTCATTTCCCACGTTTGACGAGCAATTTCCAACTTGTTTAAAGATACAATTAGCTTGACCCACAGTAACCCAAAAATGACCGACTAATCGAATTTTCTCGAAAATGTGACTTATCTCAATGGTATTCTCATGCTCAGAAACGATATAATATAAAATTTTGACAAAATTGTTTGAGTCGTTTTTTAGATACAAATAGCTTGGCCCACAGTGACCCAAAAATGACCCTCTAATCGATTTTCCTCGAACATGTGACTTAGCTCAATGGTCATCTAATGCCAAGAAATGGTATATTACAAAATTTCGTCAAAATGTTTTGTGTCTTTTTTTAGATTCAATTAGCTCGACCCTGACCCATTGTGACCCAAAATGATCCACTGATCGAATTTTCTTGAACATGCAACCAAGCCCAATGGTATTCTCGCACCCGTAAACGATAGAATGCAAAATTTAGTTAAAATTGTTAGAGCCGTTTTCAAGATAAACTTTGCTTGACCCACAGTGACCCAAAAAAACCCCACTAATCGAATTTTCTCTAATATGTGAATTAGCCCATTGGTCTTCTCGTAATCCAAAATGACAGAATACAAAATTTAGTCAAAATCGTTACAGCCGATTTTTAGATAAAATTGGCTTGACCTATAGTGACCCAAAAATGACTCATTAATCGAAATTTCTGGAACATATGATATAGTCCAATAGTTTTCTCGTGCCGAAAACCGGTTGGATATAAAATTTAGTCAAAATCGATTGAACCGATTTTTAGATATAATTAGCTTGACCTTGACACATTTGTCCCAAAATGACCCACTAATCGATTTTTTCTAGTACATGTAACTTAGTCTAATGGTCATCTCATGCCCGGATACGGTATATTACAAAATTATGTCGAGATGTTTTAGGACTTTTTCGAATTAAATTAGCTTCACCCTGACCCATTGTGACCCAAAATGACTCACTAATCGAATTTTCTTGAACATGCGATCAAGCCCAATGGTATTCTCGGGCCTGAAAACGATAGAATACAAAATTTCGTCAAAATCGTTAAAGCCGTTTTCTAGATAAACTTTGCTTGACCCACAGTGACCCAAAAATGACCCACTAATCGAACTTTCTCTAATCTGGGACTTACTACATTGGTCTTCTCGTAACCGAAAACGACAAAATACAAAATTTTGTCAAAATCGTTACAGCCGATTTTTAGATAAAATTGGCTTGACCTATAGCGATCCAAAAATGACCCATTAATCGAAATTTCTGGAATATATGACCTAGCCCAATAGTTTTCTCGTGCCGAAAAACGGTTGGATATAAAATTTAGTCAAAATCGATTGAGCCGATTTTTAGATATAATTAGCTTGACCTTGTCCCATTATGACCCAAAATGACCCACTAATCGAATTTTCTCGAACACGTGAACTAGCCCAATGGTATTCTCGTGCCCGAAAATGGTAAAATACAAAACTTCGTCGAAATCGTTAGAGCCATTTTCTAGATAAACTTTGCTTGACCCACAGTGACCCAAAAATGACCCACAAATCGAATTTTCTCTAATATGTGACTTATCCCACTGGTCTTCTCGTAATCGAAAACGACAAAATACAAAATATAGTCAAAATCATTAGAGCCGTTTTTTAGATCAAATTGGCTTGACCCATAGTGACCCAAAAATGACCGACTAATCGAAATTTCTCGAACATGTGACCTAGCCCAATAGTCCTCACGTGCCGAAAAACGGTAGGATATAAAATTTAGTCAAAATCGTTTGAGCCGTTTTTTAGATATAATTAGCTTGACCTTGACCCGTTTGACCCAAAATGACCCACTAATCGAATTTTTTCGAATACGTAACCTAGCCCAATGGTCTTATCGTGTTAAATCTATTGTCCATGTTTATTTATTTGCTATTATCCTCTCATCTTTATTCTCGTGATACCTTTTATATATGATGTAACGTGAATCAGAAATTGTATTGTTTGTTGTTGTTTGAATATTTTCATGGAAGAAGGTAAAAGGCTTTACCGGTAAATAAATTATTTTTGTTTTGAGAAGTTAATTGACTTCTTTATGTACATTTTAAGTTCATAAATACATACTTGGCGTCCGCATTATATTCTGAAAGCTGGGTTGTTAAAATAACATCCTTTTTGAACGCTTTAACTAACATTGTGACGTCCGGCGCGACAGGACGTTTTACAATATTTATTTGATGCAAAATGTTTCAAGCCGTTAAAAATTTTAAAAAGGTCGACTTAAAGTTCGTGGTAGAAGAGCTTGGGGAAACAATCCCGCAAGATTATACGATTGGGACACTAAAGGAAATTATTTTGAATAGTAATGAATATAAACAGGATCCCGCTTTTGTACAAGAAATTTTATCCAATGCTGTTGCTGAGAGAAAGGAAAACGAGGCTAAGAAGTTAGAAAAGGAGAAGTCGGATCAAGAATTAAAAAAGCTAGAATTAAAGGAGAAGTCGGATCAAGAATTAAAAAAGCTAGAATTAAAGGAGAAGTCGGAAGTAGAGTTAAAAAAGTTGGAATTAAATCATCAATTAGAATTAGCAAAGATTCAGTCACAGGGACAAATGCAATGTGAGTACATTTCAAATGATTACGAAACTAATCATTCTAAAAAGAAATTTACGTTGCCCAAGTTGGAATTTCGCCAATTTGATGGTGATTTAAAGGAATGGTTGCCATTTTGGAGCCAGTTTGAACAGATTCACAATGATCAAGATATTGCGCCAGAAAATAAATTCCAGTATTTGATCCAAGCAACTATCACTGGATCTAGAGCGCGAGAAGTTGTTGATAGTTTTCCGCCAACTGGCGCTAACTATGCCAAAGCTATAGAGAGTCTTAAGGCTCGTTTCGGTAGGGAAGATCTTTTGGTTGAAGTGTATGTGCGAGAATTATTAAAATTAATTATATCTGTGCAATCAAAAGGAAAATTTTCTATTACATCATTGTATGATAAACTTGAGTTGTATTTACGAGCTCTTGAGACGTTAGGTGTCACAACGGATAAATGTGCTTCAATATTATATCCAATGGTAGAATCTTGTTTTACTGCTGAATTTTTGAAAGCGTGGAATCGAACACATACGAATTCGGTTAGTTCTGATGCAAAAGAGCGCCTAGATAATTTAATGGCGTTTCTCAAATCTGAAGTTGAAGGAGATGAAAGAATTAATTTGGCAGTGACAGGTTTTGGTTTAGCGAGAAAAGATGACGCGATCTTTAGAAAAAACAAAAGTCACAACGATGGTACTAAATATTTACCAACTGCTGCTACTTTATTAACAACTTCTTCAAGACCAGATTTAAGGAAAAATTGCGTTTTTTGCAAAGGAAGACATCTGAGTTCAGAATGCTTTTCGGCACGGAAGATGAGTTTTAATGAAAAGCAGAATATATTGAAGGACAAAAGATGTTGTTTTTTATGTTTGGCAACAGGTCACACAACCAAGCAATGTAGAGCTATCTTGAAGTGTTTCTTTTGTGATAAAAGACATGCGTCTGTGATGTGTCAAACGCTCGATAAGAATAAGCTGAATGAAAAGAAAGAGGAAGACACAGAAAAGTCGCCTGGAAAAGAAGTAAATATGGCCAATTTCAATAGAAATCCTAAAGTGTTCCTTCAGACGATAAAGGCAAAAATATTTTCAGAAAACAAAAAGAAAGATGTTAGACTAATTTTGGACTCAGGTTCTCAGAGATCGTATATTTTAAAACATTTAGCCGAAGAAATGAAGTACTTACCTCTTCGAGAAGAAAAAGTTTCTCATTCCCTTTTTGGCGGAGTTATAACAAAGGATTATAATCATCATTACTACAAGGTAAGATTAAGCGATTTGAAAGAAAATTTTAAATGTAATTTTGAGGTTTTGGATCAAAACATTATATGTGAAAATGTTATGCCAGTAGGAAAAGGATCCTGGTTTAAAGAATTATCGGAAAAAGGCATCACTTTGACGGATGTTGGTGAAACTCCAGAATCTATTCAAATATTGATTGGAGCCGATGTAATGGGAAAATTACTGACAGGTCGTAGAGAAATACTCTCGTCGGGATTAGTAGCACTGGAAACATTTTTAGGTTGGACCTTAATGGGAAAAGTGCCTCAAGATAATGCGTCTAAAGAAAATTTAGCTTTGTCAGTTATGTCTATGTTTGTAAAGGAAGCAGAGATTGCTGATTTATGGAAATTGGATTTGCTTGGAATAAATGATCCGATTGAAAAACAATCTAAAATGGAGATTGATCGTCAGGTTAAAGAGCATTTTTTACAGACAGTAAAAATGAATGAAGGTAATCGTTATGAAGTTTCTTTGCCATGGTCAGAAGATACACCACCTTTACCTGATAATTTGAGTTTAGCCAAGAAAAGATTGAGTAACATTACAAACAAGTTGCTTTCCAATAACATTTATCAAAGGTATGAAAAAGTACTTTTAGGGTGGCTTGATGATCAAATTATAGAGGAAATTCCACAGGCTGAAATGAACCTTTATGGAAATTATTTACCTCATCGACCAGTAATAAAAGAGAGCAGTACAACTCCCATTCGTCCAGTGTTTGACGCATCAGCTAGAATGCAGAACCATCCATCTTTGAATCAATGTTTGCATTGTGGGTCAAACCTTATTGAATTAATTCCTGACATTCTCTTACGATTTAGAAAAAATAAATTTGGTGTTGTAGCTGATATCAAGAAAGCATTTTTACAAATAGCTATTCGTAAAGAAGATCGGGACTATTTGCGTTTCTTGTGGTGGAGTAATCCATAAGAAAGAAATATTAGAATGTTTCGACATACTAGAGTGGTGTTTGGAGTCAAAAGCTCTCCTTTTCTTCTCGGTTCCGTCATAGAATATCACATTAAAAACGATGAAGAATACGACCCCAATCTTAAACAGCAATTGCTGAGAAGTTTTTATGTTGACAATGTCGTTGCTAGTGTCCACACACAGGAAGAATTGGAAAGGTTTATAACTGATTCTAAATCTCTTATGGCTAAAGGTGGATTTGAGTTGAGAGGATGGGAACAGACAGAAGAAAGAAACAATATCGAAAATAGCGAAGAAACTGCTGTACTGGGATTACAATGGAACAGATTTCTAGACGTTTTAAAAGTTAACGTAAGCTGGACGAAAGATATAAATATAGAAAAAATAACAAAAAGAATCATGCTATCAGTTGCACATAAAGTTTTTGATCCAATTGGTTTTACTGCTCCAGTTATGATATGTCCCAAGATGATGTTACAGAAAACATGGAAAGAAGGAATCTCATGGGATGAAGAAGTTACTAGTGATATAAAAAATGAATTTATTGAATGGTTTCATGAATTAAATTGTTTACAAGAAATTCAGATTCCTAGATATATTCAGTTCACCCCAGATAATTTAAAAGGTTGTACTCTTCACACATTTTGTGATGCAAGTCAGTATGCGTATGCTGCTGTTATATTTTTGAGGATAGCAACTAAAGATCGTGTAGAGTTATTCCTTCTTGCAGCGAAATCCCGCATAGGTCCTTTAAAATGTGGAACTATACCTAGAATGGAACTTTTAGCTGCTTTGATTGGTGCTAGATTGGCTAAATCAGTAACTGACGCTATGAGCTGGGAAGATATAGAAAGATATTTTTGGAGCGATTCCACAACAGTGCTTGCATGGATATCCAGGAAAGAAAACTGGTCTGTTTTTGTTAGAAACAGAGTTCAAGAAATAAAAAAATTGACTGATCCTGTTTTATGGAAACATATACCTGGTGAAATGAATCCAGCAGATCTGCCATCTAGAGGATGTAAAGCAAGACATCTGGTATCTCTCAAATGGTGGGAGGGTCCATCTTGGCTTAAAGATTCTAAAGAATATTATAAATATATGGATTTCAAGTGCCAAGACATAAACGAAGAAGAAATTGAAAAAGAAAAATTGAAGTCTACAAAATTACTTGTAAATGTTGATGAAAGTCCAGAGAAAAGCTGGTACCACCAGTATTTTTCCAGTTATGAGAAAATCGTACGTCTTGTTGGTTGGATACTTCGTTTCAGATATAATTCTTCTAATCCAAAGGAACAGATCAAAGGAGAATTGACAAATCTTGAATTTAAGAGAGCAGAAACGAAGATAATTTGGATGATACAAAAGGAATGTTTTTCCCATGAAAGTGAGGGGAGATTGAAAACTCTGGAGACGTTTAAGGATGAACAAGACATAATACGTGTAAAGACTAAGATTACGTATAGACAAGACAATATGGATTTCCTCATACCTATGGTTGTTCCTTCAAATCATGAAGTTGTCAAACGATTAATTTTACATTACCACCTCAAAAATTGTCATGCAGGTCCTCAGATTCTTCTGAATTTGCTTAGAGAAAAATACTGGATTTTGAATGGAAGAAGAACTGTGAGCTCTGTTCTATCAAAATGTACCATTTGTAAAAGATTTAATTCGAAGAATTTAGAATCTTCTCCAGTTTCTCTGCCAGAAAATCGAGTGAAAGATGCAGCTGTATTTCAAATTATCGGCATTGATCTGGCTGGTCCTTTGTTTCTTAAAAATAAACAGAAGAGTTGGGTTATCTTATTTACATGTGCCATCTACAGAGCTGTGCATTTGGAGCTTGTGACTTCAGCTTCTACAGAGTCATTTTTAATGGCTTTGCGAAGATTTGTATCTCGTAGAGGAAGATGTTCTGTTATATATTGCGACAACGGTTCCAATTTTGTTGGTGCATCCAATTTCTTAAAAAGATTGAACTGGAATCGCATACAGAGGTATGGAGCAATAAATTCTTTCAAATGGAAATTCAACCCTCCGACTGCTGCTTGGTGGGGCGGATGGTGGGAGAGGCTCATCAGATTGATGAAAGATCTATTAAAAAGAGTCTTAGGAAAAGCCTGTTTGAACTATGAAGAGATGATAACTGTATTAGCTGACTGCGAAAGTATTATAAATTCGCGACCACTAACTTACATGTCTGAGAAAGAGTCTATCAAAGCCATATCACCGGACATGTTTCTGAAAGATATTCATGAATGTGGTTTACCAGACGTTGATGCGGTTGAGGAAGGTTCTCTCACTAGAAGACTTAAATATAGGCTAGAACTGCAAAAAGAGCTCAGAAATCGATTTAGATTAGAATATTTGGGTCTCCTTATCCAACGACCAAATGGGAGAAGATTGCAACGTTCAATTGCTGTAGGAGATATAGTCTTGGTGGGAGCAGATAACAAGAAAAGAATCAATTGGCCCTTAGGACGGGTTACAGAGCTCATTCGGGGCAAAGACGGAAAAGTTCGTCTTTTGAAGTTACAAACGTCTCATTCGCAGATGATTCGGCCTATTCAAAGAATTTACCCTCTGGAAGTGTCATCAGTGGTTTTTACTGAAAACAGTTTTCCTAAACAAACTTTGAAGGAAAATCAGGTTGAGCCTGCAAAAGACGAATCGAAAATTAAAAAGACGAGATCTGGTAGAATGATAAAGGTTCCAGAAAGACTCGATTTATGATGTTTATGTAAATGTTGTATTTATTTAATGTGAAGTTTTGATTATAATATATAATCAAAAGGTGGGAGGATGTTAAATCTATTGTCCATGTTTATTTATTTGCTATTATCCTCTCATCTTTATTCTCGTGATACCTTTTATATATGATGTAACGTGAATCAGAAATTGTATTGTTTGTTGTTGTTTGAATATTTTCATGGAAGAAGGTAAAAGGCTTTACCGGTAAATAAATTATTTTTGTTTTGAGAAGTTAATTGACTTCTTTATGTACATTTTAAGTTCATAAATACATACTTGGCGTCCGCATTATATTCTGAAAGCTGGGTTGTTAAAATAACATCCTTTTTGAACGCTTTAACTAACATATCGTGCCCGAAAATGTTAAAATACAAAATTTCGTCAAAATCCTTAGAGCCGTTTTTAAGATAAGATTTACATACACACACACACACAATTTTTGCTCGCATTATAATATCTATCTATATTATAAAGGACAAACATATCTGTGAGTAACGCATACGTTATTCTAAGTAACTAAGTCAACTAAGTAAACATTTTAGTTATCTCAATGATTACTGATGATAATATTTGGAAATGTGATTTCAGTAGCTTTAAGAGTAGTTTAAATTAAATTTTAGCTAAATAGTGGCATGTAATAACGGTACTATTGGCTATGGACGGTAACTGCTGAAATCATTTTTTAAAATTTTTTATGCGTTTTCTAAAATGTTTACTTAGTTATCTTATTTACCTTATTTCCCTAAATAATGAAGTTTTGTTAAAGCATTCAGGATGTGTTGGAAAATGTTTCATATTATATGCTTAATGCATAATTTTTCTTTCTTCTTTAGTCTTATTTTGCATTTATTTTATTCTTAACTTTTTAGTCTTATACTGCTTTATAGAAACTTTGGCACAGCTGTCACATACACCCCATATTGGAGCGATTTTTTTCCGACGCTAATTTGGCGAAAACATCAACAGCATAAACAACAACATCCGGGTTACCATATCAAGCAAAATAACGACACTTTGGCGACAGTTAAGTACCCGTTGTGTATATGACATTGGCGTCAGAAAAAAATCGCGCCAACATGGGGCGTATATGACATCTGTGCCATAAATTGCTTAAAGGTGGTTTTTAGAGGAGTTATGCAGTTTTACGGTGAACTGCATTTAGTTTACTAAGAAATGGTACAGATGTCATATTCGCCCCATATTGCGCGATTTCTTTCGGTTGCCAATTTGGCGAAAACATCAACAGCATAAACAACATAATCCGGGTTACCACATCAAGCAAAATAACGACACTTTGGCGCATGTTAAGTACCTGTTGCTTATATGATATGGGCGACAGAAAAAGATCGCGCCAATATGGGGCGAATATGATATCTGTACCCAATTTATTCTCATACTCATAGTAACATTTACGAATTCTTTTGTGTAGCCCTGCATATGAACTGTAGCATTTATACACACGGTATAGTATGCATAAATGTAATTAAACATAAAAGCGCATATCATAATTAAAAATGCATTTCTAGCAATCATTGCTTATGTACAATACTTCGGAGAAAAGTTTCTTGGCGAGAAAGAAATTTGCCAACGTATTTTCTGGCAACCTATTTACTGCTTCATACTCACAAGCAATTTTTTCCATATGTATACAATTTGGTACAGATGTCATATACCCCATATTGGCGCGATTTTTTTCCGACGCCAATTTGGCGAAAACATCAACAGCATAAACAACATTCGGGTTACCATTACAAGCAAAATAACGACACTTTGGCGCCAGTTAAGCACCCGGTGCGTATATGACATCGGCGTCAAAAAAGAAATCGCGCCAATATGGGCGTATATGACATCTGTGCCAACAATTTAATATAAAAAAAGCTATTTACCCATTTTTATAAAGAAACAGAAGTAATTTTTGCACAGATGTCATATACGCATCGGGTTTGGCGTGATTTTTCTCTGACGACAATTCGGCAGAAATTTCGCTTTCGAATATGAGTTACTTATATATTTTTTAATTATTTGCTATCATTTTGAAAAGGAAATAACTATAAATAAATAAAAGTTTGAATAATAACTATAGAACAAAACAGTTTATATAATTTAAAAACAGAAATTAAAAGTAAATAAACAATTTATTAATAAATAAAAGATAATAGCCGGGTTACCATAGCAGGCAAAATAACACCATTTTAGCGCCAGTTAGGTATAGTAGGAGAGAACATTTTTGAGTAGGTATTTGAGGCACCCTGAAAATTTGTGCAACACTTCTTTTGTAATGCCTGAATACAAAATCGAATGTCTGGCTGAAGCATCGTGGCCCAAAAACTGTGCCAGACACGTGTCAAGTGCCATTTGGCACTTGACACGTGTCTGGCAAAGTTTTTGTGCCAACTAAAGTGTCTGTCATTTTCAAAATATTTTTTTCTAAACATAAATATTATTCTGCCTCAATCTCAGCGTGCCTCAAATACCTTTTATGGGTAGTCAAAAAATGGCACTTGACACGTGTCTGGCACACTTTTTGGGCCGACTAAAGTGTCTGTCGTTTTCAAAATATTTTTTTCTAAGTATAAATATTATTTTGTCTCAATCTCAGCGTGCCTCAAATACCTTTTTTTGGGGGGTAGTCAAAAAATGGCACTTGACACGTGTCTGGCACAGTTTTTGGGCCACAATCCTTCAGCCAGACTTTCGATTTTGTATTCAGTCATTACAAAAGAAGTGTTGCACAAATTTTCAGGGTGCCTCAAATACCTTCCCTAAAATGTTTAACAGCTCTTGGACTAGTATCCCGGTTCATATCTGCAACCTGTGCCGTAACTTGTACATAAAAAAATATTATATATATTTAGAAACGATTTTTTTATGTATATAAGTGCATATATAAACAAAAATAAAAGTTCATTAGATTTGTTTTCATAGCTGTTTATATATTTTGGCAACATATCTCACTTTCTGATGCCCGAATTACGCCAAGTTCTTTTAAAAATGCGCTATAATGGAAAAGTACCTAAATAAATAATTAACAGAAATAACCAATCATACAAACTAAAACTTTTTTTTCGAGATCAAAGCACTGTTTTTAATTTCGATTAAAAATACATATATCCTTGGATAACTTTAGTTGAAATTAGGTTCACGGCTTAATATCTCATTCCATAAACCTAAACAAACACAAGTGATTCATTTATCGTGAACCGTAAACAATATTAAATCATTGAGGTAATCATTCACAAAGTAAGTTCTCCAACAATCAATGGACAATATTCTAATGACGTCATAGTAGGTAAAATGGTGGCGGTATCATTTGTTTATGGTTTGAAATCACAAAGATTTAATTTTGCAATGTCTCTTAGTTACATTATTTTATTGTCATATTTATGAGCTCAGAACAAAAGCATATTTTTTCATTATTTAGTTATTAAAGACGGAAAAAAATTATAAATGTGCATGATTTGAAAAAATTAAATAATTTTCTTTCTTAATACTAAAAAAGATCATCGGGAAGTAACAGCGAGTTTAAGTTAAATAAGTTTAGCTGTTTAATTCTGTTGTAATATTCAAAATAACTGTATTTATTAGATTTCAGTAAACAACATCAGGGCCCGATTAAACTTTGAAGTTAGAGGAATTACAATGTCATTTCAGGACCTTTCTTTTGGAGAAGCTTTTCTAAATTCCACATATACATGGAAACTCTTCAGTGTTAGAAATATTATTCCTAGGACTGGCATAACATGAGAACGGCCTGCAATTTTATACAAGTTTTTGAAAACTACTTTATATCAGAAATTTTACTAAAAACTGGTTACTTTTTTGTTATAGAGGCCCACACTATTAGAATTATGACAAGTTGCAGCCAATTTCGCCAAAGTCGTAACCAAGATCGTGAAGGACACACATATAATACCATATAATATCATTTCATGAAATCGTATACGATAATTTAATAGTTTTTACCTTACCGTGTGTAATTTATTTATTAAGGCTTAACAATCTAAATTGTCCAATATATGAATTTAAAAAAATGTAAACAAAGATTGAATAGACATGACCGCAAAGAGCCTCAAATCTGCATAACACTTGGAACCAAACTGTACAGATTAGTGGTCTTCTACTTTACACAGTTTTTCATAAATGTGTTTCGTTCTTAAAATGTGTTATTTTTATCTATCACTGCGGAACAAACGAGAAAACTCATATTCTTGCACATGAGTTGTATATATCATTATATCTAAATTTCCGTCATTTTTGACGGGCTACCTTTCTAGTAAGATATAATGAAGATAAGTAAACATGATGAAATTATCAATTGAGGCTGTTATGCTACGCATTGCGGAAGAAATAATCAGCAAAAAATTTTCCACCCTGATACAATCGTAGAATTTTTTTTCTTTTTCTGGATGGCATCTAAACCTTACGTCATTTTCACAATTTACATATGCACCTCTCACACTGTTAAAATTGTTTTTAGGCGCAATTGGTTACTACTAAATATTTTTCCAAACTATATCTAGTCCCGTTTGTCAGCTAGAACTTTGCATATGAATAGCCGAACTCTTGACTTGTCCCTTTTTTCTGGTAAAATATTAAGGCTTATTAAAGAAAAAGTCAGCTTTCTTTTTAATATGACGTCATTTTTTTCATATTTCTATCATTTCAATAAAGCATTTTGCCTAGCATTAGTATCAACGGAATGAAAAAATTGTGAAATATAACAGCTTTATGAGGGAAATTCTGTGTTTTTAAAGCGTGACGTCACTTTCTGTTTAAATTTTTTAGGGGTCTCAGGAGTCAAAATTTGAAAAAATAAAAAAAGACCGTTTTCAACATTTAATATCTTAAAATGTATATGATTTTAAAGCACACTTTTTATTGAGATGAAACATATAAGTATGTTCTTTCATTTGATGTATTTAAAAAATTGCAAGAGGCAGAATTAGCAATTAAAGGAAGCTCCATACCATCAGACATTTGACAAACAGAAAATTGGTATAGCAGCTTACGAGCAGAATTACAAAATAAATATTGCAACTAGAATGAAAATTTTGGTGCCTACATATGCTTCAGATAGTAATAACTACCCTGAGCCTAAATAAATTTGCATTTGAAGAATTTTTATATTTTTAATACAAAGTTGTATTTAGCTAATACAAAATCTTGAAAATTTTAACAGTATAATCAATTAAAACAAATATTTTTGTTTAACAATAAAAAGGAAATTTTAGGTTCAGTATATACAGACTAACATGAAACATACGTTTTGAAAACTTCATGAAAGAAATTCAGAAGTTTTTGAGATATCTTGCGCGTTATGCCCAAACGCTTCATTTGGAGAAAAATGACTTCAAAGTTTCGGAAACGCCGCTTCACTTATAGGTGGGAATAATTCTGACAGCCATAACTTCTGTTCTAATGGGAATTTCAAGGAAACAATTATATCAAAACGTTCATAAAAGATAGGAGTTTAACATCTAAAAAAATTAAAAATTAGAATATCTTAAAGCTTTAAGAGTCCTAAGACCTCTTAAAAAAGTTATTTTTAATTGCAATAAGAGAATGGTATGAGTAAGAATCAATAAAGATAAAAAAACTCCATTATTAATCTTTTCTCTTCAACAACGGAAGTAATCCAATTGCCACGATTTTGAAGAAATTTAATAAAAATCGTTTAAAATTAAAATTAAAATTAAAATATAGAAATAGGAATATTTAAAAATATAGCTATAGCGGGCACATCTACAAATGGGCAGCTTTCATTTAAAGCAATAATTAGTAAAATTGGTTCAGTAGAAAGCTCATTGCAGATAACTAAACAGGCTTGTTTTTTAAATATGTAGATTGATACATGGGTTATAAGGCATTTTTCAGTCAGCCGGCTGCAGGTGATAAATCGCCAAATATTCTCTGTAATTTGTACAATTTTATACAAGCTGAAACAATAATGGATTTAATGATAAAGAGATAAACGCTAGCTAATTTAGGCCGAATGACTGTGAAACTACAACATTGAAACGCTTTAAAGGCTATAATATAGAAAATAAATTATAAATAAAAAATGAACTATGATATAGAGAATAAAGAGTAATAGAAAAAATTACTCTTTACCAATTAATAGTAGATTGTTTATAATCTACAATTATCCGTTGAAAAATCAATTTACAAATCATTGAAATGTAATCTTATACTATAATGCGAGCAAAAATTGTGTGTGTGTGTGTGTAAATTTTATCTTGAAAACGGCTCTAACGATTTTGATTAAATTTTGCGCCTTACCGTTTTCGGGCATGAAAGACCATTGGGATGGATCTCGTGTTCGAGAAAATTCGATTAGTGGGTTATTTTGGTTCATAATGAGTCATGGTCAAGCTAATTATATCTAAAGAACGGCTCAATCGATTTTGACTAAATTTTGTATCTAACCATTTTCGGGCACGAAAAGACCATTGGAATGGGTCACGTGTTCGAGAAAATTCGATTAGTGGGTCATTTTTGGGTCACTGTGGGTCAAGCTATTTTTATCTAAAAAACGGCTCCGACGATTTTCACTAAACTCTATATTCTACAGTTTTGGATTACGAGAAGATCATTGGGCTAAGTCACATGTTCGAGAAAATTCAATTAGGGGGTCATTTTTGGGCCACCGTGGGTCAAGATAAGTTTATCTAGATAACGGCTCTAACGATTTTGACGAAATTTTGCACCCCACTGTTTTCGGGCACGAAAAAACCAATGGGATGGGTCTCGCATTCGAGAAAATTCGATTAGTGGGTCATTTGGGGTCATAATGGATCAGGGTCAAGCTAATTATATCTAGAGAACGGCTCAATCGATATTGTCTAAATTTTGTATCTAACCATTTTCGTACACGAAAAGACCATTGGGATGGGCCTCGTGTTCGAGAAAATTAGATTAGTGGGTCATTTTGGGTCTTAATGTGTCAGGGTCAACATAATTATATCTAAAGAACGGCTCAATCGATTTTGACTAAATTTTGTATCTGACCATCTTCGGGCATGAAAAGACCATTGGGATGGGTCACGTGTTCGAGAAAATTGGATTACTGGGTCATTTTTGGGTCACTGTGGGTCAAGCTATTATCTAAAAAACGGCTCCAACGATTTTCACTAAACTCTATGTTCTACAGTTTTGGATTACGAGAAGACCATTGGGCTAAGTCACATCTTTGAGAAAATCCGATTAATGGGTCATTTTTGGGTCACCGTGGGTCCTATGTTTATCTAGGTAACGGCTCTAACGATTTTGACGAAATTTTGCACCCTGCTGTTTTCGGGCACGAAAAGACGATTGGGATGGGTCTCGTGTACGAGAAAATTCGATTAGTGGGTCATTTTGTGTCATAATGGGTCAGGGTCAAGCTAATTATATCTAGAGAACGGCTCAATAGATTTTGACTAAATTTTTTATCTAACCATTTTCGGGCACGAAAAGAACCATTGGGATGGGTAACGTGTTCAAGAAAATTTGATTAGTGGATCATTTTTGTGTCACCGTGGTTCCAGTTAAGCTTATTTAGATAACAGCTCTACGATTTTGACGAAATTCTGTAATCTATCGTTTTCGGGCACGAAAAGACCATTAGGACGGGTCACGTGTTCGAGAAAATTCGATTAGTGGCTCATTATGGGTCAGGGTCAAGCTAATTATATCTAAAAAATGGCTCAAGACATTTTCACAATTTTTTTTTTTTTTAAATACGGCCGTTTCTGGTCATGAGATGGCTATTGGGCTAAGTCACATGTTCTAGAAAATTCTATTTTGGGCCATTTTAGGTCATAATGGGCCAGGTTGAAGCTAATGGAATCTAAAAACATGCTCAAACATTTTGACCAAATTTTATATTATACCGTTTCTAAGCATGAGAAGAGAATTGGGCTAAGTCACAGTCTAAGGGTTTTTGTATCAACGTGGGTCAATCTTATTTTATCTAGAAAACGACTAACGATTATCACTAAATTTTGTATTCCGTCGTTTTTAGGCTCTAGAAGAGCATTGTGTTAGGTCTCATGTTCAAAAAAATTCGATTAGTGGGTCATTTTGGGTCACTATGTCTCAGGGTCAAGCTAATTGCATCTAAAACAGCAGGAATGATTCAGTGGGAATAATATATAGATAAACACAATGCTAATTTTGACCGAACTTTACTCGGTCATTCCTGTTAGTTTAAATAATATTTATTTTATTTTATTGCCGGTTGCCGTAACTTTAAAATAATCACTGCAATATATATACATACACGCACACACACACACACACACACACACATATATATATATATATATATATATATATATATATATTATGAATTCTACTAGGTCGCGCTTTCTACTAAACGTAAAAAAAAAAAAAAAAAAAACGAATTTTTTAAAATCGAGTTTGGTACTTGCACCAAATAAATGGATTGTAACGGAATTGTTTGGAAAATAACATGAATTGCAGCCAAAAAAATTGGCGTCAGTTTCAACATGAACATTAAATGCTTAGAAAACAGTGGTCTTTAAAAACTATTTTTCCTTTTATACTTATTTATTGCTTTACATAAATTGTTTTTATTGTTAAATGTTGTGTCATGCTAACATTTCTAGCTGACGGATCCGATGGGGCCGCATGGAAACAATCATATAGGTTCATTCTCTTAGAAACGTATGAAACGATGTCGCACATCTATTAAAAAAAAATTGTCTGAAATTTGTTTATAATAGAAAAATCGTGTGGTATAACCGAAAAATGTGTGTAAATAATTGAGTAATTAAAAAATACGTGTATTCATTCATTTTTCATATAAATAACGTGACTATAGATCCTGGCGAATCATGTCTGTCACAGTGATAGTTCTTATCAGTTACAGGGAATGTAGAGTGTATATATAGCTGTTTTTTCATCATACAATATTTATTTTTAATTCAGTGTTTTATAAAGCTAATCTAATGATAACTTACAAATGCGATCCAGTTTATTTGAACATCGCAATCTAAATCGAAGCCAGCATCTTGATGAAACCGGAACTTTAAATTTAGATTTTCCTTGAATATACAAAATTTTTAATGATTTATTATACAGAAAAAATATTTCTTTTAAGTCGATAGGGGTAATTATTCTTCCTCAATTCTTTAGATATGTGTGAAATTTTGTGTTAAAATTTAAACTAAAGAAGTCAAGCAAGTAGATCAAGAAAATAACAGAGCATCTTTCTTTAAACCTGGCCCATCCCTCAATGTGTGCTTGAATAAAAAGTAACTGGCTCACAAGTGGATATATCTGAACAACAGTAAGGCAGAAACTAGCTTTTTCCGAATGTAAAATACATCTGAAGTAATTGGCAAAGAAAGCATAACAAAGGAATTATCCATTTTAAAGGTGTTGCCCTTTAAAAAAAGACAGATGAGTTTTTAATCTATTAAAATACACGATGTCCATAATTAAATGACCCTATTTTTAAGTTGTCTACAGACGAAATAATTGTTCATAAAGTTGTGAATCTATGAATTACGACGGGGAATTACGAATTTCTTTACTCAAGCATTCGCTATCAGTTTCTTTTGTCATTTTTTTTCTTTGAGTAATGTTGTAAGCTAAAAATAAATGGAATACAAACAAAATTGAAAAGGATTTTTTTTTCTTGAATTTTAATCACCTTATTAAAAGTTAAAAATATATTCACCCCAGAATAATTGTACGATGTTTTATTATAACTAAATTATACAAACTTTGTAACTTTTTTTCATATATTAATTAAAAACCTCTATTCATTTTCTGAATTTTACTGTATTACATTTTTTCGTAACACTTTCGATTATATATTGAATGAAGCTTCTATTTCTTTTTGCTCTGCTATATGTCATACGAAGAGATTTTTACGCATGAAACTGCTTAAAAGTAGTATCTAAATCTGACTGTTTTCAACAGATTTAGTCTAAAAATGATTTGAAATATCTGAACAATGTAATACAAGGTTTATAAAATATATGAATCTTAAATAGTATTGAAAAGGAAATGGGTAGGTCGTAAATATCTATCGCTCTAGGGCAGGCATCGAGGCATCCCACGCAGTAGATAAATTTACATCATGACATATACATTTTAAATTTTAAAATCAGATAATACATGGAAGACAATTAACGTTGTTGGGAAAGGGAAAACAGAGAAAATGTGTTGTGATGGGGAATAATATTTGTTTAAGATTGTTAAAAACAAGAATCATGAAATGATTCTAGTGCATTGTGTTATCCATATCCATAGGAAGAAAATTTGATGTCCAATGCTTTTCCAAAAACCCTTAATAAGATATAAAAATGAATTACAAAATGCGTCAATGTTATAAATTTTAATGTTAATTGTGAGAGTCTCTTCATAAGATTTTGTGAAGATAAATATGCACGCCATATAAAAACTTTCCGTTACATTAAAGTAAGTTGGAAAATAACAAAACTCTTTAGCCTATTGCATTTACAGAATTATGTTAAAAAACCATTTGTGACAAAAGATTAACCTCTTTCTTAAGTTAAATAATGTGAATGGCATAGCTATTGTTAAGGCTAATTTTACGCAATTTTTGTCAGATTGGGGACTTTTTTGTCCCTAGATTGTTGATCGTCGCCGCAATTTTGAATTAGAAATATTCCGCATATTTAATAACAGATTAAAAATTCTGAAAAATAAAGCAAATTATACTATTTTAAAAAAGTGGTGACAGTCAAATAATTTGATTTAACCCATAAATGCCTGATTTTTCAAAAATCATTGTAATAAAGTTTTCCGGCTTTCTTTTTTTAAATAAATCATGGGAAAAATACTTGAAAAAATCATATTTTGTTTTAAGTATGGTTTACGGCTAAAAAAACAGTTTGTTACTAATCGGCAATACTGGTCTTTAATTGAAAAAACAGTTTATCTTGATAAAATCCTATAATATTAAACGCACAAGAATTTTAGGAACTATAATTAAAAAAAATTGCTCACTGCAGAACAAGATAAGGTATTTCGCAAGCTTCCAAAAAAAAAAAAAAAAGAGTAGCAATAATTGAAAAAATAAATCTATCTTTATTCTTAAACAGCACAACTGTTGCCATCTACATGTTGAAAATCGATTTAATAATATTTTCAGAATGTATTTTATTGGAAACATTAGGCATTATATCTTCAATATTACTCTAATAGTATTTTAGAGCCTAAATTGGGTATGTTGCCGAAAAGCAACACCTTGCATTTAAGGGTTAAAAAGTCCCCAATCTGGCAACACTGTGTTACGCTTCCACCGTGTGATTTGAGTTCAACTTTTAAATAATAACAACCATATGTTACAGAATCTCGGGGGTGGGAGGCATCGTGGTTTTTACAAATGCTTTGGTGGGGCGTGACTAATAAAACGTTGGGAACCACTGCACTAGAGGGTGTTTTTTTTTTAATGAATGAGACATTTAGCATACATTAATGATAGCTTAGTAATTTAATTTATTACCTTTACCTGAGGTTTCAGAGGTTTCTATTTATAAAGAATGGTTTTCGGAATCATGGGTAACTCGGAAATTTCTATTGTATGTTTCCATCCGTGGTTATGTTACAATAAGTAACACTTGTCGTTTGTAACAGTGTATACATTTCCTTACGAATAAACATACCCATTTGTAAATGGGAAAACACATTAACTCCTTGAGGGGCACCGGTATATTATATATATCACATAATTTGAATTCCCAAATGCTACATTGGTACCGGAGTTTAGGAATTAAATTTCCCTTAATATAATTTACGCGAAGAAAAACTTTTACTTAGTTTCACACAATTTTTTTCTTAAATACCGGTGTCATTCAATCATTTTAACATGCCCCTGAAAGGGTTAAGAACTTGAATTCATAATAAAGGGATGGAATTTGTTTAAGCGAAAAAAAGTTCAAAATGTCGCCGCCAGAAGGCGTTTTATAACGAATTAATCCTTTAGCATACATTTACGATAGGTTAGAAACTTCATTTATTAACTTTACCACGATATGTTCTTAGCATTTCTCAGAACCCACTACGGTTAAATTTGGAACATGCCACCTTACGATTCCGGATTGTATCCGAAAATAATGACCGTCATGTGGAACATCTTTAGTTGTAATAAAATTTGAGTGTCTATCGTAAATGTATGCTAAATGTGTAATTAAGCAAAAATCGCCCTTTGGCGGCAAAATTTTGTACACTTTTTTTCCCCCTCAAACAAACTCCCATATCTTTATTATGACCTCCACAAAATTTCACAACATTCTGAACAATAGTTTCGTCTGTGGGTGAATATCACAAAATGTGAGATTTTGAAAACCAAAATTTTGAAATTTTAAATCGTTTCAACGCATCTGATTTTTTTTAAAATGTTGATTGAACAGCTGAATAAAGGAATTTTTATGTAAAATTGTTAAAGTTTGAAGAGCTTAAGTTCATTTTTATGTAATTATAATGTTGTGCCATTTTCATGGGATATGTATGACAGGATAATGACAATTTCATTCTAAAACATATTTTTTTTTTTTATATATATATATATATATATATCTAACATTTTACTTTTGTTTAAAGAATATGTTTCCTCTATAGTATCTCAAATTCAGTGTAATTTTCAGTTTTATTTGCAATTTATAGATGCCAGGAAAATGACATAATAACAGTCTACTCAATTTTTACAAAGCCATTAAACACATTATTTTCAAAGAAATATATAAAAGATCTTGCTGATAGTAATGATTGTACTACGTCTGACTTGAACTATGTCAAGAACAAGAAGAATTACTCTGCAACGCTATTTTTATACCTCATGAAGAACTAAAATGAGCAGGCCAGAACAATTACATTTATTTTCAGTGACAATCATATTTTAATTATGGAAAATTATTTGTAAAATACAGAACTTGTTACCTTCCACATATATGTGTTATATAATGTATAATTATTAATTAGAAATAAAAAAAAAACTAGAAAAAGGTATTTGTACATGGTAGCAGAAAGTCTTTTACTTTGCACGCATCACAATGTGACATGCCAGGAAAATGACAATCTGAAATTTTAAGTCTTTTAATTGCTTTATTTTTGCATTATTATGAATATAATATGTGTTGAAAATACTTCTAAGAATATTTTTTATTAGAATGTAAAAAAGAAATTATTATGAGGTCTGAAATTTCCATATTTTGTGATATTGGCCTTTGTAGACATGCTTAAAATACGTTCGTTTATTTATGGACACCCTGTACAATATAACTACGAATAAAAGTATGCAATAGCCCATAACGAATTACCAACGATTCAGAAAATAATTTTTTGATTTAAAGATATAGGAAACCTATACATTTTCGAGATTTAAATAAGCATTTTTGAAAACAAAGCTTCTTTTGCTGCCACTGATTTTCGGAAAAGCTTCCGAGTGCTTTTTATAGTGTATTAATCAGTTTTCCAAAACAGGATGCTGGAAAATTCTCAACAAAACATTTTCTTTTTCAGTAAACGTGTTTTAGATGCAAAAATGTTAAATAACAGGATTAATATTAATATTAAAATTAATATTATTGTGCTACTGTCGGATGTATATGTTCTATTACGCAGCTGAAAATATTTCATTGAGAATTGATAACATCCTAATAACCGTTATTCCTGTTTTAGAAAACTGATTAATAGACTATAAAAAACTATTCGAAAATGAAAACATTTCCGAAAATCATTGGCAGCAAAAGAAACTTTGTTTTTATAAACGCTTCTTTAAATCTCGAAAATACATTGCTTTCAGAGGTTTTGTGTTTATAAAGAATGCTTTTCGGAATCAAGGGTAAGTAAGGAGTTGTTATTGTATATTTTCGTTCGGGGTTAAATTCTGCTTAGCTGGAATAAGAAATATTTGTCATTTTTTACGGTGTGCACATTTCTGACATATAAACATACTAATTCCTAATTGTAAAAAACACATTAACCACTTGAATGGTAGTGGGATATAAAGGGCGTAATTAAAAGAATGTGCCAGTCATAAATTTTAATGATATCAACTGTAAGCGTTGTAGAGTGTTGGTACAAGGTTACAAATAAAGAGTAACTCAAACAGTTTCAGATAAATGCATGCGCAAGCGCTGCTTTGTTATTCACTCGTTTGCAGTGCCACACATGCAAAATCTCGACTCACGAGCATAAAGCGTTCTTGCTGAGCTGAAGATTTAAAAGCCCTTAAGCTGCGTTCTGACGCGTATTTTGCCTACTTCTCTAGTATTCTTGGAAAATCTTTTATTCTGAACCCATCTGCGGTTTATTCACAAAAGAATGAGGGGAATCAACAATGGGTCAGGAGATAAGGAGCTCGACTCTACTTGAAGAAAAGGCTCCTCTTTTGCCGGACATCAGTCCCTTTCCTGCTAACGTAGTTAAAAATCAAAGACACCGAAAAGCCACAAAAAACAAAGCCGACACTGGTAACAGTTAGAAGGATGGTGCGCACGCAGCCTTAGAGCCATGAGATTTTTTCCTTTGGGGCTTTATAAAAGATCTTGTCTACGTTCCGCCGCTACCTCATGATTGCCAGAGTTGAGTTGAGGTCACAGAATTCAAGATGCTATTGCTTCCATTACTCCGGACTTCTTAACTGAATTACACTTTAGGTGGATTATGTGCCTTATAAGTAAAGGCGCACATATTGGACATTTCCGAGAAAAATTAGATTAGTTTACCGTCAATTTGATATATGATTTATTATATATAGTATAAATTAAACTCTTATAATATACCATTGAAACTGGGACATTCTTTTATAGGCAACCTATAGTATATCCAACTTAATTTGAATGAAGATTTGCACCAAATTTTTCGTATAAAGATTTACTTTTATATTGTAGGTTTAAAGAAATCCTCTGTAAAATTGCTATCCAAATTTACCAATATATTCTTTTTAACCATTTGGAAAAATGGTTATTGTTCTCGTCAGGATGGGAAATGAAAAGCAAATCTGAAGGTTTTCATTGGTTTAATCCGCAATTTATTCGTTTTCTGATTGGTCTATACAGTAATCTGTATTTCCCTTTAATTTCAACAACGATTTTCTGTTGCCACTATGACAAAAAAGTAATAAAAACTACCAAAAAAAAAAAAAAAAAAACTTAGAAACAAATTGAGATACAGCTTTCAAACAAATTGCATTTAAAAGTAAATTTTTTTCTCTATCCGACGGTGTAAAAAGTAATATTGTCGGATGTTTAGAAGTTTAAGAATGAAATTTCATTTAAAATTGGCCGTCAGATTTCTTAGAGATCTGACGATGGAAAAGCCTTTTCCCGAACAGCCAATGAAATGCTTGAATATTTACGTAAGTTTCAGGTGGATAATACTTAAGTTTCATGAAATCTGACGGGTCGCAGGCGATATTTTTGGCTTGCAATTTTTTCGTGTAATAACATTATCAATGCTTAATTCATGGCGTACGTAATGTAGGATCAACTCCGTGTGATTTTTTATGTCTTAAATTTTAGTCTTAAAAAAAATCGTTTTCCAAATGGTCGTTGTAATTTGATAAATTGCTTTTTTTTTTTTAATTTTTTAATTCTGGTGTGAATTCAGCATTTCAGAAACACAAAAATTTGCCCCTGGAAGGGTTATTATTGTTAGCCGGGAGTCCTCGCTTTGAAAGGATAGCGTTTGTCTGACACAAAAGATTGAAGAAGAATAACATTGTCAATGATGCCGAATTTGGAAATATTTTTATTCAAAATACCTATCAGAATCTCATATTTTTAGTATCATTTTACTTAATCTTGAATTTCGGTCCTTAAGTAAAGCGAAAATTACGTTTCAGATTTTTTGATAGACATTTTAAATAAAAAAATTGGCTAATAATAGTTAAGGCTGGCAACTCTTTTGCGCTTT
This sequence comes from Maratus speciosus, assembly GCA_963932465.1. Classification (NCBI taxonomy): domain Eukaryota; kingdom Metazoa; phylum Arthropoda; class Arachnida; order Araneae; family Salticidae; genus Maratus; species Maratus speciosus. Next base: position 418,116,401 of record OZ010794.1, on the reverse strand, counting down.
CCGCAGTTTAATTTCATTGTAAAACAACAATCCGGAGCAAGACGGTGGGATTGCATCTTTAATCATCCTTCCAAATAATATATATTTTGCAACAAAATGGAGCTTAAATTTATTTAAATATTTTTCAGATTTTTTTCAGGTAAATAGCAATGTATATATTTATTTTTTCTAAAACTTATGAAGTTCAATTTAACGCCTAGTTAATATTCCAGCAGCAGCATTCAAATACTTATTTATCTGAAATTTACATTATTTTTATTCGGTAAATAAAGTAACAAGAGTATAATTACTTAATATTTATGTGTATGTATAATAACTGGATATTATGTATTTAATGATTTAAAAAACGAAAAGGTACAAATTAATTTCCAGAAATAATTTACTAGAAAGTATTCTTAAATATGTGAGGGGTTTTTTTAAATAAATAAATGCGAACAGGTTTTCAACTGCGTTTTCTATATTTTATTTTTTTTGAAATAGAAAATGCATTTTTGAACCAATTTTCGTTTAAACAGCAATAATAATAATAAAAATAGGCTAACTATTACGAATTCGGAAGGTACAAAAATCTAAATGAAATAATGTCAGATTAAAAAAAAAAAAAAAAAAAATGAATAAATAAATGAAAGGTAAGTTTCTATTAGCGTAACGTATTTTAAAATGAAATGAATATTCTTTATCACTAACTATAGCCTTTAAAAATAAGTTTTGTATAATTAAAAGTAAACACAACTTAACAAAATAAATACTTTTTTTCCATCTCCAATATTAGAATGTTTAAAAATTAAATTACATTTCTTTTCTTGACAATAAAAAAAAATAATCATTTTTAAGAAAAAATATCTCTGGTCTGTAATTTTTGAACTGTTAGATTTTAACGTTGAAGTAATTTTGATACAATTATAGAAAAAACTTATTCAAATCGGGCCGGTATACAGAATGTAGGCGCAAACATTTTCTTTTTTTTTTTTTAATTGAATACTCTAGTAGATATTTTACATTAAATATATATATTTATCAGATTTCCCTCAAACAACACTAAAAAGCATATTTTGTATGAAAAATATCAATAATGTTTCAAATGAAAATCAAATTTCAAAGCAATTGCTTAAAAGGCGCAAAGGACAACATAGTGAAAAAGATTCCAAGCCGGGACTCGAACCCGGGCCATCAGTATAGCGCACTGACGTTCTACCGACTAAACCACTTGGAACGATTCACAGCTCGGAAAATTTCTCACTATTATATGTTGGCAAGGCTACAAACGCAGCACAAGATGGAATATTTATTATATATTAGTACAAGATTCGGGTCCCGGCTTGGAATCTTTTTCACTATCTTGGCCTTTGCGCCTTTTAAGCAATTGCTTTGAAATTTGATTTTCATTTGAAATATTGTATCCAAGGCGAATGTTTCTCTCTGGAATAATTTCCATGTATTAATATAGTTTCTATCGATGCTGGATTTAATTATGTTTCGTGTTAGCCCCAGGTTGGTGGCTCACGATAAATATTCCATCTTGTGCTGCGTTTGTATCCTTGCCAACATATAATATTGAGAAATTTTCCGAGCTGTGTATCGTTCCAAGTGGTTTAGTCGGTAGAACGTCAGTGCGCTATACTGATAGCCCGGGTTCGAGTCCCGGCTTGGAATCTTTTTCCCTATGTTGGCCTTTGCGCCTTTTAAGCAGTTGCTTTGGAATTTGATTTTCATTTGTAATATTGTATCCAAGGCGAATGTTTCTCTCTGGAATAATGTCCATGTATTAATATAGTTTCTATCGATGCTGGATTTAATTATGTTTCGTGTTAGCCCGAGGTTGGTGGCTCACGATAAATGTTCCATCTTGTGCTGTGTTTGTAGCCTTGCCAACATATAATAGTGAGAAATTTTCCGAGCTGTGTATCGTTCCAAGTGGTTTAGTCGGTAGAACGTCAGTGCGCTATACTGATGGCCCGGGTTCGAATCCCGGCTTGGAATTTTTTTCACTATGTTGGCCTTTGCGCGTTTTAAGCAATTGCTTTGAAATTCGATTTTCATTTGAAATATTGTATCCAAGGCGAATGTTTCTTTCTGGAATAATTTCCATGTATTAATATCAATAATGTATTGAAATAAAGTTTTAAAATTTATTAAAAGCCACACTTCCATATTACCCGCATGTCAAGAATTAATAGTCGAAGAAATTGCCCGATGTTTCGCTACTTGCACTAGTTTGTTTTATTTTATTATTATTATTTTATTTTATAACTTTAGTCATTTAAGTGCTTACTTCAATTGAATGTCTCTGAAATTTTGTTTGTTGTATTATTTTATTACTTTTTTTATTTATCCATGAAGTTTTAATTTCGTTATGGGCTATTAGCCCGAAACAAATGCTGAAATAAACTTTGTGTGTGTTTTGAACTAAAAATGGATATAGGACACGGTCATATTTTCTTAGAAACACGGTAAGTAAGATTTTCGTGCTTCTTCGTTCAGAAATGAATCCCTACATGGGAAAGCAATGAAATTTTAGTTTATAAATTTAGACTTTAACTTACCTATAGTATTTAATGGAAATTCTTTCAGTTTTATAATAGAAGATGAACCATTTTCATAAAACGTTGTTCCAAGATCAGACTGTCACAGTGATGCAAGTCGCAGTGCTGTTGTATTCTACAGGGAAAAAATAAAAACATGAGTGTAATAATACTAGAATAAGGCGTAAAAGATAAATTCTGGAACAAATAAAAAATTAAACAAAATATTTGTATAGTATGCAGAAAATGCTTAAGTTGAAAAACTTACGTTTATATATCTATGTAAAATGAGATAGTACATTATAGAACATTATACTCCGATTTACACACTTTTTTTGGTACTTTTCTGTTAGTCAGGCGCCAGAGTTATATATACATATACATATATACAGTAAAACCCGTTTAAGAAGTTCCCGCTTAAGAAGTTTTCCCGTTTAAGAAGTTTATATTTTCGATTGCTATTTTTCTCTTATTCTTACAACACTAAAATAACTCGTTTAAGAAGTTTTGTTCGAAACTCTTTCCCGCTTAAAAAGTTTTATTTTTCCTTCCATTTTTACTTTCAAAGCTCGTTTATTTTGTCTTTTTGATTATTATTTTATTTTCTGTGCTGAAATCTCTTTCTTTATTATTCTTCGCTATTCAAAAAGGTCAATGTTTAGGACTGATAGCAGATGTGGTCACCTCTATTTCACCTTAAAATCTGTTTAACGTGTTTGATGGAAATGGAATGTGGGTAGAGGATGGGCCTCTCGTCACTGAAACAATAGTGACTGATAAGAGAAAAGGGAATTGCTCCGCACTACCGATGGGTGGTTCTTTCAGTTCAATAGTTACAACAGATTCTTTCCCACCACCATATTCCATAAGTGTAATGTACCAAATCTGCGTTTGGTTTATTCATTTCGCAGTTTTTAAGTCAGTGTAAAGTGCATAACATCAAAGCTTTCTCGTTAGAAAATACACGGACAAAAAATTCTGTTTTTTTCCCCAAAAATGTCGGGCAAGGCAATTACAAGGAAAGCCTTGTCAATTGAAGACAAAATCAAAAATTTGAAAGAAGTTGATAGTAACGCCAAAACAACAAGAGTTGAAATTGCAAAGAACTTGAACATACCAGTGGCTACTCTGAATGGAATTCTAGCAAAACGAGATCTCATTTTAAACTGTTCTGAAAAATCTCGTAAAATTAAAAATGTGAAAAGAGGAAAATATGAAGTTATGGAAGAAAAGTTATTGATTAAAGGTTGCCGAAAAAAAAAAACAGAAACTAAAAACTATAACCGATTTTTTTTTTTTTTTTTTTTTTTTTTGCAAAAACATATCAAATTACTCTTAAAGAGAAATTTCTTGTCTTGGATTAAATAAAGAGTTTCTAAGGTAATTATGTATTTTTACTTTATTGGCTAATTTTTTAAGTGTGCAAACTAATTTAAATTTCTTAAGAAAACTCAATTTTATAGAAAGTACTCTTTGTATTATTGTACTAAGGTAAAATAAACCCTCTTCTAAATATCAATATTTAAACTATTGATTTTTTTCAAAAAATGCTAATTTCCCGTTTAAGAAGTTTTTCCCCCCCACTCCCTTGGGAAACTTCTTAAGCGGGTTTCACTGTATATATAAATGTGTTGTCTGGATAATACGCAATGGTTAATTATTTATATATAAAAAAAAAAAGGGGGCTCTTGTATTATTACTATATTTTTGTTATGTATTTTATGTGGATGTTGATTTGATATTTTATATGTAAATTGGAGATTTTCATTAATATTATAATTAGCTTAATTATTCATTAATCTAATTTACAATTATTTGATATTAAATTTTAATTTACTAAGGACAATATCATATTAATTACTAATAGTATGCCACTCTTAGTTTAATGTTTTTGAATGTCCCACATTCATACTTTATGGATTTTTATGGATGTCTGAAAATAATCCTCATTCTATATTTGTACTTTTTAAGTAATGGCATTTTAAGTATTATTTAACCTTCTATATACTTCCACATGTTTTTTATTTCCTGTTCATTTTATAAATATCTTATATATAATTCATTAAAAAATAATTTTTAAATTATTTTTAATAATTATTTATATTAATTATTACTGAATTTATTTTGTTTTATAGCATATAGCTATATGCTATATATTATCAATGTTCTAGCATTATTTAAACTCTTAGTTTAGTTTAAATCAGTTAGCTAATAGAATATATTGTATGCTTTTAAATTTTATTAACAATAGTTTTAAATACATTGTGTGATTTATATTAGGTTTATAATTCTCTATATATAAGGATTTGTTTGGTTTTGCTGTTTAAACAGTTATTTACATTCAAAAGCTTACAAATTTTTATCTTGCGATAAATGTTTAATATAATTAATAACAGATGGCAGCACCAACTCTCTTGTCTCTTTCAGATTGCTCTAATTTTTATTTTTTCTAGCTCCATTTCAGTTATAATTTATACACCAGGGTGTATTTTTAGCTAAATTCTGACGATATTGTTAAACTGTTATCTATTAATTTAATAGTGCATTTTAAATAATGTAATTAATATCTATTTATTTTATATTAGATTAAATTTGTTTTACAATGTATTTCAAATTTTATTTCAAAATGTATTAACTGCATCCTTTGGTATCATTTACTGTGATTTCTTAACTGTTTTATTCACCTTAATCTTTTTGATATACTGGTTGACATGTGCACATGGATTTTTGTAAAATACTGAAATATTAATCGGTATGGTGTTTATTATTTATATTTTATATCCTATAAATATTTAAATACGTTTTATTGATTCTTCCATTTCATAATATTTGTTTCTATTCTGCTTTCCTTTTTAATCAATTCACTTGATTTTTGTGGTTTTTTGGGCACAGGGGAAAATTAATTTTAGCTTTAGCTTATTTTTCCCACAGAAAACAACGTAATTCAATGTATAAGCTTTTCAATTTTTGTCGGTGTCCACTTTTTTCTTCCATAATAATTCTTATAATATATATATATATATATATATATATATTTTTTTTAATACTTACAGCTTTAATTCATAATAATTGACGGTGGTAGGTTATGTTTAATTAATGTAATATATATATATATATATATATATATATATATATATATATATATATATATATATATATATATATATATATATATATACGTATGTATGTGTGTGTGTATGTGTGCGTGTAGTACGTATATGCATAATATATATGTGTATATATAACACGGCACCCGGCTAACCGAAAAGTACCCTGTTTTTCAATTTCTACTAATAGTTCACACTCTCCCTATATATCTTGTTCACATTTTCAATCGTTAATAAAATACTTATTATTCATCCACTCAAGTTCAAATACATTTTTTTTAATTGTAGGGGATGACACTTGATGTTAATACAGTTTTCTTTTCAAATATTAATTAATTAATTAAATTTAATTAACTAATTTTAATGTTATATGTAAGAAAAAATGGCGGCCATTGGTTATTGAACAGCATTTAATGCATCACCATACCTATAAGGGGGATTAGTATAGAGGGGACCCTGTTCGGTTGCCAAATACCGCCAAGTTTGTCGCCAACTTGGCGATATCTCTAATATTTCGCCAAATTCTCATAGATTTGAATTGTAAACCAATAGGGTTTACTTGCTTATAGAAAATCAAGAAATTGAGATATTTTAATGCAACAAAAATTAATATTAGCTTAAGGGATTATATTAAATTTTTCTTTGATGACCTAAGTAGGAATTGACTTATTTTCTTCTTTTTATATTACTTGTTTAATGTCAGAAACAGAAAAGGTGTAAAGTGCGGGAGACAGTGACACTTTTTTTTTTTTTTTTTTTTTTTTTTTTTTTTTTTTTTTTTTTTTTTTTTTTAAGTGATATCATATAAAGCCGATTTTTCAAACATTTGATTGATCTTACTTAATCATTCGCAGAAAAAGCCGTTAGATGTCGCTACCGCAGCGCATGCTACCTCTGAGACTGCAACGTCGCACAGTGGAAGCGAAATGAACGGAATCCCGATTCTTACAACGACCACGGTGGCCGTCATCCGTAATAGAGGGAGTCATTCATTTAACTATGGGATGTTCCGACTGCCGAAGTCACATTCTGTACTGTTTCCTACAGTTTACGTCTGTTCCCGCGTTAGATTTTGTGAGATCGATTACGACTAAGAGTTTCTAAGAAAGCAACCATTTCTTCGAAAAAGACGCCTTTTTGCGTAATCATGTTGACGTTACTCTATTCCCTTCTGTACAATAGAATCCGCCTTCTACACTTATGATTTCTGCTTTATGGTTGCATTACTGTATGTCGTTCATGTCCCACTAGACCTTAAGTAACTGGAAAGCTCGGCTCGCAAGCACCCAATCAGAGATCGCAAACGGCAATGCTTCGCTGCTAGAAACTCTTTTTTAACCATTTGGAAAAATGGTTAATGTCAGGGTAGGAAATCAAAAGCATATCTGAAGGTTTTTATTGGTTTAACCATCATTTTATTCGTTTTCTGATTGGTCTATACAGTAATCTGTATTTTCCTTTACTTTCAATAGAGATGGAGAACAGAGTGTTGCCACTATGACAAAAAAGTAATAAAAACTACAAAAAAGATTAATAACTCAGAAACAAATTGAGATACAGCTTTCAAAAAATTGCATTTAAAAGTACATTTTTTTCTCTATACGACGATATAAAAAGCAATATTGTGGGATGTTTGAAGTTTAAGAAATAAATTTCATTTAAAATTGGCCGTCAGATTTCTTGGAAATCTGACGATGGAAAAGCCTTTTCCCGAACAGCCAATGAAATGCTTGGATAATACGTAAGTTTCAGGTGGATAATACGTACGAGTCGCAGGCGATTTCTGTCGCTTGCAATTTTTACGTGTAATAACACTATTAATGTTTAATTCATGGCGTACGTAATGTATGATCAACTCCGTGCGATTTTTTATGTCTTAAATTTTAGTCTTTGAAAAAATCATTTTCGAAATTTTAGTTGTAATTTGTTAAATTGCATTTTTTTGTTGTTGTTTCATGTGTTTTAATTTGTTTCATATGTTTTAATTAGCAAGGAACTGGACTTTTGTTTTAGGCGCGGTGCGTTGGCAAAGCCTTTCCGCTTGTCCACTGTGATTGGTAGCTCGCGAACTGAGTGTTTCAGCTACTAAGATTTATTAATAATATGTAATAAATTTTAGCATTCAAAGAAATAGAGCAATTAATAATAGTTATTAATTTAAATATGTGTGTGTTTTTAAGATTTTTAATATCTTTCCGGATATTACAAGGATTTTTATAATTCCCTTTCTTCTCGTATTAAGCGAGTTTGACTGTATTTTAGTTTTTAAAACTAAAATGATAAATTTACAGTACAGTAATCCCTTAACATTCGCGAGGGTTAGATTTTATGATTTTTTAAATGACAAAAAGCAACTCAAACGCAAAAATATATTTATTAAACATTAAAAAGAACATGCTGTAAATAAATTTGAAACATTATACACATATTGTTCAAAATTTAATTGCTAGTTGGTGGCTAAATATACTTATTGATATACGATTGTTTGGCATAGCAGATCTTTTGTTTATGAATTTCCATGTAAGGAAAAGTTGCGGTCTCGATTCTTCTCTTAAATTTAAGACTCCTCACCAGTGAAAGATTGCATTCCATTGCTTTCTCAACAAGTTGTTGTTAAAGCTTTAAAATTTACTATACAATTTTTGCAGAAAAATTTTCACTTGCAATAAAAATTTTGAAATTTAGAAATTTTAAGCATCATGTCATGTTTTGGGTTTTTCTTAATTACTTATCTATATTTTGTCTTAATACAAGGGTATAAATTCTCAGAAATTACGTTATGCAGTAAAATGCAGCTGTCCAGTGTCAAATAGTTTATGGAATTGCTAAAACAAAGCGATTTTACTTTATAAAAAATATTCTTTATAAAAGAAAACTCGCGAATAACCAAGTTAAGAATTCGCGGATGTTGAAATATTCTTCATTTTTTATTTCGCGAATGTTAAGGGATTACTGTATATTTAATTGCAAAATGTAATCAATATTATTAATATAATACAAGCAAAATCAATGAAATTATTTCAATATCATTGATAAAAATATGTTTCTTCGAAAATTTATAAGCATAACAGAGAAACAGAAAATCCGAAAGCAATAATACAGCAATATTTATTACAGTATGTAGTATATGATATATAATGCATATTAAATAGGGTAGAGTAGCCGAATTTGGACCACTTCACTTATTTTCAGGTGTAACTCGCTTAATTTTTGGAATATCTGCAAAACATCTCTACACGGGGTCAATCTGTTCATCTACTAACTAAATAAATCTTTAGATCAATATCTTTTTGAAAATCCTAAATTTTATTTTAATTTGAAAAAAATTGTCAAAAGTGGTCCAAATTCAGCAACTGGTCGCCTAAGTTGGACCCCCTGTCTCCTAAATTGAACCAAACAATATCAGGTTGTTGTAATGACTAGGGAATATAACTAATTTTATTAAAAGCAAAGTTTGCGATTAATGAAACAATCAAAGAAAATAACAGCAATGAAATATAACGAAATAAAATATCTGAAAATAAGAGTAATTGTTTTAAATCAAAATTTATTCAAAATATGAATCAAAGTTATCAGTAATTAAGAATAGAAATTATGAAACTAATTGCCAGTTACTTGAATATCATGTAAGGAGTGATGCAAAGCTTACACAAGAATTTCGTTTATTCATTTTTTATTCCAGGGCAAACAAAATGGAACCGTATTTGGCAATCTGAACACTGAATCATTTCTGCTATTTTATTTTTCTTAAAAATTAGGCAAAACAGATTATCACTGCCTATATTTTTCTTTTTAGATTCTGAATTATTAGACATTTTTTTGAAACAGAAGTTTCTTTAGATTATGTTTGTAGTTCTTCCCTTCCATCATTTTTTCCCAATTGCATTACGCCTATTTTTTAAAACTTTATGCTCTAATTGCTTTTGTGCTGTGATAGCTTCCTTTTTGTCGTTTTTTTTTATTTCATTTCAAGATTTACTCTATATGGCAAAGATGTTAACTCAACTGTTTTTTCGCTCCCTCTGTACTTTGATTTAACTGAATTTATCAAGAGAGATAGCATTTATAATGAGTTTTTGACTTTTTAGGGGGATTTGTAAATGTAGATTTCTTGCAGGTCAATATCTTCACAATTTACTCTCTCCTTTTCATTCCCTATATCTTTAACAAGTCTTGCTGTCACGGGTGTTTTCCTTCCAGATAGTTTGTCTGTGTTGTTTTCAACATTATATTTAAAAAGTACTTTAAAAATATGCTCTATTGAAAAAAATGCGTTTCGATTAATTAAACGCAAAACATATATTCAAGCAATGTTGAATTCAGGGGTCCCCCACCCCGGTGCCTTGAAATAACTACCCCCCCCCCAAAGTATTTATGCGTTTTAATAGCAAAAAAGTGTAATTCCACTCTCCTTAAGTGTAAAAAGCCCCCCCCCCCTCCCTCACGGAACCGCAAATATCCTCCAGGAGGAAAATGCTTGAATTCAAATCTGCAAATCAAATACGTCGTAGGAATAAAGAATTCAAAGAAAATAAATACAAATACATACAAGATAAAAGAAATTACAAACAAAAATTATTGCATAAATATGTAAAAATATTTTTAACTAAACTGTATAAAGAAATTGATCCATATATACAAAAAAAATATTCAAAAACATCCATGCAGAGAGTAATCAATAAAAATAAATGTGTACAAAGCGTACCACCCTCGAAATTCATTACTTACTTTTCAAATTTATGATCGTATATCTGGTCCAATTTAAGCAGCTTAAATTGGTCCAATTAAGGCAACTGCGTCATTTTTTAAAACAGATAATCTCAAGACTAAGAGCAAAAACGAAATCAAACAAATCCGCATGAAACATATGCGCAATAAACAGAGGAATTTAGATATGTATATGAAAATATAGCAACTTACATTAGTTGTGAAGTATTCACTTACGTTTAGCAGGAAAAACCTAGATCAAAACAGCTAACTTTAGATTTTTTTAAATTGTTTGAAAATAGTACATGGTAGCCGGGTGCTTCTTCTAATCATAAATGACGCCATTCTGATGAGTTGGATTTCAGCGGTAGATGGAGTCTCATTCTGTAATTAACGGCATTATGGCAACGGTCCATTTAAAGCGGTGGTCCAAATATGGCTACTCTCCCCTATGCTACCGTGGGCGTAAAATAATGTATTAACAAATATGTTGAATATACATACAAAGATAAATGTTTGAAATTATGGCATGAAAGACGAATAAATCAGCGCGTTTCATTCTGATATTAAATATTTATAATTATATCGTTTCATTAACGTATATAAGTCAGTAAATGGCATAACTGGTTGATAATGGACACATATACTTTAAGTGTATATATCTATAATAAATATTTTTGTTAAATATATTTACTGGTATGAAAATACATTGTACAGCAATGTCGGTAAACATAAAATAATATGTGTGATGATACAATTATTTGAGTGATACATAATAAATGGAGTTACACATTTGTTGAGGCTCAAATTTCCTCGATTTCTTTACTGTTTTCTCTAACTCTGCAAATTTTACAAAATAAAGCGAGTTTTGAAAAAAAAATGCTTTATTTTTATAAAAGGTTTTCAATATTTTTTTGGCAGCTGAAGTTTATCAGGTTCAGCTAGTTGGGGAGGCCTAGCAATTGGCTTGAGCTCAAGAAGCCCCACCTAGCAAGCTCCCTTTACCATCATCACGAAGCTCCAGATAGAGGGCAGGACCCGCAAAGACCAGCGAGGAAAGATATTTGAGCGTGCCTAAGATTTAAATACAATTTATGACGATTATAAAATAAAGTTAATTCTGGGTTAAATAGATTATATATAATACAATATGAGGTATAAAACAAATCCTTACAAAATCATTAACAATATACACAAATGATCAAAAAACAATAACCCTGCACCGAAGAGAGGAACATTTATATCTCAAGACCAGACATGTATTCTTTATACAATTTTAATATAATTTGATTAAATGTACAGTATATACAAGGGTGGTTGGGATTTTACAGAAGCGGTCAAGCCAACGCTCGACTGTAATCATCCTAGTGTTCTGAAGTCGTCTGTCCACACAAAGCATTTGGGACAGTATTTAAGTGAAATTCTTGCTGAGCAAGCTCTCTTTTTAACAAGGGGATTGTGCAACGTGGCTAATTTTATAGTATGACGCCAAATGCTGACACAACCGTTTTTCCTTGTTAAAGAACTATCGTCCACTCAGCCTCATTAATTGCTGAGCTTGCTTGTTGTCATGCGTTTGCTGTATTCTAGATGTTTCTATTCATCATTGCTTTCGGTTGATGACCTAACATGTCTCTGACATTTATGTTGGATTAAACAATATTAAGTTTTATATGAAAATGAAAAATGGAAGTCAAACTTTTCAAATTTTGAATTGAAACAAAAAAGGGCACTTTTACAGATTTGTAGATCTCATGCCCTGAATGCATTGCCATAAATCAAGTCTTGGGTCTAGATCGAGAAATGGACGGTAATAATTGCACGCCCCTTTGATTGTCACGTTATCACAATAGGCTGGTTTTTACAATTTTTTTTCAATGCCAGGTGATCAGTGTAGTCTTAAAAGTAGTTGAAATCGGTAGTGTGACGTGACTTGTCACTTTTCATGAATGCGGGTGAGATATATGGCACCAGTAGCATCTTCTGTACGGCTAGGTTGATTCTATACGAGAGTGGCAATAAGCAAGGTTTCTGGCGGTAAGTGTAAGGTTTCCAGGACCGTAGATAAATACAAATTTACACTGAAATTTTGCACAAGAGTCTTTTACATCATCAAAAATCTCTGACACAAGAATAAGGAATATTGTTCAGAATACTGATTTGCAAATTTAAGGAACATTTTCCGTTTGAAATACAAAAATTAGACCATTATGTGGTTAAAATTTAAAAGTATACTAGTGACTAATAAGCCATTAGCGATTACGTAAAAAGAACAAGGACATAATAAAGATAAAACAATTTTTTCTTCAAACATTATTTTTTTTTAAACTTTGGAACTTTTAGCATTTAAAGGATTTAAATTGATTTTTATAAAAATGTGTTCACATCACAACCAATTATCTTTAGAGAAATTTTTCCTCTCCTCCATTTTCAAAACCACAAAACAAAGATCGGTAACTGCTTATAATTGCCTTTTTTTCATAAATGAATGATTCAAAAATGTCATTAGCTTATATTTAACAATCTTTTTAGAGAATTCTGGATAATAGTTCACAAGCAAACAAAAAATAATTAGAAATAATTTAATAAGAGAATGTATTTGGTGTTTATTTTTGTTTGCGATAATGAATATACATATGTAAGAAAGAAAAAAGCTTTGTTTAGAAATTTTTACGAATTAAAACTACATTATTTTTCTCCTGCCTCTTTTAGAACTAAATCTATATACTGTATTCTATTTTATATATAGAACTGCGCGGTAATTGTGAAAATTACCTGAACATTTACTGTAAGATGTACGAAAATTATTTTTGAATATGGTCAATCTATCACAGTGACTTAAAGATTATATTGTCTCAGTGAGTTGTGAACCGGTAGTGGTTAGAAATTAAGTTCATTAAACGTATCTTTTAAACATATCTTAACGATAAAACATGAAAATAAAATTTCCTCTGGTGTTAAATATTCATTAAACCTTGTAGCTTTTTTAAGTAATATTTCAAAAATTTCAGCTACTCCTTCAAGATTTTCTGAAACAATCTGAGAAACGTGTTTCCTTCGCAACTAATTATCGTTAGTAAAAGTTTTTCTTAACTCCGTCTCTAAAAAACACAAAACAAAGTATAGTAACAACGTAGAATTGCCTTTTTAAACCATAAATATCTGATATTCTCTGAAGTGGAATGCTTAAAAAAATACCATTATTATTCTCAACTATGACAATATTTTTCAGAGATTTATTATACAAATAATGATAGCTTATTAAACAAATTACATGTAATTTACTAACAAGTAAAATTTTCACATCTCCATTTCTCAAAAACACAAAACAGCGTATTGTAACTGCATTATAATTGCCTTTATTAATACTATACAAGCCGTTGACGTATTGATGCGTCATTTATAAAATTATCGTTAAGTGCCGTTGACACACTTATCCATCATTTATGATTACAACGTTATCAACAGTTTAAAACACATTACCATGATATTATATCATGAAAGTTGGTATCGAAAATGCGATATATATTCTGATAATGGGTTTTTCATTTTAAAAAAATCACCAATTTAGAGCGATTACTCCAAAAGTTATAACGATTTTAAGAAATGGTTTAAAAATTACGATATTTCCATAAAAACACCGGTCACTTGAGCGTGAATATTCGCAATGGTCTGCATAGTGTTAACAACAAATTTCTCTTATTTTCTGAAGTAAAAGTTTTTAAAGATGACATTAACTATGATAACCTTTTCAGAGATAATTATTATAAAAACTAGCCACCCTCGGCGACCAGTTTGGTCTCCGTTAAATGTATGCTAATCATTGTATCATGTTACTTTTATTCATAATTTAATTTACTTAATTCGTCACCAAATCGGAAGATTCCGATAGAGAAATTAAGAACTTTGTACTTTTATGTTAGCTCTGCGCAGGTGATAAATCGCCAAACATTGTTACCGTTGTAATTTTTCGTATTTCATTAATTTCATTTAAAATATAATCCTTTCACTCGTTTTATTTAAAATACATAACTTTAATTTAAAAATAAAACATTTAAAATTTAGAACTTTTACTTCCTTTTTTTTCAAAAAACGAAGAGAAAAGAATGAAGACAAATAATAAATAATACATCAGTCATGACAGTTAATTTCAACGTAAAAGTATTGTTTTAATTTACCACGCTAAAAATAAAAAAATGCTAACTGGCAAGTTAAAAAATGCTATTGGTGAGATTTGCGCCCGGCTATCACAAATATACCAAGACTTGTTTGGGATCGTGGCAACTTTTATGTAGTTTTATTATAAAAAATTATTTTGATTAAAAATATCCGCATTGCATATGAAAAGCAAAGACGTAAGCCCGTAATTGTTGATGATAGTCACATGACTTGCATTATTATAATATAGGTGAAACGAACGCGATGGAACAACATTTGGTGATTTATCACCTTCCCGCGGCTTGCATTAATGTACCAAATTGGCTGCCTGGCATATAAAGAGTGAAACGGTCAGCCCGGAACTGTTGATGACAGTCACATGACTTAGACTATTATTATATAGACGATGATATTTTATTAAAAAAATTTCAAGTAATGTATTAACCGAAAATATTTTTCGAAATTTGCTGCTGTGTTAATTAATGTCCATAAATAACAGCTACTCCTTTAACTATTTGAGAAACAAAGTTGATACAAAACGCAACCATATCACGACCATTTAACTTTAGATAAAGTTTTCCACGCCTTCATTTCTCAAAAAAGCAAAACAAAATTTAGTAACTGTATATAATTGCCTTTTCCAACAATATATTTCTGTTATTTTTTTTAATGAATGATCCAAAAAATGTCATTAGCCTTCAAAAATCATTTTAGAGAATAGTGGATAATAGTTTAAAAAATAATAGAAATAATTTAATAACCTGAACATTTACTGTAAGAAGTACGAAAATTATTTCATATGTAATCGGTCTATCACAGTAGCTTAGAGATTAAATTATCTTAGTGAGTAGTGAGCCGAGAGTGGTTTAGAAAAAAAAACATTAAACATATCTTTAATTAAAACATGAAAATGAATTTTCCTCATATATTAAATATTCATTAAACTTCGCAACTTTTTAAATTAATATTCCAAAAATGCAGCTACTCTTTTAACATTTTGAGAAATTATGAGTTGAAAAATGTATTTCCATCACAACTAATTATCGTTAGATAAAATTTTTCTTACATACATCTCTCAAAAACACAAAACAAAGTATAGTATCTGCGTAGAATTGTTTTTGTAACCATGAATGTCTCGTATTTTCTAAAGTGGATGCTTCAAAAAATGCCATTATTTAAACTCTGTGACAATCTTTTTCGGAAATTTGTTATACAAATAATAATAGCTTATTAAACAAATTACAAGTAATTTACTAACAAGTAAAGTTTCCTACATCTCTATTTCTTAACAAGAAAGAAAAATCCTGCGTGAAGCATAGATTATGAAACATTTTCAATACTTCCGGAATAGTTTAACAAAACTTCGACGTTTAATAAGGTAAAGATGATACTTAAGTAACCATTTTAGAAAACGCGTAACGTATCTGAAAGATTTCAACAATTACGCACATGGCTGGAAAGGTACTCCAATTCTTTTTTGAAGCTCTGTATATTATACATTTGTACACTGTAAATTAAAATGTCTGAATTTTTTCAGACACTTCAAACGTCTTAATAGCATCCATTTTTTTTTTTTTTGTAAGCATCATACGTAGCCATGTTTGACCACGTTGAATCCTAGAAAAATATTTGGCTGGGGTCCTGCCCCCCCCCCCCCCCTACAACCTGATTTTTTTGGTGCTTACAATTTTGGTATGCAATTTTTGTGAAGCTGATATATTTAAATCTTTTACGACATTTTACTGATTATAATCAATATTTTGAACTTCAGGAGTAGAACAAGATTAAAACAAAAAATATTTATCTAAATATTAGATTTTTAAAATTTGTTTTATTTTTAATCTTATTCTACTTTAAAAGTTCAAAATATTGATTATAATCAATACAATTTCGAAACAGATTTAAAATATAAGCTTTACAAATATTGATCATCAAATTTGTGGGCACTAAAATCCTAGAGGGGCGGGGCACGGCCCAGTATGCCCATTTTTTAATCAAGAAGTTCTTTTGCAAAAAATGCAACCCTGCATTATTGTTATCTAAATTTATATGTCCGGTATTCGGGAGTATCCGTTGTGGAGGTTAATGGACATTCCCGAATAGCTATTCTGAAACATCTATTTAGCGAATACTTTTTTAATCCGCATGGCATACATAGTTGTATATTTTTACCTCACAAAAGCAGGCATCTCCGATTATCGGACAAATTCAACGGCAAGGGCTATTGAGGGCTTTTAAAGTACATGGATAAAAATATATATATTTCTTATAATTCTGTCCTACTCTACTTCATATAATTTAAAAATAGATTTTTAAAAAAATTATATTGCACATAGGCAGTTTTACATATATATCAGACAAATATCAAAAGATATTTATATATAATATAAAAAGACAAAGATCAGTGATAATCACAACAGCTATTTAACTATGAATAAATAAATAAGTATTCTACTTTATCCCTTTGCACTCGAGGGCTCCGGAGCGGAGCCATTTAAAATTTGTCTTCAAACTCGAGGGCTCCGCTATGGAGACAATGCAAATAATTTTGTGATACCATGTAATCTTGACTTTTCTAGACAGGTATCACAAAATTATTTGCATTGTCTCGGTAGCGGAGACCTCGACTTTGAAGACAAATTTTAAATGGCTCCGCTCTGGAGCCCTCGAGTGCAAAGGGTTAATATTGAGAAAAAAAATTATTTCGGTATTTTGTTTATTTATATTTTGTGTTTTTTAATCTTATCCTACTCTAAAAGTTCAAAACTTTCATTATACTAATCAGTGCAAGATTTAAGGTATCAGCTTTACGAAAATTTCATACAAAATCCCCCCCCTCCCCCCCCCAAAATGAAAATCCTTATCACTTAAAAATTAGATTTTTTAAAAATTTATATTGCCACATGGGCTTAATGTTATCATTTCTATGAGCTACTAAACAAGACATCTATAAAGCAAAATAAAGCCGCAAAAAGAAAAAAAAAAGAAGTTAGCATATGATATCACTATGATACACACTTGCGATGCTTATCAGTAAAGTCTAATTGGAAAATGACCTTCGAATCCACACAAGCAGCGGAATCGAAATAAACAAATTATTTCCTTTTTCCTGACTGAGTTACTTCTATGTTTCCAACTCAAAAGTTTTCCACATTAAAAGATTTAATAGCTTTAGAAATATATCTAAGAAATACTTGACATAAATATTCATTTTCAACTATATATAAATATCATAAAAATCAATTTATTTTTTTTTCCAAAAGCGAAAGTTTATAAATATATTTTTTTAATTTCAGCTGAATATTGTTCAATTGAAAAAAAAAGAGGCAATCCCGAAAATCCCGGGATTTTCGGGATTAAAATTAAAGCGGGATCCCGGGATCTCAATCCGGGATTGTAATCCCTAGTTAGGAAGTAAGAAAGCTTTAGGAGATCTTTCAAAGTTTTTTTTTATTATTATTTCCTTGTGGTCGTTTAGTATGAGATAAGCATTGAAAGCATTGATTAAGCCATTGAAACTAAGAACTGCCATATTGAAAACAAAACAAAACAAGAGAATGAACTTAACTTTTAAATATGTCTGTTTTTTAGTGATGTTATTACTTTAAATTTGAGAAAAAAGATGAGAATAAATAATACATAATTTGTAATAAAAGACAACGTCATAAATTTAAAAATATATACTTCTAGAATTAGTGTGTTTTTGCAAAAAGATTCAAAACTAATTAAATTTCATGTAAGATTTTGTTTAGTACAATAAGTAAAATCATATAAGACACTAATTTTAGTACTACAAAGAAATTATAACACTTACTTCAATCGCTGTTTGCAAGAGGTAAGAAAAATTCCTCGATTTGAAATTTTAAAAACTACCACAACCACAGTGAGGGAGAAAGACTTGCATAAGTTTAAAAGGTAATCCCATAATACATCCGACTAGGCATGTTTAAAGAATGAGATGTTTCATCCTCAAAACAGGACCCGCCAGACAAAAGTTTCTTTTTTTTTGCCAGCTGCGACAGGACGAAGATGAATAACACAATATTATTGATATAAATTAATACGAGTTAACACTAAGCCCATTCCACACGCTTTGTGGAATTTCCGGGTGTAATCTTCAACCGTCGTCTACTTCTGTTCTGTGTCTATCCCGCCCTTATATCGACGACAGCTTCTAAGAGACATTTGATGTCGAGCACACACGTCAGATGTATGTATTCAATAAATAAATAATCCAAGTTAATACGAATTAAAATCACAGTACTTCACATTTCGCAAAAAACGAATTAAAATACACGCGTACATAAAAACAAACATTGTTTGAATTACAACGTATACCACTTCGAACGAAGACATCTAAAACGCATGCGCAACTGGGAATGCGAGTGCCCCCTGGTGGTTATTGCATTGGAAGAATCAAAACGTCTTAAATTAAGACACATTTAAAGCAATGAAGTGTCTTAAAATAAGACGTTTGCGGATATTTTAGACATTATTCTCAGTTCATTTACACCATGGTCATAGTAAGACACTTATGTATCTTAAATTGAGACATCTATAATGTCTGAATTTTCAGATTAAGACTCTTAAGTGTCTAAAATTCTTTTTCAGTCACATATGTGTCTAAATTTAAGGCGCTTCTATTTGCAGTGTATATATTCTACATAGTATTCTAAAATTTAGTTTAGTTAGACAACGCGTAACATAATTGAAAATTCAGCTTTAGCAATGCTGGAATTTTTCTGTACAATCCTGTATATTAATCACAGATTTTTAGATACGCTACGTATTAAGTTAAAATTTAATTACTACTGAAATCACACTTCTAGGAATTACTAATAAGGAAGGTTTTCATACGAGTATACTCCGAAAAATCTAAAAAAATGTTCTACACATGAGGATAGATACACTGTATAAAAAAAAATAGAAGGACATTCGATTTTTCTAATTTATTTAATTGTGATTCACATTTACGGTCTGGTATTTTTAAGGGTATCACTTTATATATATCCTACTGTTATGACATAAAAAATTACTGCTACAGCAATTAATTTATAGAAAATTGAACATAGTTAACTATCGCACTGTAAAAAAAGTAGAAGGACAGCTCTGAAAAATTGAATTTATTGGACGCTTCTGCTATAGATAAGGTAAATAACATTACTATTTTATTGTTTTTGTCAAAAAAATATATATTTCTTCATTTTTATTTTTATTTTGTTTTTTGAATGCCTAAAGGAATACCTTTAAATAATTTCTAAAAAGGCCAAGAAAAAAGCGTAAAAAACATCAGAGAGATTGCTAAATTGCTTAATGTTAGTAAAACTGTAATATAAAACTATCTTAGAAATACAGAGGACCACAGTACTAAACATAAAGACAGGAAGACCTAAAACACTGACGTCTCGTCATGAAAGAGCCATTATCCGAGAGTAGAAGAAGAAAAATTTTACAATTTCAAATTTCCGAATACAAGCAGGACTAACACATGTGTCACGTCAAACTGTGTATAACTATATAAAAATGTCCAAAGTCTTCATTTTTAAGAAGTA
Organism: Maratus speciosus; assembly: GCA_963932465.1. NCBI lineage: Eukaryota > Metazoa > Arthropoda > Arachnida > Araneae > Salticidae > Maratus > Maratus speciosus. The sequence continues at coordinate 418,096,355 of OZ010794.1, read as the reverse complement.
ACAACACCATCCACGTGGGAAAAAATGCATGTAGCTTACCTTGGACGAGAGACCACGTGTTTTGCAGCACGCGTACTTAGACTTCGGTCATTTACTCAGGTGAGAAAAAGTTCAATTTATATGGTCCTGATTAGTGCTCGAGATTATACGTATAATAGGTAGAAAACCGTATTCACCATATTATACCTATCGAAAAATCCGTATCGGTAAAATACGTTTTATACGTATAATCGCGAGCACTAGTCCTGATTGATACCAGTTCTGTTGGCTTTGTATCGAGAATGAGGAAGAATTTTATACCACCTGACATATGGGAGGGGGAAGTTTGGTGGTCTGGCTAGCAGTCGGATATTATGGAAGAACGAGTCTGAACTTTTTAATGGTAGACAGAACCATAAATATTACATCTGATTGATGGACTAAACTTGTTCCTTATGGTACAAATTTAGGTGGAGGCGATTGGATATTTCAACAAGATGGAACAGTGATTGACACAGCTATTAGTGTTAAAAATTGTTTCCACACAAATAAGGTTCATGTTTTGCAATGATAAACACCCTGACCTGAACATATTTGAAAACGTATGGGAGACATTAGTTCGTCACATATACAATGAAAGAAAACAGTATGAATGTGTTGTTGAGCTTCTGAATGCACTTAACGAAGTTCGGAACAATTTTCACCAAAGTAAAATCTAAGCACCCAATGATTCAATGCCAAACAGAGTATTTCAAGTGATAAAGGCAAATGAAAAGAAAACTTCTTACCAATACTTTAATTTTTATATAAAATACTTATGTGTCCTTCTACTTGTTTTACAGAGTTTCATGTAAGCAGCAGAAATTATCTTATGAAAACCAAATTCTTTTCGTAATTTATTTTTGATTACTATGATTTTATATTCATTTAGTTGTAAAATGTTACAGTTTTGCGCTAACTTAATTAGTTGTGCTTTTCGTAGAAAAAAGTCTAGTGTCCTTCTACTTTTTTACGCAATGTATGTTTATAAAAATAAAAAAATCGGCGGAAACTCGATAGAGCGTCCGTAAAAAAATAATGAAAATTTCGATATTTGGCGATTTAATACCGGTAAGCGATAGAATAAAATTAAAAAAAAATACTTTTTTATGTCAAATACTCTTTAAGATAAAAATATTTCATATTGAACATGTTTAAATAAATTTAATGTAAATAACTTTAGTTTTGTCAGTTTTAGTTTGATTCGACTATAGTTTTGTCATATATATATATATATATATATATATATATATATTATAAAAGTTGACTATCAAATTTTATGAGTCAAGACAAAATTTAAATTAATTAAAATTGCTTCAATCTCAAAATTAAGTCCAAATGAGCACTGTCGGTTCAATTTTGTTGCTATGGAAACAAAGAATTCTTTGATGTTGAAATGAATAATTGCAGCATTCTTCATCTTGCCTTTATTTTGGAATACGCTTAAATATATGAAAATATTTTTTATATATGAAATTGTTCTTAAGTAATAAAATTAAATAACAAGCAACATAAACATGTAACGCAAAAAAATGTATTCATTACACTCTCTCATTGTTTAAGTTTAAATTCATTAAATACTATTTACACGCATTCTAAAAATCAATTAACAAGCAATTTTTGGGTGCATTAAAATCGTACCGCCAAATACTCAAAAGTATTTATTTTTTCAGATTTTTCTTACTGTAATTCCGCCGCTAAATTTGACTGACTCTTTATTAGATACATAAGTAGTTTATTAGATTTTTTTTTTAATTTTCTTAGAATGCCAGGTAAGGAGACCTTCCTTGTAAGCATAGGCAGCCATGTATCTTGTTTTTTGCATCGCCCTGTATATTGTTTTATTTATATGCTACAAACATCTCTTAGTATACTAAATGTAGTTGGGCTTGAAAAAACAAAACTCAAATAAAAAAAAAACACCTTTACGCAAATCACGCTCATTCTCAGTAATGCTTGCGAATTCTTTTGTGTAGCCCTGTGTATGGTCTATCGAATTTATACTCACCACGTAGCGTCCAAAAATTTTGTTAACTTAAAATACATGTAATAACTGAAAATGCACTGTCAGTAATCATCTCTAATAGACAATACTTTGGATACATTATTATATCCGAAATGTTTTACTTGTCCCCGCAAATGAACGATAAATGCGGTGCACTTTACATTCTAATGAAGCCCAGTAGCGGTGGTCAGCGCGACTGTCTGCCACGTTCTAAGGACGCGAGTTCCGCTCCCACCTGGGCAAGATTCACTCAATCATTCATCCCATCGCTGCCGATAAAATTAGTAACAAACTTGCTTGGGAACTAAACACTGAGGGTCTCGCGTTGGGTTGACCACCTTCCCGGGACACCTGCTGCATAGCACCTCGGGGCCCAGGGTCAAATAAACAGAGTTGGGTACTGTAGTCCCTGGTCCTTCACGGATCGTATAACCACAGGTTTAGTATTTTTTAAATTATTTCTCTACTGCAAACAGCGTGCAGTAAACATCAGTAATGTATATTTATTTCATCATGTTTGAATTACTGCAACATAATTAAAGCACGCTGCAAACAGTTTTTCTCCGTGGATCATTATATAATATAACGGAACTCTTTTCTGTAACCCTGTAAACCAATGATAAATGCTTTGTACCCCATATTCAACAGAATGTATGTTTTAGTGCACCTCAAAAATTTATATCAATTTCATTATGTTTGTAACAGAGTAACATAATTAAAATACGCTACAAACGTTTTTCTTTCGTAGATAATAATATGGCGAAATACCTTTGACCCTGCACGCCTACCGTAAGTGCTACGCGTAAAATATTTCTATAGTAACCATATTCTAGTGCACCTTAGTAATATATATCAATTTTATTATGTTTAAAATTGGGTAACACTGGTAAAATACACCACAAATAAATTTTCCCAATATACCAGTGTTTCCCAAACTTTTATTGGCGGCGCCCCACCGAGAGGTCAGTAAAATCACGATGCCCCCCCCCCCTCCCACATACAAACAGTATAAATTATATATCCCCTATTACTTAAAAAGTTTACTTTATTCACAATGAGGAAACTTACCATAGCCTTATCAACTATTGATTTTACTTTTTTTAACACTTTTCAACTTTGTTGGAAAGTGTTTATGACTTCGGTTTGTCTGTCCGTGTGGCCGCCTGTCCGCGCTCTAACTCCCGTAAATATACTCGGATTGTCCTGAAAATTTTGGATGTTATTGTCATTTAGCATAGCACGTTCCCTATTTCAAATGAAGTTTCTAGCATGTTTAGTTCATTTACAGGGACAGTCAAAAGTTTGCCGTTACATTACGGCCTAGGGGAAGAAATTGTTTAAAATGATTTTTAATGATGTTACACTCTTTCAAACATAAGAAAATTGATATGCATTTATGAAGTGCACTAAAGTAGGCATTCAGCAGAATATGCGATGCAAAGAATAGTTATTGTTCATATTTACAGGTCCACACAAAAGAATTCCGTTACATATTGATATAGGGGTGGAGGGAATTGTTTGAGGTGTATTTTAACTACGTTAAATTGTTTCATGTATAAGGAAAATTATATACGTCGCTGAGGTTTACTATAACTAATTTCATGTATAATACGAAGTGCATAGCATTTACAGGGACACACAAAAGATTTCAGATACTATATTACTATATTGTATCCGAAGTATTGTACAGTAGTGATGATTGTTGGAAATGCATTTTTAAATCTGTTATGCGCTTTTATGTTTCACTATATTTATGCATAGTATATGGTGTGTATAGATGCTATAATTCATATACAGGGCTACAAAAAAGAATTCGTAATGGTTCTAAAAACATAGATACAATTTATAATTCATTTTAATAACTTGTTAAGAGTAATCTTTTCACATTAAATTTTCTTTCTATGAATAATATAATACACAAAAATTATTTCAAGATTCCCATATTTATAATTTTAAGTAGTCATTGTTCCAAATTAAAACACATTTTTCTGTTCCCTTTCTCATTATCATTAATTGTGCATTATTGGACAATTGTGAATTATGTATATGTTGTACCATGTATTATCTGATTTTGAAATTTCAAATGCATCTGCAGTATATATATTTATTGCGTAGGAGGGCCTGCACTAGAGTTTTAGCTAGTATTTACTATTTTATATTTTATTTTCTAAAAAAAAAAATTAAGATTTATAAATTTTATAAAGTTGGTTGCACCTCTAAAATATATGTTCAAGATGGTCAGCTAATATAACTTTAAGTAATTTCACGTGTAAAAATTTCTTCGTGTGTTCATATGGCAGAGCGAATAGAAATGCAAGGCTCATTCTATAAATAATTGGAAAAATTTCGAAAAATATAAATTCAATAATAACCAAAAACATTTTAGTAATTTTAAATAATGAAAAAAGAAAGGTGTGTCAATTAAGAAAAACTCATGTAATTATTCTGTTTTGAACTCTATTTTTTAAGATTTTCAATTGGAATTCTTCGTTTAAAATTTAACAAAAACTTACTTTTTTAATTTTATTTTTAAATTTTGCATTCATTACTTTTACTTTTAGTCTAAAACATTATTTTTCCAAAAAACACTGATGGCTAATGTGTAAATTACAAATTTGAAATTGTCCCTCAGTGGGGCGTACGACCCACGTTGGGAACCACTGACTACTTCGCCATCGAATTTCAAGATGAATTAATGTTTTAGGAAACGTTTATTAACAGAACGTGAGAAAATGACTGATTCGGCATAACTTAGAACAAAGCGAGAAGCGCCAATTCCCTATTTTGTCAGTACTATCACATCATCGAGTTACGGCTTGAATTTTAGCGTATTAAAGGTATCAATTAGTACAATAGGAATATTTCAGATGCCTCGTCATATCTTGGTAGGAAACGAGACGGGCGGGGCACCAATTCATAATTTTTGCGGTAAAACACGTCATCGAGTTACGGCTTTAAAATTTAGCAAATTAACGTTACATATCAGTACAATAAGACCATTTCAGTTCGCCTTGTTATATCTTGCTACGAGACGAACGGAGCGGGCCTCTAACTCTTCATTTTGGTGGTTTTAACAGGTCATCGAGTTCCGACATGGAATTTTTATGTAGGACAAGATTATTAGAATTAGATTAATGAATGATAGGTATGCCTCGGCATTTCTTGGTATTATATAAGCTGCAGCGGACGCCAACTCATCATTTTGGCGTCACTATTACGTCATCGAGTTACGAGATGAAACTGGGGCGAAATTAAAGGTAAAATAAAGTATTTTAAGAATATTTTCGTCTGCCTGCACATATTCTGGTAGAAAACCGCGGCAGATTAAAATTTATAACAAAAAAAAAACGGTACATCATAATCTACAATTCAAACCCTATAAACGTAATAAGTTACATAACATTGCCATATGTGTTACTTTGTCATCGACTTTCAAGATAAATTACTGGTTAGGGAATTAATAGTACGTGAGAAAATGACTGACTCGGCATAATTTGGTATAAAGCGAGAAGGACGGGGCGTCAATTCCCTATTTTGAAAGTACTATCACGTCATCGAGTTACGGCTTGAAATTTTGGCTTATTAAAGATATTGATTAGTAAAATAGGAATATTTTATTAAAATAAATAATCATTGTTTAACGTCTGATATACGATTTAAAAATATATATATATATATATTACAATTCATCAGACTTAGAAGTAAAAATTACATAAATACATTTAACGTTTGCTTTTTAATTGTATTAAATGAAGGAATATTTTAGTCTGCCTCGTTATATCATGGTAAGAGATAAGCAGAGCGAAGCGCCAATTCTTAATTTGGTGGTATAATCCCGTCATCGATTTACTGCTTGAAAATTTGGCACATTAAAAAACATATCATTACAATAACGATAATTCTGTTTGCCTCGTCATATTTTGGTACGAGACCAGCAGAGCGGGGTGCCAATTCTTAATTTTGGTCGTTTTAATACGTCGTCGAGTTACGACATGAAATAGTGATGAAGAACAATATTAGTAGGATTAAATTAAGGAATGACTGGTCTGCCGTATGCATTACGATGTCCGTCAGACGATGGGCTAAAACCGCCAAAATTAAGAATTTGCGCCCTGCTCTGCTCGTCTCGCACCAAGATATGACGAGGCAGACTGAAATATTCCTATTGTACTGATATGTACCTAATTTGTCAAATTTTCAAGTCGAAACTCGACGACGTATTAAAACCGCCAAAATTAAGAATTGGCGCCCCGCTCTGTTTGTCTCCAACCAAGATATGGCATACTGAAATATTCTTATTGTACTGATATGCATCTTTAATTTGCCAGATTTCAAGCTGTAATCCGATCACGTAAATATACCGCCAAATTAAGAATTGGTTCCCACTCTGCTCATCTCCCACCACGATATCACGAGGCAGACTGAAATATTCCTATTATAATAATCGGTATCTTTAATATGCCAAAATTTCAATCAGTAACTCGATGGTGTGATAGTACTATCAAAATAGGGAATTGGAGCCTCTTTCTTCTTGCTTTGTACTAAGCTATGCCGAATCAGTCATTTTCTTATGTACTGTTAATACGATTTCTTAAACCATTAATTCATCTTGAAAGTCAATGAGAAAAGTAATATGTATGGCAATGTAATGTAAATTATTATGTTTATAGGGTTTGAATTGTACATTATGACGTCTTTTTTATTATAAATTTTGATCTGCCGGGGGTTCCTACCAGGAAATGCGCAGGCCGACCAAACTATTCTTAAAAGACTGTATTTTACCTTTAATTTGGCAACAGTTTCGTCCCGAAACTAGATGACGTGATAGTAACGCCAAAATGACGAATTGGCGCCGAGTTTGGCTGCTCATATCGGACTAAAAAATGTGGAGGCTGACGAGTCATTCCTTAATCTTCTCCTAAAAATCTTGTCCTGCATCATGATTTCATCTCGTAAATCGATGACGTAGTCACATTTTGTCGCCACCGCCCGCTCTAATAATGTAAAAGAATACTTGTGAACGCAAGTGTAAATGAAACATGAACGCTACACATTTTATTCTTAATAGGGATCATGGTATAGTAAACTTCAATAACGCATATTAATTACATCGCAATCCGAGCATATTTACGACAGTAAGAGCTTGGACAGACAGACGAAACGAAGTCATAAACCTTTTCAACTAAGATGGAAAGTGTTAAAAATACAAAACAATGCACAGTGGGGCAAAATCCTGAAAAGCTGGCCAAAATATGAAAATGTTATTTAAATGCCACGAAATTTTGTACACAGGTGTTTTTCAGGATGCTGATCTCGATTCTAAAATTAAAATTCCAAAAAACAAAATGGCGTATCCAATATGGCGGACTTAAAATGCTTTGAAAGTTATTCAATTTCCATGAAATTTCGTATACAGGTGCTTTTGAGGATTAAAAAATTAAAATCTAAAAACGATTAAAAAATTAAAATTAAAAAAATGGCGAATTAAAAACAAAAACAATTAGATTTAAATAAAATATTTCCAGTTTCGAAATTAAAAAGGTTCGAGGCTAAATGTTGCAAAGTATTTTCAAGGACATAAGATATTTTTAATCGAAATTAAACGATGAATATTTATTTATGAAATACAATTAAGTACATTAATGAAAATGTGCTTCAAAATACTACAAGGTTTAATTTCTATATATTATTAAAATAAAACGTAAGAATATTCTGAAATTCATCTTCTGAATCATCTGTAGTATACAAAGTAGACTCTTCAGAAGGGGAGGTGTCGAAATATTTTACAACAGTTTCTGTGCCTTTAGGGGCAAGGATATTAATTTCTTCAATGGTAATTTACGTAAGCTTGAAATAAAGGGATCCGATAACATTAAAAGCCGCAAAAAATCTTTCATTGTTTACGTCTTACTGCATTTTAGGGAGAAATCTTCTCGATACGTTTTGATCAATTTGTTGCACGATTCTTGAACGTCTCCCGACATTTGCCCAACAGGCAATAAAGCGGAAGCTATTATTTCTGAGTCACTGAAGTTGGCATATAGAACTAGGCATACAATTCGAAGAATTTACAAGCTGTTTGTGATATATAATACACGAAATTGATCATATGAGCGTTAAGAAATTACTTGTAATATGACGTAGAATCGTCTGATCAAATCTTTGTCTACTCTCCTTATGAAAGCAGAAATAGTTGCGTTTTCAAATAATTGACGAGCTGTATTGTAATCATTTGTGCTTCCAAATCCGATCTTTGATTTATCTTTTTTGTAAATTTTGGTTTGCAATTTTAATTTTTTTTCTTCTCGCCAAGAGTGCACACTTGCCATTCCTTTCTATCCCGTTTGTATGCTAAATGCAAGCTACACTCAAAACATCTTATACGGGCATGTAATGTGGACATTCCAAATGGTAAATGATTTTTATTAACTTTTAGTTTGAAAACATCATCAAGATTATTAAACTGTTTTATAGTTGCCTGATATAGGTATCAACGTTGAGTTGACAAATTACTAGTAATGGCATTAAAAATATTACAACCAATCATCGTTAAAGCTAGTTTGTAATTAACGCCTACTTATTTTCTATCAATGATTGTTTTAAAAGGAATAAGTTTACTCTTCTAATTTGTAATATAATCCATTTCACTCCCAGTACCTTTCGTATTTTCGTACAAAAAATGGATTCTGATTGGCCTAAAAAACTCGAGGAGATGAAGATGTCTAATTTTTCCAGATAACAATTTCTGAATTATTCGCAACAAATACGAGTTCTCGTGGTACTAGAGAAATGAAAAAGTTACTTGAATCTAAATTTTACCATCATCAATGCTTTGACCAGATGAACTATCACATCCCCACTTACAAATCAAATTATGATTACCAATATTCTCGGAAGTCAGCTTCTTAATAATTTCCGTGTTCACTAATAAAATACGTTCAGTAGCATGATCTATCAAAGATTACAATTGACAAGATAATTCTTCTAATTACGATAGAATACACAAAATTATTAACTATAAAGATAAGAAAATGTATTTCTATTGTATCGATGATAGAGAATTCTTTTCATTTTTTTTTTTTTTTGTTACTAATTATGCTTATCAAATTCATTTATGCTTATGGTTATAATATTTATTTGTAATATAATACATAATAATTTATCATAAAGCTGAATAATCTAAAAATTTCAAAAATGTTTGCCAGCTAAATTACTGCGAAATGTAATAAATGTCATAGATTTTGAAGCGACTAAAAAAGTAATATATTTACTTGTGGTTGCAAAACCCCGCACGAAATGCAGAATGGCAGTTTTTGACAGCTTGTTTTTTCATGATTCATTAGATAATAGTTCAGGCTATTGTTTCCATTATATGTCGTTGCGGAACACCGTGGAACTTATAAACTTTTTGATGTTTGAAAGCAAAAAAATAGTATATTTTTAAAATTTTTAATCATAAATAATCATGCAATTATTCATTTCTATGTACTTAAAATAATTTTTGTAACATGCGCAAAATAAGTACATACTATCATAATGTGAATCCATTTTAAAGCATTAAAATCGGATGATATGGAAAAATGTAGCACATGTTTAGAAGAACCATTATTTTGCTCTTTGCGTTCGCCTCAGATGATAATCCTCCAAGCGTCAAATTTGAAATGATGCAGGTTGCCAAAGCAAAACGAAAATCTTTCTATAAATATAGATTCTGACCCTCCAAGCATTATTCTAGACATCTGTATAGTCAAAATTTCCTAAATAGTAACTTTATTTTTCGATTTTTGGCCAGCTTTTTTATGTTTTGCCCCACTGTGCAACGTTTAGTAACGGCGTTATAATTGCCTTTATTTATCACAAATTTCTTTTATTTTATGAAATACGAGTAAATGTTTTAAAAAAGGGAATTAACTATGATAACCTTTTTAAAGGTATTTGTTATATAAATGATGCAGTTTATTATAAAAATGAAGAAATTTTAAGTAATGTAATAACAGAAAATATTTTTTTGAAATTTGTTAATTAATGTTCATAAATCGTAGCTGCTCCTTTAGCTACTTGAGAAAATAAATTGATATAAAACGTGTTGTTATCACTACCACATAACTTCTGAGAAAGCTTTCCACGCCTCCATTTCTCATAAACACAAAATAAAGTTTAGTAACTGCGTATAATTGCCTTTGTTAAGAACAAATTTCTCTTATTTTCTCAAGTAAAGGTTTCAAAAAATGAAATTAACTACGGCTAACCTTTTAAGAGATATGTTTTATAGAAGTGATAATAGTTAATTAAATAAATTTCAAGTAATGCAATAACAGACAATATTTTTTTAACTTTTCGGCTTTGTTAATGAATTTTCACAAACAGCTCTATTTCTTTAACTATTGAGTAATTAAGTTGATATAAAACGTGTTCGTATAACAAATAATAATCTTTAAAGAAAGTTTTCGTCGCCGCCATTTCTCAGAAAAGTTTAGTGACTGAGTATAATTGCCTTTTTTAACAACATACTTCTCTTTCTTTCTCAAACTAATGTTTCAAAAAATGGCATCAACTATGAAAATCTTTTAAGAGATGTTTGCTATAGAAGTGATGATAGTTTAATAAAAATATTTTAAGTAATTGAGTAACGTAAAATATTTTTTGAACTTGGCAGCTTTGATACTTAATGTTCAAAAATAGAAAAAATTCTTTTAAGTATTAAGAAACTAAGCTGATATAAAATGTGTTTATAGTGCAAACAATTATCTTTAGAGAAAGTTTTCCTTATTTGTAGGGCTCAAAAATCTAAAATAAAGTTTAGTAAAATCGTTTAATTACCATTATTAAAAATAAATTTATGTTATTTCATGAGCTTTATAAAAAATCCATTAACTTTAATTATGACAACCATTTTACAGAAATATATTACAGCAATGATGGTAGCTTAACAAATAAATTTAAAGTTATTTGAAAACAGAAAATATTTAGCGGCATTGTTGATTTTGTTTATGAGTTTTGTATAAACATACGTAAGAAAAAACTTGCTTTGGGTGATTTACACTTTTCATTTCCTCTTGCATCGTTTAGAAGTAAAAATACATTTTATGCTCAGATTTCTTTATCGTACTATACTGTAATTACGAAAATTATGTGAAAATTTACTTGAGGAAGCACGAAAGGTAAACAATCTATCTTGATGGCTAAAAGTTTAAAAGACATCAGTGAATAATGAGACATTATATAGGTTACGAATCAACAAATATTAAACAAACTTTAAAGACAAACATAAAAATTAATTTTCCTTAAATGTTAAATCTTCTATATAACTTTGTTTATTAATACTTCTAAACTGCAGCTACTCTTTTAATTTTTTAACCGCTTGAAGGACGATGGGATATAATATATCCCATTTAATTTTAGTTGCAAAATGCCACATTGACACCAGAATTTGGGAATTAAAATTTTAATTTTATTAAGTATGTGAAGAAAAGTTTTACTCTTTTGAAATAAATATGTTTTTAAATCTTGCTTTCATTCAATTATTTAAGCATTTTACGAATAGAAGTATTTTGTCGGTGTAAGGATAAAAAACTAAGTTGATGAATAACGTGTTCTCATCGCAACCAATTATCAATGGGGAAATATTTCCTCGCCTCTATTTCTTAAAAACATAAAACAAAGTTTATTATTATTGTCTTTTTTAACAATAAATACCCTTGTTTTTGAAAGTAAATGATTAAATAAAATGCCATTAACTTTAACTATGTCAACCTCGTCAGAGGAACTTATAGGAATGATGATAGCTTTTAAAATAAATTACAAGTAGTGTAATAGTAGGAAATACTGATTTTTTTTTCTACGATTATTGAATAAGTATGCGTAATAAAAATATTTTACCCCGGAAAACTTTACAATTTAAAACGACACTTTTCTTTTTCTTATATCTTTTAGAACTAAATCTTTATACCGCGTTCCGAGTATTTTTATAGCACATCCCTGTAATTAAGTAAATTATAGGAAAATTAACTGCATAAAATTAAGAAATTCTTTCATACGACATCGATCTGCTGATCTTGCTCTACTTAGGCATAAATAAATAAATAAATAAATATTCATGACAACGGCTTAGAGCCAAACTATTTTAGTGATCAGTGAATCGTTAGTGTAACGAAAATAAAAACATTATACATACCTTACAAAATGACAATGCATTTTCCTCAAATATTATGTATTCTTTAATATTTGATACTTTGTCTAATAGTCTTCCCAAATTGCAGCTATCTTTTAACTTTTTGAGGAACTAAGTTGATGAAAAAAACTGTTCGTGTCACAACTAATTATGATTAGAAAAAGTTTTCCTTGCTTCAATCTTCCAGAAACACGAAAGAAAAAAGTTTGGTAAATGCATATAATTGCTTTTTTTTAATAATAAATTTCTCTCGTTTTCTAAAGTCTATAAAAATGCCATTAGCTTTAACTGTGAGAACCTTTTCAGGGAAAGATGTTATAGGAATGATGATAACTTATTAAAGCAATTACAAGTAATTTAATAACATACGATATTTAGTGTTATTTTTCTTTTGTTTTCTGTATATTAGCATTGAATAAATGTAAGTACAATAACAAAAAATAAAACTTGTTTCGGAGAAGAAAACCTTATCGTGATTTACCTTTTATCGAAATTACTTAACTTTCCGGAGAGCTTGTTGTCGCAAATTTTACGACAAGCGTGATTTTTACGAAACTTTGTTCTCACAAATGTCTCCGAATTTAGAATTCAATATTTTCAATTGATATGTAAAGACTGAGTAAAAAAATTTGAGAAAGCTTTAAAAAGTAGTAGAGCTCACCAAAGCAAACAATTTTTCCATGAGAAACCTGTGTAATATTTCATTTTTTTACTCGAAAATACAGTGTTTCACTCAATCCGAACATAATTATTATTCACAACTTTAACCAAAACAAATATGCTTGAAAGCATTTTTCAACAGACGTATCTTTATTTGTTTGAAATAGAATATAATCAAATGTGATGGAAGTGTACATTACAGCATAAGTTTATTTAAATACTAACCGAAAAAATGACAACACAAAATTATGATAAATATTTATTTACCTATATCAATCAATCATTTTGCTTTTCTGCTATATTTATAGCATTCTATCCATTTTTCTAATCTATGGTCTCTGAAAAAAGTCTTATTATTATTATTTTTTTTTATGGGGCACCTACCCCCCCCCCCCTCCCCCAATCGGTAGATTTTTTGTCTTTGTTGTAATTTTTTTGGAACTTATGGAATTTTTTCTTTTTTACTTAAAATTTCTCTTTTTCTTTTTTGTTTTTTCTTTTTCATGTTATGTTATACTAGTACTTATGTACTTTTTTATTTTTGTTATTCTTTTCTTAAATTTTTAAGTAATTTTAATTTTGTGGCTACCAGCCACGTCTAAACATTCTTTTTTTTAAGGCTCCCTAATGCCGTTGCAAAACGATCACCTTTCCACTGGATGTAAAGTTGCTTCGCAACTAGGTAGTCCATAAAGCTGATTACATTGTTCCATTGTTCAATCAATCACAAAAGAAAATGAAATACCCCTACATCCAGGTTTTTTTCGAGGTTCATTTCTATATGCATGGGTGTCTTAGCGTGTACCGTAAGTCATTATACACAGAAAACTCTCGATAATTCGTTTAAAAGTGCTCTTATTCGCTACTTGTACATCTGGAAATATATGCGGAAACTTGTTTTGCACATTTGAGTACGTCTGAGACGCAAAATAATGCTTAACAACAAAAAAACTCTGTACGCGTTTAAAAACCATGACTGCTAACAACACCTTCAACACGCTACGATGCATATAGAAATAGAGACGAAAAGATCGACCTCGTCAAACATGTGTATCTTGGTCAAGGGTTACGCCCAGCAGTTAAAAATGCACCTCTTTTCATTTTGTAGTCCTGATGCACGTTTAAAGTTAGTGTTTCGTCTTAAAACCTCACCCTGTATTTCGATAAGTCAGACCGTGTCAATTGTCAATTACATTTGGAAATACGGAACGTCTAGTTCATTGCTAGTTGAACAAGATTGGTAGCCACATTGGTAGCCGTAATAAGCAAACCCAAACCCGAAGTGAAACAAAATTATTCCATATTTTAATATAATTATGAAACAGTAGTCTCAGATTGTATCCAATATCAATTATATATTTTTTGAATAAAAAATACCAATATACAGTTTTTTTGTTTAAAATTATTCAGTATTTTTGAAAAATTGGGTCAACCCGAAACCGATCGAAAAGATTCAAATCTTAGCTGAAACCAAAGACATACCGACCCGCAACGGAACATAATAGAGTCAATCCGACCCTTCCGACCAATCCATGATCTTGTTGGGTCTGGTTCAGTAAAATTGTGTTAACTGATCCGGTGCAGGACTGTAGTATTGACATAAATAAAATTGTAATGTGGTAGGCACCACAAGTTAAAGTATCATGACTTGTTTTTTTTTTTTTTTAATTGCACAATGATATGTATTAAATGAAGAACATCCCGAACTGATGGCAAACATACGCATTTATGCACTAAATAACCATTAATCACCGGACACTTTCAATTTTAGACATTTGCCGAATATTTAAAGCTATATTTGTCTGATTTTTCTGGAACTTCAAGATTATGGACAATATGTTCGACTTCATATTTATGAAGGACGATTTCATCAGAAGGACAGTTTAGGGGTCAACAAAAAATCAAAGAAAAATAATAAGGTTTGGGATCTCCTGTAAAATAAAATATACGAAATGATCTATTTCTGTATGACTTATGAATATATGGATATTGTGCAATATATGTATTCATTTGTGGAGGAATAGAACGTATATTCATTGAAATATATCGATTTTGTTTAAAAGTTAAAAAAATTCTTGCATATTTTTTGTTTATATCATGCAGGGCTTTTTACCAAATTTAATGCCCGTTTCAGAAAATTTGACAAAATGTAGTAGAAATTATATCTTGAAAATTCAGAAAATTATCGGCAATATTGTGAGCGAATTTTTAGTTGCTTTCTACAAGCTTCTGAATGATAAGGGATTTTCCACAAATTGTCATTTTTTATTATCTGACTTTCAGCGAAGGAGTTTGTACTTAATGAATGTCAACGAGTAGATTTAGAAGAAATACTTAGATTTTGATACTTCTTTTTTTTTTTTCTTGGAATAGGCTCGTTCTGGTGATTTTCCACTGAATTGAGAATTAAAGCATCAATAAAAAATTCAAATTAAAAAAAAGTAAATATTAAAAACGAAAATTTATGGAAAACACTTATCATTTAGCTATTTTTAAAGAAAAACAAGAAATCATCTCAGTCTATCGGAGATATCTTTTTGAATTTTTACGATATTTGACTGGCTTTTTTATGAGTTGCTTCATATAGTTGATTATCAAATCATAAACAAAATAAAAAAGATCGTTCGCGCATGCGCAGATAAAAATATTTTATACAACTGTTCGTATTTTATCAAATATTTAATATATTTACATTCCAATTACACCATATTATTACTACTACATAATGTTACATTTTCTGTAACTGGCGTTAAATTTGGTAAAAATCCCTACATGATATAAACAAAAACGTACAAGAATTTCTGGAACTTTTAAACAAAATCGATATATCTCCCTGAGTACACGTGCTATTCTTCCACAGATGAATACATATATTGTACTGTATCCATACATTCGTAAGCTATATAGGGATAGATCATTTCTTGCATTTTATTTTACAGAATGATCCGAAATTTATTATTTATTGTTGATATTTTGTTGACCCCTTAATTGCCTTTCTGATCAAATCGTCATTGAATTCGATTGAATTAATTAAATTCGAACATATTCTTCATAATCCTGAATTTCCAGAAAAATCCGACAAACATATCTTTAAATATTCGACAAAATGTCTAAAATTGAAAGTGTCCGGTGATTAATGGCCATATAATGTATAAATGCGTATGTTCACACATAAAGCATTGTTCGACTACAAAAAATTAGACTTGCATTTCCAAAGCAGCTGTAAACTAATTATTCATGGATTCTAGTTCGTTACATGCGCTTTTTTCATATCGATTAATTTTATACAGTTAGTTAATATTTTATTTCTATTATTTTTTTATTCATATAATTTGTTAAATAATATGATCGTGATTAGCCTTTGAATATAAAGTCTTAAATATGGGTACTTCTCAATTTTAGATTATTATTTAATTAATAATAAAATTATTCATTTAAGTAAAAAATTACTCTCGATTTTTGCTTTTTTATCATTTTAGTATTATACGACTTGAATCTGAACTAGCGTTTAGAAATCTTATGAATGATAATACGCTTCAAGACAAGTACATTTCGAACCAGAATAGCAGTTTACTGAATCTGAACGTACGTTCACAAATTAACAGTAAAGAAAATATTTTAGTGAAACTTTCATCAGAATAACTTTGCTTTTTTTCAATTCCTACTATTAGTTCACACTCTCCCTATATATATCTTGTTCAAATTTTCAATCGTTAATAAAATAATCATTATTCATCCACTCAAGTTCAAATACATTTTTTTGAACTTGTAGTGTATGACATTTGATGTTAATACAGATTTTTTTTTCAAATATTAATTCATTAATTAAATTTAATTAATTAATTTTAGTTTTATATGGGAGAAAAAAATTTCTCTTATTCAAATTTTCATTCGTGCTTATTATTCTTTCTTATTTAAAATGCTTATTATTGATCCGCTCAAGTTCAAATACATTTTTTTAAACCTGTAGTGGATGACACTTAATGTTAATACAGTTTTTTCAAATATTAATTCATTAATTACATTTAAATAGTTAATTTTATTAAAATTTTCAATCGTTAACAACATACTTATTATTCATCCACTCACGTTCAAATACATTTTTTTTAAATTTGTAGTGAATGACACTTCATGATAATACATTTTTTTCTGAAATGTTAATTCATTAATAAAATTTATTTAATTAATTTTAGTTTTATACGGGAGAAAAAAAAATTCTCTTATTCAAATTTTCATTCGTGCTTATTATTCTTTCTTATTTAAAATGCTTATTATTGATCCGCTCAAGTTCAAATACATTTTTTTAAACCTGTAGTGGATGACACTTAATGTTAATACAGTTTTTTCAAATATTAATTCATTAATTACATTTAAATAGTTAATTTTATTAAAATTTTCAATCGTTAACAACATACTTATTATTCATCCACTCAAGTTCAAATACATTTTTTTAAATTTGTAGTGAATGACACTTCATGATAATACATTTTTTTCTGAAATGTTAATTCATTAATAAAATTTATTTAATTAATTTTAGTTTTATACGGGAGAAAAAAAAATTCTCTTATTCAAATTTTCATTCGTGCTTATTATTCTTTCTTATTTAAAATGCTTATTATTCATCCACTCAAGTTCAAATAGATTTTTTTAAAACCTGTAGTGGATGACACTTAATGCAGTCTTTTCAAATATTAATTCATTAATTACATTTAAATAGTTAATTTTATTCGAATTTTCAATCGTTAATAAAATACTTATTATTCATCCACTCAAGTTCAAATACATTTTTTTAAACTTGTAGTGAATGACACTTCATGATAATGCATTTTTTTCTGAATGTTAATTCATTAATAAAATTTATTTAATTAATTTTAGTTTTATACGGGAGAGAAAAATTTCTCTTATTCAAATTTTCATTCGTGCTTATTATTATTTCTTATTTAAAATGCTTATTATTCATCCACTCAAGTTCAAATACATTTTTTTAAACTTGTAGTGAATGACACTTGATGTTAATACAGTTATTTTTCAAATGTTAATTCATTAATTAAATTTATTTAATTAATTTTAGTTTTATATGGAAGAAAAAAATTCTCTTATTCAAATTTTCAATCTTTAATAAAATACTTATTATTCAACCTAAGTAGGAATTGACTTAAAAGAAAAAATAATTATATTGTTATGAAATGTAATGACACTGCGGGAAATACTAGAAGTGTTTTGTACAGTCGTGAAAAAAAAAAAAGTAAACACCCTCTACTAACTCCTCAACAAGTTATCGTAGAAGAAGGTTACTGGTACCGAACGATTGGAAATAAAGTGTACTTTTAAATGATGTATATAAAATTTTCTTAGGGGATCATCTACATATTAAAACGAAGCCAAACTTAATTTTTTTCAATAGCAATACTCAATGTTAACAAGATATTTCAAATATTCGATTCAAACTATGCTTACACACCAAATTTCAAATCATTTGAATGAAAAGTTTATGAATTATAAACATTCAAAATTTAGTGCTTCTAATGTTAAATTACATTTTCATATAAAAATAGCAAATAAAGCCTTTGTTCAAGAATATTAAAAAGCAGAAAAACAACGTTTAAAAATGCACAAATAATACGTAAAAAGCTGCAAACAGCTGTTTCTAATCTACTAGCGAGATTCTTCTTCAGTGCAAGTTAGAGCAAGGCACAGAGTGCTAGAAAAAGCAGCCTTGCTTTTGTAATTACGATTTAATTGTATGTAATTAATTATAGTTAAAATTACATGCTGTAAAAAATTCTTGCAGCACTGTAGCCGAAACAGCCGCCATGGCATTGTGCATTTGAATGTGTGTAAGTATAATCCATTGCATGCAAATTAACTTGTAATTACGTTGCTGATAATTGAGATTACAAATTTGCCCAACCCTGATGGAGAGTATATCTCAGTGCCGTTTGACCACAAATGGTAGCTGACTAAACCAGTTGCAGTGATGCCTATTTCACTGAAAGCAAAATGAGTCTCTAAAAATATTGTTTCAATCTCTTTTACTTGTTTACAATTTTGGTACTATGCAACTTGTATCGGAACTAGTGTTCAGAAATCTTATGAATGATATGATAATACGCTTCAAGGAAAATACTTTTGAAACCAGTATCGCATTTTACTGAATCCGTCCTTACAAAAATTTCCAATAGAATTCTAAAGTAAAAATTCTGGAAAAAGTCTTATAGAATTTTATAGAACTGTGGTCCTTTTTCTATAAGCTAGTTTTATTACAAGTTATAAAAATATCTGTAGAAGTTCAATAGAAATGTCTGCAGAGTTTCCATAAAAATATTTATAGAAATTAAATAAAGATATTTGAATATTGCTAGCTGTTCTAGGTTGGCAACCCACCCAACTACTAACCGCGCCTGGAGCTGCTTCTTCTTTGGTGATCGAGCTTGAACGGGTACTTTCAGATCGATATGTCCGTTCACAATTTATCAAGTCTTCTTATGAAGTCTTCTTAAACTTTGTTTCTTTTTTTATTTGCGTCCCCAATTATTAAACCGGTATGGAATTTACACCGTTTCTCAAGCTGTGTGAATTAGAAAATCGAAACCATTTGTAACTTAGAAAAACAAATTTAAGGATTGAAAAAAGTGCGTTAAAATAAAGAATTTATTTATTTATTTATATACTTACTAGGGGGCTCTGCCCCCTGCAAGCTACGCTCGCCAACCCCCGTTCAGACACCGCAGAATCTAAAAACACGCTAATCTGATCTGTTTTAAAAATATTATAGAAGATTGAATTATACTAAAAAAAGCTGTTCAGATCTCACTGTAAACGGGTTTCTATTCAATTTCCTTTGATTTCAAAAAATTTAAGGCCGAATCAGTCGCTGTTAAGACACCCAATGGTTGTTTTCGTGTTTGATTAAAGAGGATCAGTTAAACGTTTGAAAAGAAGCTAAAATAAAATGAATTAAGTATACAGAGTCTTTGTCTCCTGGTATTTTAAAACAATTTCTATAACAATAGCCAAAGGCATGTGACTATCATCAATAGTTCCGGGCGAACCACTTTGCTTTTTATATTTCTGGTGCCATTTTGGTACTTTAATGTTAGCCAGGTACAGGTGATAAGTCGCCAAATATTATTCTATTGCCATTATTTCATCTATATTATAATAGACCAAGTCATGTAACTGCCATAAATAAATACGCTCTGATCTCTTCGCTTTTCATATGAAAGTTTGGCCCAGATATCATATACGGCCCCATATTGGCGCGATTTTTTTCCGGCGCTAATTTGGGGAAAACATCAACAACATAAACAACAACATCCGGCTTACCAAATCAAGCAAAATAATGATACTATGGCGCTAGTTAAGTACCCGTTGCGTATATGACATTGGCGTCAGAAAAAAATCGCGTCAATATGGGTCCGTATATGACATCTGTGCCGAAAGTTTTCCCTTTTGATTAAAAAAAATCAAATTTCTTTTTTGAATAAAACTACATAAAAGTTTCTTGGTCGCAAAGAATTCTTGGTACATGGTTGGCGCCCCAACACTGTTACGCTAGCCGGGTGCAAATCTCGCCAATAGCTATTTTTCAAGTCGCCAATTAGCATTTTTTTTTCGAGTGGTAAATTAAAACATTGCTTTAAAGTTGAAATTAAATGTCATCGTTTGTTACATCATTTAATATTTGGCCAGATGCCATATACACACCGGGTTTGGCGTGATTTTTTTTTCGAAAATTTGATGATAACCTCGTTTTCGAATACCATTTACATATGTATTTTTGGTACTACTTAGTTATCCCGTCGACCAAAAATCTATCACCAAACTATAAGAATAAATGCCAATAATGGTTGATCGTAAATGTCACATTCACTTGACTTTAAGCAAGTTACACGTCTTTATGTCATCAAGTGATTTTTATTTCCACGTTTTATTTGTATATTTATTAATGTTATACTATTTTCTTTGTTCTTTCGTTATTTAAAATAAAAATTATGTCAATTTGTATAATCTGGCGAGTGGTTTGGCGATTTATATAATTTAACGAAATGGGTTGATGGAATAACTAAGTAGTACCCTATATTTTAATTGCCGTATATACTCGCATATAAGTCGAGGAATTTCCGACAATTTTTGGCAAGCAAATTTGGGGGGTCGACTTATACGGGAGTCAATTAAAAAATAAAAAATAAAACTTCGAATACTGCAAAATTCTGACTTTTTATGTGTATGAATAAAACAATATTACAAAAAATATACAATTAATAATAATTCATCATTAAAAAAATTTTCAACGATTTATTTTTGTTTACTTACTACTTTTTCGCATAGGCAAGTGAAATATTTGGTTTGATTTTGCGCAAAATTGAAGTAAAAAGCTGGGAGGTCGACTTATACGCGGGTTTTTGATTTTTTGCAGAATTTGCATTCGAAAGTTAGGGGGTCTACTTATACGCGAGTCGACCTATATGCGAGTATATACGGTATTTTCTATTATTTTTTATTTTTAAAGGAAAATAACCAAAAAAATAATTAACTATGGAACAAAAGAATTTATGTAATTTAAAAAAAGAAAAAAAAGTAAATAAACATTTATTATTAAATAAACAACAATAGCCGGGTTACCATGTCAACCAAAATAATGCCATTTTGGCGCCAATTAGGTACCTCGGTGCGTATATGATATCTGTGCCTAATATTTTTCTTTTCATTTCGTTTAAAAAAAATAAAGAAGTGAAAGCCATTTATTTTAAATGTTTCAGTTAGCATTAAATAAAATAATAATGAAATACAAATTGAATTATGAATAAAAGTAACATGATACATTATTTAGCATACATTTAAGGGAGGCCAAACTTCTCGCCAAATTAGTTTAAGTAGTAACATTTTCTAAAATCTGAAGAAAAAAAATATCTGTTATGATTAAAATTTGAGTTGCCATCATTAGAGAAATGTATATAAAATTAGAAAAAAAAATTAATATTTCGAAAACTAAATCGAATTTAAGAATTCTAATAGCAGTTTTGAAATCTGCGGATCAATATTGATTTTTGGTGTTAATTTCATCGCGAAGTATTCCATATTTTAGGAGAAATCGCCGTGAAACGTAATCAGTTGTTTAATCAGTCGATTCATACTTCCGTTTCATAAATTCGTTTCATTAGGATTTTATATATATAGGGTAGATTTATTTTATCGGTGGGTTATAAAAAATTTATGAATCATAAACAATCTAATCAAATAAACTAACTAACATCATTTTAACCAGTAGTTCGACTGATATATGATTACATTAACGTTTGAATCACAATCTATGAGAAGTGAATTAAATTATAATCACATAAGATCTATGAAATACTATTATATTAAACTAATGTATTACAAAATTAATTATTTTTTAAATTTTTTAAAATATAGGTGTAAATAAGTTAGTACGCATAAATTTTAAAATACCAAAATATACATATATATAGGGGAGACTAGGGAGGGTTGACCATACGGGAGGCTTGACCCACCCATCAGTTTTCACATTTAAAATAATTTCAGAGTTTTATCAATAGGTGTCAACCAAAGCTACTGGAATGCTCAAACAACAGTCTTTGTTTCATACAGCTAATCGAAATGGGTGTGGAAAAATCAATTGTGAAGCGTTTTCAACCTAAAAAGTGCGTTTTTTAGAAATATTTTGTAAGCTTTTTTCAGATAAAATATACCATAGAAATTTAAGTAAGTAGGTTTAAAGTAATGCAGAAATATCGAGCTTTCATTCCAGGCATAAAGATTGTACAGTAAGTTAGGCATAACATAACAATGTGCTATTCTTTAGAAAAGTGGTATGTGGGGAGGCTTGGCCCAGTCAATGTGAGGGTGTGTTGACCAGATGCCCAAGGCTCTCTTAATTAAGTGGTTTTGGAGATCTGTTTATTATACACTGTGCATAATGAAAAGGGTTATGTATAAAAAAGAATGTATATTTATTCTGTAAACCTACTGTAAAATTGGGTGATGGAGAAGAAAATGTTTGAAACTGCTTAAAGAAAGATGTGAAAAATTGCTGTAGTATCCACTGTAAGAAAATACTTAATGAAATATAAATGGGAAAGTTGATAGGAACTTTTCTCCATCTAAATATTACTTAAAACAGGTAAATAGAAAGAGTGGAAAAGACTAGAAAGTATGAAAACATCAGTATTAACTCTTTCAGAGGCAGTGGCATGTTTATGAAACCACTGAATTTTAATTCCCAAACGCCATAATGACACCAGAATTTTGCTAAAATCTTTTCCATTTAATATGTATGTGATATATAGCCTTTTTCTTAATTCCAAATAAATTTGTTCGTAAATTCCTGTGTCAGTCGTTTATTTCAACATTTTAGTACTGAAAGTACTTTGCCCCTGAAAGGACTAAACGATGTTAATAATAAGTTAAGTGTTCAATGCGGCTGCAAAAGAAAATAGCATTGATCGAAAATCTTTAGGAAGGCATGTAGACAAATTTCACCAGGATGAATACAGTTAGATGAAGCCAAACTATGTGACAACTAGAGTTGTCAGGTCAAGGGACAAAAAAAGGCGGGACAGCGTCTTCTGAATCAGGACATGAAATCCTATGAAAACGGAAACTGTCTCTAACGGAATACTGTCTTAAATGTTTAAATTTCATTTTCCCTGCCGTACAATTACACATGCTCAGACAAAATCATGTTTAAAACAAATTTTTTCTCCTATGACTTGCGATTGCGTCAAAACAAGTTTGTTTAAGCGTCATATTTTCAAAAATATATATTTTTTTTATAATTAAAGCATGTAGCATAAAGTTATTTTGCTTTTTTTTAACGGATTTTATTTATCTTCTCAAATATTTCAATATAAACAAAGTGGGTCAAGCCTCCCATATAGTGGGTCAACCCTCCCGTATGTGGGGAGCCTTGACCCATTATTTTGTCATGAATAAAATCAATCATTTTTCAAATTTCTTATATATTACACTTATGTAGAAATTTTATTTTGATAACTGATTGTATAACGAATAAAATGATATATAAAACTTTATTCTACGTTCAATATTTAAAAAATAAAAAATCATTTTGTAAAAAGTGGGTCAATCCTCCCTAGTCTCCCCTATATAAAAGAAAATCTATAGAATCATTAGTCTATAAAATCTATAAGGTTTATGTACTCTATAGAAAATTTTTCTATAGAAAAAAATCTTACAGAACTATGAATTCTATAGAAACATTTACTTTAGAAAAAATATTCTATACAATTCCTCAAAACTGTACAGAAATAATATTCTATAGAAAGGCTGTTCTATAGAAAGATTTTCTTTAGAAAAAGTAGCCTATAGACCTCTTGAAAACGCTATAGAAATAGTATTCTATAGAAAGGCTATACTATACAAATATTTTCTTTAGAAAAAGTATTCGATAGAATTCTTCAAAACTCTAAAAGAAATAGTATTCTATAGAAAGGCTATTCTGTAGAACTTGTAAAGAATTCTATAGAGTTATATACACCTCTATGAACCATTTTCATGAGGGCAAATTTGCGTTCACACATTATCAGTAATGAAGACATTTTAATGAAGCTTTCATCAAATTAACTTTATTGTTTGTTTGTTTATGAAATAGGGTGACATTACGAGAAATTCTAGAAGTAATTGGTGAAGTCGTGGATAAAATAAATAAACACCCATTACTAACTCTGCAACAAATTATTGTAGAAGCAACTTATTGGTACCAAATGGTTGGAAATGAAATCTACTTTTATTTGCGTATAAAATTTACTTGGGGACCATCTTACATATAAAAAAAACTTTGTTTTTTTTTTTCAATACCAGTATCGCAGTTAGACACCATAAATGAATTCAAGAGATTTCAACTAGCCTAAATACAATTTTTTATGAAATTCGTAAATTGGTTTCAGAAAAATTATTTTAAAATGAGCCTATTTTAGGAGCTGTATAAAATTGAAGCTCGGCACTCGATTTTTGAACTGCAACAGAATGACTAATTCACTTCTATTAATGTATTATTTCTTGCCAGTATGATCATTTCATTCGCCTAATATGTTTCGACTATTCCCAGCCCAAACGTTTCAATAAAATGCGTAAAATCTAGCTCGTATTCAAAATATTAGAATAATTACATTTTTTTTTTTTTTTTTTTTTTTTACAAATTGAAAATATCTTTTGGTAATTTAACGTCTTTTAATGCAAATATGCAAACGATATTTTTATTAAGAACTTGTTGTTGATTAAACTTATTTATTATCTTAAAATTAATATCAGTTTTGAAAAGATTAATTGAAAAAAATTATTTTGAAAAGTCAAAATATTAGAATATTTATTCAAGTGGTTCAAAATATTAGAATATTTTACGTTAATTCTTCTTTAATTATCACCAATTCATAACTGGTGGCATCATTGATTAAATTCAGACGATTTTACTTAAAATCAGGATTCTTTTTGCAGTTTGTTTGCTTTTTCGTCTTAAAATGGGTCGTGCGAGTGATACTCCTGAATCTATTAAACTTCGTATGGTTGATTTGTATCGGTATGGTAAAAATCAATGTTATATAACGAATTATTTACATTGTTCGCAATCAAGTGTTAGTAAAATACTAACACAATATTAAAAAAAAATGGAAAATTTCAAAATAATCACCAAAATGGTGGCCGAAAACCAAAAACATCTGCTAGAGAGGATAGGAAACTGAAGCGTATAGTTAAGAAAACCGTTTTAAAAGTGTGCGATTCTTGCACCGAAAATGGAAAGAAGAAGGAGGTGAAGTTTCTACATCGACAACATTAAGACGTCTCCATAAATTTAAGTTTAAATCTCGTGTACCGAAAACAAAACCTCTCATGACTGCAAAACAAAATAGTATAAGATTGAATTGATGTAAATGAAGACGTTTATGGAGCGAAGAAGATTGGAAAAATATATTATTTAGTGATGAAAATATGTTTTGTGTTTCATATGGTAATCAAGGTATTCGAGTTTGGAGAATGAAGCAAGAAGCATTTGATAAATAAGGCCTTAAACGTTCCGTAAAATGCTGCTAGTGTCATGGTTTGGGGTTGCATGAGTGCAGAAGGATCTGGAAAGTTATGCATCGTCTAGGAAAAGGTTAACTCTCAGATATATCAAGAAATTTTAGAATAATACATGATTCCATCATCGGAAGATTTATTTGAAGATTATTTCATCTTTTAACAAGATTTAGCGTCACCGCATGCTTCGGTATCGACTAAGAATTGGTTCCGCCAACACAATATTAAGGTATTTCCTTGGCCACAAAACTCACCAGACTTTAATCCCATCGAAAACTTATGGTGTATAATGAAGAAAAAACTCCAAGAAAATCGTCCTTCAAGTAAAACTGAGTTAGTGGCATGTATAAAGTATATTTGGGCTAATATTGATAGAAATGCTTGTAAACACATTGTATATAATATGCAAGATCGACTTTACGCTGTTTTGAAAGCTAAAGGGGATGCTACAAAATATTAACTACCATTTATTTTATATTCATAAGGTAATATTGTCGCGTAAAATAAAATATTCTAATATTTTGAAGCAATCTAAATTTTATTCTAATATTTTGATGTGTTTCAGGAAGCTTCACTCCTAATTTATTGTACTGTATTTTATATTCTATGAATGTTAAAATCTTATCTAAACATTCCAGATTTAATTTATAAGAAATTTAATTACATTTACTTAGTATCCGAAATAAATAAATGAAAAATATCTTTTCCTTATTACTTTTTCTCAATTATTCTAATATTTTGAATATGAGCTGTATATATATATTTTCAAATTATGCTTTTCTCTACATTACAGAACATCTGCAGTTAAACCACCATTTTCACGTTTTTAAAGAGTAATTTAAAAACTACTTGGAAGAAAAATTTCAAATTTTGAATTTGCAGAAAGCAGGATATAATAAATAAAAATCTACCAAAAAAATTACAAGTTTCAATTCATATTTTTTTCGAATGTTAATTTCATAATTCATAACACAGACTTGCAAAAAAATACTTTTTGAAAATTGCATTAATTTTGATAATTAATTTTTATGTTTTTTTTTATTGCTGATTCCGAAAATGAAATCCATTTTTTTCTATCACGTAAGGAATTTTCGCAAAATGATTGCATATTTTTAAAGAAAAAGCTGAAATCACGAAATTTTGATATTTCATTTATTTATAAATCTATATAAATTACATTAATATCTGAGTTCAAGTAATAGTTAAGTATATGTAAAAGGTTACAAGTCATTAGAGTAATGTTTTTTCTTTACATCAAAAATTTTTTTTGCCACTTTTCCTGTTGGGAATTTTGCAGGGATTGTCTCTTTGTTGCATCCAGCAGTAGTCGGCAATGATGCTGACATTCCATTTACCTTGATATCACCTCTCCATTTCCTTTATATCCTGGTGAAATCTTTCACCTTGTTCCTCACTAACAGCACCTAAATTTTCAGGAAAATAGTCTAGGTGTGAATCGAGAAAATGAACTTTTAAGCTCATATTACACCCTAGAATTTTGAAATTTTTTACCATCTCTTCAACAATAGATTTATAGTTCGGGTCCATTTTGTTGCTAAGACAGATAGTATTAACTAGCTCGAAAGATTTCCATGCTTTTCTTTCGTTTGTTTTCATTTTATTCTAAAAATTTTCATCTTTCATCATTTTCCTGATGACTGGTCCTACAAACACACTTTCCTTCAGTTTTGCTTTGGATAAACCAGGGAACTGCTCCCAAAGGTATTTGAAATATTCACCTTCTTTTGGTAAAGCTTTGAGAAAGCATGAGATCTAATGAGACCTGGTTTCATGAGAGATAATTTTATATGAAGCGGTGGAAGTAACACTTTTTTGGATCAACAAGACTTTTCCTTTACCAGGTCCATGAGGAACAGGACGTATGGCAGACGGAATGTCAGGATAAAATATTTCCTTTTTGTTCTTTAAATTGAAACCTTTCATATTACAAATACAAAAATAGCAATCATCAATGTGATTTTTAGGTTTCCATCTACTACCGCCGTCACCACACACACACACCTTTGTGCTTGATGTGATTTTTAGGTTCTCTCCAAACTGAAGAGATTGCTTTTTACCTTGAAACCATTGCCTTAATTCTTTTACGCAAATGCGACAAATTTTGTGTGGAGGCCAAGGATTGTCTTGATCACCCAATTTAATGCCAAAATAAGCGAAATACACTTTTTTTACAAAATCAGAAATGCTTCTTTGTTGTTTTTTCACTGTATAGTTACCACAAATATAGCAGAAACAATTCGTGAATTAGCACATCCTCTGGAAGCCATGTTCTCTAATGCAGCAAAAACTAGAAGTAAAAGTTACTACTATAACTTATAACTCACAGGTCGGAATAAAAACACATGTGTACAGCACAGAGTAAAGAAAGACACTAATTCAGGAGTAGAGATAAGGTCAGTAATAAGGCGTGTGAAGAAGGGGTGGCGAGCAGACACCTGCAAGCAGGAGAGATCCAATTTCAACTGGTTTCCTCTGTCTTGAATATTATATTTAATAGGCACTTTGCCGATTAAAAGAAATATTCTGTATTGGAATAGTTTCTTCTTTCTCTTTTATTAGTTTAATGTAGCAATTTACTATTTTAAGTCCATAAATTTATTTATCAAACTCATATAAATAATCATTTTTCGTCCGAAATATACTAAATTCATAATAAAAAAAATTGCGATTTGTGATGAATGTGTACGTGATGGAATTTTTTCATTATTTTTCTAGTAATCAGCATCCAAAAAACTATAAATAAACGGTCAAGTGCGAGCATTACTCGCGCACAGAGGGTTCCGTAGAATAAATATATGAATTTGTAATTGTATTATAAAAAAACCGTTGCTAAAATAATACTAAGACTTTGCAAAAAACTATACAACGTAGGGTTGGTTATAACTGTATATATTAGAAAAGTGTAAATGGGTATACCATCAAAGTTCAAAGAGATATGGAACCTAAATAATATCAAATATAGCTATTCGCATAACCCTCCCCCCACCCCCAATCTTTCAACCTCATAAAAGCTGAAAAGATGCAAATAAAAAATAAATCATCTTTTAAAAAATATTTTTTTTTGCGACCAATGAGGCTTTTGGAACAAGATAAAATAAAATATCTATACCTCGTTCTAAACTATATTACCATGCATATTATCGATGCATTAAATGAATTTTATAGCAAGTTATTTTAATGATACTTTAAAGTAATGTCGGGGCATAAAAGGTTAAAGCTGCCATGTGGTAAGCGATGTCATGTTGGAAAATAAAGCTATTCACCAGAAATCCATGTTATTTTTACCAATTTGCCAGTTATACCTCATTCAGTTGCCAGGAATAGTACACACTCAAAAAAATCGTCTAAAAGTCGTAAAATGTGCAGGCTGAAAATTACTTGTACGACCATGCGATGGGAAGAGATTTTTTCCGTTATTTGGAGAAATTTCCGTCTTTTAACAGGAGAATTTTTAGGAAGTTTTGAGCTTAGGATCGCAAATTTTTCGTGTTTTGAGGGAAAAGGACATACGTAACAAGTAAAAATTAAATTTTGAAAATCAAAAAACCCGACTGTGTAAAAAGCGAATTAATTAATTATTTCTCATCAATGTAAAACTATTTTTTTATATTACTTACCTATTATTTTTTTTATTTACTTGTATTGATGGCTTTTAAGTTGGGTTTAATTGTTAGTTCCTATCTATAAACACTGTTTTGGTAAGGCCTATAGATGTCTATGAATGTTAGAGTTGCAGTAAAGCTAAAGATTCTACCTACACAACTTACAGGTTGTGTAATATTTAAACGGAGCTTCTGACTGTAAAATAGTCAATGAAACATCGTCTTCATTTTGAAAGACCTATCCAATGATATGCCACTCAATAGGGTGAGTAATTTTTTTTTCGTCTCTAGCGCCATTTTGTATTTTACGGCCAGCATTTTGAATTTACGAAAGCAAAACCTAGCCTATAACCATCGGACGGTTAATACGAATCGATAGAGACCTCATTCATTAAAATCCATCCAGCCATTGGGATGCTTCGAGGGTATAAAGAAATCCACTTACCCAGATACGCGTGAAACACATAACCCTTCTTGGCAGTCGGGTAAAAATTTCGTTTCTAATACGGAAAAGTAATAAGCAGCACTGTTGTTGAAACAACCCTCTGATTTAGCGAAAATTAAGCTTTAAATTCGAGGATTTCAGGAAATTTTTGCATTAGATTAGGGATATTTCTGTGTTTTGGGGGAAATGGATAAATTAAATTTGTCATTTTCGTCTTATAACGAAAAATAATTAATGGGAAAATTCGTTTAATTCACGGATTTTTGTTTAGAATGACACTATGGATTCACCAGTCCCATAGGTCTGAGGGCACAAAGTATGGTCCTCATATTCATGAACTCCTCGTACATGAACAAGAGTTTCAAGTTTTAAAACATAAAAAATATTCATATTTTTATACTTTAGAAAATTGAGCTTCTCACCTATTATGGAAATGTTATTAATGTGCAAATATAATACAAAATCTAGATCTTTGTTTATCAACTACATGTTTATACTGCTAATTCATATTCATGCTTTACATAGAAGGTGATAATTTTCAAAACTTAATAAAGACAAGCTGTAAAAGAGAGAAACATATTGAATTATGAGGCTTTTATTTCCTGTATTAAATCCTTTTCCAAAGTTTGTCAATTCATCATTTTTCTGAAATGTTGTCTATATGATATCTCTATAGAATGACATTCGTTTGCCATTAGTTTGATTATTTTCACAATATTTTGCTTCAGTAATTTGTTTGCATTCATTTTCTAAATTTTCGGATAACATGGTCTAACCATTCTTTCGATCAATGCTTTCAATAATTAATTTTCGAAGTACTTTGATCGATTTTGTTTGTATATTGATAATCAAATTAGTTGAATCCCTGAATAGAATATAGGGCGAAGGCTTTCTTAATTAACACTTTACAAGTGAAGGATGCTATGTTGAGAATTTACAAAATTCAGTGGCGGCTCGTGGGTTATTTAAATGGGGGATTCACAACACACAAATTGCCGAAAATCAAATCTGCAAGTACGACTTGATAGATAAAAAATATAAAATACATTTGAGTTTTCAAAATTAAATCAAAACAATGCAACTAAAAGAAATAATAAGCACTTGTAGGTATAAAAAATTTTTAATTTTACTTTCTACGAAGAAAGATCATACAATCAAACAAACAAACAAACAAATATTAACTAACTCATTATAGGGAACCAAAGGAGATTTCGGATAAACAGCAATTAACAAAGCGACTCCGAAATATGCGATCTTGCGCACACTGAAAATTGTGCAAATAGAAAGACAGGAGAGGTGGCTTTACCTCACACATTCTTCACAACTTTTGTCCGCATAAGCTGGTTTTCAAGGCAATTTCTTAGCTCGCACGTGCAAATTTGAAAAGGCCGGGATCTCTATATTGATAACTTTCGAGATTTACATTATTAGAGTAATGTTTTGTCATGGACTCGCAGTTAATTGGGGGGGGGGGGGGGGCTGAGATATTTAAGTTCATTTTAGAAATTGACAAAAATCTGGAACTGCGTTGAACAGGGGCGGAGAATTTCTAGAAAATCTTACCCACCAAGGATTTATTTCACCAGCCAGTAAAATGCAAGGTACAGTAGAAAATTTTTATGACAAAATTTACGAAACTCAAAAATAGTTGGTTCCTATTTTTATAATGCATTTTCATAATTTTTTCCCTGTAAAATTAAGAAATATAAACAAGATGAATGTTTATTATAAAATAGTATCATTTTTACATCGCAGTAATTAGGAAAGTTGAAAAATATAGCTAACAACTAAAAAAAAAAAAAAAAAAAAAAAAAAAAAAAAAAAAAAAAAAAGTTTTCGCCTATCTCTACAGTTTGCAGTTTTCAAAGACTACCTAAAAGTTCACTCGCCAGTGGCGAGTAAAATGATGCATTCCCCCACACCTGGCGTTGAATATTATTTTATTTAATTTGTTTTATTATTTCTTTATTTTTTCCTCTGGGGATTCACGTGCTCCTGTGTACCAACAGAGAAGCCGCTACGCATACTACATAACAGCTACATTTCTTTTATGAAAATAGTTTTATTGACATACATGTATTTGAAATTTTCAAGAATAATAATTGCTTAAAAAGATAAGCATTTTCTGAATAGAAAACGGCAAGTCACAATCCATTTATTCATTCAAAAATGCAGAATATCTCAAACCCAGACAAACTAAGTGTTTTGTATGTAATCTATATTAATGAAAAAAATATATATGACAATATGTGTGAATGTGTGTTTGTTTGCTGATGATGGCTAGGGAAATCTATAGCACCTAGAGGTCTTCAAACTTGGTTCCGGATATTCCGGATGCACCCGAGGCTCATAATTTGAATTTTTCGTATTTTTTTATGGAAAATCTGCGTAATCCCCGATTTTCCAAAGTTTCCAGCGACTTTGAACTAAAGAAAATCCTAAAAAAATCTAAATTCTGTATTTTCACCCTCATATATAGCAAATTCTGTTCTCTTTTCAAGAATGTTTATTTACAATTTAGACAACAATTTTTTTAATGCTTCGCATTTTTTTTCAAAAAATATCTATTTCTTCTAAAAGAAGAAGTTTTTCTTTTTTTTTAAATAAAATCTATTTAATTCCTTATACATCCAAACTTATTATACTTCTCTATGGAGTAGACATTCGACAATCGATTGAAAAAATTTCGAAAATATGGAAGGTTTTTTTAATTAATTATTAAAAAATTCGAACAACACACAATCGATTTTTTAAAAAGGCATAGAAGAAAAAAAAGGAAAAAGTTTAAGCAAATGTTTATTACCTACCCCCCTTTGTCGCATATATCCATTTCCATAATGATACAAGTGTTCTTGCGCTCAGAAGCTTTTTTTTTCGGCATGTGAAATTTCTTTGGAAAAACAGATTCGCGTTGTAAGATCGAGATATATTTAATGCAACCCCGGGAAACGTTAATTTTTTTAAAGCAGTGTTGAATTCAAGGGGTGATCGAGGGGGTGTTGTGGTATCCCATCCCGGATGATCCCATTGGATGATTTGGATTATGTTCTTTTTAACGGTTCAGAAGTGCAAGTTATACATGATCAGATCTCTACATTGTCTCCCCACCGGTTCTGCAGATATCCCTACCAGACTAAAATGTTTGAATTCAACATTGATTTTTAGATATATTTATAGTTTTTACCCTGGTGACGATCATTGGCGCTGTGGTCATATATTTTAAAATAATAAGGAAGAAGTCGTAGAGTTGGGTGTAACTGTATATATTAGAAAAGTGTAAATAGGTATACCATGAAAGTTCAAAGAGATATGGAACCTAAATAATATCAAAATCTATTCGTATAACTCTTTTTTTAATATTATCCTAATCTGTTTATGAGGAACTTAATTCGGTACTGACAATAAAAGCAGTGCATAGTTAAACTTCATTTGGAATTTCATGAAACTAAATTCAGCGTAGTAATAACCTTTATTTCTACAGTGTAGCTAAAACAAAACTTTTGTTCAAAGTTTAAATTTTGCATTGTGCTAAGAGCGCTTCGAATTGAGGTCTCAAAGTTGCAACGCCGCCTTGATCAGTGCCGCGTTTCTCCAGATAGGTGTTTAATTAACTTTTAAAGTCACTCGGGGCGTATTCAGAGATACAATCAATGCAAACTATCGCGAATCCCACAGTATTTATGCGATTCATTCTAATTAAATCTTTCAAGGGCGATGCCCTTAAAAAACGGACAGCTAATTTTAATTCCAAAACAGACAAACGGCACCACGAATATTTAATTAAAACTTTCCTTTTATCATGTACTTGAAAATAAGCAAGTTCGCATTTTCTAATAAAGTCGTTTATAAATTCTCGTGTCAGTTCATTATTTCATAAGTTTATAAATAGAATTACTCCGTGTCGGAAAGGACTAAGTGGACTCTTAAAGCTTCAAAATTTAAGAAATTTAAATTTTTTTAGATGTTAAACTACTATCTTTTCTGAATATTTTGATATAATTGTTTCCTTGAAATTCCCATTAGAATAGAAGTTTTGGCTTTTAGAATTATACCCGCTCAATAGCTGAAGCGGCGTTTCCGAAACTCTAACGTCATTATTTTTCAAATGGCATTTTTTGGTCATAACGCGCAGGATACCACAAAAACTTCTGAATATTTTTTCATGAAATTTTCAAAGCATATATTTCATGTTAGTCTGTATAAACTGAACCTAAAATTTCCATTTTATTGTTCAAAAATATATTTTTTAGATGATTTTACTGTTGAAATTTTCAAAATTTTGTATTAGCTAAATGCAACATTGCATTAAAAATATAAAAATGCTTTAAATACAAATTTATTTAAATTCAGGGAAATTATTACTATCTGAAGTATAAGTAAGCACCAAAATTTTCATTCTAGTTGCAATATTTATTTTGTAATCCTGCACGTAAACTGTTATGCCAATTTTTTGTTCGACAAATGTCTAACAGTTTCGAGCCCCCTATAAATACTAATTCTGTATCTTGCAATTTTTTATCCCAATTAAAATTGTGTTTTAAAATCATATACATTTTAAGACATTAAATGTTGAAAATGGTCTTTTTTTCATTTTTTCCACTTTTTAGAGTCCCGAAACCCCTTAAATTAGTATGTTTTTAACAATTTGACGTTTATTGTTTTTATACTGTTAATGGACATTACATTACACATATATATCATTAAAAGTTGTTAACTAGGCATAGAGTACGCTGCCCATGTCCTTGTGTATGTCCAAACTGACCGTAATTTAAGGGTTATTATCTCGGCTAATTACCGATGATTTTTTTCGAAAATCATTATCGACAATGCTTTTATTCTTCTGCAACAATAGGTATATTCAGCGATGCTCAACAATTTTTCTGAATGCCCGTAAATCGAAATTTGTGTATAACAGGAAAATGCTAATTACTCAAAAACTATATGACCTAGGGTAATCGCTATAATTTTCCGGCAAGGTTTACATTAACGTCTAATACCTCTAATTTTTTCATAATTTTAGATTCAGTAGATTCGGAATTAGATGGGGGGGGGGCATATTTTTGCGTTGCATTTTCAACAATATCTTTGAAAATATAATACCTAAAATTAAAAGGAATGTATTTTTGAGTTCAGCGTTACAAAAGCTTTCACAGGATACCCCACATGATACGCAAGAAAAGACTTTTTTTTCAAGTAGCATAATTAGCCCCTCTACTTTTTTACTAAATATATTTATGAATGTTTATTAATCTGAAAATATGTGGGTCAATGGTCTTTATTACTTCCCCGAATTTGAACTTTCCACGTTCCATAGTTTACGAGTAAAATGGCTGTGACAGACAGACAGACACAGGAGTGATCTTATAATGGTTCCATTTTTACTTTTTAAGTACGGAACCCTAAAAATTAATACTAGTTCTGGATTTCGGCTCACTTTATGTTTTTCGGGTCGCTGAATCCGAATTTGTAACTTACCACCAAAATTTCACCCGGCAACCAAGCAAAAAATTGATTTTTTGAAAAAATTTGGTTTTTGAGAAAGCGCGCTGGGAATGCTCCGAGGCAGCCCCCTTTCTCCCCGTTTATCCTACGTCATAATGTCATATATCCTATTTGTTCCAAATTTTGTCTAGTTTCTGAATTTGGTAATGCTTTTCCCCTAAAACAATAAGAAATTTAAGTTAATAACAACTATTTTGAGGGGTTTTCGGGGGAGAAAATTTTGGGGGTAAGTTAAAAATTCGGATTCAGCGACCCAAAAAACTTAAAGTAAACCTTATAAGGAAAGTTTGGAGGGGAGATGGGAGGGCGAATGTAAACGTATGAGTGCTTAAGTGGAATTGCACAACTTAGTCCACGCAGCACCGCGCGCATGTTCCGAGGCAGATCCCCCTTCCCCTTCATCCTAAGTCATAATGTCATGTATCTAATTTGTGTCAAATTTCGTCTACTTTCTGAATGCCTAGATACTTTTCCCCTAAAAAGGTTTTTTAATAAAAACCTTTTTGGGGAGTCATTTTACCAAAATTTGGGGGGGGGGGGTGTTGCCGGGGAAAATTTTGGTGGGAAGTTAAAAATTCGGATTCAGCGACCCAAAAGACATATAGTATGCCAATTTCCAGAACTACCATTAATTTTGATAGGTAAAATTCTCTATTGCCTGGACTATTTAGAATATGAAAGTTTCATGAATTCATAATTTTGAACACAAAGGATTAACACAAGAAATGTTTTATTTAAAAATTTTTATTTCTCCATAAATGTCATTAAATAAAGTTACTTATAGTGAATAGATTAATTTGTATATTATTGCATAATTTAAAATATGAAAAGCTTTTATCTTCTTAAGGCATTAAGCGTTTACATTCACATCACAATTTAACTTGCACTCAAAAGCTAACTTGCATATAAATAATCGATTTCTGATACTGTATTTGAAAATATTCAATATTTTGAATCTCGCGTTTTCTCGGGCACAATCTTATATTGATTTGCTTTTCGCAATATCGAGATTTACCTGATTTCCTTTTTTGTAATGTAGATTGTGTATGGAATTTGGAATTTATTTGGATTTGTTATTCATGTCTTCTGGTGCTTTATCATGCACATTTTATGAAATATTTTTTTCTGGTAAAAGGCATAAAACGTGCTTTAATAAGTCATTTTAAACACTTTTCAACATAGTTGAAAATTGTTTATGAATTCTGTTTGCTTGTCTGTCCGTGTTCTAACTCGCGTAAATATACTCGGATTGCCAGGAAATTAATATATATTAATGAAGCTTACTATGGAATGTTCGGTATTTAAAATGAAGAATGTAGCATTTATAGTTCATTTAAAGGGGCACTCAAAAGCCTTTGCATTACGGTCTGTAGAGAAGAAAAATCATTTGCGTTGTAACTGACGTTCAAAAGTTAAGGTATAACACAGAACACGTTTCCTGGACCAGACAACAATGGCCTTCTGTACTCTTCACAGACGAGTGCAGATTCACACTGAAGAGCAATTCAGGTTGTCTGCTGATCTGTAGGAAACAACGCACCAAATACCATCTATCCAATACTGTTGAAACACACAGGTACAGAGGTGGTGGAATCATGGTTTGGGCAGGGATTTCACGTGGTGGTCATACTGACCTGCATGTGTTCCATGGAGGAACTCTAACTGCTGTAAGATATCGGGATGAGATCCTTGATCCATATGTCTGCCCATATGCCGGTGCTATTGGTAACGATTTCATGCTGATGGATGATAATGCACGACCTCATCGAGCTGTGGTTGTTGAGGACTATCTTGAGGGTCACGGTTTGGAGCGAATGGAATGGCCAGCTCATTCTCCAGGCCTGAATCCGATAGAACATCTTTGAGACTATCTTGGCAGGCAACTTGCTGTTTTATGTCCTCCTACACTGTCGTTAGATGAGCTGAAGAAAGCTTACTTCGTGTCGGGTCCTCAGTTCCCATTTCGGTATCCAACAACTTAATTGACAGCATGGAAAGTCGATGCCGCAATCCATTCAAGTCAGGGGTGGACACATTCTTTATTAGAACCCATTTTTTGTAATATTTCTACGACATTTTACCACATGATACTACTGTTTTCTCCAAGAATGGACTTTTCCACAAAGAGTGCTTTTTGTTGTAAATCATTTTTGCGTTTAACTTATGTAAATTTCTATGCCGCATTCAATAAATGTTTAGTGCACATTTCTCCCAGATTTCTTGTTTCTACATTCATTCATTTGCAAATTAGACCCTAAAAACCGGTTGTGCCTTAACTTTTGGAGGCCAATGTATATTTTAAGCATGTTACACTGTTTCAAATATATTTAAACTGATACATATCACTGAGGTGCATTATACGATATTTTCTATACAGAATAGTGTGTGTAAGTGTATAGCGTTCACCGTTCATTTGCAGGGGTAAACAAAAGAATTCGGTTATAGTACTGTAAGAAAAGTATTAAGAACAATAATTGTTGGAAGTCATTTTAAGTTATGGTAAGCGTTTTTAAATTAAACTAAATTTTTGATAATTACTTGGCGTGTATAAATTCTACAGATGATATACAGGGCAGCAAAAAGATATCGAGTACATTTTCGTTTGTTGACGGAAATTGATGAAGGGACACTTACAACTGTGCTATGCGTTATTAACTGAACTAAATGTTAATATTAAGTAATATACAGGTGTTGGACAAAAATATGGAAACACCTCTTTAAATGCATGCTTGAACGTAAATGTTGATTCTGCCCAATCCTGTGGATGGCACTGTTGTATTTTTCTACTAACGCCAGAAGTACTATGTCCTCAATAAGTTGCAAGTGTCAGTCGTTGTCAGCACAGTGTTCTGTCTAGTTGTGAGCGCTTTGAGTCTCAGTTAAGTGAATTCGAACTTGGACAAATTTTGGTGCTCGTGTGGTGGGTGCTTTCGTTACCAAGTTAGACGAAGTTTTTCATGTTTAAAAAGGTACCGTATCGAAGATTTATAGAATATACAGAAAAGCGAAAGACATCATCCGTTAAGTCATAATGCGGACAAAAATGTGAGTTGGATGATCGTGTCAGACGGTCATTAAAGTTAATTGCGTTAAAAAGTTAAAAATAAAAAGACGACCATAGCATATGTCAATGCTGAAATAAATGTCGAACTCATAAAGCCTGTCAGCACCAAAACAATAAGAAGGTAGGCCTATAAGAAGGGATATTCAGGGCATGATAATATGGTTTTTTTAGGTGTTTCCGTATTTTTGTCCAATCCTTGTATATACAAATTTATAGGTCATATGGGCTGCTCATAAGACTACGAATATTTTTTCAACTATTGATGGTAGTTCCTGAAATTGAGTTTTCAAATGTATTATGATTTTTCCAAATTGTTTACTTAGTCATCATCTTTCACATTATAAAACGGTGAAATTTTGTTAAAATATTCCGGAAGTATTGAAAAACGTTACAAAATCTATGCTAAACGCATGACTTTTCTTTCTTGTTTAAATGTAAAATTTTATAGTTATTTTCTCAAATAGCTAAATATGTCTTTAAGAAAAGCTCAAAATACTCGTCACTCGTTCATATTTTATTTATTTAAAATGGTTTAATGTTGATTTTAAATCTCCCTCAATATAATTAAGTGAAATAGGCACAAAAATGTCATAGAAACTATCCATAAAAGTAAATTTTAAACGATTTATTTTCTAGAGATCTAAAATAGTTTTCGAAAAAATTGACAAATTTTGTATAGAAATTAAGTAAAGAATGGTCATTATAGTAAAAATTACACATTGAATTTTGCAAATTATATTTTAATTTCTTTTTAACACTGAACTGTTCCGATAGTTTTCTTCCCTTAAAGAAAATATTTTGTAAGATTGGTAGAGGTTGTAAAAATATGCTGCATTTTGCATTAAAAATTAATTTTTTTTTTCTTTATAAATTTCGTTACATTAAACGCTAGCTTTATTAGCTTAACCTACACTATATATATAAAATCCTAATGAAATGAATTTATGAAACGGTTATTATGAAACAACTCAATTGAAACGAATTTATGAAACGATTCTATGAAACGACTGATTAAACAACTGATTATGTTTCACAGAGATTTCTCCTAAAATATAGAATACTTTGCGATGAAATTAACACCGAAAATCCGTATTGATCCACAGATCTCAAAACTGGTATTAGAATTTTTAAATTCGAATTAGTTTACGAAATATTAATTTTTTTCTAATTTTAAATACTTTTCTCTAATGATGGCAACTCAAATTTTAATCATAACATATATTTTTTTCTTATATTTTAGAAAAGGTTATTAATTTAAACTAATTTGGCGACCAGTTTGGCCTCCCTTAAATGTATGCTAAGAAAAATGCTTTTTTTTTTTCATTACCATTTTATTTAATACAAAACTTTCATTTAAAACTGAAACATTTCAAATTAATGGCTTTAACTTCTTTCTTTTTTAAAAAACGAAATGAAAAGGAACATATTAGGCTCAGATGTCATATAAGCACCGGGGATCCTAATTGGCGCCAAAATGGCGTTATTGTGCCTGACATGGTAACCCGACTATTGTTGCTTATTCATTTATAAATGTTTATTTACATTTATTTTCTTTTTATTTAAAAATGTGTTATAAATTGTTTTGTTGTATAGTTATTATTTTTTTTTTATTTATTGTTATTTCATTTTAAAAATAATAGAAAATAATTTAAAAATACATATGTAACTGGTATTCGAAAACAAGGTTTTCGCCAAATTGTCGTTTAAAAAAAAATTACGTCAAATCCGGTTCTTATATGACATCTGTTTTAAATATTAAATAATGCAACAAATCGTGACATTTAATTTCAAATTCAAAGCAAATGACCACTATCGCCAAACCACTCGCCATATTATACAAGTTGACGTAATTTTTATTTTAAACAACGACAGAACAAATAAATTAGTATAAAAATACAAATACAAATAAAACTCCGAAATAAAAATCACTTGATGGCATAAACACGTGTAACTTCCTTACACTCAAGTGAATGTGACATTTACAATCAACTGTTATTGGCATTTAATCTTACAGTCTGGCGATAGATTTTTGGTCGATGGGATAACCAAGTAGTGCCATTTTAATTTACCACTCGAAAAATAAAGAAATGCTAACTGGCGAGTTAAAATAAAGCTATTGGCGAGATTGGAACCCGGCTAACATAAAAGTACCAAGAATTCTTTGCGATCATGGCAACTTTTATGGAGTTTTATTTGAAAAAATAACTTTGATTATTTAGTCAAAATAGAAACCTTTCTTATGAAAAGCGAAGGAATTGTTGATGATAGTCAAATGACATAGGGTTTTATTAAAGTGATTGTTTTCAATTCTTAAAATAGCTCAAAGAATAATATTTCCTGACGATTACAAATTTATTTAAACATGGCTATTAAAAATGAAAAAAAAAAAAACATTAAAATTACTATTAAATGAGTACATGTTAAAAGCAGAAAAATATTGAAAATTATGTCTTGAAAATTGTATTTACACATGAATATTAAAAGAGAAAGGAAGCTTTAAAATAATAAATACATTAATATGCGTTTAACCCTTTCAGGGGCAAGGTACTTCTATTTGCAAAATGTTGAAATCAGTAAATGGCACCAGAATTTACAAAAAAATTTCGAAATACGAAAATGCTTTTGTTCACTTACTTAATAAAAAGAAAATTTTCATTCCAATATTCTAGTGCCAATGTGGCATTTAAGAATTAAAATTAAGTGGTCCAAAAATAAACTACCGCCCTTGAAGGGGTTAAAGCAGTAAATTGTAGTAATTGTAGTAAATTGTATTATATCAATCGTTTTATAACGCTGTTAAAAAATACCGGTCGGCAAAGACTCTGTTTACTTAATTCATTTTATTTTAGCTTCTTTTCAAATGTTTAACTGATCTTCTTTAATCAAACACGAAAACAACCATTGGATGTCTTAACACCAACTGATTCGACCTTAAATTTTCGCAATCAAACGGAACTGAATGGAAACCTGTTTATAGGTAGATCGCTAAGGATTTTTAATTGTAATTCAATCTTCTCTAATCTTTTAAAAACCGATCCAATTAGCATGATTTTAGATTCTGCGGTGTCTGAACGGGGTTTGGCGAGCGTAGCTTGAAGGGGGCAGAGCCCCCTTGTTTAATATAATCATTGCACAGAAAAAATGTATGCTCCATTCAATGTAGTATTCTAAAA
Source organism: Maratus speciosus (assembly GCA_963932465.1). NCBI lineage: Eukaryota > Metazoa > Arthropoda > Arachnida > Araneae > Salticidae > Maratus > Maratus speciosus. Next base: position 418,054,638 of record OZ010794.1, on the reverse strand, counting down.
TCCCCTTCGCAGAGTATTAGCGTTTTCTCATACTCTTTATCTTAGCTCTATAAATATTAATCTAAATATGAAATATCAGATCCTGTTACGACTTGTGAAAATATTAAGTGTTTGAAAGCAATCAATTACAGTTACTATTCAATATTTATTTTCTTCAGGGAATATCGAGATTTAGCTGATTCCTGTTGAGTTAGGTTGATTGCTGTATGAAATTTACTTTATTGGAAATTGTTATTTATGTCTTCAAGTATTTTATCTAGAACATAAGTTTTTGAAAAAAGAACAAAGCCTCCGTAAATAGTAATATAAATAATAGAACAAAATCCTCTAATAATGATAAAGCTTTATAGTACAGATATTTCATATTAATCAATATAGCGTACATAAGAAGCCTTATTGTAATGAAGTTTTTCAGCTATTTTAGCACTTTATTACAACAGTAAAGTGAAATAAATTCTAATAGAAGAATGTACACTGTACAGTTATGTAAAAAATTAATTTAAAACGATTTACTTCCTAGAGATCTGTAATGACTTAAAAGTATTGAGGTACTTAGAAAAGAAAACGACTTACAATGAGTTATTAATCGAAAATCCGTTCACAAAAAAATAGATAATTTGTCGAAAACTCAATTTCGATCTAAAACACGTGGCAGAAAAATAATTAATATGACAAACTGTTTTATTTTCTCCTATTACCTCCTACCTATACGAAAAACAATTTTTTATCATATTTATTAATTACTGCAAGGAAACAAAAAAAAATGTCGTAGCTTGTCAGTAAAATTTCCGGATTTTTTTTCTGCGATGAAATGATTTTATGAATGTATCAAAAATCACAGAATATCGATTTAAGAATAACCTAGATCGATAATAGTGCTAAATGTCTAGTTAATTTGTCGTTTTTTCTAAAAATTTGAGGGTTTTTATATTTTTGTACTCTGAAAAGAATTTATGTATTTTTCTAGTTCAGTTTTCGGATATTTTATTTTGAAGTATAATGATAGTTGGCCTTGAGACTTTGCAGTGCACGGATCGCTTATGAAGCAGACACGCGTTTGAAAGTGGTGTTAGGTTTTCAGAATGCAGCGGAGTGTCGAGCAGTGATACGCCATAAAATTTTGTGTAAAACTAAGGAAATCGGATAATGGAACACTTACCATGTTACAAGAAGCCTACGGGAAGAATTATTTGTCCAAGGCTCAAGTGTTTAGGTAGCACAAAGTCTTCACAGACGGAAGAGAGGACGTCGATGACGAGCAATGCGCTGGGCGTCTATCAAGTTGTATAACTTCAAACAATGTGGTTGAAATTAATGCGATTTGGACTCTGTCCATCGGATGAGTACCCGAATGATTGCGGAGACATCGGGACTTACAAAATCAGTTGCTGATCAAATCGTCACGGAAGAACTTCAAGAGAGGAAAATTTGTGCCAAGCTGGTTCAAACACATCCTTCAAAGTGACTCAGTTCCTTTCAAAACACAGCTGCGCTACGCTGCCCTAACCCCCGTATAGCCCCGATCCGTCACCGCCGGATATTCTTCTATTCCCTCGGTTAAAATCCAGCTTAACCCTTAAATGCCTGATTTTTCAAAAATCATCGTAATAATGTTTTTTGGCTTTCATATTTTAAATAAATCATGGGAAAAATACTTAAAAGAATCATATTTTGTTTTAACCCTTAAATGCCGGGTGTTGCTTTTCGGCAACATACCAATTTAGGCTCTAAAATACTATTAGAATAATATTGAAGCTATAATGCCTCATGTTGCCAATAAAATACATTCTATAAATAATATTAAATCTATTTTCAACATGTAGATGGCAACACTTGTGCTCTATAAGAAGGAAGATAGATTTATTTTTTCAGTTGTTGCTACTTGTTCTTTTTGTTTTGTTTGGAAGCTTGCGAAATACCCTATTTTGTTCTGCAATGAGCATGTAAAATTTATTTCTTATTATAGTTCCTAAAATTCTTGTTTGTTTAATATTATAGAATTTTATCAAGGAAAATTATTTTTTCAATTAAATACCAGTATTGCCGATTAGTAACAAACTGTTTTTTAGCCGTAAACCATACTTAAAACAAAATATGATTTTTTAAAGTATTTTTCCCGTGATTTTTTTTTTTTTTTAATGAAAGCCGAAAAACATTATTACAATGATTTTTGAAAAGTCAGGCATTTAAAGGTTAAGTATGGTTTAAGGCTAAAAAACAGTTTTTTACTAATCGGCAATAATGGTCTTTAATTCAAAAAATAATTTTCCTTGATAAAATTCTATAATATTAAACACACAGGAATTTTAGGAACTATAGTAAGAAATAAATTTTACTTGCTCACTGCAGAATAAAATAGGGTATTTCGCAAGCTTCCAAACAAAACAAAAAGAACAAGTAGCAACAATTGAAAAAATAAATCTATCTTTATTTTTAAACAGCATAAGTATTGCCAACTATATGTTCAAAATCGATTTAATAAAATTTTTAGAATGTATTTTATTGGCAACATTAGGCATTGTAGCAACAATATTATTCTAATAATATTTCGGAGCCTAAATTGGGTATGTTGCCGAAAAGCAACACCCGGCATTTAAGGGTTAAAGGATCATCGTTTTGACAATCTTGAGAACTTGCAGAAAAACGTAACGCGCGTTCGGAACAGCATTCCAGTTGAAGACTTCCAGTCGGGTATAAATCGATGGCAGAGCCATTGGCAGCGGTGTATTAATGCAGGAGGAGGCTATTTTAAAGAATATTAAGTATCTGTAAAAGTGTCTTCAGTTAATCCAATTTTATGGAATCAGTCTCATTATTTTCTGGACAAATCCTGTAGTCTTAAATCTTTACTTTTTCCAGTATTTAAGAAATAACATTCACCGGAAAACAAATGCGTTTAAATCTGATAATTTTACTAGGAATCAACTTTTTTTTTTTTTTTTTTTTTTTTTTTTTTTAGATTTTTATTCATTTTCTCATTGAAGAACAAATTATTAAGATACTGCTAACTATACCGAAACGCATGTAATCGAAAATTATAAAGTTTTTCACACTTTTCTAAAGAGCCTCAATGAATACATTTAACCCTTAAATGCCTGGTGTTTCTTTTCGGCAACAAATCCAATTTAGGCTCTAAAATACTAATAGAATAATATTGAAGCTATAATGCTTAATGTTACCAATAAAATACATTCTGAAAATATTATTAAATCGATTTTCAACATGTAGGTGGCAACACTTGTGCTGTTTAAAAATAAAGATTTATTGATTTTTTCAATTGTTGCTACTTGTCCTTTTTGTTTTGTTTGGAAGCTTGCAAAATACTCTATTTTGTTCCGCCGTAAGCAAGTAAAATTTATTACTTATTATAGTTCCTTAAATTCTTATGTGTTTAATATTATAGAATTTTATCAAGAAAAATTATTTTTTCAATTAAAGACCAGTATTGTCGATTAGTAACTAACTGTTTTTTAGCCGTAAACCATACTTAAAACAAAATATGATTTTTTAAAGTATTTTTCCCATGATTTATTTAAAAAATGAAAGCCGAAAAACATTATTACAATAATTTTTGAAAAATCAGGCATTTAAGGGTTAATTATAAATACTTTTTAAATTACATTAAATTTGTATATCGTAGCTTATTATAAAGACGCTTATAAATTAAAATTAATGTACTTAATACTTTGAAGGTTAATATTAAATTAATTGAAAAATTGGTACGGAAGAAATTTATTATAGAACGAAAATTCCATAATTATGAAATGGCAAAATTTTATGCATCTCTTATTCAAAGTTTTAAAGAAATCAGTTATTGATCAGCATGAAAATTTATCCTTAAGACACAAAATATCTATAAATTAATAATTTAAAATATCATGAACGAATTTATTTTTCTATTAATATTAAACCTAAGCAATTGGATGGCAAATTTTTCTAAATTTATAATTTGGAAAGCGTTTTTAAGTAAATTTCTCAACAAATTGAAATGGAATTTATCTGCAAACACATATTAGTTCCGCGTAAAACCTTTTGAATAAAGTTCTTCGAACAATCGTAAGTAAATTTTTAAAAATACTATTGATAATTTAAAAGCATTTTTATGCTGCTTCTTTATTTTTAACTAGTCATCAATTATATAAATGGTTCTTATTAAAATTTTAATATTATTGGTTGTGACATATTTTGCACTTTGCTTCGTGTATCGCTGAAATTAGAAAATTCTTTAAAAACTATTATTATTGTGAAAATTATTTAAATTAAATCTGCTCCTTGTCTTTCCAAATATAAATTTTAACTTATAAATTAACTAAAACTATATCTAACAGCAATTTGTTTCTTTACATTTATATTTCAAAAGAAACACATTTCTTGCAAATATATACTGTATGGTATATATTTCATTTCAAATCTTCATGAGCATAGGATTTATATTAAAAGATAAAAAAGATAATAAGCTAAATTTTTATTTACATCTATTCAAAATTGAAAACTTAAAGAGGGCTGATCACAACAATTTCATAGATCTCATATGAAAGGTCGTGAAGTATGACAGTATTAGTGATGGGCGATTCTCGAGAATTCGACAATCGAGAAAAATCGCCATCGTAAAAAATCACAATCGATAAAGCCATCGATTAATTCCTAGAATCTACAATCGAGATGTTTTACAATCGATTATAACGAGAAAAGCTAAAAACAGTTATTGGAAAACTTAGCTATTATTCTGGCCGACAATTTCATAGTAGTGATAGGGCTTAGTGATGGGCGATTCTCGAAAATTTACCAATCGAAAAAAATCGTTATCGTAAAATACACAATCGATACAGTCACCGATTACTTTCGAGAATCTACAAAGGAGATGTTCTGGAATCGATTATTGAAATCATTGTTTTTACATATATATAAGGCAGATTTTATTAAATATAGGGTAACTGAAAACAGATGGGAAAGAAAAACAACAAACCAAAGGGAGGCTATAAAGGAGCCATAACACTGGAAAAGTCTTGTAAGGTTGTCCCCTGGTTGAAAAAAGCTGACAAAACGCGAGTAGCTATGAAGCGGTAAGGGGGAGTTTAAGTATCAAAAATTAGAATTTTTCGGCAATTAGCACCGAAATGGCCAAAAAATAAGAATAAAAAGCACCCCTAGTGGCAAAAACATGAACTAAAGGATGATAAAAGGGATCAAATTTTTTATTGATTTTTCTACTTCATTTGAGATTGGATCTTTAATTTCCCCATTTTTAGAAAGTCTTCGACTGGAATACATTAAACGAACACCCGCGGGGAGCAAAGTAGGGGGGGAGGAGCAAGGAAAGTGCATAATATGAATAAGTGGTCACAGGACTTTCCAACGATATGTCACATGAGGGGTGTAGGTAAATTTAGAAAAGTGCCCCCGCGCGGGAGCAAAGTAAGGGGAGGGGCGCGGGCGATATATAAAATGAAATAGTAGTCACAGAGCTTTCCAATGATATATCACATGAGGGGTGTCAAGAAATGATAGAAAAGAGTCCCAACTCCCAGGATTCCAATTATCGTGCCCCCACCCCACCCCACCCCCGAAATATACCCTGCCCATCCTTCTCTTTGAAATTTGCATATATTAAAAATTATTTATCGGAGGGCTCCGTAAAAAAATCGATCTAAAATGTTTAAAAACGCTACGATTTCAAAAAAGTTCGAAAAGTGCCTCTCTCGGGGCGCCAAACTAGGGAGGGAGAGAAGAAAGGTTCATAATATGAAAGAGTAACTTTCCGATGATAACCGAAAACTTTCCGATGATATACCAAATGACTGGTCCAAAAAAAGTTTGAAATCTACCCCTCCCACGTGGGTTCCCTCTTTTATCCCAGAATATACCCGGAAATCACGCAGCCCCACTTTTAGAATTTTATATTTAATAAATAATATATATCGGAGAGCTCCATTAAAAAACCTCATTTAATAATATTTATTGTAGAAATCTCTACAATTAAAAAAAAAAAATTCACCCCCGCACCGCCCCCCCCCCTCTCCCCCTTCCGTAATTAATCTCTGGGAGGAGAAAGGTTCATAATATAAAAGAATGGTGAAAGGACTTTCCGATGATATGTCAAGGAGAGGTTTGGTAAAAGTTTGAAAATTACTCGCCCCCCCCCCCCTTTGTCCACTCTCGCGCCCACCAGAATTCACTCGCCTTCCTCTTTGAGCTTTTTGTATTTAATAAATAGTATTTATCAGAGTCTCCAGGTATGGGGCAGCTTGGCAGAGCTAAAATAAGAGAAACATTGAAAATTCGGGGCAAAATGACACTAAATTTAACAGTAAAGTTTGAAACTAGGACTATACAGAACTGAATACATAAACCACTATGCTTCATAACCCACATTAATAACCAAATTAATAGCAATAAAAAGATAAGTGCCAGTTAAACTGATGGCATTGAGCTCACAGGTTATTCACAATAATTGCATATTATACTCTTATTTCAAAGAATAATGTCCCTCAAAAAATAAATGAAGGGAAATATCCCCCGTTTGCCCCTTTTATACTTAACCAATGAACCTCCAAATCTAATCAGGGAAACTAACTATATCAAATCAACCTTCAGTATATCAAATTTGAAGCAAATCAGATAATTCTGCATGAAAAAAAGAAACATATCGCTAAATTAAGGGTGGTCTAACCAATTTAACCCTTTTATACTGAACTAATGAACCTCCAAATCTAATCAGGAAAGCTCCTTATCAGAACGAACATAGAAAAAAAAAATTAAAGTAAATTGAATAATTCTCCATGAAAATCCATTTATCTAAATTAAGGGGAGGGGACTTGCCCCCTTATCGCCCTTGTATACTTAACCAATGAACCTCCAAATCTAATGAAGGAAGCGCCATATCGGAATAAATCGATATATTAAATTTGAAGCAAATCGAATAATTCTGCATGAAAAAGCCTTTTATCTAAACTAAGGGGGAGACTAGCCCCTCCCCTTTATACTTAACCCATAAACCTCCAAATCTAATCAAGGCAGCTTCTTAACATAATAAACCGGTATCCCAAATTTGGAGCAAATCGAATAATTCTGCATGAAAAACCCATTTATCTAAATTAAGGAGGGGGTCTACCTCCCTTTCCCCCCTTTATACTTAACTAATGAACTTCCAAGTTTAATCGGGGAAGATCCTTAACATAATAAACCGGTATACCAAATTTGGAACAAATCGAATAATTCTGCATGAAAAACCCATTTATCTAATTTAAGGGGGAGCAGACCAGCCCCCCTTCTCCCTCTTTATCCTTAACCAATGAACTTCCAAGTTTAATCAGGGAAGCTCCTTAACATAATAAACCGGTATACCAAATTTTGAGCAAATCGAATAATTCTGCATGAAAAGCCCATTTATCTAAATTAAGGGGGGGGGGGGTCCAGCCCCCTTCTCCTTCTTTATCCTTAACCCGTAAACCTCAAAATCTAATCAAGGCAACTTCTTAACATAATGAACCGGTATACCAAATTTGGAGCAAATCGAATAATTCTGCATGAAAAACCCATTTATCTAAATTAAGGAGGGGTCTACCCCCCTTTCCCCCTTCATACTTAACTAATGAACCTCCAAGTTTAATCAGGGAAGCTCCTTAACATAATAAACCGGTATACGAAATTTGGAGCAAATCGAATAATTCTGCAGGAAAAACCTATTTATCTAAATTAAGGAGGGGTGGGGGGCAGACCCCCTTCTCTCCCTTTATCCTTAACCAATGAACCGTCAAAACTAAACAGCGGAACGCCTTATCAGAATGAACATTAAAAAAAAGTGAAGCAAATCGTACATTTTAATCAAGAGTTATCGCGTTACGTACATACATACGTACGTACGTACGTACATGCATACACACGGAACCGACGGGTACATTAGCTCTCAGGCTTAGATAGCCTGTGAGCTAAAAAGAGACTGGATAAGCAGATGGACTCCTTTGAGAAATTATGACTTAAACCAGAAATGCGGTAAGTTTGACTCTGAAAGCTTCATTTCCATCTCGCATTTCGGCAAATCTCATCTCGATGATTTTTCCAGCATTTCGAAGCTGCTGGATGGTTGGTTCTCTCGCGGTTTTAAACATTTCGGGATGGGAAGTCTCTCGAGAGTTTATCTCGCCGTTTTCAACCTTTCCCGATGGGAAGCCTCTCGCTGGTTTCTCTCGTCCTTTTCGAAATCTCCCAATGAGAAACCTTTCGAGGATTTCTCTCGCGCTTTTCAACATTTCGCTATGAGAAGCTTTTCGAGGATTTCTCTCGTCCTCGGCAGAGAAGAAAAGTAAGAAAATTTATCGAGAGTACCAAGGGACGAGATAGAGAAAGAGGCATGACAATGAGCTGTGAAATGAAGCCCTAATTTTCAAAGTTTCTCTTATTTTAGCCCTACCAAGATGTCACATATCTGGAGCCCTCCGATAAAAATTATTTATTAAATATAAAAATTTCAAAGAGGAAGGTGGGTCGGGTGATTTCGAGGGAGGAGGACGTGAGAGTGGAGCCATGCGGGGTGCAATTTTAAAAATTTTACCGAACCCTTCCTGTGGCATATAAAAGAAAAGCCCTTTGACCACTCTTTCATACTATGAACCTTTCTTCGCCCAAAGAGGGATGGGGAAGGGGCGATCAAATTTTTAAAACCGTAGCCGATTTCTATAATAAATTTAAATATCACTTTAGATGTGGGTTTTTTATGCAGTCTTCCGGTAAATATTATTTATTGAACATAAAAATTTTAAAGTGGGGGCTGTGTGAATTCCGAGGCGAAAGAGTGGACCCACGGGGGGAGGGAGGGGGAGCAATTTTCAAACTTTTTTTGGACCAGTCATATGATACGTCATCGGTAAGCTCTCGGATGACTCTTTCATATTATGAGACTTTCTTCCTCCCCTCCCCAATTTGGCCCCCACTGCTAGGATAACTTTTTCCGTTTTTATCATTTTAGATCGGATTTTTTTATGGAGCCCTCCGCTAAATATTATTTATAATTATATGAAATTTCAGGACACTTTTCCAAATTTAGCCAAGACCCCTCATGTGACATATCGTTGGAAAGGTTTGTGACTACTTATTGATGCTATGCACTTCCGGTGGCCGCCCCCCCACTTTGCCCCCCCCGGAGGACACTTTTCCAAATTTAGTCAATACCCCTCTTGTGAGATATCGTTGAAAAGGTCTGTGACTACTTATTGATGTTATGTACTTCCGGTGACAGTCCCCCCCTCTTTGCCCCTCCTCCGGGGGACACTTTTTCAAATTTAGTCAAGACCCCTCGTGTGAGATATCGTTGGAAAGGTCTGTGACTACTTATTGATGTTATGTACCTACGGTGTCCCCACCACCACTTTACCCCCCCCGGGGGGCACTTTTCCAAATTTAGCCAAGACCCCTCATGTGAGATATCGTTGGAAAGGTCTGTGACTATTTATTGATGTTATGCACCTCCGGTGACAGTCTCCCCCAATTTGCCCCTCCCGGGGGACACTTTTTCAAATTTAGCAGAGACCCCTCATGTGAGATATCGTTGGAAAGGTCTGTGACTACTTATTGATGTTATGCTCCTCCGGTGTCCATCCCCCCATTTTGCCCCTCCCCCGGGGGACACTTTTCCAAATTTAGCCAAGACCCCACATGTGAGATATCGTTGGGAAGGTCTGTGACTACTTATTGATGTAATGCACCTCCGGTGACCGCCCCCCCCCCCCACTTTTCCCCCACGAGGGTGTTTTTCTAAATTTATCCGAGACCCCTCATGTGACATATTGTTGGAAAGGCTTATGACCACTTACTCATGTTATCCACCTCCCGCACCCCTCTCCCCCTTTGCCCCCACGGGGAGGGCATTTTTATAAATTCAGATCCAGACTTTTCATGTGACATATGGCTGGAAAGGCCTAAAGATCTGTGACGACTTAATCATATTATGCAGCTGCTCTGCTCCTCCGCTCGCTTTGACCCCTCCCCCAAGAGATCTGGTCCGAGGTTCATTCGTTTCGATATTATATTTTTTACAAGATTTTGTAGTGCGTGCACACCACACCTGCCTGCTATCATATATCAGTGCCGTATATAGCGGGTAACCTGTTCGTGATTTCATATTACAAGATTACGTGTAAATTAGGGGCCCCGATTAAAGGAGGGGCCCGCTAGCGGTCGAAGTCACCTAGTCCTTATTAACATCGACTCATTCCAGTTCACCCGAGACGATTCTTGATAAATGTATGCCGTATATAATACATAATATATGATTTATAAAAGAAATTTGCAAACTGTAGTCATCGAGAAAAAATTTACACAATCGAAAAATATCGAGATGTCCATACAATCGAGAAAATCGAGAAAAACATCTCGTTATCGCCCATCACTAGACAGTATATCACTAATGGTATCGTTTGATAAAGATAAATAGCTTTGAATACTTACTTGTTTCAATGACTATTTCAACAATCTTACCAATTAGTGTGAATCTGGTGTCTTTATTTTTGGAATCAAATTTTACGATATTTACCCCAGTATATATTAAACATGGCAACAAATTGCCTTATGTGTGTGTTTGTTTCCATACATGCTTACATACACAAACGTATTAAAATAACTATGTAAGTATATACTAAAACAACTACGATTCTTACATTCTTATATTTTCTGAAAAGTTTCCTACATTTTTCTGCTTAACTTTAGAACAATTTTGTTAATTTTGAAGAAATCTACTACTACTTTGGAATAGTAATATTCCGCTTATTTAATCTGTCATTAAATAATACGAATATAATTTATTGGAAATATTTGTAGATTTCTCAATTTGAAAATATGCATTAATATGGCAAAATTGATCAGGATATCATCATTTAATAATGTAAGATCGTGTTGTCAGAATTATTGATAGTATGAGTTGCTTATGCTTTTTGTAATAAATATCGTTTATTGAATAAATAACAAAAAGTTATCAATCCAGCTATACTTAACTTTTTTTTTCTCGCGAGTCATTTTGCTACATTACATAGACCGCAACACACTATATTTATATAGTTATACTAGCCGCCCCTGGCGACCGATTTGGTCTCCCTTAAATGTGTGCTAAGCAATGTATCGTGCTACTTTTATTCATAAATCAATTTACTTGCTCAATCTTTCGCCAACTCCGAAGATTCTGATAAAGAAATGAAGAACTTAGTATTTCTGCACAGGTGGTAAATAACCAAACTTTATTCACATCGCTTTTTTTTTTTTTTTTTTTTTTTTTTTTTTTTTTTTTTTTTTGTATTTCACTAAGGGGGCTTCGACTCCCTGCTTGCTACGCTCACCAACCCGCCAGCAACGTAATCGCTTTACGATTCTATTCGGTATCGCGAAGAAATCTCTATTTTCGAGCCAACCCCAGACGTAATTGTCTCGTGTTTCCATTCTGGATCGCTTCGCGATCCCTTATTTTCTATGCATTCAATTTTTAGATTCCACATGGTAAAAACGCGCTCCTTTCCTACTCCTGACAATTTTATTTCCTTATTTCCAAGCGCATAATCATTACAACTTACAGAGTTTCATAATTATAAGAATTATTAAATGTAAAATTATATAGTGTTACGAATATTGTAAATAGTTAGTGTTTGTGCTTAAAATAACGTAAATAGTTCAGCTAAGCTTTATTCATAAGCTAATATTAGTTTTTGTTGCATTGAAATACCTCAATTTGTTGATTTTCTGCAATCAAGTAAACCCTATAGGATTTCAATGGGAGTCTATGGAAATTTGGCGAAATACTGGAAATAGCGTCAAGTTGACATCACTTTTGGCGGCTAATTTTGGTTGCCAAATTTGGCGATATATCGCCATGTCGGAGAAAAACTTGGCGATGTTTGGCAACAGAACCGCCCCCTTGGTAACCCCACTTATAGCGTCAGAAGGCTCTGACCAATCAGATGCGTTTCGCGGTATCTACGCAGATTTTCATTGGTCAATTTATAAATCGTTACTTTTTTTATATAGAAGGAAAAATAATGGTGGATAAAATAGTACTGAAGCAAAATTATTGCAACAAGAAAATTATAACAATATTCTCCTATATCATATAAAATGTAATAATGTAATGTAGAGTAAAATTCAGAGTTCCAAGGATAAAAAATGAGGGCATTTTCTACAGAGCTAAAAATTTGCAACAAACTGTCCAGTCATTCAACAGTTTTATAGAAAATGGTTACATAATCGTAATTTAACTTTATTCTGACCATATTATTGTCCATATTATAGTCCGAATAGAGTTAAATTACGGCTATGTAACCATTTTTTGCAAAAACGTTCGAATGACTGGACAATTTGCTGCAAATTTTTAACAGTGTACCACTAGTAAAAATCTGCAGCAAATTATCCAACATTTCAACAGTGTTTATAGATAACGGTTACTTTAGCACAATTTGAAGAGTTCTCATTGGTCAAAATAGAGCTAAATTATGGTTATGTAACCGTTTTCTATAAAAAACTGTTGAATGACTGTACAGTTTGCTGCAGACTTTTAACAATGTACAATAAATTAAAAGTTTTTCAATGCAAAAATTTTTATCCTAGTATCATGTAAAAATACAGGGTGGCGAGTGGTCAGGGAAAAACACATTCAAAAAAAGTGGAAACTAACAGTATTTTCTTCTAGAAAATACTTGAAATAATATAAAGGAGTTAAAGAAGGCGAATTTCTCATTAACAAAATGTTGGTATTTAACACCTTTTTTGACTGTGTTTTTCCCTGACCACTCGCCACCCTGAAATATATGCAGTAAATTTAATCATTTTTAAATAATGCTTGATTAAGTGTTGAAGATAAAAAAATATATACCCAACTCTAACACAAATAGGCCTAATGCCACTCACTGTTAAAACTCTGCAGCAAATTGCCCAGTTGTTCAACCGATTTTATGACAAACGGTTACTTGGCTATATTATGGAGCATTCTTATTGATGAGAGTAGCGATATATTAAGGTTATATAATAAGAGTTTTTTATAAAAACGGTTGAATGACTGGAGAATTTGCTTCAGACTTTTAACAGTGCATACTCACTGATAAAAATTTTCAGCCAACTGTTCAGTCATTAGACGGTTGTTATAGAAAACGGTTACATGATAGTAGTTTATTTGTATTTTGACAGCAATATGGTTTATAATATGGTCAGATACGCTTCTTCATATCGCTCACTCGCAAGAACAGTGACACATTAAAACACCAAATAAAATAAAATAAGGCAGACTTGAGCACAGTTAAAAAATAAAATTTATAAAGACAATAAAAAACAATTAAAAATACAATGCAATGCATGCTTTGAATGATGCTCGTTCTGTCCCTAGCGAATATTGTTTGTTTTTAAAATAGCTAACTGTTACTGTTCTTGATTTGTTCTTGTTCTGACGTTTGAAATGCAATGGATATTTTTTGTACTGATGATGCCTTGCGTGTCGCTTGGCGAAACGTTTACATATTGTATTTTTAATTGTTATTTATTGTCTTTAAAAATTTTATTTTTTAACTGTGCTCAAGTCTGTCTTAGTTTATTTTATTTGGTGTTTTAATGGTTTTTAAATTCAGACGTTAAATGTATATGTACTGTAAACAGTGACACATTTCGACAAAAGTAAATTTCACAGGAGAGGCAAAAGAAAATGTGCGTGATTTTACTGTAACATGAAATTATAGCTCTTAGTTCCGGATGTAGGAATGAAAACGTGCACAAAAGTATAAAACAGTTAATAATGAAGACGTATGATGTGTTTTTCAGAGTTTGGTAACTTTACCTCCCCACACAATCCACCCCTCTTCTGTGGTCACAAATGGACTATAACATAATAAAGTGATTTTCCGTATAACTGCACCTATGAAGCTTTTTGTGTAGCAAGACGCACCTATGACAGACCTATTATACGGTTATAAAACACGAAATGAATTTTTGCGAGATGTGTCACTTTTCTTTCGAGTGAGCGATATGGTCATGTAACCGTTAAATTTAACTAGTCGGGTGTTTCTATCCCAAAATTTTCTTCTTTTTCATACATGTTAATACTTCAGTGTGATTACTTCAATATTACAGGAACTTTGATTTTCATCTTAAGTTTCTTTTTCGTTTTACTAATCGGAGTAAAAACGAGTTAATCTTAACCTTAACATTTAATAAAATCAATATGTTTTGTTATTCTCTTGTACATCAGGTGGTTGAGAATCGCTGTGTTAGCTGGATGTGAATTGCCCGTCGCTGCATGAACAGCAGATGTACAACAGAACTATGAAAACTCAAGAAAAATTGCTATTACAGAGCTCCATTCGGCAGATTGTTATCAAATTCACTTGGGACCTGCTGGCCATACCCAAAAACGTACACATGAAATTTTCTTCAATTCTACGTGTAACTTCATTCAACTTGTGGTGATAAAAAGACAAACGGGCAAACGGACGGACGGAAACAGACAGACATTTTACATAAACATGTTTTTTAGGATTTCTGACCCTTAAAACATGTAAATCAGTCAAAAACCGGGAGCCGAAAAAAATTTCAATTACAATATTTCCTTTTTTAGAAAGAAGAAAGTAAAAACGGTCAAATGACTGGCTAGTTTCATGCAGATTTTTAACAGTACTGTTAAAAATCTGCAGAAAACTATCCGGTCATCGAACGCTTTTTTTGTAGAACTAGGGGGCTCTGCTCCCGACGAGCTACGCTCGCCAACCCCTGTTCAGACACCGCTGACTCTAAAAGCACGCTAATTTGATCGTCTTTAAAAATATTTCGGAAGATTTGAATTATAATTTAAAAAACAGTGGCGATCTCCCTATTCATTTTTCTTTGATTGGGGAATTTTAAGGCCAAATCAGTTTCTCTTAAAAGATACAATGGCTGTTTTTGTCTTTGATTAAATAAAACCAGTTAAACATTTCAAAAAACGCTAATATAAAATGAATTAAGTAAACGGAGTCTTTGTCTCCCGGTATTTTTTTAACAAAGCGAAAAGAAATTTCTTTTAAATAAGACATTCTAAATGTATCGTTTTTAATCTGATGTAATTTTCACCAAACTTTTTAATATTCACATGAAAATACTTTTGTTAGAAATGAAATATTATTTGCGCTATCCTAACAAAAATAGTTGAAAAGATCGTCTCAAAATATCAAATAAATGTCTTGCTCAATTTTTAAATTTAAACTGTTTTGCAATATTATTTGTTGTTCATTTTACGTAATAAGTGTCATGTGACGTAATTTCTCCTATTAAAGACTTCTAACGAGTGTTAATGAATTTAATATTTTACAATATCCTTTCTATTTTAAAATTCACGTGTAAATATAGTTTTTATGACGTAATTCTCAATAAGTTCCTGCTTTTTATACGTAATTATTTAATTTTAATTTGAAGAGGGTTTTCTGCTTATAATTGTCACGTGTAAATATTTTTTTTAATTTGAAGCAAACATTATTGTTTGCGCTGTTTATACAGTTGGCAACGGTTTAAATTAATAGTATTTTCTAAAATATATAAAAAATATCTCTCGAAATGCTGAAAATTGGAATATAAAATAGAAATAAAATCTCAAAAATGAGTAAAATTAAAAAAAATAAATGCAGTCTGCACACCGGGAAATTCTAACATATAAAATGATCTAAAAATTATTAAATTCCCATGCATAGTTTTTGCTCCTATAAAACTTTTTTAATGGAACTATTTCGTCCAACTTTAGCATTAAATATCTCTTAAAATAATTCTTCGATTTGAAAACTGTCCGCATCAGCTTGTTTATCAAACATTTCTCTATAATACCACTGATTTTCATATTTTTTATGCAATATTTTTCTTAATATTAACGAAGAATGATCTCCGGTCACAAAAAATTCAAAACCGGCGGCGGCGGTGACATCGTTAGTTACTTTTATAGAATAGAGAGAAATGGTTACATAAAATGCATACCAATGTAAAATGTAGATAAAATGTAGACCAATGAAAAAGCTTCATAATATAGTCAAGCAACCATTATGTATAAAAACAGTTGAACGACTTGAAAGTCCGTTGTGGATTTTTAACAATGAATGTAAAAATACTTTACATTAATAAAGTGACATTTCGGATATTTTAACGTAACTCATTTTATATTAGTTATAAATAATAGGGTAGATTTAGTCATCCCCAAATGTATATATAATTTAATAATGAAAGTCTTGCCTTTTATGCCCCTATGGATTAATTACTGACTGTCAGGAGCCTGAAAACAAGAAAGCTGTTTCCGTCACACGCGCCGGTGCTAAATTGAACATTCACTATGACATTCCCTAAAACAATATATTTTCAATTACATGAACTAAGTCAATATCCTGAAATCGATCAATTTTTCAAAGAAATCCCATCATTATACCCGAAAGCAGTATAAGAAATATGATTTTTCATGATCGCCTTATATCGAAATCCTTTAATCTTTGTCATAAAACTATTGATAACCTATATTTTCTTTATTAATATGATCAATTTATCGACTAGCAAAGCATCTGTTATTTAATATGATATTTTTTTTTACGTTTTTTCTAATTTAACGTTCTCTTGAATGTTTGTTACTTGATTTAGTCCAAACGCAACGAAATTTTTTTTCTGGTAATTATTTATCGACGAACTGAAATGGCTCTTAAATAGATTAAAAGCATAACATGTGTACACTTAAAAGGCGTTTTATTTAGAAATTTATCTCGTTTTGAGAGGGAATAAGAAAAAGAAAATGCAACCACGCATACTTTTTATTCAGTTGAATAATGATTTAATCATGTAGAAAAAAAAAATCGGAAAACTTAAATGTTAAAATTATAAAAAGTGATATTTGAATTCATCAAGACTAATTAGTATTTTAGCTTTGTCAGTTGATAGATTAATTCATAAAAACTTCACCCATAAAAAAAAAAAAGAGAGAGAAAGAAATGTGACTTCAAATCTTCTTCCCCTCAGATATAATTTTTTAACACTTTTTACTGTGAAATTCATAGAAATCACCCGTACACAAATTTATGTTCTGATCTAAAAATTCTTCAGCTCAGTCTATATGTAAGCAGTATTTTCTCAACAGTGCAAAATTTCTAAATATTATTTACTATTTTTCATAAGTATCTGACTAACCATAATGTCTGATAATTACTTCCTTATTTTTGCATACATACGATTAAGTACGTTTTTATAGCAGTGATTCGAAACGTGTAGTCTATTGTAGCCGAAAAGCTCCGAGAAGATATTGCGTTCAACATGAAATTTTTCATTAATCTAATATCTCAGAGAAATCTTGAGAGTGACATGAAAGGGAAAACGGCTATGCATATATAACGTTAACACTTTAGGGGCGAAGGGAGGGGATCTGGCACTTGATATCGTAATAAATCTCTGGGGGGAGGGGTTTACTTTTTGATATAGTTATCATTTTTGATCCAACCAAACTTTTCTTTTTTCAGTAGCTTTTACCTTACATCCAAATTGTCTGTTACCTTTATTATTATTTTTTATACGTTTTTATGAAAATACAAAGCTATTATTAAAGCCATTAAATGTTTATAAAATTATTTTATTCCAAAATCTGGAATATTCTAACGTTTGGTATTTCTGTTCTTATTCCATATGCCCATATAATTCACATTTAGAGAAATCAGGAGCATAACATGTAGGAAATGATACTTGCGTTTACCAGCAAAGAAAGACAAAGAGTGTTGTCCACTGTTTTGTTGATAAGTTCTGCTTTTAACCTTCCCGGGCAGGAGACAAGGGCAAGAAGACAATATTACTTTTGAATGCATAATGTAACAATAAGCTATTATTAAATACTTTTAAATAGTAACTAAATCTTTTAGATATTTTTTGATATAAATTTACTTCATGCATTAATATTTATTGACTTCTTGAATCCGAATGTGACTAATAAAACGTATAATCATATTTGTATGTCACTGCAAGCGACATACGCGAACATAAAAAAAGAAAGCGACATAAAAAAAGAAAAAGTATCTAAAAATAAAAGAATTTTGAGACATTGATAACGATATCATAGGGTGTGGGAGGGGAAATGTTCGATGAATGATAACGTATGATATCGAAAAGTGGTTCAAAATTAGAAAAATGTTGATAACATTATATATGTATAGTCCCGAATCTGGGAACACTGTTTAAAAGAGCTGTGTAATTAGTTTATGTATTTTTATAAGTTTATGTATCCCATTTACTATATTCTAAACAATATCAGAAATTTCAGTCTTAAATCCTTAAATGGGTCTTATTCTTAAGTCTTAAGTTGGGGAGTTACGCGGAGAAAAAGAAAAACATCTGTGAACTATCTGTGATAGCCAAAGAATTTAGAACCGTTGTTTTGCAGCGCAACTTAAAGTTCGAAATATGTCACAATTTTAAAAACATATTACGAATTTGTCTTTTGTTTTTAATTAGTGAAACTTAAAGTCATTTTCAAGGTTAAACAACAACAAAAATTATTAAGGTTAAAAAAATCATATTTTTCTTTTTCTAATAGTTTTAACTTTGAACTAAAATTTTAACAGGGTATGCTTTAATGATATAACGAAATATAGAAAGATTTTATTGGGAAAAAAATCTGAAATTTAGTAAGGCTATTTGTTAATGACAATTTGACAGATATATTGATGGTACTTATCGCAACACGGAATATGGCTTACATAACCTTTCTACAATACCATTGATCCGGTGATTGTGAAATAAAAACTGAAAGCGGATGCTAGCAAAAGTGATCGAAATCGTTTCTCTATGTAAGTACTGTGTAGATGTAATTTTTATTTGATATTATTAAGAGCAATACGCTCTGCCGTCAAAAATAATGTTGTAAATACATATATAATTAGTTGATTGCTGATTTTAGGTGTTTAGCACACCGTGAATTAAAGCGTTTGTGTACTAAATTATGAACTCTTCATTTAGGCCTTAAGTGATTTAATTAGATCAAATATATGTGATCAAGTTTTAACGAATGAACGGATGTCAATTGCAGAAAATGGAATAAAGAGACCTAAGTTTTTATTCTTGATAAAGATTAACTGTTATTAATAGAAGACATTTAAGAATTAAATATATAGAAAATCTATATGTAAAAGAACGTCAAATTCACCTTAAAATGTTAAATAAAAAACATGACTACATCAAATAATTCATAGTTTTATTACTAAAATAGGGGTAAAAAACAATTAAAAGGTTTTAAGACATTAAAAACAATTTACAGGTGTTAAATATAAAAGAATTCGCCGGAGTCCCGAGCGCTTTCGACCAAACCCTGGTCATCATCAAGGGGTGAAGTGAGAAGAAATCAGAAAACTTCCAGAATGCACACAGGTTTAAGTATTGCAGGGCGAAACCAAAACTGGAAAAAAGGGGGGAGAGGGGGATTTGGTTTAGAATGATCTACGTCGCTTCACAGACTCATCCTCTCCCCTCCCCTTTTTTTTAGTATTGGTTTCGCCCTGCGATATTTAAATCAGTGGACATTCTGAAGGTTTGCTGATTTCTTCTCACTTCTCCTCTTGATGATGACAAAGGTTTCGTCGAAAGCACTCGGGATTCCGGCGAATTCTTTTATATTTAACATCTGTAAATTGGTTTTAATGTCTTAAAACCTTTTTTTTTTTTTTTTTAGCTATTTTAGTAATAAAACTATGAATTATTTGATGTATTCATTTTTTAGGGTTTCGTTCATCTGACGAAACCCTATTCGCCTCGCTCCTCTGTCTGTCTGTCTGTCTGTCCGTCACAGAGCCCGTTCTCAGAAACTATACATGTTGGAGACTTGAAATTTTGCATACATATAGCTGACCACACATTATACGACAAATCATAAAATTTTGAAAAAGTCGTACATTTAACCCTTTGGGCACCCACATGTGTATTTTAAACAATTCTTTCTAAGTGAGCCCCTAATTAGGTTGAAGGCGTGAAATTTTGCGTATTTATTACTGGGAACCTCAGATCAAACGACAAATCATAAAATTTTGAAAAAGTCGTACATTTAACCCTTTGGACTCCCACATGTGTATTTTAAACAATTCTTATTATGTGAGCCACTAATTAGGTTGGAGGCGTGAAATTTTGCAAACTTATAGCTGAACACCTCACATCAAACGACAAACTATAAAATTTTGAAAAGTTGTACATTTAACTCTTTGGGCTCCCACATGTGTATTTTATACAAATCTTTATAAGTGAGCCCAATTAGGTTGGAGGAGTGAAATTTTGCATACTTATAGCTGAACACCTCAAATCAAACGACAAATCATAAAATTTTGAAAAAGTCGCACATTTAACCCTTTGGGCTCCCCCATGTGTATTTTAAACAATTCTTTCAAAGTGAGCCCCTAATTAGGTTGGAGGCGTGAAATTGTGCATCTTCATAGCTGAACACCTCACATCAAATGACAAACCATAAAATTTTGAAAAAGTCGTACATTTAACTCTTTGGGCTCCCACATGTGTATTTCAAACAATAATTTCTAAGTGAGCCCCTAATTAGGTTGGAGGCGTGATATTTTGCATACTTATAGCTGAACAGCTCACATCAAATGACAAACCATAAAATTTCGAAAAAGTCGTACATTTAACCCTTTGGGCTCCCACATGTGTATTTTAAACAATTCTTTCTAAGTGAGACCCTTATTTAATTGGAGATTTGAAATTTTGCATATTTATAGCTGAACACCATCATGCGACAAATCATAAAATTTTGGAAAAGTCGTGCATTTAACCCTTTGGGCTCCCACATGCGTATTTTAAGCAATTCTTTCTAACTTTGCCCCTTATTTAATTGGAGATTTGAAATTTTGCATATTTATAGCAGAACACTTGAGGCCAGGCGACAAATAATAAAATCTTGAAAAATCTTACGTTTAACCCTTTGAGCTACCACATATGTATTTTAAGCAATTCTTCCTAAGAGAGCCCCTAATTAAGTTAGAGACATGAATTTTTGCATACGTATAGCTTAATACCTCAGACCACACGACAAATCATAAAATTTTCAAAAGTCTTATATTATTTACTCCTCCGGACTCTGACTTGTATATTTTAAGCAATTTTTCTAACCTCCGCCCTTTTCACCTGGGGACCACTTTTCCAACTTTTACCGACACCCCTTTGACCATTCTTTCACATTATGCACCATAGCCTTACATATTTTAGTTCCACTTTGTACCGCCAGGGGCGCCTACTTATCTCGGGTTCTATGGGCCCAATCCCCTCGACTAATATATCTACGGATAGTATGTAAAACGGAGTTTCGTTTGGATAGAGGTTTGTTTAGAATAGAGTGCGCCCCTGTTTGCGAAATGTGGAACTAACAGATTTTTCAAAAGGATAAAGTGTTTTGAAAGGAATATTAAACGAAACCCTCTGTGCGATCTGTGATCACACTTACCCACTTGTTTTAATTGACATTTAAGAATTTAACCCATTAAAGTCTGATTGATTTTATGTAGTAAATTCATGTTTCGGTTTAATAAACGGAGTTGTTACAGTACTAATTTTTGAATGAAATTTTGAATAAAGAAATTGTCAATGACTAGAAAACTTCCTTTATCACAAACAATATATTAAATTATAGGTCATACGTACACACATTGTACAGCATCAACAACACATTAACCCTTCTTTGCATGACGATGGAAATTTCCATCATAACATTGAATGCCCAAAAATTATATAAAAGAACAAGTTCACTTTAAGTTGATCGTGTCTGGATAACTTTTTAATGTCCATTGCATAAAAAAAAAACATAGCTGTCAAAAAAAGGGCTACTCCAGCTCCTCCACTTCCAAAAGATATAAAAACAGATGGTGTTAAACGTTGGCTAACAGTGGGTGGGTCACTCCGGTGCAAGTATCCTAAATGTAAAGGGTATTCTACAATTTCTTGTAGTAAATGTGGAGTCAATTTGTGTCTAAATAAAAATAATAATTCTTTTGTTAATTATCATAAAGAATAAAAAATATCCAATGATATCCTCTTTTATTTCTATTTAGTACTAAGCTAATGATCTAACTTTGCATGATGATGGAAATTTCCATCATATTGTTTTTTGCTAAATTTATTCCATAAATATATACATTCGAACCTCGTTAACATGAAATTGAAGGGACTACGAATTTTTATTGTGTTATCCGGGATTTCGTGTTAACCGTCAAAATAGTCGTACCATCTGTGTTAGATATAAAAACTAAACAAATTAACCTACAAAATATCAATGCTCTTTGAAATCATAAATTAATAAGAAATAGAAAATATATTTAAAAAATAAAACAAATTTATCACCATTTTGAGGGAATAATAAATTTATTTAAAAAGTCCGTTATTGACTTTTACTTCAATTTTTGTAAGTTACGTCTTTTTAGAAACGTAATCCTTCACCAAATTATGAAAACTTCCACATATCAGAAGACAAATAAAAGCAGGAATTCAGTATCTCACCATTTTCTGAAACCCTTTTACATTTTAGGTCTGTGAGAAAAATTCCATTTATAAGAAGATGTGACATGTAAGTTTGAAATATTGAAAACTTCGCATAACGAATCCTGTTTTGATTTTTTTTTTTTTTAAGTTCGCGTTAAGCGGCGTTTTGCGAAATTCAATTTCGTGTTAAACGAATTAATTAATATTGATTTTCATACTTATCTAACAGGACCTCAGTATTATTTCGGGTTAAGCGAAATTTCGCGTTAAGCGATTTCGTGTTAACGAGGTTCGACTGTACTAAGATTTTTTTAACCATTTTTCCTTTAATTTTGAACATGAATTGTATCACCTTGATTTATTTCACCAGTAAAGAAAAAATCATGCAAAGAAGGGTTAACTGCATTCTAAGCCTATTTACCGAATTAAAAGTAAGAGCTCTTTTGGAACGAAACACTACGAATAGATAAACTTAATTAGGTTTGTATTGAAATTAGCAGTATTTTACTTAGGGAGATTTACAGTGCCGCCATTTATAATTTTATAATATATAAAATAACACATTTAGCTTGTTTTACCATTTCAAAAATCTTCTTTCTATTTTAGAACATCATATATGAGGCTTTCTCACAATCTTTTGACTTTTTAGTCCTGAATAATAATTTTTATTTTAGTACATATTCTTGGTATTTTTTTATTTCTTATACTGCAAAACAACCCATTATAGGACTGCATAACAATATTAACGAGATAAATAAGTTTTGGATAATGTTGGGGGTCCAAATACCAAGAAAACTCCTATACCGTCCCGTGTCCCTGATGCTGATTTTTAAGTTTGGAGTCGTCTGTATAAAATTGTTTCAATAAAAGTACTTCGATGCAATTTTTTTCCGAAACTAAGACAATTGTCTTATATAAATATGTAGCGAAAAATTAAACTGCACACATTTTTACGGTTGTTATTATTTTTTCAACTCTGTCCCTGGGTTTTAGATTCCTTACCGACCCTCTTGCTAAAATTATACAGAAAATCACTTCAGATGCAGCCACAGACTCTTTTTCAACTTTTTTCTCATGCAGAAGTATGCTAGAGAAAGAATTGCTGAAATTCTTTGACATGAAATATACTGCAGAATTTAAAGCAGCATTTAAATTTAAATTTCCAGCATCGTAATTTTATTGGTAGTCTTACCATCCCCAAGGTTTATTCCTGCACTTTTCGTGGTAAATTAATTTTTTTTTTATTTAATCCAATGTAAATAATTGTTTCTAAAAATCAATGAACACTGTGGCTATCACTTAGTCTTAACATGATTTGCATAAAAATAGGTGGTAATTTTCCTTACCGTCCCATCCTTACTATCCTTTTTTTTTTCTCTTACCGTCCTTTTTTTCCTATACTGTCCCCATTTTTTCCTTACCGTCCCTTCTTTAACACCCCTTTAAGACAATGTTATACCAAACTTTTGTACTAAAAGTACTACATTGTTATTATTTCTTATTTGAATATTCTGTGGGTACTATGCAAATTCATTATTAGTAAAAATTTAGATGAAATCAGAAAGTTATATTGGTAAAATTGTAAGGAAAATTAAACTCGCAATCTTAACTTAAACCTCAGTTAAATAAAAAAAAATTCACTGCTGACCATTTTTTCTTTGTTTTGAATCATTAAAGCATTCGTCTATAAGTTAAAAATGTTATTTTAGTAAGTTTAATTTCACCAGATTTTTATTCCTGAAAGTTAAAAAATTGTGGGAATGCCTCATATGATCCGAAACACTGACATGTCGAAAATGATAGATTCTGTTTTACACATTTTCCATTTTCAAGTTGGTTCTCCCACAACATTTGGTATGTGTAGCGTTAGAAAGATGTCTTCTTTCCAGACATTTCAATTTCATCTTTATGAATTTTAAAGTGCAACTGTGGTTTAATCTTACTTACTTTTAAAAAGACAAAATGAAATGGGGAAGCTTAAAATTATATTCTCCACATCCCAATGCTTTTATGTCATCCCATTCGAACGAAAAATTACCCGAAAGTTTAACATGAATTCTGAAAATGGCAGTTTGACAGAAAGATCGATAAACTCATTTGGGAATGCATTTTTTATGCTATAAAGACGAGATGCAGCAAAAAATAAAAATAACAAAAATATGTATTGTACATTTATATCTGAATAGCTTAATAATTAAAATAACTGCATGAATAAATATATCGCTTGAATGTAATATCATTTGAGTTCGACCTGTGCAGCTAAATTGTTCAAAGGAGGATTTTTTTCTCTTTAGGAAATCATACAAGAGAAGAATTAGCAGATATTACCAATAGGTACAAATCAAGTCCTCATTTCTAAGCCCCCAAATATAATTAAATGTTGTTTTTACAATTGTTAAATGGATATCCAACATGCATTCAAATGTAGTCTTCAACAGATACAGAACTGAAATACGTATTTGAAATAAAATGATTAGCTAAAAAACGTAGGAATAAGAAATTTTAACCAATAATATTAGAATTAAATAGTAAAACTTGTATAAATCACTATATATATATATTACGCTATCGTACGTGGCACATAAATCGCGATTTTTTGTTAATTATTTAATGGCAACTCCTGAATGAAACGCATCTCATTGGTTATTGAACAGCATTTAATGCATCCCATACCTATAAGGAGGGTTACTATAGGGGGGACCCTGTTCTGTCGCCAAATGCCGCCAAGTTTGACACCAACATGGCAATATATTGCCATATTTGACGACTAAATTTAGTCGTCAAAAGTTACGCCAACTTAGCGATATCTCTAATATTTCGCCAAATTCCTATAGACTTGCATTGTAAACCAATAGGGTTTACTTGCTTACATAAAATAAAGTAAAGCTTGCAGAGAATAACATGATACCATGCTTAACATGCTTTCCCAAACATAAATTTTAAGGGAGACCAAACTGGTCGCCAAAGGGCGGGTAGTAAAAATATAAAACACACAGGACGCGTTGCGAGCTGGAAATTAAAAGTTCGTCATCAGCCGAAGTAAACACGTGTCCGTAAGATGACAAGATTGCAAGTGAACTGATTCATTCATGTTCATTTCTAGCCTTGTCCCTTTACGGACACGTGTTTACTTCGGCTGGTGATGGACTGTTAAAAATTTCAGATCGATACGCGTGCTGTGTGTTTTAATATTTTTATGATGATTTATACAAAGTTTTATTGTGATTTATCGCCATTTTTTCGGTGCTATTTCATCTAAATAATATTAGACTTTTATTTTGAACAACAAAACATTTATCTTTATTATTTATTTCAATTTTTGCTGTTTTATTTCTGCTATTATGCTTCTATTAATGATGAAAGATATTTTTAGCTCTGCAAGCTTAACAGGGTTCTTAATAAAACTTCAATGATTTTTTTTTTTTTTTTTTTTTTTTTTTTTTTTTTTTTTTTTTTACTTCTCCTCCTAAACAATCCGATCGATGACCATTTAATTCAGCACAGTGATAGACGCCATGACTGTTATGGTTTTAGTTAAAAACAAGTCGAAAATTGTACGTCAAACATAGAAAATGAGGTGCGTTCGTACTATATCTAGTTTTATAAAAATTCAAATCTTGGTGCAATATCTCTTGCATTCTTATGAAAAAATGCATGCATAAAAAATTTATTACGATTATATATATCAAACTCAGTAATACGGAAATAATAGGACTTCATCTCTATGCCAAACTAAAATAATTTCCTATCATGGGTATAATTGATTTATTTACGTATGATAGGATTTAATATTTGTTGGTTTTGTAAATTTTCAATTTTAACACCAAATTTGTGAATTACAAAGCAGTTTTTCGAATTTTACCTCCTTATTTGTAAATTTACTACGTAATTAATTCCCTTTGTAAATTTTACGTATGTATTGCTTTATGTTCACATATAGCACAGTCATATGTACAGTCGTGGAAAAAAAAAAGTAAAACCCCCTACTAACTCCTCAACAAATCATCGTAGACGAAAGTTACTGGTACCAAACGATTGGAAATAAAGTCTACTTTTAAATGATGTATATAAAATTTTCTTAGGGGTCATCTACATATTAAAACGAATCCAAACTTCATTTTTTTCAATGGCAATACACAATTTTAACGAGATATTTCAAATCTTCGGTTCAAACTATGCCTAGACACCAAATTTCAAGTCATTTCAATGATAATTTTTTAAATTATAAACATTCAAAATTTAGTACTTCTAAGGTTAAATTACATTTTCATATTTTTATTTATATCACCTGAAATTATGCTCCTAATGTGCTATTTTTTTTGTAGCAATAATACTAATATACCCAAATATAAATACGCTGAATTTGAAATTTTTATAATTTTATTATATGAAACTGTGAAATTAATATTCGAAAAAATTATGAATTGCAACCTATAATTTTTTTTGATGGATTTAGATTTATTAAGTCCTGCTTTAAGGAAAACCAAAATTTCACATTTTTCTTCCAAGTAGTTTTCAAATTATGCTTAAAAAAACGGCAAAATGATGATTTAAAGGGCCGTCTATGATGGACGTAAGTAAACATTTTGAAATTTATTCTGCTGTACTGTAATCTAACAGGCTTCATTGACTCCTTGAGTGGCGCTTAAGGTGCCTTGATCAAGAAAGAGGCTCTCTCGGTTAACAATGGAGTACGGAACTTCAATTTGGATACAGCCTTTAAAATAAGCTCGTTTTAAAATAATTAATTTCTCGGAAACTTATGGTACGAATTGCATAAAAATTCGTTTTTAGGCTAATTGAAGTTTGTAGAGCTCATTTATGCTGTCAGAATTGTGTGCTTCTATTGAAAAAAAACAAAGTTTGGGTTCGTTTTAATATGTAGATGTCCTCCTAAAAATTTTTTATATACATAATTTAAAAGTAGACTTTGTTTCCAATCGTTCAGTACCAGTAACGTTCTTCTACGATAAATTGTTGAAGAGTTAGTGGGGGGTGTTTTACTTTTTTTTCCACGACTGTACAATTCACGATTTGTTGTAAGTGAAAATAAACAACACAATTTTCCTCTGTAGCGCTTAATTTAATTTCATATCTTCTTTTAAATAAATTTAGGTTTAAAATTATCATAAATTTAGTGATTATCTTGGCGTCGTCTATACATAACATTGTTTCCAACTTCCTGTGTAACCGAGTATTCCATAAGAAAGAAACAGACTACAAATTAAATACTTATTAAAAGAATTAAATGATTTAGAATAAACAAACACATTTGTTAGCGTAAACAAGTAGGAGAAGGTGAGCTACGCTGGCTTTTGTCAGATAAACTAGTAAAAAATTAGCCAACTTCAAAAACCTAAAAAGAAATAAATAAATTGAACTACACTATTAAAAATTTTGCAGCACTCTGGCAGGTCATTCGACCGTTTTTTGGAAAAACAGTTTCATAACCATAATTTAACTATATTCTGACCATAAAACGGCCAATAATATGGTCAGAATAGTGTTAAATTACGGTTGTTTTAACCGTTTTCGGAAAAAACGGTCAAATGACCTGCCAGAATGCTGCAAATTTTTAACAGTGTACGTGAATTTTTAGTCACATTGCTAACAAGGCGTAAAACCAACAGAATGAAAAAGTGTCCAGGCCATGGTTCGAACATGGGCCTTTGGTTCATCACGCATATTCACAATACCTACTCGGTTCGGAATCTGAGTCGTTTTGATTGGTTTGCTAGATTCAGATCATGCTGATTTTTAATCTCTTGAAAGTTGTGATCGACTGTATCGTTCAGAGTGGCTTTTTATTACACAAAATTTTATTATAAAACAAATTAATGGTGATCGTGAGTAATTTAACCCTTAAATTCCTGAGTTTTCAAAAATCAATTAAAATGTTTTTCGGCTTTCTTTTTTTAAATAAATCAGGGTAAAAATACTTTTAAAAATCATATTTTGTTTTAAGTATGGTTTACGGCTAAAAAACTGTTTGTTACTAATGGACAATACTGGTGTTTATATGAAAAAATAATTTTCCTTGATAAAATTCCATAATATTAAACACACAAAAATTTTGAGAACTATGATAAGAAATAAATTTTACTTGCTCACTGCAGAAAAAAATAGGGTATTTCGCAAGCTTCCAAACAAAATAAAAAGAACATGTATCAAAAATTGAAAAAATAAATCTGTTTTTATTCTTAAATAGCACAAGTTTTGCCATCTAAATGTTGAAAATCGATTTAATAATATTTTCAGAATGTATCTTATTGGCTACTACACTAGGCATTACACTTTCTCTATTACACTAGCACTCTCTATTACACTAGGCATTATAGCTTGAATATTATTCTAATAGTATTTAAAAGCTTAAATTGTGTATGTTGCCGAAAGGCAACACCCGGCATTTAAGGGTTAAAATTATGCAAATATGTACATAAATAATTTATTTATATTTATCATTTTTACTTTCAATTTCTACCAACACAATATATCAACTTCTGTTCCTCGCTCGCTTTTAATAATGTTAGTATTAAAAGGTATATATAAATAATATACAGACATACAAACAATAAATACAATAAACCCAACTGGAGTGAAAAATTAGCCAGAGCCAGGAATCGAACCCAGGACCACAGTATACAAGACTGCTGCATGTATACTGTGGTCCCGGGTTCTATTCCTGCCTCTGGCTAATTTTTCACTCCAGTTGGGTTTATTGTATTTATTGTTTGTATGTCTGTATAATATTTATATATACCTTTAACTGTTGAATGCAGGCGTTATTTATGTGTGTATGTGTGTTTTAATATATATTGTAGTATGAGTGTTTTATTCTAACATTAGTATTGTTTGTGTAGGAGTTTGTAAACTTTGTAAATTAGCATATGTTTTTTTTTTTTTTTTTTTTTTTTTTTTTTTTTTTTTGTCATGTATGATCGATTCCCGTCTATAAAGACACAACAGAACAAAACAAAACAAAACAAAAAACTTTTTGCATCAATCATGTAGTGTAGAAATCTCAAAAAGGAATTAAAGTCGTTAAAACCGTAATAACAATCACTATAATGAATATTTAAAAAAGTTTCTTTATATAAATTGCTAGTATTGTTTAAAATTATTTTTTATAACTTAATTAAATATTGAAAAATAGAAACTTTACATTTTTACATTGATTTTTTTTATATAACTTTATTAACTTTTGAAATAATTTTAAAAAAATCATTTTTTCATGCTCTCCGCTGCTTGGATTCGACCAAGAGACAGACGATTATAGACAGACGACGTACCACATAGCTACTATGAACTTACTCAAAAAGTGCTTAGAACAAAATTTTAATTGACCGCTCAGCTTCCGAGCCGTTCAAAGTCAGCATGTTCTGCATATCTGAATCTGGGGTGCCAATGAGAACGGTTCAGGATCTGAACCGAGTAGGTACTGTGAACATGCGTTCAGCGCACCAACGCTCTTCCAACTAATCCACCCGGAACGACACACCTAGCGTGCACTCTTCGCTCTAATAGTTGGTAAGGCTACAACCGCAACACAAGATGGTACAACTTCATGAACCACAATCTTACGGTAAACATTAATACAAATTAATCCAGCATCGATAATATATATATATACGTATAATAATTTTTAAACGATGACTTGCGCCCGAGAAATATAAATTGAAATACGTGAATTTTTATTCACAGGGGGTAAAACCAACTAATAAGGCGTAAAAACAACAGAGTGAAAACATATCCAAGCCAGGTTTCGAACCTTGTCCTTTGGTTCAGCGCACCAACACTTTTCCAATTAGTCCACCGGAAAAGACGCACCTAGTCTGGCACTCTTTCCCTCTAATAGTCGGTAAGGCTGCAACCGCAGTACACGATGTTATAATTTCAAGAACCACAATCTTGCGGTAAATATGAATACAAATTAATCCAGCATCGATAATATATATGAGGACATCAGAAGCCAAGGGGTACAAGTGAAAAAATTTCGATTTGGAGTAAATTGGGGATAATTGAGGTTAAAGTTGAACACCAATAATAATTGACTGAATTGAAATAGGAAACTTCTGCTTGTTACTTTCTTCTATCTTTACAAGAAGAAAGTATTGGATTCGTGAAAAATTTCGACTTCCGGTTTTCAACGGATTTATACGTTTTAGAATGCCCAGAACACGATTTGATGGTTTTTAGAAAATGTCTGTCTGTGAGTCTGTCTGTCACTCTGTCTGTGAGTCTGTATGTGACAAAAATTTTGTGGGCGCTCTATCTCAAGAAATAATGCACGGAATTTCACAAAACTTCATATTTAGTTGGACCTTGATATAAACTGGACCTGATTAGATTTTGGTGAAAATCGCCCAACAGGTGGCGCTGCTATGCGGCATTTTTCACGATTTCTGCAATAGCTATATCTCAAGAACTACTGCACGGATTTTGATAAAACTTCAGATTCAGTTAGTCCAAGATATAGTTTGGTGCTGATTACTTTTTTGTGAAAATCGCCCAACAGGTGGCGCTGGTATGCTGCATTGTTCATGATTATCGCAATAGCTCTAACTCAAGAAAAAATGCACGAATTTTCATCAAATTTCAGATTCAGTTAGTCCCTGATATAAATTAGTGCTGTTTAATTTTTGGTGTAAATTGCCCAATAGGTGGCGCTGCTGTGCTGCATTTTTCACGATTTCCACAAGAGCTTTTTTTCAAGAACTAATGCTTGGATTTTCAACAAACTTCAGATTCAGGTATACCTTAGTATAGTTTTGTGCTGTTTACTTTTAGTGTAAATTGCTCAACAGGTGGCGCTGCTAAGCTACATTTTTTCAGAATTTCCGCTATAGGTCTATCTCAAGAACTAATGCACGAATTTTCATCTAACTTCAAATTGAGATATACTTTGATATGATTTGGTGCTAAATCGTTGTTATTTCTTGTACTATTTAAAGGATTTAATTGACGTGATTTATATAGAAGAAAGTTTTGTGATGACCACGACATACTAGTTTCACAGTGGTCTTTGAACTCTTATTTCGATAAACGTTAAAAAAGTAAAATGCAATTTTCTTTAAATTTATAATTAATCAATATTGATCATTATTCGGCAAAAGTGGTTGATCTCTAAAACACAACACATAATTAGAAAATCACTTATATTTCTTTACCTGAAAATAAAAAAAGCATATTTCCAGGTCGTCTGTGCACTTAGTTCAATTTTTTTCAGTTTTGTCACTTGTACCCCTTGG
This sequence comes from Maratus speciosus, assembly GCA_963932465.1. Taxonomy (NCBI): domain Eukaryota; kingdom Metazoa; phylum Arthropoda; class Arachnida; order Araneae; family Salticidae; genus Maratus; species Maratus speciosus. The sequence continues at coordinate 418,022,923 of OZ010794.1, read as the reverse complement.
CTTCTGGGGTCCTCATATATAATAATTTTTAAATGATGACTTATGCCCGAGATATATAAATTGAAATTCAATTTATATTTCCCGGGCGTAAGTCATCGTTTAAAAATTATTATAGAAAAAAAAATAAGTTATTGAAATTGAAATTACTGTGATTTTAAGTGGCAATAATCAATCGTAAAATGTATTTTAATTACGGAGCAGAAAAAAAAGTGATATTTCTTGCGAAAATTCCATGAATATGAACTGTTCTATAAATTTGACAATAGTAAAATATGTCTTAAAACAGAAGAGAAAAGTTAAATTTTGTTTTTCATTTTTTGAACCGATTCTTTAAAACAATGAACACAAATCGTTAATTTTTATTTTAATAATACTGAAAATTTTCCGTAGGTATGCTAGTCAGTGAGGTCTCAAATGGTCCGTGGGGAAAGTTAAACCTATTTGCGTAGAATGGAATAAATAAATATTTTTAAAATATTTTTCCTGTGCGTTCCTCTTACATGATCTCTCTTATTGTTTCCTTCGATCTTTACAACAAGAAAGTATTGTATTCATGAAAATTTTTGAATTCCGATTTTCAACGGATTTACACGTTTTAGGGGTCAGAGAACCCGAAAAATATGTTTTTGGAAAATGTCTGTCTGTGTGTGACACAAATTTTGTGGGCGCTTTATCTCAACAACTAATGAACGGAATTTAATAAAAAATCATATTCAGTTAGTCCCTGATATAAGTTGGTGCTGATTGGTTTTTGGTGTAAATCGCTCGACAGGTGGCGCTACTATGCAGCCTTTTTCACGATTTTCACAAGAGCTCAATCTCCAGAACTAATGCAAGGATTTTCATCAAACTTCAGATTCAATTAGTCCTTGACAGGAATTGACGTTTTATACATTTTTGAATAAATCGCTCGACAGGTGGCGCTGCATGCTGTCTTTTTGTGACTTCCGCAATAGCCCTATCTCAAGAACTAATGATTGGAAATTCAACAAATTTCAGATTCAGGTATACCTTGATATGAATTACTGCGGTTTATGTTTGTGTGCAAATCGCTCAACAGGTGGCTCTGCTATGCTGCCTTTTTCAGAATTTTCACTAAAGATTTATCCCAATAACTAATGCGCGAATTTTCATCAAACTTCAGATTCAGATATACATTAATATCAATTAGTGCTATTTATGTTTTGGTGTAAATCACTCAACAGGTGGCGCTTCTATGGTACATTTTTCAGAATTTCCGCTATAGCACTATCTCAAGAACTAATGCACGAATTTTCATCAAACTTCAAATTCAGATATACTTTGATATGAATTGGTGCTAAATTCCTTGTATTATTTAAATGATTTAATTGATATGATATTTATAGAAGAATGTTTTGTGATGGCCACAACATACTAGTTTTATATTTTATTTATTTATATATTTATTTTTCTTTTGCTTGTCAAAATATTTTTAAAAAATATATTTAATTTTATTTGAAGTATTAAAATCTTATTCGGATCTCCTCAGCTTTTAAGCTATAAAACATTAAATTAATCATAGATTTAAGAAATATTTTATAAATTAAAAAAGAGCCAGAGAGACCTTTTAAGAAGACGTACACAGAAAAAATGAATTTTAAAACATTAATTTTCTATAGAAATATTTTAAATATACGAATTCATTCCATGTCCATAGTTTTAACATTAGCGCGGGGTATTTGAGATCTGACTGAGCAACACTTCTAATAACTTCTTACAAACCTATTATAACTTCCTTATAAACTTCTAGAATTTCGGCTAAATATCTTCCAGATGTAACTCTTGTTTCTGAAATATAAGAAACTTTGAGTAACTCCAAAGAAATTTCATCTGAGTTCTTTCAAAATTGAAAATTTCGACGACGCTTTAGAACCATTACTATTTCTTGAAGAAAATACTGAAATGTAGAAGTTAGCTTCTAGGTACAATATTTAAAAGATAAAATATCATTTTGTAAAATATTGGTCAACCCTTCTCAGTCCACCCTTCCCTATTTAATTTTATTTGAAGTGTTAAAATCTTACTCAGATCTCATCAGATTTTAACCCATAAAATATATAAATTAACCATTTGTTTCAGAAATATTTTGTAAACTGAAAAGAAGAGAGAGAAAGAGGCAGGGAAATAAACCTTTCAAGAAGATGTAAACAGAAGAATGAATTTAAAAATATTAATTTTTTGTAGAGGTATTATAAAAATACGAATGCATTCCATGTCCATACTTTTAACATTAGCGAAGGGAATTTAAGAAATCACTGAACAACACTTTTAATAGCTTCTTACAAACTTATTATAACTTCCTTATAAACTTCTAGAGTTTCGACTAAATATCTTCTCGATGTCACTCTTGTTTCTAAATTAAACATGAGAAACTTTTTGTAACTTTAAAGAAATTCTATCTCAGTTCTTTCAAAATTGAAAGCTTCGACGACACTTTAGAACCATTACTATTTATTGAAGAAAATACCAAAATGTGGAAGTTAGCTTCTAGGTACAATATTTAAAAGATAAAAAATCATTTTGTAAAATATTAATCAACCCTTCCCTATTTAATTTTATTTGAAGTTCTATTTGAAGATTTATTACTCAGATCTCATCAGCTTTTAACCCATAAAATATATAAATTAATCATAGATTTCAGAAATATTTTGTAAACTGAAAAAAAGAGAAAGAGAGCGAGAAGCAGGGAGATAGACCTTTCAAGAAGATGTACACAGAAGAATGAATTTAAAAATAGTAATTTTCTATAGCGGTATTATAAAAATACGAATGCATTCTATGTCCATATGTTTAACATTAGCGAAGGGAATTTAAGATCTCACTGGACAACACTTTTAATAGCTTCTTACAAACTTATTATAACTTCCTTATAAACTTCTAGTGTTTGGGCTAAATATCTTCCAGATGTCACTCCTGTTTCTGAATTAAACATGAGAAACTTTGAGTAACTCCGAAGAATTTCGATATCATTTCTTTCAAAATTGAAAGCTTCGACGGCGCTTGTAGAACATTACTATTTGTTGAAGAAAATACTGAAACGTGGAAGTCAGCTTTTGTCATTTTAAAGTGAAATATGAATACATACGCTTTTTTTATTTTAAATATGCTTCTCAACCGTTCGTAGTTTTCAAAATAATTCATAGATCTTAAAAAATAGATTTTCTAAAAGTACACAGTAAAAAAATAAATAAATACTTGATGTCTGAAAATTTTTAGTATTTACATTTAGAAGGGAGGTTACATATCTTTACTCTTTCCGATTTCTCTATACCAGATGCATATGCCTATAGGTGACTATTAAATTTGATTAGTCTTATACCAGAAATTTCCATAAAAAAATATTTAAAAATGTGTTAATAAACACGTTTCTAATTTTGAACATTCAAACAATCTTCAAATACACACTAAATCACTAAATTTATTTTCTAATTTAGCTTAAAATAATTAAAACATCGCTGAGAAAAGATGAAATATCCCATCGCAGGGTCAAAAATCAATGCTTATCTGCAAATCTCATTCAACTATACTAGTGGATCCATCCCGGACTTACCTGGTTACAGAATGAAAGTGCAAACTATTTTTTTCCGTTATTGAAAACTCTAATAAATATGCAGTTTTAATTAACTTTTCAGCTACTTTTCCGCAGTGAAATTACGCTTAAAATTATTAAATATTTAAGAAGGGAATTATCACATTGCTAGCTAAGCGTAAACCAACAGAGTGAAAAATGTCTACGCCGGGAATCAAAATCTGGCCCCTGGGCCAAAATTACAATTGCATATGTATTCAATTCACTGATGCCGGGCTGTATTTGTGTCTCGTGTTACGCCGCAGCATTGTGTGCTCATGAAGACTATTCCATCTAATCGCTGCAGATGCAGCCTTATCAACATACATGTGTAAGAAATGGCAAGCTGGCTAACGTCCTCGTAGCTTAGAAAGTAGAGCATTAGAGCACTATCCCAGGAGCCCGGGTTCGATTCCCGGCATGGACATTATTCACTCTGTTGGATTACGCTTAGCAAGCAATATGATAATTCACTTCTTAAATATTCTCTTATAAATAATTTAGATTTAATATGTTCTTTTTTATTTTGTTCGCTAACAACACCAAAAAGTAATTTTAATGTGGAAAATATCAATTATACATTAAAATAAAATTTATTAAAAGCAATATTTTGCTATTAGAGGCATACCAGGAGTTAATAATAGAAGAAATCACCAACTATTTTGTTACTTACAGCAGCCTTTTTGATTTTGATAATGTAATTGGTTTAAGCGCGTAGTTCTATTACATGCCCGTTAGATTAGTGTTTTATTTATATTATTCTATTTATTGATGAAATTTTAATTTCGTTATGCAGCATTAGCCGGAAACAAATTCTAAACTTTTTACATTGTTTAAAGTGCAATCGCGTTAATCGTTCATAATCGGACTGCACATGATATATATATATACTGGTATATATATATATATATATATATATATATATATATATATATATATATATATATATATATATATATATATATATATATATATATTTAATCCTGCTTTAAAATTAATTTAAAAACCAAAAAATATCGCTAAAATTAGATACAGATTTCAAGCAATTCGGATTTGAAAGAATTTTTTTTACCTACTCGGCGGTGTTTAAATTGGAATTCTGTGTAATATAGAATTTTAAAAAATGGCGGTAACAGTGAAATTTATTGGTCAATATTTGAGGCTATCAGTATACCGCAAACGTTACTCACGGACATTTTTTTTTTTTTACTTTACAATATAGATATAAATATTTGTTTGAAAAATTAGAATTCCTGTAGTATATGATAGGATTTGTATTTCCACTTCTAACATAATGTATTTAATAAATAATGATGTAGAATCATAAGTGTGATTAATGATTTAATTTCACGAGAGGTGGATTTTTACTCGATTTATACTTTTAAATCTCATATTCTTCTTTAAAAAAACATTTTTTATTCCAAAAGGATTTCTTCCCAAACCTTTTATTTCTTTGTACTTTGAAATGCGAACATCGTTTACCCTAGTCATTTATATCACGAAGAATGCAGTTTGACGACTTACAATTTTATTTCATTCGGTCCGATGCATTTCATGTTTTCTTTGGAAAGAAAAATCATCTAAAAATTACATAGCAAGAATATGGCAAGAAGGTTAATAAATCTTATTTGTACTTGCAACCAGTTTTAATGGACAGAAATACGAAAGAGGCTGAATCCAAAACATATTTACATTTATGTGTCTTAAATGAATAATGTTCAGTGCTACAACAAATATATTATTTAAACGGGTATAAATTTAAGATAAGAAGGAAGTAAACATTTTGGAATACACTTTCGTAAAATAGATAGTTACTACTTTAATTTATATATATGTTAACAAATCATGCATACAACCTTTCCTATCATTTTTGTACGAAATGAAATATGTTTTACACAACATTTATTTTTTTATTTTTTCAGTTAGGTATATTTTTTATCTCTGTCACAGACAAAGAAAACCATATACGAGTTATATATTTGGAATATGTCTGAAGGTTAATAAATCTAATTTCTAGTTGCTGCTTAACACTTTAAAAAGTAAGTTTTTAATGAAGAGAAGTAGCAAAATAAAGAACACTGTATAATAAAATAATGTAAAATATAAACACGCATTAAATGTAACAATGCCAACTACATTTAATAAATGATTACAAACAACTTTAGGCATACGTTTATAAGTGAAACTTTGGATCACTGGAGATTGGGGACGAGAAGGAATAACTCCTTTCGTATTTTAACAAAAGGAATAACAAAATAAACTTGCCCTTTTTTATTCTCTAACTGCATAAAATTTGTTAGCACCAGCATAACTATATCAAATGTATGCGTGGTTCGTGACAATGAGAATAAAAAAATAAAAAATTAAAAGAAGAAAAATAGAAAAAAAATCAACGTGTTCATTTAACTCGTTGTACAGGAATTTTTAAAAATATGAATTTTGTTAACCCAGCAATCACTGCACTGTATGTATATATGTCCGATTTCGCTTAACAACAAAAAATATGAATTTTAACGCTTTAGCTACATTTTGATATTTGGTCGACTTGGAGGTAGCACTCTCACTGAATCAAATTTCGCTTTAATTTCTTGTTCGAGAACAGAGTTTGTACACTTTCAGAAATATTTCGCCAGAAAATGTAAAAAGTAAGGAGCGTCCCTGTGACAAGCTCTGGCTAGAATAGCACTGTAGGCCGAGTTACGCAAGCTCAATTTCTCTCCGGAGAAAACAACCGCAATCTATTTTAGAAAGATGCGTCACATGGGAAGAAGGGAGAATCCAACTACTCCCTCTCGTATGCACTTCCTTGGAAGTTCCATACAAACAGTTCAGTCTGCACGATACTTAGGTGTCATTATAGATGCGAAACTAATTAGCATAGCACATGTAGCGTATATTAAAGAATCAATAGCTAATCATGTCAAATCTTTGCACTCGCTCAGTCGGAGGGACTGGGGCATGAGTGGGGTGTTCTGAAGTGATTGTACAAACAATATATAGAGAGACTTGCAACATATGACTGCAGTTTTTGGTGGACATCCCGAATCGTATGAGAGACAAGCTGGAATCCTCTCAGAGACCGGCGCGGCGCTCGTGTCGATTTCCAGATGCTTCCGTACGGTGGCAGTTCAGGTGCTGGCCGGTGCGCTTCCACTTGACCTGCAGGTGGAGAAGGAGAGTCTTCTCAGGCATGTTCTTAGATTGAATCGAGACCTACATTGCGGTCCGATTCATTTCAGTGCAGAAGAAATTCTAGTTAGAGTTGACGGATTCAGGATACATCCCGAGACGACTCTGGCCATCGATTGGGCTCAGGCTCTTCAGAACACCAAGGAGATTGACCAGAATGGGGTATAGGTCTATATATATGGGTCAAAAACAGACCATGGTGTCGGGTCTGTTGTAGCTATTTATGATCATGGCGTCCTCGTGGTGGAATGTTCCTTTGGACTTCCGCCGTACGCTAGTGTGTTTCAGCCTGAATTGGTTGCTATTTTGAAAACGTTGGAGTTGTGTGGCTCAAAGTATGAAAGCTTTTCAGAGCTCAGTGATTCAATGTCTTCACTCATGGATCTGTCAAATCCGAGCTGTCAGGTTCCGCTTGTTGCGGGGATTCATGAGTCGAGGGTAGGCCTGGAGGTTGAGTGGTACTGGATTCAGGCCCATGTTGGTATCCGCGGCAACGAAGATTCAGATTCGCTAGCAAAGTCAGGTGCTGATCTTGAAGCCGTCAGTGCCGAAGTTGATCTTCCGCCTAGTACAATTAAGCATTTCCTAGGCCATGAAGTTATTCGTACCTGGCAGGAAAGGTGGGAATATGAGATCCAGAGCAGAAGCGTTTTTCATGTACTAGCAAGGGTTTCTGAAAACCAGCTTGGATACATCCCCTAATCAACTAGGCAGCTACGGGGCCCGGTCCTTTTCCGGCCTACTACAAACGCTACCGTGTTAAGCCTTTGGCTCGTGCATGGCCATTTTGCTCCACTCTGAATCCAGTGACCGAACTGTGCGTCCGAGAGTGTTTAATGCAAGGCAAAGGAGGGGGATCACAAAGGAATCTACAAGAAACCCTTCTAAGTACTCAAGAATTGGCTGTTGATGTTGATTCAACTTCGGGAATAATAATTACACCACCAACTATGAGAAATATCTTTCATGATGCAAAGATTTGAAGAAGAGCCCCTCGAAAAAAAAATATCAGTTAAACAAATAAGCTGAAAAGACTTGCGTTTTCCAAAGCTTATTCCGGAAAACAACTAAAGTTTAGGAAAAAGTTACTTTTTCCGATTAAAATAAGTTTAGCATTTTCTAAGCAGATGGAAAGAAAACTGTGTGGCGAAAGACAAATAGGGGAGAGTAGCCATATTTGGACCGCCGTTTTAAATGGACCGTTGCCATTCTGCCATTAATTAAAGAAAGAAATGCAATCTACCGCTGAAATCCTACTCATCAGAATGACGTCATTTATGATTAGAAGAAGCACCCGCCTACCACGTGCTGCTTTCAGACAATTTTAAAAAACGTAAAGTTAGCTGTTTTGATCTAATTTCTCCCTACTAAACGTAAGTGAATACTTTAAAACTTCGGTAAGTTGTTATGTTTTCATACACATATCTAAATTCATCTGTTTATTGAGCATATTTTTCACGCGAAAATGTTTGATTTCGTTTTCGTTCTTAGTCTTGAGATTATCTGTTTTAAAAAATGGCGCAGTTGCCTTAATTGGTCCAATTTAAATTAATTAAATTGGACCAGATATACGATCATAATATTGAAAAGTAAATAATGAATTTCGAGGGCTGTACGCTTTGTACACTATACATACATACATATATATATATATATATATATATTATAATGATTACTATCTCCCTCCAAGTTTTCGAATTTTTTTTTTATATCTAGATCAATTTATTTATACAGTTTAGGCCTATATAAACATAAAAATATTTTTATATGTTTGTACAATAAATTTGTTTGCAATTTATTTTATCTTGTATGTATTTGTATTTATTTTCTTTGAATTCTTTATTCCTACGGTATATTTGATTTACAGAGTTGATTCAAACTTTTTCCCATGGAGTATATTTGCGGGTCTCTGAGGGGCGGGGGCAGACTTTTTACAGTTCTGGAGGGTGTAATTACACATTTTGTCATTAAAACGTTTAATTCTTAAGCCTTCCGGGGAGAGTGGTTATTTCAAGGATCCATTGAGGATCCCCTGAATTCAACACTGTTTCAATATATAATGTTTTGCGTTTGATTAATCGTAGCGTATATTTTTTTCAATCTAGCATATTTTTAAACTTTTTTTTAAATATAATTTTAAAATGTTGAAAATGACACAGACAAATTGTCTGGAAGAAAAACACACATGACAGCAAAAGCTGTTAAAGATAATGGAAACGATAAAGAATGAGTAAGATGTGAAGAAATTGACCTGCAGGAAGGCTGCAGCTACAAATCCCCCCAAAAGTTAAAGAATCATTAGAAATGTTACCTCCCTTCTTAAAATCAGTTAAATCAAAGTACAGATGGAGCCAAAAAACAGCTGTGTTAACATCTTCGCCATGTAAAGTAAACATTAAATTGAAAAAAAGAAAAAAAAAAAGGAAGCTTTTACTGCACAAAAGAAATTGGAACACGAAATTTAAAAAAAAGCGTGATACAATTGGAAAGAAAATGATGGAAGTGAAGAACTACAAACTTACGGTAAAGAAAACTTCTCTTGCAAGAAAAGTGTCTAATTATTCAGAATCTAAAAAGAGAAATCTAGACAGTGACGATTGGTTTTGCCTAATTTGTAAGAAAAATAAAATTGCTGAAATGATTCAGCCAAATACGATTCCATGTTGTGTGCGCTGGAATAAAAAATAAATAAACGAAATTCATGTGTAAGCTTTGCATCACTTCTTACATGATATTCAAGTAACTGGCAATTAGTTCCATAATTTCCATTCTTAATTATTGATAACTTTCATTTATATTTGGAATACATTTTGATTTTAAAAAAAAGAATAAAATTAGTTATATTCCCTAGTCATTAAAAGAACCTGATATTGTTTGGTCCAATTTAGAAGATGTGGTCCAACTTAGACGACCAGTTGCTGAATTCGGACCACTTTTGACAAATTTTTCAAATTAAAATAAAACTTAAGATTTTCGAAAAGAAATTGATCTGAAGATCTATTTAGTTTATAGATTAATATAAATTGACCCCGTGTAGTGACGTTTTGCAGGTATTCCAAAAATTAAGTGAGTTACACCTGAAAATAAGTGAAGTGGTCCAAATTTGGCTACTCTCCCCTAAATCAAGTGAAATATAAAACTTGAAACCAACTGTAAAACGGTAGTCTTATAATGATTTCGGGATGCATGTCTTTTAATGGAGTTGATGAAATGACCTGTATTGAAGGCAATATGAATGTCAAACAATACATTAGTAAAATGCGAGATAATTCATTAAATAGTGCTCTGAAATTGGGAATTGCTGATTCATATTATTTTCACAAAAAGTAAATTATCCCAAAGACAGGACGAACATTACAAAGTTGTGGTTGCTGTATAATGTAAAAAATCGATTGCAAACGCCTGCACAATCACCAGACCTTAATCCTATTGAATATTTGTGCATTATTTTGCATATGCAAGTACGGAAAAATAAAATTCCTAACAAAGCTGACCTTAACCTAGCTCTTAAGGAAGAATAGCTAAAAATCAGCAGCGAAACATGTCACAAATTGATATAATCAATGCCCAGACAATTACACTCAGTAATTGAGGTAAAGGGCATTCATACTAAATCAATGGTACTGTTTTTCACTTTTATTTATTTGCGCTTTTATTTTCACTGCTAGTGTGCAAATAGTTAATTGGCATAACAAATGTTACTTTTTTATACTTTCAATTTATAATTTTATAATAGGAAGTAAATATCGAACTGAGTAAAATTTATTTTTAAAGCTTAAATGTGGTCTGGGTCAATTAAATGACAAGATGAGCTAGGGAAATATTTCATTGTGCCTTGTTTTGTGTTTGAATTGCTTGAGTAATTTAATTTTGGTCTTTACAGGTGAAAGGGGACGTTGCATGCATAAAAACGAGTTTTAAGCCGCCTATCTTCTGGTTTGTTTTCTCCTGGTTTTGCTTTTTCATTAATCATTTTTGTTTGGTTAATTTGGAGTTGCAGTTCATGTTGGGTTTAGTTTAATGTTTAAGTGAATTAGTATTACTTGATTTCACTCTATGTAGCGCAGTTGGTATTGTTATTTACAATTAGAGCTTTAATTATATATATATATACATATATATATATATATATATATATATATATATATATATATATATATATATATATATATATATATATATATGCATATGTGCGTGTGTGTGCCTTGTTTAGATGCTATGTAAATAAAATCAATTGAAAGCAAGTAATTTTGAAGCAAAAAATTGAATGTGACTTTAAATGATTGTTTATTAATAAATGACTTGCTTTCAATTGTGTAAAAATATCATTGGTGTTAACATTGCCTAATTCCCTACTTATTCAGCGCCAGATGGGGTATTTTAGTAAGGATGATTTGGCACAAGAGAGTATTTATATTATTAATTATATGTCCCACTTTCGAATTTAGAAAAATATTCTAATTGTTCATCGTTCAAGATTTTGTCCAATATATTTTTCGACCAATGAAATTTTATATTTTTTATGATACCTATTTGTATTTTTGATACCTATTTGTTTTTATGATACCTTTTGTATAAGCTATCTATTACTCATCGCTTAAGATTTTCTACAAAATCCTTTCGACTAATCAAATTTTATTTCTCGTATGCCACTTCTCTCACATTTATATAGGCAATCTATTGCTCATCGCTCCCGTTCAAAATGCTGTTAACAATCATGTATAAAAAAATGTTAGGGCTCCTTTAATATATATATTATAGTGTGTGTGTGCACAATACCATGAACTCTTTCAGCCTAAAACCTTCCCTGACGTACTAGAATGGTAGCGAAAAAGTTACGTTACAATCCATTCAGTGGTTGTTAAAAAAATGGGGGCAAATATATATACACAAATACATAATAATCAAAGACAGAAGCTTCTTTTTAAAAGTTGCTAAAATGTAAAGTGCTCCAATAGATCATTTGTGGAAACTGAAGACTTAGGCAAGTCACACACTAAGATGACATGTAAGACATGTCGCTTGAATTCAGGGGAAAAACTGGTTTAAAACAGATTTCAATCAACTCTCTTCTTTGTTTCGACCGGTTTTTTCTCCCAAATGTTGTGCTTCATGTTTCCTGTCGTCTCAGTGTGGTATGCGCCTTAGCCACAAAAATTACACACAGTAAAGATTCTTAACCCTTTCGGGTCCGATTTTTTTGTCAATTTAGAGAATAAAATTACTTTTACTTTAATAGTGTTAATAGTAGCTATCCAAATAGATTTACTGGAGTTTAAAGATTATCTCATTGTCTGAAATCTAACGAATGCGGTTACTTTCTGTACTATTCAATTCATATTTGTATGATAAAAGGTTAAGGAAGGGTTTTTGGTGACGTTTGGAAAATACCGTATTACAATAGTGTTTAACAAATATAACAACTTTCTAATGATTTTAGCGTTTTTTCAAACATGATTCGTTCAGAAATGTAACCTATATTTTAAATTTAAAGAGTATATGAATTAGCATAATAAAAATATTTAAATTTAAAGAGTATATGAAATGTTTAATAGAATTTAAATAGTATAAATATATGTATAAAATAAATAAATCGCCAACGGTGCAAGGAGAATTAAGCAAACTTTTATTATCATTGTTATTACTAAATGTCAAAACATAAATGAAGTCATAATAAGACAGGCCACCGCCCTCTGAATACTAGGCCTGAGCGCTGGGCCAAAAATGGCGGCTGCCGAAGGCTGATTTTTTTCAGCGTGTGTACGGTCCCTTAAATATTCCTACCAATAATGTTTTGAAGTTTTTTCCGCTTCGTTTTTCTGAGAATAGACGAGGTAGAGAAATCTTTTATAAAATACTGGTGTCTACATTTAAGGGACCGTATCTACGCTAAAAGAAATCCGCCTTCAGCAGCCGCCATTTTTGTGTCATTTTTGTGTGAGCGCTCAGGCCTAGTATTCAGAGGGCGGTGGACAGGCATAGCCACGTACTATCATTACTATATGTAGATAATAACAAAAGTAATTGTTAATACAAAATAAGACTCGATGAAAAGACATGTACTGTTAATAGTACACCAGAACCGAAAGGGTTAAGCATATGTGGATAAATTAAATATTTACTATTGAAATTAATGCATATTAAAAAAAGTCATGTGTACAAACTTTTATTGTCAAACAACTTTAATCGGTCTGTTCAAAATGAAAAGCATCCAAAAAAATATCTGAAATTTTCCTTTTATAGTAAAGCTATCTTTGAAATATACGAATATAAAAGAAAACTTATATGCCTCTTCACGCTCTACAAAAAAGGTTTTAAAGAAGAGAAAGATGACAATTAATAAAATAATTGATGCACAATTACATCTACTGAACGTGAATGATTAATGGACATGCTAAGGTACAAAATAAAAAATAAGATATATGAATAAAAGATAAACAAGATTATATTAATAACGAATTTAAATTCGCAACAACAATTGCGAATATCCTATGGAAATCAGGTTATACTGACATACCTTTTTTCTTAAGAACATCCAAAATGAAAAGCACCTAAAAAATATCTAAAATTTACCTTTTATAATAACGATATATTTGAAATATATGAATGTAAAAGGAAACTTTTATGCCACTTCACGCTCTAAAAAAAGTTTTAAAGAAGAGAAAGATGACAATGAATAAAATAATTGATACACGTTTAGATCTATAGAACGTGAATGATTAATGGACATGCTAAAGTGCAAAAAAAAAAATAAAATAGATATAATATGAATAAAAGATACACTGGGTACATTAATAATGAATGTAAATTAGCAACAACAATTGCGAAATCCTATGGAAATCAGGTGGTACTGACGTACCTTTTTCTTAGGAACATTCAAAATGAAAAGCACCTAAAAAATACCTAAAATTTACCTTTTATAATAAAGATATATTAGAAATACACGTATATAAAAGAAAACTTTTATGCCTCTTTACGTTCTAAAAAAATTTCCAAAGAAGAGAAAGACGACAATGAATAAAATAATCGATATACGTTTACATCTATAGAATGTGAATGATTAATGGACATACTAAAATAAAAAAAAACAATAAAAAATTATATATATGAATAAAAAATAAACTATGTTATGTTGATAATGAAAATTCGCAACAATATTTGTGAAATCCTATGGAAATCAAGTGATACTGACATACCTTTACCTTAAGAACATTCAAAATGAAAAGCATCTAAAGAATATCTAAAATTTACCTTTTATAATAAAGATATCTTTGAAATATACGAATATAAAAGAAAAGTTTTATGCCTCTTCACGCTCTAAAAAACGTTTTGAGAAAGATGACAATGAATAAAATAATCGATACACGTTTACATCTATAGAACGTGAATGATTAATGGACGAATATACTAAAATACAAAAAAAAAAAAAGATATATAAATAAAAGGTAAACTGGGTTATGTTGATAATGAACATTCGCAACAACAATTGCGAAACCGTATAAAAATCAGGTGATACTGACATATCTTTTTCTTAAGAAGTACAAGGCAAGTTCACTATTTAATTTTATTTATTTATTGCATTATTTTATATTTCGATTTTCTTGTATTTCTGGAAAATCAGTTCATTTTCAGTAACGTCAAATTAAGTAAACTTTGAACTTTTCATTTAGAAAATTGTGTTAACTGTTGCACTGTTTCTTCTTAGGTAAATTTCGTAAGAAATTACCTATTACATTCTCCTCTACGTTGGAATTTTTGAAAACTTTTTACAGATCTACGCCGATCATGACCTCTAGAACCCAAACCCACCCCCAGTTCAAAACTTTATCAATCTATCTATCTGTCTATCAATTTATATCTATATCTATATATATCTATATATATATATAGTATCAATTTTATGGATGTTAAAGACAAAATTCTCACTAATAACACCCTAAAATTCAATATTTATGATAAACGTAATGACTTTTCATTTAATGTAATTAATTTGACTAACTTCAATTCCTGCTTACATATTTCAGTATATAGAAATATTCTACTTAATCATAGTCTTCGTGTCAAACGTTTATGTTCCTCCCAATTCTTACAGCCTAACATTTTTAAATGAAAGCAAAGCATTGTCTTATATCCCGTCTCTTATTTCTGCATGGATCAAATCTTAATATTCATTTTTTCTAATTTTTACCAGTATAAGCATGTAATATATTTTTAAGAAAATTAAAAATCGAAAACACTATTATGGAGGGTGGGATGTGGGTTGCTGAGAAAATTATAAAATCATACACAAAAATTTATATTTAAAATAAAGCGTGTGTGTATGTTTTACATACATTATACACTGTTAAATAAAAAATAAAAATAGCATTATGTAGGGTTGAGGTCGGGAATGCTAAAAAAAGTTTTAAAACCTCATATGTATATATGTGTATGAGCATGTATATGTGTACGTATATATGCTTATATATTGTATGGATATATAAAAAAATAAAAAAATAGGGTATCATAATTTTTTCATAAATGTTCATATATTAGTTTACAATACAAGGCTATACTTTACTATCTCAAAATAATCCTCATTGTTTTTTAAATGTTATTTATATACTCATTTTTTATTTTATAATATCTGTTTTTAAAATAGTTAATTTAATCAATGCCCTTTTATTTATTTATTTTTATATATTTTTTTATTTTATTTTATATTTATTCAGTAGTTATTAAGTTTATTTCTATTTTTTTCATCTTACTTTAAATAATTGTTAATCTAAGTCATTTCTTGATTTCTTCAATTAATTTCATTCTTTTTTATGGGTACAGATGGCAGCACTAAATATTTTTGTTAAACATCTAATTAAAATATAGTTTACCTTTTTCATACCAGATGGCAGCAATATTTTGGTTTTCAGAGACTCAACTGCTGCCCACATATTCAAATAGTCCTAACTTTGTTTGCATCCTCACACGCTTTAATATAGTGAGTCAAGTTTTAGAAGTTTTGGATCCTAGTATGTAATTGAGGTATTGTGTTCTAATAATTTTTAATGTGTGAGGTGTATCTTTATTTAGATTTCTTAGGTTTTTTATCATTTATTTTCTTTTATGGAGATAAATTTTGTTTTTTTTTAGGTTTAATGCCGACAAAATTGGATGAAATAATGCATCTTCACTATGAATTAACCTGCAAGCTCCTCTGATGATTCTGTGGGTTATTCCTAGTTTCTTATTTTACATACTGGTTTCCTATGTTCATATCTTGTTTATCTTTAGAATTTTACCGTTTGTTCATATATTTGTGATTTCTTCTTTGTTATATATACATATTATTTTTTTATGGACACGATAATTTCAATAATTCTGCACAAATATCTTCAAAACTGATACATAAAATCCAGAGGCAGAAAATCTAGATCAGATTTGTTGATGGGCAAAATCGAACAAAGAGGGTGGAAATAAGTAGGTTTCTGTGAAAACAAAAGAAAATCCATAGCTTCTTAATTATGATACATATCGAATCAGTTTAAAGATATTATTACTTCTAGGAAGATGGCTAAAAATGCATACATGACAGATTTTTTACATCATAAAAAATCGCCTCAACAGTCGAAAAAATAGGGGTTTAAGAAGAAAAAAATTAGAGCTTCGTCGATTCACAAAATATGAAATCCGCTCAGATTTATTATAAATCTTCTTAATATTACCTACACCTTTTATATTGACAAGTTTTTGATAAGACCAACTCTTACAGAAAAAAAGGAATATAATGTGTGGTTAGTTAATGAAATAATTACCACACGGTTTAAATTTATTATATAAAACTTCTTAATATCATTTCCAACTTTTGTAATATCAAGTTTTCGATAGGATGAACTCTTACAACAAAAAATTTAGGTGGAGGATTTATAAACACTTTAAAACCACCATAACTTCTTATTTATGAAACGTATCGAATCTCTTTCAAGATGTTATTACTTCTACGAAAAGGACTAAAAATTGTCTAAGTTTATCTGTAATCTTGATTTAGTATTTCTTGGTGAAATTAGTATTTAACTTCGAAATCTAGCTGTGCCTGTAGACCGAGCCGGCAGATATTTTTATTTTTATTTTTATTTCTTGCTGAATGATCAATTTATACAAACATATATTGAAATAAATTCCGGTTTGTTTGTTTTTTTTCAGAGAAAATGTTTCTTTGGTATTAGCTGGATTTCGAAGGATTTCATAATTGTTTTTGTTCTTATAAATTGTATTTGAACTTTATAAATAGCTTATTATTTATAACATTCGTGAAAGACTTTGCATACAAATTAAAAAAAAAAAAAAAAACGTTTACCAGTTTCGTCGGTATTATCTGGTTTTCAAAGGATTTCACAATTGTTGTTGTTCTCATAAAAAGAAGGTCATTGAAATTTATAAAGCTTTTATTACTTATAACATTCATAAAAGCGAACACCTTTTGCATACAAATTAGAGAAAAACGTTTACCAGTTTCGTTGGTATTAGCTGGTTTTCAAAGGATTTCACAATTGTTGTTGTTCTCATAAGCGATCTTTGAATTTTATAAAGTGCCTATTACTTATAACATTCATGAAATCGAACACATTTCGCATACAAATTAGAGAAAAAGGTTTCTTAGGTAATTATTTTACTAAGCATGCTTTTATTGAGTAAGCCTTTCTTGTTTATTACGTTTGACTCGGGAAATGATAGAAATGAAAGCTTCAAAAACGCTATTGTCCTGTTAAATAGATTGGATTATGTCAATAAATATTAAATAACGTGTATCATTTGAACCTTTTAATTAAAAAAGTTTAAATATAAAATTCCTTTACCGTTATATAAGGGAAAAAATCACTTATTGTTATTAAAAAACATGTTAAAACTGATTACAGTAAACATAAAATTTTGTTTAGCATTTTAATAAACAAAACTACTAATATTGTACACACAAAATAACTCTGACTTGATAATTAATTGATTTTCTCAAGATGTTTAATGATAAATAAACTATTTTCGCATAAAATTTTAAATATGCACACGATAAACAAATGAAGAGCTAAGATGGTAAAGGTGGTAAGTGATGCAATCATCATTTTGAGAACATGAACTATAAATTCCAAATATCTATTTGCGTTTACTGACAAATTCCCCCTTTATCATATAAAATCTCTGTTGTGATTAGGTTGTTTCACATAGTTATTGTATGGTGTGCCCGGCCAGGCCGTCACGTAAATGAGAGACCTTGACTCTAATCTAAGGTTAAAATTGATTTATTTAAAACTTCAAGGGAAGGATTGGCAGATAAGATCTTTATGAATTTAGCCTCCACTCTCTGATTTAAAAATAACGAACTTATTTAAATATAAACTTCAGAAGAATATGAAATCTAAACCAACTCACATAAAATTCACTTCTCTGGAACGCACTAAATGGATAATTTCCGTCGGAAGATGCCCACAGGCAGCTAAGACATGCATGTTAACTTAGTTGGTAGAGTCCGCGGCTATGAAGAAACTTTATTTCACAACATAATTTCTCAAAAAAGATCTGCTTACCGATCTATTATCCGCACATTCGATATTTGATTCCGCAACTGCTAGCTGAGATGGCAGGATATGACCCAACTCCAAATCCACTGTATTGCATTTTCACTCGACTATTACACTACTGCAGACTGAACAGCGACACCTAAACTTGCATACGGTTATAGTTAAATCGCGGGACTGTAGACTCCAAGGGAGACCTCGGAAAATTAGAGTGCCTATAGTATAGAGTCAGCTAAACACACAGGTTATGTTTTACGCCACGTTCATATTCAAACAACCAGAGAGCCTCTATAACAGAGTTACTAGTCCCTTACAATTGAACAGATGGTAGAGGACCATTAATTATTTTCAATCATTTGGTTCACTCAATTTTTTTTTTCATACCATCTTTATCATCAGAGCTCTCAAATATCCCGAGATATCAGGCACGCGAAAGCAGAAAAAAAAAAAATATTGTATAAATAACATTAATGTAACAAACAGGAGTTAAAATGTGTTCAGAAACTGTGTCATTATTGAGAATGTATTTAGCAAATTGCGTTATCTTGTGCATAGAAGTGTAAAAATAACACCGTAACAATAACTTTTCAAAGAGAAGAACCATACCCATCAGTTATCTATAAATATACATGGTATAAAATAAATAATTACTACCATAAGTGCTTATGTATACAAAATGTATATGATCGTTATGCTTGAAGATTTTACAAAGTATCATATAAAACAAAAAGCTAATGTAATTTGTTGTTCGAGGTAGGCCTAAACAACGAATGCTTAACTTTTACACTGATTGGTTCATTTTTCTATAATCTATATTTCACTAATTTATCACTCAAAAATTATGTCATTTTGTATTACCACAATTTATGGCATGGGAAACATAAATATGTAATAAAAATGAAATGTTGCTATTAAACTTTTCAAAAGTTAAGATCACTTTCAATATGTAGTTGACATTGGAGAAAGCATTTATCACCCTTGTAAAACGTAGTCTAAAAAAATACAAATATTTTTTAATCAGGGAAAATTTAATGCAAACACGAACCTAAATGAACAATAATCTACTACGAGTTACCCACTATTCCGAAAACTATTCTTCCTATGTAGAATTCTTCCTATGTCTCCAAAACTAATATATTTTCGAGATTTAGAGAAGCATTTATAGAAAGAAGGTCTATTTTGTTGCCCCTGATTTTCAAAAACGTTTCCGAGGACGTATTAATGAGTTTTCTTAAACCAGAATGTTGGTTTTCCGGATGCTATCCATTCTCAAATAAAAAATTTCATGATTATCAAATAGGTTTTACAGGCAAAAAGGATAAATTAACACCATTAGCATTAACATTAAAATTAATATTATTTTGTTACTCTTCCATGTACGTGAATTCAACACTGTAAATTGAAATGTCTGAAACGGAGAGATCACTTTTCAGACGTTTTAAAAGTCTTGATTTTTTCAGCCACTTTTTGCGCCTGAATTCCAGACACTTCAAGCGTCTAAACAAAAGCCATTTTTTTAAAAGCATTATGCGTAGCCATCTTTGACCACGTTGAATCCTGGAAAAATATTTGGTCATGCTCCTGCCCCCTCATAAATGTTTTTTCATAAATGTTCATATATTAGTTTATAATACAAGGCTATATTTTACTATCTCAAAATAATCCTCATTGTTTTTTAAATGTTATTTATATACTCATTTTTTATTTTATAATATCTGTTTTTAAAATAGTTAATTTAATCAATGCCCTTTTATTTATTTATTTTTATATATTTTTTAATTTTATTTTATGTTTACTCAGTAGTTATTAAGTTTATTTCTATTTTTTCATCTTACTTTAAATAATTCTTAATCTAAGTCATTTCTTGATTTCTTCAATTAATTTCATTCTTTTTTATGGGTACAGATGGCAGCACTAAATATTTTTGTTAAACATCTAATTAAAATATAGTTTACATTTTCATACCAGATGGCAGCAATATTTTGGTTTTCAGAGGCTCAACTGCTGCCCACTTATTCAAATAGTCCTAAATTTGTTTGCATCCTCACATGCTTCAATATAGTGAGTCAAGTTTCAGAAGTTTTGGAATGAATGTTTCCTTTTTTTTTACGGATTTTATTCCGAGCTGGGTCAGAAAAGTTTCCGGTACGATAAGGCAACTATTTTTCCGATACCTACAGGAATACTGTTCGGATTTTTTTACAGTGCAGAACGATGACGAAACAAATTTAAAATATTAGCTTTACAAAATTTTATATTGAATTTTGGCCCTAAAATGGTAGAGAGAGAGAGGGGAGCACGGCCCATTTTGTCCATGCTTCAATCAAATCCTTCCTCTGTAAAAATTCAACCCCGCGTGCAATGTGTGCGGCGCACACAGGCGCCAGGATAATAAAGGCGCCAAGCATTTCAAGCGAGAAAAAAATATTTAAATATGCATATTTTTTAATTTTATTAAAATTATTCTTCAAATTTTAATTATATTTTATAGATTTATCTCATATAAATAAATTACTTAGAATCACTTAAATGTTATTAATCTTTAAAAGAATGTGATACATTAATCAATTAAATTCAGAACGTAATTAACTTGAAATTTAAACTGTTTGATTAAAAAAAAAATAATTTAGACATAAATACAAGAGTTTTGGATATTAGGATGGATCTAATATGCGCGGCAAAAAATATACTTATAAAAGAAGAGTTTTAGTTTCAAGTTTTCATGCATTTTATGTGCTATGTTTAAGTAGTAGTCTAAACTTGATAGTCAATGACTTTATAAATGTTAATCATGAAGCATGAAGCTTCTGATTTTTACTATAGCATGCGAAATATTCTTTTTCTTTTCCGTTTATCAGCGGAATATTTTAACTACTCACTTACCTGTAAATCAGCTTGAAGCCACTTTATGAAATCTGAAATATAGTTTTAGAGTTTTTTGGTTTTTTTATACACGGTATAAATTGTTTTATTTTCTAACCTTTGTACTCTCCATTTATGTATTTTTCATTTGAGATATTCGTTTAATAATTTCTTTATATATATAAGCTTATAATTAATATATTTTGTAATATTTCATTTCTACTCACTGATAAGTTTTTGTAAAACGATAGTTTTTCGGGGAGGGATGTAGGGCGCAAGTTGAAGTTTTGCACACAGGCGCCGAACAACACTGGCGTCCCCCCGAGTGTCCGTTATAGAGGTTATTAGACATTCCCTAATTCCGCACAACTCAGCAAAAACCCTTCTTAACCCCTTCCTGCATGTTTTTTTTTCTTGAAGGCAAAACATTTTAAAGTTTGCTACATATTAATGTAACATGATCAAAAATCACTCAAAATTCGAAAGTTTCAAATCAACCTTAATTTAAGGCCGGCTTATGTTCGTGCCATGTATGTCACGCCATGCATTAGCGACTACTTTTCCATAGTAGTGAAATCAGCATTAAAACTTGAATGTAACTATTAAAACTTCAAAATATATAGAGAACATATGATATCTATCTGTGTATGTGTGTTTCAGTCTACAGTAATTGATAAGTATATCGTTTATTGAAAAGTGAAGTTATAAAAACCACGATTTTAAATGCAAAATCTAGTTATAGCTTTTTATTAATACCCATTTTAAATTTCAAATTACTTTTCTACTAAAAGTAATGTATACTTTTACTGGAAGTTACTCGTAGATTAACAGCACATAATACATGAGACTTCTGACAACGTCATATATTTTCATACACTTTTTTTTTTTACTTTTTATCTCCGGTGGATAACAGAAAGTGTAATCAAACTTAACGAAAGTGTTTTCCTAATGAAGACAAAGAAAGGTACTTTTTAAAAGCATTAGACAATTTTTTAAACCTTTTTATTTATTTTTTTGTGGTTGATTACTATTAGATAAGGATTACCAGTTGTACATTGAATAGAAGAGAATGAATTTAACTTAAAATGTTTTTCTTTTGGAGATGTCATTCCTTTAAGTTTGTGAAAAAAGATGATAATTTAGAATATATAATTTATAACGCAGCACAACGTCATCAGTTTAGAAAAATATACTTCTAGAATTAGTGGTCCTTCCACAATCAGATTCAAAAATACGTTGCATTTTATGTGATATTTTATATAGTACTATAAAGAAAATTATAAAGGCACTAATTTTAGTACTATAAAGAAAGTCATAGCATTTACTTTGAAACGCTGTTGCAAGCAGTAAGAAAAGTTTTTCGATTTAAAATTTAAAACTCTCTTACAGTGAGAAAGATTCCGCAAAAGATTTCCATCATTTTAGAAGAAATAATATATCCGGCTAATTATACAATGAGAATGAAATTTTTTCATCCTCAAAATATAATCATCAAGATTGTTGTTTACCAGCTTTAAGAGAATAAGAAGGATAACACAATCTTATGCATAATTAATACCAATTAATACTAAGACGATCTCCGTTGCACACACTTCGTAGAGTTCTTAATGTAGTCTTAGACGTATGTAGACTTAATGTAGTCTTAATGTAGTCTTAGAGATGTAGTCTTAAACGTTGTCTATTTACGTGTCTATCCCGTCCTTATATGGAAGGCAGATTATAAGAGGTATTTTGGTGTGAAGCACACCTGTCGGATGTATGTGTTCAATAAATAAACTACGCGAAAACGAATTAAAAAAACAGAACTTCACATTCAGCAAAAAACAAATTAAAATATACGCCTACATTAAAAAAAACTTTCAGTTTGAATTACAACGTATGCAAAGTACGAACGAAAAAAATCTAAAACGCATGCGCAACTGAGAGTGCCCCCTCGTAGTTATTACGGAAGGGAAGAAACAAAAAATATTTTTAGACGTTTGAAAAAAAGGAAGTGTCTTAAAATAAGACGTTTGCGACTATTTTAGATACGTTTCTCTGTTCATTTACACCATGATCATAGTAAGACACTTATATGTCTAAATTTAGACATCTATAATATCTTGATTTTCAAATCAAGACACTTAAGTGTCTGAAATTATTTTTCAGTCACAAATATGTCTAAATTTAAGACGCCTCCTTTTCCAGTGAATTAAACAGCTCAAATGGCTTGATTAAGAATTGGTAGCATTTCAAAAAATGATATTTTGTTTTGAGAAAACTGATTAATACATTATAAAAACAACTTCCAAAAAGCTCCGAAAATCAGAAAGAGCTAGAAAAATTGTTTTATAAATGATTTTTTAAATCTCGAAAAAATATTTTTTTCTGACGTTTCAAAAAATAAAGAATGGTTTTCGAATTCAAGATTAGTGTTGCCAGGTGTCTCCCATAAATCAGGACTTCAAATGCTCTCACGTGGACACCACTAACCTGTTACAGTTTATTTCGACATTATTAATCGTAGATAATTATGCCATTACATAGGGCGAGCACAATTACTTTAAATTACTGATGTCCAGAGTCTTTGAAGCCCCGATTTACACGGGGCATATGGTAATACTTATTTATTTATTTATGCCTAAGTGGAGCAAGATCACCAGATCGCTAGGATCCGGTGTAGCCCCTATTTGCTCCACCCGGTAACTTCCCCGGAATGCGGAGATTGATTAGAAAATCTTCCAGCCCTCAGACAAAAAAAATAAATACATTAACGCATAATAAACAAGCCGCTAGAGTACAAAACTCTTTCGCGACAGTCAGCGGTGAGTTGATGCTGGAGAAGGCCATCGATAAAAAAAAAAAAAAAAAAAAAAAAAAAAACTTGAGGACCCTGATTCAGGACCACAACGCCACGATAATATGCACGCTGGAGGCCTGCTCTTTCGCGACAAGTGGCGCTAGGTTTGCCAAAGCTCAACAAAGGCTCTAACACGATTATGGGCGAGTCTCAGGAGTGCAGATGCAGAACAGCTAGGAGGTAAGATTGCTCAGGTCCATCAGGAAGAGAAAAATGTCTGTCAAATGGCGGAGTAGTTTTAAGCGGGTTAAGTTATTTTTGAGCCAAGTATCGGGGCGGGGATTTGGGTACCTAAGGTTCCAGGCCTCTGTGAGTGTGCAGGAGAAATATATATATATATATATATATATTTAAGTTAATCATGAATAGTATTGCATAGTAATACGATTCATGGTTAACTTTTTAAAAAATCTTGCTTATTTTCGGCCAAAAATTATAACGATCGTTTTTTTTTTTTTTTTTTTTTTTTTTTTTTTTTTTTTTAACGCATTGTGCTTGCATGCAAGTATATTTTCTTTTTTATTGGATCCAACATGTATACTGTCATAAAGATGAACATTTACTCGTTTTCTATTTTTAAATTGCATGCTCTTATAAGAAAGGAAATGTTTCGTGTCAAAAAATTTTCTTCCCAACCATTTTATTTCTTTGAATTTTTACAGAAATAAAATGTTCTGGAATATGCATTATTCATGCATTTATATATTTATTTATTTTTCTATTTAACCATGTCATTTGAATCACGTAAGAAAAGAGTTTGAAAACCTAAAATTACAGTTTATTTTGTTCGATGCATTTCGCCTTTCTCTCTATAAAGAAAAGCGTTTTAGAATAAAATAGTGAAAATATGAGCGAAATCTCAGTAAATCTATGTTTTAGAAATGCCTTTACGCTCTAATGAGCACGTTTTTAACGGATACAAATTGGACTGCATGTATATCTTAAAATTTTGATCTTCAATGTTTTAATAAATATACATTTAAATAGATAAACTCAAATGCTGAAGATACAGGTATCCCACGACTTGCGTATTACGCGACTTACATAAATTCGCAGTTACGTAATAAATCTCGAAAATTACATTTGTGATTCATACATCATACTAGCGCGTATGATACGCAGTTGCACACTTTTGATATTTATTTTATAAATAAAATATATGGATATAAACCACAATCATAATATAGTTTATACATTAGGTAGAGGTTTTTTTTTTATTATTGGTATATACAATCAAATCTACAACAAAACAACTTATTCTTTATTGTTATTTATTCATAGTAGTCATCTAAGTCATAACAAATACATTTTGTGCTTAGCAAGAATTATTTTATTTTGTGAGTGCTATTCATTTGTCTTGCCATTATAAATTCATGTCGAATAGGTTAAATTAATCCTGTTTCATTATTTCTTATTTTTACTTGATGTAGATTCAAATTTATTACAAATCAATTCGTCAATGTTAAATTTATAAATTCCGTATTCCACAAGATATTTGAAAAGTATTCTTTAAGTTTGTTTTTATACTTTTCCATACTTTTATAGTGTATTATACGAGTAATTACTGTCGGATGATGCTTTATTTATAAAATAATACAGTGTAAATAATTAATATATATATATATATATATATATATATATATATATATTAACACTGTATTATTTTATGTATTATATTTATATTATAATGTAATATTATATATATGTATGACCATTATAAAATATTGAAAATTATCATCTATTATAAATATATAAATTATAAGTTAAATTTTAAGGCAAGGTACAAACATTATAAATTTTAAATTTGGAACAATAAATTAGTAAATGAATGTACATATATATATAATAAATATTGCGGTTTCTTACAAAATTTTACTTAAGCAACTTACAAATTCGACTTACGTAATTTTCAAGTTTCGTAAAACTTTACAAAACGCATTACTTACGTAAGTCAGGGGATGCCTGTATATTGATATATAGCGCACCGGCAAATAATACCACCGAATTGAATGTTACATTAGAATATCATGCTCCCAAATTCCCCTATCATATCTTTGTTAAATAGTATGTACTGGCTTTATATAACTTCCAAACATACTAATTTATTAAAATTCAAATGATACAACTTATATAAAAGTTTCTGCCACGAACAGACTTAAGAGCGTAAAAGGTATTTCGTTTATAATTTCTGACACGTCGACTGACAAAAATGACAGTTTTTTAATACTTTTAACTTTTTATGTTCGGATATAGTTGACACCTGTCACTTATATTTTAAAAATGAGAATCTAAAACACTAAATTATGTTTAAGATGGTCGTGGGCATTTCATGGCTCTCACAAGAAAATATAGTTTTAGAATTGCATTAAAAAAATGTGACCGAAATGGCATTAGTCTGATAGTTAGATGCGCTTTTACGTTCTAGAAAAACAGATTTTTAAATAGGTAAAAATTGAACATCAAAGAAAATACCTAAGATGTTTTTACATTTGTACACGTTATATGAATAATATGCAGTGTTTCAGACAGATATGAAAATATAAAATTTCGAAGCATAGGTTGATAGGACAAATAATACTGTTTGAGATCAGTGTATATTAAAAAATCATGCACACAAACTTTCAATCATTTTTGTAGTAAATGTGTAAAATCAATTGAAACTTACATGTATTTTTATATGTTTGAAGCAATCAAATTAATTGTCCTTCAAATTCATTGTTTATAATTTAAATGATACAAGCAAGGACATTTTTGTCTTACATTTGATTAAAATAATCAGTAATATTTCGTTACTTATCTAGTACACATACCCTCTCAAAAAAACTTTCTTCAATTCACGGAAATCCTACTGGCAGCAGTGCTGCCAGCATATTTCAGCGAATTGGCGAATATCCGTTTTTTTCTCTCTTCGTTACAGGTGGTAAAATGTCCGTCAATTGAAGAAAGTTGGGAAAAAGCAAACCCGACTGACGTTGGATTCGAACCAGCAATATCAGCGTTACAAGACGAAAACGATAGCATTGAGTTATGGTTGTATAGCATTGAAATAAATATGTTTGCTTCAGATAGGTATAGCTTGATGAATTTCTTTAAAAAGCTTTTAATTTTGAAGTTCATTTTTGGGAGATTTAGTCTGAGATTGTGGCTAGAGTTTTTATACTTTAGTATCAATATAGTATAAAAATATGAATTTTAAATATTTTACGTAGATTGCTAGATGTGAAATACGAATATTATACTTTTATTCGCTAAGATTTTTTTTTGTTTTTGAGTAATATCGATTTTTTTTCGATTAAATTTTCTTAATTAAAATATCTTTTAAATGTGTTCATTTAAAGTATATTTTGAATGCGAATATTTATTTATAAACAACTTTATAAATTCAACTTTATTCACCTTTAAAAAATAAATTGTGAGTATTTTTGAATGAATGAGAAAAGTAATTGTTAACGGTATATATAAATATTATACAGACTTACAAACAATAAATACAATAAACCCAACTGGACTGAAAAATCAGCCAGAGCCAGGAATCGAACCCGGGACCACAGTATACAAGACTGCCGCTCTAACCACTGAGCTACTCCGGCCAATGCCTGAGACTGCAATTTCTCACTAATAAACCATGTTGGGGAAGTCACCAGCCATCTATACGACATCCTTGGATGACAGGACAGCGATGAATAGATTTTACTATTAGATCGATCTACGATAATTATAATAAAACACTCATACTACAATATATATTAAAACACAACCGGCATCGGCCGGAGTAGCTCAGTGGTTAGAGCGGCAGTCTTGTATACT
Organism: Maratus speciosus; assembly: GCA_963932465.1. Lineage (NCBI taxonomy): Eukaryota > Metazoa > Arthropoda > Arachnida > Araneae > Salticidae > Maratus > Maratus speciosus. The sequence continues at coordinate 417,995,094 of OZ010794.1, read as the reverse complement.
GTGGTCCCGGGTTCGATTCCTGGCTCTGGCTAATTTTTCAGTCCAGTTGGGTTTATTGTATTTATTGTTTGTAAGTCTGTATAATATTTATATATACCGTTAACTGTTGAATGCAGGCGTTATTATGTGTGTATGTGTGTTTTAATATATATTGTAGTATGAGTGTTTTATTATAAAAGTAATTGTTATTTATTTTGAAATTCGAAAACATTTTTATCTTTTTTAATTGAATAAAAATCTTAATTTATAGAATTTTTGGTTTTTCATTTTTTAAATAAATTCAGATTTATTATTAATAGACCCAATACAGATTCGTGCTAGGAATAAACGGAATTTCTCCCTCGATTTTAGACGTTCGGGGAGAATTTACGGATAAAGCATGTCTTCTAGGAGTACGTAAATTATTTGTTTAAATAATGAGGAATACTTTAGTATATATTGACGAGTTTATCTGACAATGTACAGATTGGCTAAATTCATGGATAACTTTTATTTACTTATGTGAGTATATCGCTTACCCTTGTCAATTATATCACGGAAAAATAAATTGTATAAAAATTCAAAATTATACTTTAGCAGACATACTCATCATTTTCCTCTCGTGGACTGCAAACTTATAAGTCTCAACAAAATATTTGCATGCGATAATGTAAAAATAGAGTAATTAAAAATCGCAGATTATAAAAACAGCATAACAAAACAAATAGAATAAAATAAATAGAATCGGTGGCTAAATTCATGGATAACTTTTATTTACTTATGTGTGTATATCGCTTACCCTTGTCAATTATATCACGGAAAAATAAATTGTATAAAAATTCAAAATTATACTTTAGCAGACATACTCATCATTTTCCTCTCGTGGACCGCAAACTTATGGGGCTCAACAAAATATATGCATGCGATAATGTAAAAATAGAGTAATTAAAAATCGCAGATTATAAAAACAGTATAACAAAACAAATAGAATAAAATAAATAGAATTGGTATTAGCTATAATGAGTATAAAAGATAGAATCTCCAAGTTTTAAAAATTATGAAATCAGGAGTATTTCTTTAAAAATTTAGGCTTTTCTTTATCAAAAAGTTTTTAACTTTTTAAAGTGTTAATACATGTAATTTTGTGCAAATTGAATCAATTTAAAATAATGTTAGTTTGGTGTTGAAGAGTATAAAATTACCCCACCTCACCGTTTACCACCTCACCACCTACGTCATTACACCACATTAATACGCCACCTCAGTATAAATAGAAGTACGTGCAAAAAGAACTTTTAAACAAACTAATGACATTTAGAAGATTTTAAGATAATTTTAAATAGAATATGAAATAACAGTGGAGATTTTGTCTCCCAGTAAAACAATATTCTTTTATAGGGACTGTAAAAATATTTTTTTTCTTATATATATATATATATATATATATATATATATATATTTAGATATATGAATACATATAAAAAGTCTTTTTTTAATATAAATTAAAATAAAATAGAAATATATGTAAATACAGCGCGATTTCAAAAATCCGGCATTTAGAAATCCGGCAACTTTAAAAATCCGGTATCAAAACAATCTTATCCTTTCCTTTTTCTTTTACACTTTCAAGTTACGGGAAAAGAAAAACAGCAATTGTTTATGAATTAAAAACTTCAAGATCGAAAGTAACAAATGTAAAATAAGTACATTTGACTTATATTTTCAGTTGTCAGAGGTGATTTAGAGGCTTTAGAGAAACAAGACTGTATTTCCGAAATTGACATTCTTCATTTGTTTAAAATACAGAAAAAAAAAAAAAAAAATCTTAAAGAACGATAAAAAAAATTGAAGCAAACAAAATTTACATCGCTCCTTCCGAAATTACACGAGAAGAAATAATTTCACTCTTTATTAGTTTTTTTTTTCTGCAACATAGAAAATATCAATTAAAGTATGTTTTTTTTATGTTTAATTTTCTCTTTTGCTTACATATTTATGAATAAATAATGAATTGAATTATGGCTAAAGGCACCATTAAGAGTACGAGGTGGAACTCGTCGAATTTCGACGAAAGAAAATGTTTACAAAGGAAGTGTTGCATCAAATTTATAATACATCGACAAAAAATAATTAGAATAAAAAATCCATCTTACACTTGTTAATTTAACTCTCCAAAGACATATTTTAACCTAAGATTAACAAAATACTTTTTTCATAAACTTCAACTGTTAAAATTATTGAAAAATTAAACTTTATTCATATACGTAATCAGTAACATATAATCAAGATAAGTAATTTTGATTAAGTTATTAATTGATGCTTAGTTACGGAATGAAAAATCCGCATAAATGATTTCACCTTGACATAATCCTAGAATTTTCTACCTTTACTTCTCGACCGAATCAAGTCATTTTCCACGTTTCACATCCATATTAACCATTTAAAAACATTTTAACGCGCAATAGGTTATTAATAAATATTTTTTCAAGCTTGAAGTCACGTTTGTCAACTATTACAACTTTCCATGTTAAAATTCCCACTCGTGATTTGAGGTCTTAGTATAATATCTGTACCTGCGCGTAAAAATTCCAGAAATTTATAACTTTTAGACGTATTCAAGGGGAGATATCTCGTTTTATAAAATAAAATTATCGTTTACTTTTAAATATGACGTCATTTTCAGTCGCTGAAATATTTTGCCTATTGTCTCAAACTCAATATCAGCAAAATGAAAAAATAGTGAAATATAAGAGCATCATCGGGGAAATTGTGTCTTTTTTAAAGCATAACGTCATTTGCTGTTCAAATTTTTAAAAATGATATTTTTAATTGCAATGAGAAAATGGCATCAATAAGAATATAATCAATAAAAATAACTAATCCACTTTTAATAGAAATGAAGTACTTCAGATGCCACGATTAGAAAATTTGTATTAAAAACTATAAAAAAATTAATATCTCAGAAATAAATTGAGATACAGCTTTCAAACAAATTGCATTTAAAAGTGCATTTTTCTCTGCATACGACGGTGTAAACATTTAAAATGTGGGATGTTTAGAAGTTTAAAAATTGGCAGTAGCGAAAATTGCGAAAGCGAAATTTCATTTCAAATTTCAAAGTGTTGCCATTCGCAGAATGACGTATGCGTTACGCACAGATATGTTTGTCCTTTATAATATAGATAGCACTCCTTTTAATATTTCTAGTTACTACTTTTGATATTCCTTCAAAAATCCGGTATAATCTCGGTTCCGATGATGCCAGATTTTTGAAGTTATACTGTATCTATGTATTTCCTATATATATATTTTTTTTTCAGAGGAAATTTATAATTTTAGTCTTTAATACAATGATGAACGTCTTGAATAACTTTTACAGGCATCTCAATTTTTATGAATATGGATGAAAACCCTCTGTCAGCGTAGCGAAAGGGCAACGTTTAATGTTGCTGCCTCTGTATTTTGTATTAAATGTTAAAAGAAGACTATTCTTTCATCTTTATATAAAAAAAAACTTAATTACGAATATGAATGTAATCATTGCGAGTATTAATCATTTTTCAGTGTATTAAAAATGCATTAAATTAATAGAATTATATTAGTTTCAGTAATTATTATATTGCAATGAAACCTGATACTTACAAGTAAAGGCACTATAGTCTGTGGCGGCGAATTTCTATTTTTATAGCTCATTCGATTAGTCTCATCGAACTAAGTAATTTTCTATTCCGGATATCAGCTATTGAGTTTATAAATGCCACTGAGCGAGTCAAAGTTTAAAAATGTGCATAATGCCAGTGGTGGAAAATTGGCGCAGGTGTGGAGCCTATTGACACCACTAAATTTTAGTAGTATTTTTCGGCTTATCTAATGACAGAATTTCTGAGTTTTTAATATTGTGAAGAATTCTTTAAAAAATTAGTGGTGTCAACAGGCTCCACCTCTGTGCCAATTTTCCACTACTGATAATGCGAGCTGCCGAAAATAAAACAGTAGCAGAAAATTGCTGCACATTCAACTGTACGCAGATGTTCCGCAAGTTACCAAGTGACCGGAAAACTGACAAAACAACCGACAATGTGTGGTTACAAAGATTTTTGCTCGTAATTCGGGAAAAGGGTATTGACAGGATGACCAGAACTAGGCCAGTGTTGCTAGCGGGCTACTTTTTTAAAATTCAGATTTATTGATTGGCACCACTTTTTTGAATTAGTAAAATTCTCCTTATTTAATGACATTTATAAAGTGGCTAATGATATCATGTACGAATTACCAGACTATGATGCTATCTGCCCTTCAAAACGCAAGTTATACTACCGTATTAGAAGAGTAGTCACGTTCTTCGGCTAATACTTTTTCTGTCTTTTTTCTCTTAGTAAAATTTAAATTTCTTTAAATTCTTATTACTGCTTTACCTCAGCAAAGCTGTTAAACTAATTGTAACTTTTTTTTATTAAATGTATGGCAATGAAAACAGCCAGTTTTTTGTTGAAGGAATTTTGTAATTTCTTCAAGCTTTGCTTCGTCCGGTTATAAGAACAGTGTAAACATTTTATTATGTTTAAACTCAATTTTACTTTTTATCATATTTTTATCTTTCAAACTACTTTTAAACTTAAATTTCTTTTTACTTTAATCCTAGGATTACCCTAACTTAAATTTTCAGCTTTTCTTATTTTATTTATCTTTTTTATATTGTAGTACATTATGTACTACGACTACACTTAAATTTCATGGCTCCTCTTTGATGTATTATACGCCTACTCATACACAGTGAGTGAAGTACCACTGCTACTGGGTATCACATTGAACTTTTCTCCTGTTCACCTGTTTAAGGAGAAAACAAGGGGAATTTCACCATTTCAGTAAAGTGGTGTCAATCAAGAAATCAAAATTTTAAAAAAGTAGCCCACTGGCTACACTGAACTAAACGAGGACATCATAACTTGCGAAAACCTGCCTGTGAAGTAGCGTACGAATATTTTATCAGGAATTACAAATTCTTATAATAACAGCAATAATATAACCTTATAGTAGTTACTGGAAGTGTATAGTACTGTAAAAACAATTAGTAAACTTAAATTGCACTTATTTCTTTGAAGGCATCCGTTTTTCAATGAACGAAATTTTAAACTTTGACTCGCCCCCCTGTCATTATAAAAACTCAATAGCCGATATGAGAGGTATAAATTTACTAAGCTCGATGAGACAAATGAAATGAGCTATAAAAATCGAGCTATATTCAAATGAGCTATAAAAATCGCCGCCGCAGACTATAGTACCTTTACTTGTTAGTGAACGCATTAACACGGGCTTGTCTGTCAGACTGTTAATGATTGTGTCCCTAGGTCCCCTTGTAAAACAACAGTGAGTCGCAGGTTGAATATGGCTGCTTTAGACTCTCTTAAGGTTTTCGTGGTCTTTTTAGATGAAAATTCACAGGAGAGTTTCAAAGAGAAGATGTAATATATAATGTAAAATATATGTAAATCTAATTTTTTGTTGTGACTTTACGGTCTGGTCTAAAAAGCATATTTATAATAGATGGAGATTGAAGACAGAATAAAATATCCGAAACATATTTAGGTTTTTTTCCCTTCAGTGATTAATATTCAATGTTTCAATGCGTATATATCATTTAAGCGGATAACAATTAAAAAAAATTGAAGTATATACTGATAAATCAAATATTTACTGTTGCATTTTATGTACATAAAAAGTGATGCGGACACTTCCCTAGCCAATCTGTAATAAATAAATTATATACACTACACTCTTAATTCAAAAGAATGAATTGTTAACTCAATAAAAGAACATAATAATTTGCGGGGGTATTCGTTCTTTCTTAGTATGACTTTATAAAAAAGAGATAGTTTGCGGAAAAAATTGATTTATCTCTGTTGATATTGTATACAAAAACACTACAATTTCAAATCGAACTTGACAATAATCTAAAGGAGTGACTTTAGGATTTTTTCATTGGTTGTCTTGTAATATTTGGTTTGGTGGGATATGTTATCTTCTACTTAAATAGTGAGTGGATTGCGTTTGTTTCCAGTTGGACTTCTAAATTCGGTGACGTCCTTATAGTAAGGATTGAAGCTTGATTGTCTTGTCATCTATAAATGAGTTAGACGTTTTTTCCTTAGTCACTGGCAAGCGTCAATTTCATCTTGTGTTACTTTATATTAAATAATGTGTCCCCGAATGAGTGAGAAAACACAATAAAAAACGTGAGAATTTTCGTTTCCACGAGCTTCAAAAAACAATATGACATAGCGACCATATTAAGACAAGATTTTTCTTCTACTCACTAATCTGAAGTACGATGTTTTTTAAATCTTTCGTATTATGATATTCCTGTTGTATTTTGACATTTTATGTATAATTATGGAGTTATTTTAGCTTTATAATTTTTAAAGAGGAAATAAGAATTTCTTCACACAATAAAAAACGTGAGAATTTTCGTTTCCACGAGCTTCAAAAAACAATATGACATAGCGACCATATTAAGACAAGATTTTTCTTCTACTAACTAATCTGAAGTACGATTTTTTTAAATCTTTCATATTATGATATTCCTGTTGTATTTTGACATTTTATGTATAATTATGGAGTTATTTAGCTTTATAATTTTTCAAGAGGAAGTAAGAATTTCTTCAATTAACTTTCTGTTTTAAATAAAGTAAATGCAATTTAAAATATTTTCTTGGTCATATCATGATTTCATACAATTGTTTTTGGAGAAATACATTTATTGTGATTAATAAAATACTCTGTAAAATATAGCTTTCTCGTATTCAAGCTTTATAACTACGTTAATTGACATTTACTTTATGGAAAAAATATTATTTACTCTTTATATTATTATTTATTAACATATTTTGTTTATTACACAGAGAAATATTTTTGAAACACCGAATGCATGATAATAAAGCATTAAGAAAAAAGAGATGTAAGTTGCAAACTTGTTAAAATAGATCAATACATGGCAGTATTTATTAAATTACGTATACTTAGATGCATACAAAGGTGCACTAAAAGCTGAATTCTACACTTACGCATTTGCAAATATGACTGTAAATGAAAATTAGAAAATAATCGCTTTATTCTGAAAATCCTTATCTTTATATCGTGAGTGTGCACATCTGTACCTTATATGTTTATTTTTGATTTGACATAATATTATGTAAATAGTATGAAATGTGAAAGATAATGTAATAAATTTTCGGAAAATAATAGATTACTAAAAAATATTATTAATTTACGTTATGACACAACTAACTATATCTTTTCTTGAAAAATATGATTTGTGGATTATTATTTTATTATTATATAATGTTATGACAGTTCCAAAATAATTAAATAAAGTATTGATACTATACCATATTTTTATGCATTATTACTATAGTAGAGATTTATCACAGTATAGACATTTTTATTTCATTATATGCTATTCAAGTTATTAAAAATGACACACTATTTTTTGATTAAAAAAATTCCCTATATTGTTTGTATACGTTTACATTAGAACAATTTTTATAAAACATATTTCGTTATTTTTCATAAAAAACATACACGTTAACAGTTTGAAAGTATGCTATATATCAGTATTATATAGTACCTGGCATACTATGTATAATGCAGCGTCTATACTGCCTAGTTCAGTTTCAAAAAACATTTCCGCCTCCTTCACCAGAGGCTGCCTCGTTTGAAAGGATGTTGTTTTGGCTTATTAGTCCAGTAAAAATAGCATTTTGCCTTGCAAAAATTCGGGTAATTCTAATTTTCGAGTATTATGTATAGGTTGACCCTCAAATGAAAAAACCAAGTTTTCGACCTTCTAGACCTTGTGCGTTTTTTACTGTATCAAAAAAACCAAAATTTTTCGACACTTTTTTCGATTTTTCTGGGTTAACTCGGTTCAAGAGCATTTTACAGAAAAAATTACAATTATAATTTTGTAGAAGATAAAATTCTCTACCACATGCACTATTCATGTTTGTGAATTGACCAAAAATGGCGAGAGATACGAAGCCGGGAAAATGGGGTACAATTTTCAAAAAGTAGGAAAAAAAAAACAAATGACATTAGTTTTTCCTTAATAACCCATTTTTATTTTTCCATTTTAGGGACAAAAATGTCGTAATAAACTTTGTAAAGTATAAAATATTCTAAAAGTTTCATTCATTAGAACATTAATTATCTCTGCAGACTCTAAAATCAGAACAACACGATTTATGGTTAAAACAGGAAAATACCGCCTAGCAAGTCATTATTTTAAAAACGATCTTTAATTTTTGATACTGAATAAACGGAGCAATTAATTGATTATAGTATGTACAATAAAAAGTAATTGGAGAATAGTTGGGGGAGGGGGTGAAGTTAACAAAAAAACATAGTCGGTAGGTGCCTAGTCGGTATGCACCGCCCAGAGTTTGGGATAAGAATCGGAAGTCGAAAAAAAAGTTAAGCGCTGGGAATAATATAAAAAAATACTGCAAAGATAAATGAAATATAATTTAGAAATTTAAAAAAGTAAAAGGATTATACAGGGCCGAAACTAAAGGGGGAGGGCATATGCTTCTTTCGCCAAAATGGAAGGCAAAGAGGGCGCAAAATGAAAATTTGGTTTGTCGTATTTGTATTAATTTGTCACACAAATTTTAATTAGTAAAAGTTTACATTAATGGTAAATCTATCTCACCTTGACAATATTAGTCTTTAACATAAAGAGGACCAACAATTATGTTTATGCATACTAAGAGGAAACCTGTATAAAGCGGAATTGTTTCGGAGTTTTTGGAAGTCAACATTAAATTTTAAAATAAAGAAATGGATATTATAAACTTATAAAATTCTGCATGTAAGCTCACTTTCTGTAGGAGGAGGAGAATGTGTGTGTGTAGGAGGGGGCAAAATCCATATTTGTCCTTGAATGAAAAAAAAAAAAAAGCTAGTACGGCCTAGAAGTATCGAATAAGAATAACTGTTAAAAATGAGTTCGGCAAGCTAAATGCATAATTCTATACGTTAAAAGTAATAGCAGAAGAAACATTGACAATTAATCGAATATATGAATATTATTACCGTAATTTCTTCCTGTATAAGGCAGGGCTCAGATAACTCTGTTTTCTACTAGAATTTTTTTTTTTTTTTAATACATTGTGACTTATTTCTGCTTAGCATTTATTTTACTTTATTTTTTTTAAACAATTTCTGATTTGAAGCAGATTTAACATAGCCGCAGCTTATACGCAGGAAATTATAGTAAAAAACACTTTTCTAAGAGAGATATTATGAGGGGAAAGAAAAATAAAGCAATGTTTTCGTCATTTTTTTTTTAAATAATAATTTTTGTAGTTTACATTTAATTTACTAATTACTACATCTAATTAATAGTAATATTTTACATTTATGTAGAGGATAAAATTCTCTACAACATGCACTATTTATGTTCGTAATTTGGCCAAACAGGAGGCCAGATTAAGTGCCGAGAAAATAGGGTAGAATTTGCAAAAATTAGAAAAATCCACAAATGACGGTATTTTTTGCTTTATAGCTCACTTTTAGTGCATTTCAGAATCAAAGCAATCATAATCAACTTTTTAGAGCATGAAGTAGACCATAGTTTCATTTATTAGGTAATTATTTTTTGTAATTGACTTTGAAAATCACAGCAATGAGATTTTATATAAACAGGAAAATTCTGCCTGGCAATTTAGTAATTAAAAAAAAAAAAAAAGCTTTTATTTTTTATATTGAAAACACGAATTAATTAATTATATCATCTACAAGATGCTAATCAACAAATACATAGTAAGTATAGTCACTTTATATGTGTTTCTTTTGTTATGCTGTTTGACCCTGGTAGCACGTGACTCGCTGTTTGTTCTAGGTCCCCAAAGTCCTCAAGGTCCAGTATAACATCAGGAGCGTTGCCACATAAAATAATAATATTCATATGCTTGATTAATTGTCAATATTTCTTCCGCTATTACTTTTAATGTATAGAATCATGCATTTTGGGCTTTCCGAATTCATTTTTAACAGTTATTCTTGTTCGATACCTCCAGCCCAAAACTAGCTTTTTTTTTAAATTTTGGGGCAAATATGGATTTTGACCCCCTCCTCACCCCCATACTCTTCCCCTCCTGCACAAAGTGAATTTACATACAGAATTTTATAAGTTTATATTATCCATTGCTTTATTTTAAAATTTAAAGTTGAATTCAAAAAACCCCGAAAACAATTCCGCTTTATACAGGTTTCCGTCTTAGTATGCCTGAGCATAATTGTTCGTCCTCTTTATGTTGAGAATAATATTCTCAATGTGAGATATATTTACCTTTAATGTAAACTTTGACTAACTAACAAAAATTTGTAATACAAATTAATACAAATACGATAAACCAAATCTTCATTTTGCTTCTCTTTGCCTCCCATTTTGGCGAATGAAGCATATGCCCTCCCCCCTCTAGTTTCGGCCCTGTATAATTCTTTTACCTTTTAAAATTTTAAAATTATATTTTATTTATCTTTGCAGTATTTTTCTTATATTATTCCCTTCACTTAATTTTACTTTCGACTTCGGATTTTTAGCCCAAACTCTGGGCGGCGCCTATATCTGCCGACTAGGTCTTTTGGTTAACTTCAGCCCCCCCCCCACCCCCCTATTCTCCAATTACTTTTTATTGTAAATACTATAATCAATTAATTGCTTCGTTTATTCAGTATCAAAAATTAAAGATCGTTTTTAAAATAGTGACTTGCTAGGTGGTATTTTCCTGTTTTAACCATAAATCGGGTTGTTCTGATTTTAGAGTCTGTTAGAGATAATTAATGTTCTAATGAATGAAACTTGTAGGATATTTCATACTTTACAAAGTTCATTACGACGCTTTTGTTCCAAAAACGGAAAAATAAATAATAAAAATGGCTTATTAAGGAAAATCTAGTGTCATTTGTTTTCTTTTTTCCACTTTTTGCAAATTGTACCTCATTTTTCCGGCTCCGTATCTCGCTTCCTATTTGGTCAATTTACAAATATGAATAGTGCATGTTATAGAAAATTTTAACCTCTACAAAATTGTAGTTGTATTTTTTTCTGTAAAATGCACTGGGACCGAGTTAATTTAGAAAAATCGAAAAAAGTGCCGAACATTTTTTTTTTTTTTTTTTTTTTTTTTTTTTTTGATATAGTAAAAAACGCACAAGGTCTAGAAGGTCGAAAACTTGGTTTTTTCATTAGAGGGTCAACCTACACATAATACCCGAAAATCAGAATTACCTGATTTCTGCAGCTTCCCTCATTAATGTGTTATGGAGGTTTTCGTCTATTTTCTTCTGTTTTAATTTACTGTAGTTTCAAGGTTTTTTTTTTTTATATATATATTTGCTCTTGAAAGGGCCATTGCTGGGCTATTGTATTTTAGATCGCGGATATGCTCTTTGAACCTTTCGTTAATTTTTCTCTTAGTCATCCGTATGTATGTTATTTCTTTATTTTCGATATTCGAAGCTTTAATTCTATAAACCCCCGCTGTTTATAATCCCTCGTATTTTTCAGCATCATTTCTTATCCTTTTAAATTAGGGAGAGTTTGGGTGTGATCGGAACTTGTTTGCCTAGTTTATTTATTTCCCGTTTTATTTTTAATGATAATCCATCCATAAATGAGAGGGGGTGTGAGTTATTGTATATTTGGGCAGGTATACAAACAATATAGGGAATTTTTTGAATGAAAAAAAAATAATGTGTCATGTTTTTAATAACTCGAATAGCATATAATGTAAAAAATGTCTATACTGTGATAGCTATCTATTATAATAATAATGGATGAAAATATGGTTTAGTATAATAAATATAATACGGACATTACAAAAGGCAGTTATTGCTGTCAATAAAAATTATCTAAATAAAGTATTCATGTACACTTTTGTGTACATCTAAATGCACATAAGTTAATACTTGTATGGATTAAATATTTTAAAACCATAGAAGAATGTATATCCTAAATTTAGAAGAAAAAAAATTAAAAAACGCATGTTTTTATTATTATGGGATTCTGTGTTTTACAAATATTTCTCTGTAGCATAAGCAAAATAATTATATACACATAATAATATTAATAAATATCAAAATGTTAATATATAATACTTGAACTTCGGCAAAAAAAAAATCTATAATAAAGTTAGTTTTTAAAAAAAATGTCCCTTTTTTTATTAAATATGTTAACAAATAAAATAAAATGTATTTTCTCAAAATAAAACTGAAATTACTGATTTTGCATACTACTTAAGTCAAAAAAGGAGTGAAAATGGCTCATGCAGTCACTCCATTTGCGTATTAACTTAGTCAAAAGAAAGATTGAAAATGGCTCATCAAAAAGAATGAAAATAAACACTCCGCAAGATACGTGAAATTCACTCCTATAGCAAAAGTGTGGCCAAGTATAAATTTGTAATCAAAATAATAAATGTCGATTTGATCCAAGAACTTTTTTTTTTTTTTTATAAAATAAATTAAATATGAAGCACAGACGTTTCGAAGACGGACCTCTGTCCCACATCCCTGATGTAGAAGATGATGGAAGTTATCTGTTACAGCTGGTTGCCGGAGGAAGGGGGGGGGGGGGAGGAATACATATAATTTCTAAAGAAATACCAGGGAAAAGAGCCCATAGAAAAAATATAAATGCTAAGAAGGAAGGTTAAATCTGCTCTTTATGCTCAGAAATAGTGAATAGAAAAGAAAAATAAAAGTTAAACATCATTAGATATTTACATCTGTAAAATCTAAAATGATTAATGAGCATTTCCCCAATAAAAATGTCACTTACATATAAATGAATTAAATTTAGAATAGAACTCATAGGAATTTTTGAATGCATGCTGAACAAGGCAGATGTTTTATGATGAAGTAAATGTAAATGGACAAAGCATGTTTGCTGTCGTTCCTCTCGGTATTCAGAATAGAATGTTTTATTTATGAGTTTGACGAATGTAAAAACATTTCAATAATAAGAAGAAAGAATTTTTTAAAGCAACAAGTATGTTTCCATGTATAAAATATGTTTTACTCTTTACATTAAAACGTAATATCAGAAAGAATTCTTTTTTTTTTACCTTAAATTTTTAGTTGTATGTCTTTAAATAATTCGAAAAAGAATGTAATAGTCGTGGATTTTTTTTTTAATTGGAATATATAATTATAATAGATTTTTTTATTTAATATACTAGGGACCTCTGCCCCCAGTGATCTACGCTCGCCAAACACCGTCCAGACTTCGCAGCCATTTAAAACTTAGTGATGCATCCTGTTTTAAAAAGATTATCCGATTAAGGATAATTGAATCATGTTATCGCGAATGGTGACTATCTTCGGAAATCAAGTGGCCGTGCTTTTCCGTTTCAATGGAGCATTTTCGGTTTCTATGGACTCATGCACACCTGTGCGCCAGCTTATTGCTGTTTTTGGGAGTGATAAGTAAGATCAATTACACATTTGAAAATCAACTTGTATAAAATGCTTAGATAACAAATGTCGCTACCTCTCGGACTTTTATAACGACACTATGGACAAATTCTTTCATTTGGGTACGAGTTTAAAAATCTCCGTCTGCTCTGGAATAACATTCAGAACCACGGTATTGAAAAGCACTGTGTTTTGGAATTTTACTCTCATATTTTATGTATTCATCGAGTTTTAGATATTTTCAGGAACAGGTATATCATATACATAAATTATTTTCTCTATTTAATGCACCATCATACATATTTTTGTGTTCTTTTTAAAATATATATTATTTATTCTAATTATTAAGCACATACAAAATTTCTAGTATTATTTATCGAACAGTAATTCGTACAAAATAAATTGAAAGCATTTTGCGCATGCATTTACCTGTATTTGTGCTGCATCAGGTGATAAAATATATAAACAAATTTACTACCTGCGCTATTTTTACACCATACCATTCCTTACGTGACGTCACATAAATATTGTCCATAAGAAAATAGTTTTAAAAGTACCGGTTTAATATGTGACGGAATTTTGATCATTAAATTCATTTCGCATAAATAATTTAATTATTTTAAAGGTTTTTTTTCCTCTTTTTCTTACAAGATTCACGTGTAAATATATTGTTGAATTTAAAAGTGTTTGGGAAAATTATTATTTGAGCTTTTTAAATATGTACTAATTTTCACCATTAAAAGTTTTCCACACGTAATACATTAATTATTTTCGATATTTTACGTATGACGATATTTAATATTTGGGCGTTTTACATATGAACATACACATAAAATGCGTTTTGCGTGTAATGATTATAATTATTTTAAGATTTTCTTACTTTAAAATTCACGTGAAAATACAATTTTTATAAAGTACTTTTTCCCTATTTCCTGCGTTTAACACATGATCATTTAATTATTATTTTAAACTTTCATTTCTGTTTTTAATAGTCACGCGTAAATTCATTTTTATTTGAGAAGAAATATAATTATTTGCGCTATTTTATTAATAGCATCAATATAAAAAAATGATAGGAATTAATAGCCGAAAAAATTGTCAAAATGTTTCGGCATTTACTGCAGACTTCTGTTAAACACGATTTTAATTTATAATCTTTTATTTATTTATTGATGATGTTTTAATTTCCTTATCAAATATTAGCTGGAAACAAATTCTGTCCCATTTATAATGTTTTAAGTGCAAACAGATTAACCTTTCGTAATCGGGGTGAACGCGATAGAGATAGATTTAAAAGAAATTCGTGCTTCAAAATCATTTTAAAACGATACAAACTCAGTAAATTGTGCTAGAGTTTTCAAAGAAATTTCATTTGAAAGAATATTTTCTCCTATTCGAAGGTGTAAAAATTGAAATTTGGCGATGTATAGAATTTTTAAAAAGTTAAATTTATTGGTCAGGTGTTTCAACTGCCAATATTTATGCCAGCGTTACTCACGGGAAAGCTTTTTCTGTATGATATAGATATACATACTTTGTATAAAAAATAATTCTTTACTTTTGCCTTAAAATTCTTAGTTGAATGCTCTTTATAGATTTGAAAAGTAATGCCATACACATGTATCAATTAATAATACTATTCGTTTAATAATAAAGACTTTATATTTAAAATGTCTTTCTTCACGAAAATATAACTTTTTATATTGTTGCGCGAAAAAAAAGTATTCTGAAGTTTCTTAAAGATTTCTTCGTACTCCTGAAATGAGAACAACAATGATAAATCTAATTTCACCTATACGCACTTTAGTAAAAAGTTTAAATTCATAGAAAGATGACAAACCATAGATTAAAATAGTAATTAAAGTACATAGTAATTAATTATTTTTTTTAATAAAAACCATAGATTCTAAGGCATATTTATAAATTATAAATAATTAAAGTCAAAGTTTATTCAGAAATGACGATCAATTATACAGAAATGTAAGGTCAAGATAAGCTAGACATTTCTATTTTGAAGGAATGTACGAGAGCAAGTCAGTAAATAAGTCACAAAAGCCAATAAAAAAAGGGGAAACCAAGATACATACTTAAAAGGCATGTTTATTTCTCTATATAATCGTCATTTACATTGATACATTTGTCTCATCTCTTTGTGAGTTTTATAATGCCTGCAGCATAAAAGTCTTTGGACTGCACTCTCAGCCATTTGTGTACCTCACATTCAACGTCTGCATAAGTCGGCTGTAGGCTAAACCCTGTGAACATCCTGTTGCAGTTGCTAATGCTGTCTATTGTTGTTCGCCTGTCAGCTCTAACCATTTCCTCAACCTTCCGCATTGATTCTTCTCTTGCAATCTCAACAGGACTACCACTTTGTTCTTCGTCAACGACATTTGAACGCCCCTGCTCATCTTCTACAAGTGGTGTCTCATAAATTCGAAATTGACATCTTACAGTTGAAAAGTGCTACCCCCCATTGACATATTTGGAAGCAATTTATTACTAATTTCCTACCTCTCATATCGATTTGTAACTTACATACTAACTTTTCCTCGTATTTTAATAACCATACGTGCAACCATATTTTTAAATGAACTGACACTTTTCATTTGATATTTTGACAACAGCGATTCGACAACATTTTTTATTTTTTAACTTATTCAAATAGTATATTCGGAAAATATGTTTCTTGCCATATATTTCAATTTTATGGAATTTAAAATACAGGTATAATTTAATCTTCTTCATTTATAAAATGCAAAAAGAAATCCTCGAAAAATTACATCATTTTCTTCATAATCTAATGTAGTATTTCACCTTCTTGCGAAAGAAAAATAATATGAAAGTTGCTAAAAAAACTCTCCATACTCACGATAGGACAGAAATATCGATAAATTATTTTTAAGACTTTCTAACAAAGTTGAAAAGTGTTTACGACTTCGGTTTGTCTATCCGTCTGCCAGCTATCCGCGCTCTAACATTCGTAAATATACGGATTGCCCAGAAATTTTTGGATGTTTTTGACGTTTGCCATAGCACGTTCACTACTTCAAATTAAATTTTAATCATGTTTATTTCGTTTACAAAAGTATTCCGTTTCATTACGGGCAATGGAAAAAATCGTTTCAAATGATTTTTAATGATGTTACACCCTTTCAAACACAATAAAATTGATATACCTTTATGAATTGAAGTAAATTATGCATTCTGTAAAATATGCGGATCAAAGAATAGTTATTATTCATTTACAGGGCCACACTAAAGAATTCCGTTACATAATAGTTCGTAAAGAATCTGTAAGTGTTACTGAGCATGAGCGTGAATTGCTTAAAGGTGGTTTTAAAATGAGTTATGCATTTTTATGCTGAATTGCATTTAGGTTGCAAAGAAACTTTTGTAGAATATAAATTAAACGATATACAGGGCCAATCAAAGAATTGGATACATGGCCGTCTACGGAAGATAATTTCTGGAAATGTAATTTAAGTAGTTTTAAGAGTGTTTTAGTTTAAATAAAATTTTAGCTAAATAGTGGCGTGTAATAAAGGTTGTAGGTAAGCTACAGAACTGTACAAAAGTATTCAAGTATGTTTCCATTTATTAGTATAAATTGCTGAAGGAGAAATTAAAACTATTTACGCATTTTCTTGCTAAATTTTCCCATCATATAGTTTATATATCAACCTACGATCATTCTACGAAAGAATTGGAATACATATTTATCTATGGACGGTAACTGCTGAAATCAGTTTTTCAAATGTTTTAAGCGTTTGGTAAAATGTTTACTTAATTATCGTATTTGCCTTTTTTCCCTAAATGACGAAGGTTTGTTAGAGCATTCAGGAAGTGTTGAAAAGTGTTTCATAATCTATGCTTAACGTATGATTTATCTTTCTTGTTTAAATGAAAAAAAGATTTCAATGAATAGAATGCAGACGATAAAATAAAATTTTCATAAAAATGAATGTTTAATGTCAAGACGTCAAAAAGAATGTCACATATATATACATTATTATAACATCGGAATAAGCTGCATTTCCTGTAGTACGTAGGTAAAGTAGACATTTTAAGCCTCTTCTATTTTAATATACCGCACATGCTAGTTCCCTGTCACTGTAAGTTTTAGTAAAATATTTATTATTCATAACTTTTAAGCTTGAAAGTGTAGTTTCAATGTAAATAATGCTCTTAGAAGAAAATTTCTACGGCTTAAAGATATGAAGATGAAAATAAATTAACTATTTTTATATCTTGAAAAATTTATGCGAAATTGCAATCAAAATATCACTTAAATGCACAAAAAATTAAGGTAAGAATAATACAAAAATTGTGTAGTATCTATTTGTATTCTAAAGCGCAAACAAGCCGTGAGTAATGCTGACTTGAAATCTGAAATGATTATCTAAATGATGAAATGCATTTCACCTTCTTGTGCGAGTTTTAGGTGCGTTCGTAATTATATAAATACGTAGCACCTGTAGTCGTCATCTGATCCGTCCGTCTGTCGGTCCGCATATAACACCGCGAAATCTAACCAGTCGAATGGTTTAAAATTTAGAATATAAAATCTTTGTAGAATTTTGTTGAGTCATTTAAAGTTTTGTGAAAATCGAATCAAGGCTTAAAAATATATTAATAAAAGTTTTCTTCATCCTATTAAAACCTATCATACGTAAAAATTTAATGATATCCCATAGTAAATAATGATTATAGGTTGCCATGGTGATGAAGTCTTATATAAGATGGAGTCCGATTATTTCAGCATCGCTGAACTTAATATATAGAAAGATCTGAATATCTATAAAACAAGTTACAGTACGAACGCATCTCACTTGCCACGTTTGACGTACTGTTTCCGACTTTCTTTTATAAAAGTTGCTAAAATACTCTCCATACTCACGATATGACAGATATATTGATAAATGTATTTTTAAATGCGCCTTTACGCCATTTAAGAAAAAAAAACTCCAATGAATAAGAAACAGAATTTCTAGTAGAATGAAGGATTAATGTTAACCCTTTATGCTCTGAATTATAAATTCATGAAAATTTTATCTTATAAAGCATTTTTCGTGAATTTTTGAAACTACATTAGAAGATTTACTTAATCATTTAATGAATTTTAGAAGGATTTTAGAAGGATTGGAGGATTTAGAAGGATTCATTAAATTTGAATTTATAGTGATTTTGTGCCATATTTATAACCCCACTTAAATCTTTTATTTTAGATATTTTCTTAGCATTTTGTAGAATTAGGAAATGTACAGATCTTACAATAGAAATGTAGAAATATTTGCAAATTGAAAAATCCCCCCCCCCCCCCCAACACCTAGAAAGCTGAAAAGATGCAAATGCAAAAGAAATAATCCTTTTAAAAAAAAATTGTGTAACCTATAAAGCTTTTGGAACAAGATAAAATAATGAATCTATAACTCATTCTAAACTGTATTACTACTAATCTATGAGTTAAATGAATTTTAGAACAAGTTATTTTAATGGTACTTATAAGTATCGTCAGAAAATAAAGGATTAAAGCGTCAAGGAGAATATTACATTAATATAGGATGTAAAAAAACTACATTTTCTGCAGTATGTATAGGTAAAGCAGATATTAAACGACGTGACCAAACAATATCGTTTTTACTGCATTTTTTTTTTTTTTTTTTTTTTTTTTTTTTTTTTTTAACATTGCACAATCTCAATTTTATATCTTCGAATAAACATAAAAAGTAGTTTCAAATCCAATTTGTTTGTAAATTGTATCTCAATTAACTGATTGTTTTTTAGTTCATTTAGTAATTTACAAGTATGAATATTTTTAAATCTGTGAGCAACCAAATTACCGAATATTAACCCACTTGCACTTAAAACTATGAAAATAATTCGGCATTTGTTTGTTTCCGTGTAATATTCCATAACTAAATAGTCAATCAAAATTAAACCTTTACAAGTAAATAAATAAACAAAATATGAATTTAACATATATGTAATCAAACAAAGAACTTAAACATATAAAAAATCAAAATTATAAAGGTTGCTATAAATACTGAAATGTTTTCACGATAGACCGCGGGCATACTGGTAATACGAAAATGTATTTTTGTTGTACCAAAAATGCTTTTGGATGTAGAAGGTGGTCAATGTAAGAAATTATACTAAATGTAAAATACTTCTTAGAGTTACAATTAAAAATTATTATCATCGCTGTACTAGACGTCTGCACAGATCCGGGCTTCGCCCGAGGTCCGTACATGAACCGGCGCACTGTAAAAAATATCCTTGTAAAATTACGGGAAGAGGCCGGCAGCAGAGATTCCGGTCATATCCCGTAAAAAAAAAAAAAAAAAAAAAAAAAAAAAAAAAAAAAAAAATCCATGTCTATCATCTTGTGCAGCCCGTATTTTACGGGGCAAAGATATAATACACTTCAAAACACAATAACAGTTTACTTAAAGTTCCGTAGCACGCAGCACGTTAGATAATCATCGTACAATCACTTTTTTGACGGGTTTAAAAATATGTTACGGTCGGGGATAGAACTGTAAGAATATGTGGATTGCCCTTAATTTTCTATAAGTATCTAAGGGATAAGGCCGCTTATTTAATGGATCAGACCTTTTTCATCAAATAAGGCTGTTGCCCGTGAAAATTGAAGGGCAAACGCTCATAAATTTAAAGTTTTTTCTGAGAGTTCGGGCGGATTAAAGGCAATTTTTATAACGGGTCGAGCCGAGCGGATAAAATAATACGACTCGATATAAAAATGTAAAAGGATCAAACTAAGCCAATAAAATATGAACAGTTTTCAGAGGACGTGGCTCAGGCGAGTTTAAGTATAAAACGAGTTGATGTTAGATTGGCAACATCAGTACAGAAACATAACATGTCCAGCGTAGAGATCGGAATTGGCAGTTGCATCATGTTTGAACCATGGGTCAGTTACTTCAGCAGACTTGGTCCGGGTCATGCTCTAAAGAAGTACAATTAAATTTTCTTTCTAAGTTCAGTGACTACATGACGGGCAGGTACTGATGCTCTTTGCATTCCATGGCTTGCGAACGTAAAGTAATCTAAAACGTATAGTAGGGGAGACCGGGGCTAGTAGGCGCAGTTTTTATTTTTTTATTTTTATAATTTTTTTATTTAAGTTTTCCAACAAACTTTAACTGCACTTTTAAAGAACAGACATTTGGCTACAAATATCCGGAGTTTTGAGTTTGTAGCTTTTGTAGTTTATGTTTAGCGGAAGCCTAAAGTAAAAGTAAAATTGTGCGCCAACTTACCTCGTCACGGGGCAAGTTGCCTATACCTATGGGGTAAGTTGGCGCACGTGTTATAAAAATTTAAATGAAGCTCAAATAAGACACACAGTTAAGCGAAATCAATTTCATTATTACCAGTAAGTTTAGACAAAAGCGTTATAGCCGTACAATGTAAATTCTAAATTATACAGACATAAAAATAATGAATAAAACATTAACATTGAGTAACTATCCTACTCTATATTATCATCAGAGTTACAGTTGTCACAAATAAAAAATCGAGTGTCTCCGTTTGGGCAAGCCTCGTGTGCCCAAAATTTTGCATTGCAACCACTTTTCTCGTTGTTTGCTGTTTTTCAAACTACCAGCACACACCAAACACCGACCCAACTTGCCCCGTGTTCAATGTGCCTACTAGCCCCATAATAAATTTCTTCACAAAAGGGACACGTAACCATCTAACCATAAATAATCCAAGTAAATTACATATGGGGTAGGTACAGTTAATCATACACTAAGAAAAATTGCACACGTTAAATCGCAATTATTAAGATAAGTATTAGAAAATGAATGAAGCAACAAAAAATTACTTATGAGTGCAAAAAACAGAAAAAACGTAATAAATGTCCACTGTACGTAGCTAACGATGCAAAACTACAATGAGGATTGTAAAAAGCAATAAGAAAGGTACTCTGTGACTGGTTGCACAATCTATCCACAAACAGGAAATTTATGAGGGCTGCGCCTACTTACCCCTGTAGCCAACTAGCCCCGGTCTCCCCTAATCTAAAATGATAAACTTTCTCGTAAATATGTATGCAGTATTCTAGAAAAATATCTTAATTGTATATTAAGAAAAATCGGCTTTTTCTGTGGAGAGTGGGTCGCGTCACATTTTACTGATTTTTGCACAGACCGGATTGGGCCGGGCCATAAACCGTGAAAGTAAAAACGAGCCCGGAGGCCTGGGCTGCACTTTTGGTTTTTGAAACGGGCCGGGCCAAGATAGTTTTCGTTCGGCACGGGCCTAGAAATTCCAGACCGTGCAGACCTCTATGCTGTACATCAGATAGTAATTCTTAATCGGCATCCTTAATCAGGCAAACCTGTGTTGAATTGCATAGTGTCGATATTAAAACGTTTTAAAATACTACGCTCCACATCCCTCGTCTATACACCGCAAGCTCTAAAACAATGCTAATTTGTTGTGATGGAATAATAATGAAACGACAAGTGGTGATCTTTTGTAATCGGGTCGTGATTCATTTCCTTTTGATTGAGGGATTTTTTGGTTCTTAAGAATGAATTAACTGCTGTCGCGACAACTAACGGCTGTTTCTGTGATTGATTAAATAAGATCAATTAAACATTTAAAAATCAACTTGTAGAAAATGGCTAAGTAAACTATGTTGCTGCCTCCAGGAATTTTATAACGACACAAAAAGAATATTGTTTTAAATAAAACGCTTCAAATATATCATTTTTAATATGACATTTTCATTAAATTTTTCTTTATCTTTTTAATATTCACTTGAAAATAAATTTTGAAAAGAAATTAAGGGGTCTTGTACCTTTTAAACGCGTCGAAAATTAACGAAAATCTTCAAAGTTTGAATTAGTCTATCTTCAAAACCTTTTTATATATAAACATGAAATTTTGGATATTGATTAAACAGATTGTGTTTTGTAATATACTACCAACAGAAATTTATTAACTCTTTACAGAATTTGTGTATTGTTGAAATCAAAATAGCTCTTTTTTTTACCCCATAAGTCATTGCGCGCATGATATCTTGAGAAAGTATGTATGGATTGGCATGAAATTTGGTAAATATACTAAAGAAATATGTGTGTTTAAAATGATCTACTTTTAAGTATTTACAATGGTAATATTTTTAGTTATGACTATTTTTATTCATTAAAAATACAATTTTTTTTATCTTTTTTTACGAAAAAATATTTTTTAAATAGTTAATGAAATAATTTTAGCCTAAGAGCAGATCATTTTAAACACACATATATGTTTAGTATCTTTACCAAATTTCATGCCAATCCATACATACTTTCTCAAGATATCATGCGCGCAATGACTTATAGGGTAAAAAAAAGAACTATTTTGATTTCAACAAGACACAAATTCTGTAAAGGGTTAATAAATTTCAGTTGGTAGCATATTACAAAGCACAATCTGTTTAATCAATATCCGAAATTTCATGTTTATACATAAAAAGGTTTTGAAAATAGTCTAATTCAAACTTTGAAGATTTTCGTTAATGTTCGACGCGTATAAAAGGTACAAGACCCCTTAAGTTAAAATTGAAATTTAAACTTTAAAATGAAATTTTAAATCGAAAGTAAATATTATTCTGTGCGCTGTTTTACAAATAGATTGTTTTTTTTTTTTTTTTTTTTTTTTTTTAAGGACTTCTTCGAAATATGACAAAAATCTCTATTCTTATACTGAAATTTTGAATAAAATATTGAAAAGATGTCTGCGAAAAAATTAGTCATATTAAAAAAATTACTGCACACTGCATACCGCAAGCTCGTCAAGACTGTGCCTGCGAAAGGTGGTAAAGAACTATTTAAGTAATTCCTCGATTTATAAACTGTCTGATACAGCGTGTTTATCAGACATTTCTGTATAACACTACTGATTTTATACTTTTACATGCAATAGTTTTCTATGCCTTATATGCCTTAATAAGCCTTAACATAAACCGAGAAAGACCTCCGGTCTCAAAACACGGCAACGACAGTAGCGTCAGTTACCTTTTTAGGTGCGTACATAATTATATAAATACGTAGTACCTATAGACTTCGTCTGGCCCGTCCGTCTATCTACAAATAACAGCTCAAAAATTAGCCAACAGAATGGTTTGAAATTTAATATATATAAACGTTGCAGAATTTTGTCGAATCATTTCAAATTTTCTGTAAATCGAATCAAAACTTAAAAATATATTAATAAAAGTTTTCTTCATTCTTTTAAATCCTATCATACATTATTGATTCAATGATATTGCATGATAAATAATGATTATAGGCTACCATGGTGATTACGTCCTATTTCAGATGGAGTCCTATTATTTCCGTATTACTGAATTTAATATATCGAATCGTAATAAATTTTGTATTCATGCATTTTTGCATAAAAGTGCAACAGCTATTGCACCAAGATCTAAATATTTATAAAACTAGTTATAGTACGAATCTCATTTGCCACGTTTCACGTACAGTTTTCCCACTTGTTTTAGAATAGAGAAATAATGTCTTTCAGTAAGCCAAACCCATAACGTAATTCAATTGAAGTCAAACATAGTATACCTTGATTTGGCTTTAAAATGAAATCGAGAATAACGAGAATAATCTTTCTTTCTCTTTCATTTTTCGATGTTTTAAATTATTATATATTTTCCTTTTTTTACCATTACCATATATGTATCAGTCACATTAAATAAGTCGTTTCCTTTCATTTAATCTTTATAGAGTTTTGTGTATGTATGTCATTTACTCATTTATAAAAGCGAGAAAAAAAGTCTTCAATTTCCAAATGATTTTTTTTTTTTTTTTCATGATCCGATAATTTCCCTTTTTTTCCACAATTAAAAGAGGAAAAGAAGTTCTTACAAACTCTCCGGACTGACGATATGGTAGAAAGTTTGATAAATATAATTTATAAATGCGTTTTCACGCTTTAAAAAATAAGTTTCAATAAATAGAGAGCTAAGAATTAAAAAAAAATAATTTACCGCTATATTTACATTTCTATATCTTTAATGATAAATGGCATGATTTCAGTGGTAATATCCTTTAAATATATATAACATATAAAGCCGGAATAAATTAGAAAATTTCGTTTTTCGCAGATAAAACAAATATTCTAAATATATTGTATTTTAATAAATTATACGTGCACTACGTAATTTCATATTAAATAGCACCATTTTTTTTCATATAAAGGACGGATGCATTTATGCCGTCCATCACATTCAATGTATTAAAAATACTTTTTTTTAACTTTCAGAAATAAAATGCGCCCTAAGAATTGAAATGTTTACCTGAAAAAACACGTTTCTCCTGTTTCACTTTCTTCTACGTACATAATTATTGAAATTGTGAAAGTTTTCGACTTCCTTTTTTTATGGATTTGTTATTTTCAGATGTTTTAAGTATGATTTGACTAATTATAGAAAACGTTTGTCTGTTTGTCTTTTAGTCTGCGTGTGATACAAATTTTGTGGCCGCTCTATCTCGAGAATTAATACATGGAATTTAATAAAGGTTCAGATTCAGTTAACAAAAATTGGTGCTTATTGTGTTTGGTTTTTATCGTCCGACAGGTGGCACAGCTGCATTTTTCATGATTTCCATGATGGTACATCTATATCCAGAACTAACGGACAGAATTATTAAAACCAAGGCCTTAGTTGAAACTTTAGAAAAGTTAGATGACGAGTTTCAAAATTTTAGTGCTATAATTATCTTGAATCTATATAATAAAAGCCTAAGTCATTTGACTGTCATCAATAGTTCCGGGTTGACCGCTTCACTTATTGTATGCCAAGCGGCCAATTTGGTAATTTAATATTAGCCGGGAGCAGGTGATAAATCGCAAAATATTGTAAATATCATGTCATCAATATTATAATAGTCCATTTTATGCGGCTGTCATAAACAATTTTTCGCGTGGTAAATTAAAACAAAGTTTTGATGTTGAAATTAAATGTCATGGTTTATGGTATTATTTATTACCTTTTTTTTCCTTTTTTTTTTAAAGCAATAATTGAAAGTCATAAATTTAAAATATTTAATTTTAAAGTTATGCATTTTAAATAAAATGAGTGAAAGTACTATATTCTAAATGAAATTAATGAAATACGAAAAAATACGACGGGAACAATGTTTGGCGATTTATCACCTGCGTCCGGCTAACATAAAAATGCCGAGTTCAGGATTTTTGTATAGGAATCTTCGGATTTGGCGAAGGATTGAACAAGTAAATTAAATTATGTATAAAAGTAACGTGATACAATGATTAGCAAATGTTTAAGGGAGACCAAACTGGTCGCCAGGGGCGGCGAGTTAAATAAATAAAAAACATATACAAAAGCACAAATAATTGCGCAAAAATTAGTTTCAGGTGCATGCATATAATATAAAGTTATTTAAAATACATTTAAAATATCTTAAAATACATTAGAAAAACCCAGAACGTTTTCAGCCATTACAAGGCCATCATCAGTGGTGCCTTCTACGTATTTTGTGAAAGTTTTCGACTTCCTTTTTATGATGGATTTAGATATTTTGAGATGTTTTGAATATGATTTGACTAATTACACAAAAGGTACAGTGGCCGTCATCAGTAGCCACTGATGACTGTCTTGTAATAGCTGAAAACGTTCGGGGTTTTTCTAATGTACTTTAAGATATTTTTAAGTATTTTAAAAATCTTTATATTATATGTATGCACCTGAAAGTATTTTTTGTACAATTATTTGTGCTTTTGTATTTGTGTTCTATTAGAAAAGTTGCACTCTTCCGGTAGATGGTTCTGAGTAAAGGTTTGGTGATTAATTTGGGTAATAATAATGAAAATAGAAATGTTTGCAACGTGCGAAGAGAACAAATTCACAGTAGCGCCAACTTTAGAAAAATATTGGGTGTGCTCAAAAAAAGTTTGAGTAAGGCGCGGCGCACATTGAGACGCAGCCGACACGCGCAAGGAAAGCTTCCACGTCCCGCGATTTTGCAGATCATTGAAATGAAGGGAAGAGAACTTGTTCGTGGAACACAGTTTCGAGTGCGAGTCTGGTCTGTCACGTGATTAATTTTGCTTTCGTAGAACAAATTGGATATTTCAAATCAAGATTATTTGAAATAATACTATTAAAGATATTAAATTAGTGTGATTAATTATTTCGAATTATATAATTCATAAATAGTAAGATTTATTTTTATAAAGGTTTTTAATTTTACTTTTCTATAAATGTTCTTTATCGTGATAAATTATTGTAAATTAGAAAATTTTTATATCAGGACATTTTAAACAATCCGTAATCTCTTAAATTTATTATTTTCAAGTTTGAAGTTTAGAACACACACACACACCAACACACACACACAGACATCTATCTATATATATATATGTATATATTTCAATAATAAACATGAATTCACTCCTTTTTTTATGTTTATTTCTGCAATTTACAAAACATTTTGCTCAAATTTAAAAATGGCATTGAAAAGCCAATTCTTTCTAAATATCACGATTTTTTTTAACAAAAATAAATAAATGCTGTACAAAATTTCTCTTTATAAGTGCATAAATAATATTTTAAGTGAAAGGCAACTTTAAAAACACAGTAAACTGTTCAAACAATATAGGAATGCTACTATTATTGAGTGAATAATAGAACTTAATGCACTATTCTATACTTTTAACATCTTTTCTTTGATTCCATTATATTCTTTTCAAAGCAGACGATTTTCTGGAATTTGACTGTTGGAAATGTGTCGTTCAAATCATTAGAATTTAAATGTCTTTTTATTATTAAAGAAATTAAAATTTTGTTCAATGGAGGAATAACACTATAAATATTTTTTGCAACTAATAACATTCGTCTAAGTGCATATTAAAATCCTAATGATCATTTTAGCCTGTATTAATTTTTGTATCAGAATCTGATTTTGAATTTAAATCTATCTGCTAAATCAAATTTAAATATTTGTAAATATACATATCAAATTTCCTCAACAATGTCAACAAACGTGATACAAAACTGAGCTGCAATATGCGCTCACCCTGCCTCGGGCAGTTTTTTTCAGACCCGTGTTACTATACCTGCGCGTGACAGCTGCGTCTCAATGTGTGCCTTGTGTAAAATAACACATACAATTTTTTCTCCAGTGCTTCTCTGTGGAAACAGGAGCGAGTGATAAATCTAATAAGGGAACCAGTTTTGGTGCTCCTCGCACCTATCATTGAGACCTGGCGCATTTTAAAGCCCTATATTGAGAAGTTTGTGAATCGATAATTTTTTTTCTATTAAAACCATATTTTTGGATTTTATAGCAGCATAACTTTCTGAAAATGCAATTTTTGAAACCACTTATCGGGCTATAAACACAGAGTTCTTTTAAAGAAAAGCATTTACAAATACAAATTAGTCAATAATAAGTATAAAATATTGAAAAAATTAAAAAAATTCCTTCAAGAAATTGACTTTGAAAAATTACAACATTATGTTAACATTTTTGGCGAAAGAAAAGTTGGCTTTTTTTTTTTTTTTTTTTTTTATTTTAGTAGAGTTATTTGGCAACCCTATCCAAAAGTCATAGCTGCTTGTCGTGTGTGAGTGAACAGTGATTTGGTCTTAGGTAGAAATTGTAATGTCCGACCTAATTAGGCACAGTAATTTTTTTAAATTGTACAAAAATATTTATTTACTTTACTATTATTTTTGCCAAAAGACAACATTTAAAGCAACAACGTTTCATTTTAAACATTGGAAACTTTAATCTACCTGATTTCAAAAGAAAGTAGTTTATTTCACTAAAAAAAATAGTTTTCAATGATCTTGAAAACTTTTAACAGAAACATATTTATCATATAGAAAAAAAACCTTATTCTTGTTTCGTATGCTATTGTCAAACAAATCGCAATCTCGTTTGATTCTAATACGAATTACGATACGAATTACGATTCTAATACGAATTACGATAGGAATTACGATTCTAATATGAATTAGTGTACATATACCAGACACTAGAGGTATAAAGCAGGCGAGAAATGTTTAGCGCCATATTTGGTGACTTAACACACTTTTGGCGAGAAATAAACAAATAAAAATCCAATAACAAAAAATTAAAAGTATAAAAAATATATAAAGTATGATTTTAACTGAGAAATTACATCGGTTCTCTAACTTTTATGTATAGGGCTACAAAAAGCACCAGATCTCGATGATAGGTGCAAGCAGCACCAAAAGTGGTTCCCTTGTAAGTCAAATTATGCTTTTTCTAAGTAAATCATAAATTTATTATAATTTAATTGAAATTTAATAAATATTTTCGTAAATTATATTCTTAGAAATTCTTATTTATAAATACATTGATATTTATTATAACTAACATTATTATTTATTGAAATTTGCTTAGAATTGAAAATGCAAAAATTAAATATCAAGAAATACTAAATGTCATTTTAGTCACGTTCATAGAATCATCAAGACAGTAAAACTCATGACAAAATATGCAGAAAATTTGTTTTTGAGATATTTGCAGAAAATTTATTTTTACATCCGATGTAGAGGTTTCAGTGTTCCTGTAACTCTAACTGATGTCTTTACTATTTTTCAACCTAAATTATTTTGCGAACTTCAGTAAAAACAAATTTTATTTCAACGATTAAATAAATAAATACCGAAATAAATCAATGGAAATTGGGTGTGCGGAGTGATCAAGTTATTGGGTGGGCTTGCGCCCTCGGGCCCATATAAAAAGGTTCCACTGCTAATTCATATGTTTTATGAATACACCGAATGTGCCAGCAGATGAAATTTCACGTAAAATTTGTGAATACACTATTGTAAACAAATCATGAATAACTTGATTTCATGAATTTCGGTGTGAAAGTTTATTCATGTATTGAACAGTCTGGTTGGTAATATTCCGATGAAACTGATCTTTTAACCAGTTAATTAACCTGATGTTAATTTTACACTGAACATAAAATGGAAATTTGTCTTTTCGTTTTCGATTCGCAGATTTTAATTCGCAGATTTTAGACCATTTGGTATCTTGGGGTTAATTTCGTCTTATTGGTTAATCTGCTTTTTCCCCTTTTTGAATTTCATCAGATAAATCAATTGCCAAATGTAATGACTCTGACACCAATTCCTTTACATTGTTTTAAACAAATATTTATTGCTGAGAAATGCATAAAAATCCTTACTTGAAAATTATTTAACAGTCACTAAAATGAGTTACATTTTTAAAGCAAATTTCCTTCGAAAGAAAAAATCTATTTGATGATTTAAGAATTGAAATTTCATTATGCTTTGAAGTACGAACGATAGATGAAGTATTTTCAACTAATTAATTAATAATTAAGACAATACTCAAAGATGAGGTAGGCTGGAGATACATAATTATCATTTCATTATAACATCAACAAACGAACATATGTTACACAGAGACGATTACATTCAAAACTAAAATCCATTTACATCGGTAAATTATTCATGAGTTCAGACGTTTAGTACTGCTTGCTACACATTTTAAATGGTAACACAAATATCACAATAGAAATAGCAACCATTTTTTGTAGCAGTCCAAAATGCTCTATAAATTTTTTTACGACGACAGAAATGTCCTTAATGAATATAATATTGCTAAAAATGCCGCCAACGATTATCGTCACCTCCATTTGACAGGTTGTTGAAAGAAAAGCTATTCTTATATTTTAAGTGAATATGTACCACGGCTCCTTTATTCGGACCTAGAAGAACCTACATAGCTACAAATAAGTCGGAAATTGTACGTCAAACGTGGCAGATGAGGGGCATTCGTACTATAACTAGTTTTATAAATATTCAGATCTTGGTGCAATAGCTGTTGCACTCTTATGCAAAAATATATGAATACAAAATTTATTACGATTATATATATATTAAATTCAGTAATACGGAAATAATAGGACTTCATATTAAATAGGACGTAATGACCATGGCAACCCAGAATTATTACCAATCATGGGATACCTTGAATTAGTTACGTATGATAGGATGAAAACTTTTATTAGTATTTTTTTTTAAGTTTTAATTTTATTTTCATAAAAATCGAAATGTTTCAAATAAATTCAGTAATAGAAATAATACCAATCCATCTTATAATGACATAATCACCATGGTAACCAAGAATCGTTAACTATCATGGGATATCATTGAACTAATTACGCACGATAGGATTTAATAGAAAGCAGAAAACTTTTATTAATATCTTTTTAAGTTTTGATTGAATTTTCATAAAATTTGAAATGACTCGACAAAACTCTGCAA
This sequence comes from Maratus speciosus, assembly GCA_963932465.1. NCBI lineage: Eukaryota > Metazoa > Arthropoda > Arachnida > Araneae > Salticidae > Maratus > Maratus speciosus. The sequence continues at coordinate 417,964,316 of OZ010794.1, read as the reverse complement.
CGATTTTATGTATTAAATTTCAAACTATTTGGTTGGGTAGTTTTTGAGTTGTGATATTCGGACAGACAGACGGGCGAACCAGAGGACGACTATAGATGCAACGTATTTATATAATTACAAACACACCTAAAAAAAAGTATTTTATATGGTTTATATTTAAGTTTAGTATGTTGTGAAAAAATTGCTAATCATTAAAAGATATACATATTGTTGGTATTAGCTCCAGCCAAAAGTACCACTTTTCTACATTTTAAGGGGGCACAGGACCTTTAAATTTTTTTAAAATCCTTTTCAGATTTTGATGTATTCTTAATTTTTACAAAATTATCAACAGTATTGAAAAAAAAAATCGACGGTGAGTACATTTTAAAGTCCGTTGCTATTGAAACTTTAAAACAGCGTTTTCTCAAATTAGGACTATTTGGTTGGATAGTTTTTGCGCTGTTATATGCGAACAGACGGACAGACGGACCAGAGGACGACTATAGGTGCAACGTATTTATATAGTTACGAACGCACCTAAAAACGCAGCAACTCTCATATTGTTTTTACCTAAATATTAATCTAACTAAAGGATGAATTAACATTTGTGAAATTTCGAATGTTTTATTAATTTTTGTCGCTGTGACGCGATCTTGAATTTCTGTGTCACTTACTTAACATGTACGCTTTGATAAAATTTGTTTCTTATTTCTGTTACTGGTTTAGTGAAACCAATACAATATAACGTTTGAATTTCAAATAAATATGTATATGTTACGGTCAATTTGATTAATAGGTTATTATTAATAATAACCGGTTATTATTAATAATTACCAAATAACATCCAAATAAACTGGTTAATATGATTAATTTGCGAGAATTTATCAAATTGACCGGTTATTATTAATAATTACCAATCAAGTTCGGCCAATTTAATAAATTTCATCTCTTTTAGCTTGAGATTTTCATTATGTATGAGTATATTTATTCCGTGACATGTCTAAATTTAAAACTTTCTATTTATGATACATGTTTCTTATTATTCATTGCTAAAAATATGCACTTTGAAACTGTATTATTTCTTCTTTCATTATTTCAGTGTTTAAAATTTTTACTTAGTAATTGATTCAGCAATTACAAAAATAATAATCTTTAACTGCTTATGGCGTGTCGTCCTATTAATAGTGCACGTTTTTTGATTGAGTATTATTGCCTCTGAACAATTATTTATGTTATTAGCTTCATACAGTTATAATAGTACATGTTCCACTAAAAACATATTCGTTACTAAGATTAATTAATCATGTTGACCGAACTTCATTGGTAATTATTAATGATAACCGGTAAATATGATTAGCATGTAATATTTTTCAAATCAACCAAAAGACTCGGTTATTATCAATAATAACCGAATTTATCATATTAACCGTAACATATATATAACTTTATTTATGGACGTTGAAGTGTTAAGAACATATACACTGGTGTCCAAAATTAAGGACAAATCATAAACTGCTAACTTTTAAGTACGCGAATACGCAAAAGGAGATAATATAATTCGAATAATTGCTATCTGTGCCACACAGCTAGTGCATATAACATCTCATTCATGTCACAGTCACTACCGTGAAGCAAAAAATAGGAAATTCCATACAGCTCATTATGAGTCTCAAATGATCACTATATGTGACTTCTCTGAGACGTCACTGTGACTGCTGCTTTGTGACGAGTCACCATGTGACTTTACAATGTAGGTACATTGTGACTCTCATGTGTCTGTCATCTGCAGACTCAATTTCAAAGTCATCGTGAACGCTGTATTGTGATAAGTTACCAAATAATGTCTCATTAAATTCACATGATGACTTTCAGGTAACAGAGAGACTACTGTGAATCACCATTGTGCTTTTTTGTGAAAAGTCACCATGTGACTATAATGTGATATTATTTGGTGCCTTATCATAATGCAACGTTCATGATGACTTTGAAATTGAGTCTAAAAATGACAGTCACATGAGAGTCACAATGTAACTGCATTGTAAAGTCACCTGGTCACTCGTCACAAAGCAGCAGTCACAGTGACGTCTCAGTGGAGTCACATATAGTGATTATTTGAGACTCATAATGAGACGTGTGGAATTTCCTATTTTTTGTTTTACCGTAGTGACTGTACCACTTGTGACCATATGTGACATGAATGAGTTGCTATATGGAATAGCTGTGCTGTAGAGATAGTAATTATTTGAATTATATTATTTCCTTTTGAGTATTGGCTTACTTAAAAATTAGCATTTTGTGACTGGTCCTTAATTTTGGACACCAGTGTACTTCACATTTATCATTATCAGCAGAACGTCTATTTAAATTAGGATAAATATACCGGTCATCTGCGAGTACTACTCGCATACATAGGGTTCCGTACAATAAATATATTAATTGGTAACTAGGTATTGCATTACACAAATATATCATTAAAAGTTGTTATCTGGGTAATAAAAATCGATGGCGCATAGAGTTCGCCACCCATGTCTTTATGTATATACAAACTGTCCATGTCTTTAAGTATTAATATCTCGGCTAATTACCGACAATTGTTTTCGAAAATCATTATCAACAATTATTTTGTACTTCTGCGACGATAGGTGCATCCAGCGCTCCTCAACTCCTTTGCTGAATACCCACAAATCGATATTTGTGTGTAACGGAAAAATACGATTTTCTCAAAAACTATGTGACCTAGAGTAATCGCTATAGTTTTCTGCAAGATTTAGATTAACTTCTACGACCCCTAATTGTTTCATAATTTTGGTTTAGTAGATTCGGTAATAAAAGGGGTTGAGGACATATTTATGCATTCCATTTTTGACGATATTTCTGAAAATATAATACCTGAAATAAAAAGAAATGGATTTTGCAGTCCGCCGTTACGAAACTTTTCACACGATATACAAAAAAAGTATTTTTTTTTTCAAATAACTTAATTATCCTCGCTACATTTTTCCTGAATATAATTTGTGAATGGTTAATAATCTAGAAAAATGTCGATCCTTTGTTCTTTGTTACTTCAGCCAATTTGAACTTTCCACGTTCCATAGTTTACGAGTAAAATGTTTGTGACAGACGGACAAACAAGCATAGGAGTGATTCTTATAATGGTTCCGTTTTTACTTTTTAAGTACGGAACCTTTAAAAGTAAATAATTTCTATAAAATGAAAAATAAAAATTTTCTTTACTTACAATTTATATAAGCTGCCTGCTGTAGTAAATTTTGTCCTGAAGGTATCAGAAAAACATTTCTTATCAAATATTTATATTTCGTGAAAATTTAAATACGTGTATCCTTAAATCTTACTCATTTATATAAAGAAAAAAAAATGTTTTGAAAGTTATAATGACTTTTTTTAACGGTCTAATGCTTTTCATATTCCCGTGCGACAAAAAACATCCGCTGCGATTTGTTAAAGAAAGCTGGATTGCGACGATATCACACAAGACTTCATAAACATAATTTGTGAACGCATTTATGTGCTACAAAATGAGTTTTAAGTGACTACGATATTTTAAGAAAAAAAGAAAGAACTATCCATTGAACGTATGCATTAAATATTTATTATATTTTTCTTTATACGCTGCATCTTTTGAAATTGTCATTTGAGAGGGTAAGAATCGTTTTACAATTTTTATCTCTCGAATGATTAATGTCACTGTTTCAGATTTTTTTTACATTTTTAGAAGACATAATGTCACTAAATATTCATAAATTAAGTTTTTAAAGATTCAAATATTTTGTTGCGTGTTTATAAAACTGTTTAGAAAGTATACCAATTAAATATATAAAAATTAAAATAAGATTCTGAATAATTTAAAGGCTGTTTGATTATGTTGATAAAGTAATTATAGCGATTGTTAGTAAATATCATGATATTTTATAAATTATAGAAAACAGATGTTTTTATTCATTGGGTTAGCCTCAATGATTTATCGTGTTTCAAAAATCTGTTTATTCACAAGTATACGACGAACAAAGACGGGTGATACATGAAAAGATACATATATGTATCTTGGTGAGTGTACTGTGTGAGTGTATACACTCACTAAGTTTCTGGCACATATTACAAATGTTCAATGCATGCACCCTTAGTCACCCGGCACACATCTCAACGGTAATCTAGTTCCGTCCATTCGTTCAATAGCATGTTTCTGTCGATGTCCAGTGATGCGTTCCTGCACGTGAGCCACGAGGCGGGCTTTTAAACTTGATGAGTGTATGTATCCTTTCATGTAACACCAGTTTTTGTAGGTCGTATACTTCAATACAAAGTGTTTCGGAACCCGATGAATCATATAGGCTAAGCCTATGTATATCTGATATTTTTGGTACGTATCCGATATTTTCAATATAGTCAATTTAATTACAGTTGTAAATATTTAAATAGTTAACGTAATGTAAAAACTAAAACATATAGCACTTAACATTAAAAATTAATAAACCAATATTCTAAATGTCTTTTTTTCATTCATTTTTTCTTTTTTTCCCTTTTACAACAAAATCGAATATTGAATTTATTGAAAACAGAAATAATTTTCTGAAGACATAAACAATTTGTTTTTACACTCATCAAAACATAAACTTTAGGATTAAGTACCAAGCATCCAGAAAATTTTGTTTTATACAACAAAATTTTAAATACAAAATAAATTTTGATCGAAAAATTGGAACATAAATATAAGCTTACCTCCTTTTTCATTCTTTAACGAGTTGCGTAATTTTAAGTTGGACTAAACCAATACCTGAAAAGATTCTGCCAGATTTCTGACGCTAATGAGACGTATGCTTAAAGAAAATTACTGTTAACGAATTTTATTTTCTTTACGTATTGTATTGACTGTATATCATTATGTACGTACTTGAGTATGGACACATGTTTCTTATCTATGGGAAGAAAATGGGTACCATTGTATTCATATATGTATTGTTTGAAAATTTCTATTCTATAAAAGGAAATACCAGGAAAGAGGCTTGTACATATCGAAATGTGGATAACAATAGGGATCCAGATAGTGAGAAGTAAGCATATTGGACAAAAGATAAGCTGACGAAGTGCGTTCCTACGGACGGCCGAAACCCATCATTAGTCCATCATTTTGACTGCAGTTTTTAAAAAGATTGGCCAATATTTATATTTATGCTTTAGTAACTCAAAAAAACTAAGTTTCTCAATATAGCTGCCTGGTTCAAAACATGACGATTTACAATAAATACAAAATATTAGTATAAAAAACACTACTTGTAATAACTATAATACCAATAATAAAAAATAATAATAATAATTAATGAATATATATGAAAACTGTTTAAACTGGAAACAAAGAAGATAACAAAAAAAAAATCATAAATCATCGTTTGAAAAAGCGTCCGAGAGGTATGGATAATTATTTCTAAAAATGATTTCATTTTTCTCGATAAATCTCATTAGAGCTGATATTCTGTTCCTGAGAACAGGACTTTCACTAATATAATTTATCCAATCCAGAATCGCCCTACTTCTGTGTTTTTTAGCGTGGTAATATGTTCTCAGAGGACAATCCAATACGTAGTGCAGTGAGGTGGAGGGAAGACCACTTGCACAAATAGGGGTTCACGTCAAATTGAATGGGAACACTTGGTTATAAGTTATGTGTGTAACGGCATGTGTCTTCATTGTCCAATCTTTGCTGCCATTCATTATTTTCTGTTTTAATTTATATTTTAAATGAGAAGCCGGATGTGGAAGGAAGTATGATGTGACATTAGTGTGATTTACTGCCCCTTTTGTCATGGTATCAGCTAATTTATTCCCTGTGACACATGAATTTAAAGTGGAAACATTTGCTGGATTTGTGCATTAAACTAATATCTGAAATTATGTAATCAACCGTATCTGCATTTTGTATAGCCATTAACCTGAGAGGCTATCTGAAGAGCTTAGGAATTATTTGTAATCAAATGAATCTGTCCAAACCACAGCGTTTTTTATGGCAAAATGTTTAGCTTGGAAAACGGAATTCTCTATGGAAAGACGAGCATTCCACGCATGTATTAAGGAGTTCTCATTAAATGCACAAAAGGCGGATCCTGTCATCAAACGGCAAAAAGGCACGAGTGAGTCGGTCCTGAAGATACCGGTAATGACATGCCCTTACCAGCCGTAATCAACATGCGACTCGCGGCCGCATATGGCCCGGTGACCTTTTATGTGCGTTCCGATACTTATAATCATTAATCCATATTTATAAAATCTGTTTATGTGCATAAAAGATATTTAAGACCTGTACTTTGTGTTGTTTTATTTATTTTCATGGTGATACAAAATCTGTCCTGTTATTTGTAATTAATTAAAAATTATTAAAACATCTTAAGTGCCGTTTGCTTAGTAAAATGTTCGTTTTACACCTAGTACTAATTGTGCTACAATGATGTAGATATTTCTTAATCTTTCAAATAAACATTATTCCAAATTAATTGAATATGCACTATATATTTCTACATTTAAAAAATAATAATAAAAAATTTTCATTGAGCATTAGAATTTCTTTACAACTTGGAAATTGTACTTTGTTATGTTGTTGTGTTTTAATATACTTATTACATTGCTGATACTGTTTATTTGGGCTTAACGTTTGGCGCAAGATAAAATGGCTCCAAAAACCTTTATACCATTATTTCCAAACAACAATATTCGCGGAATATTTCTAGCACATTTGCAATAGAAATCTGTCACGAAGTATAAATGTGGAAATAGAAGTGTTAAGATTTTAGGTAGTATTTTTTCTTCGACAAACTTTCAACCCTTCTAATAATATTAACTTAGTTACAATTCTTTATCTTACTATTTTAATTACACTATTTTTATTATTATAAAAGCGGCCAGTCTAACGTCGCAAACATCAGTTTGCAGCCCGTGAGAAAAAAAAATGTTGAGTATGGCTGGTCCATATCATCTATACTGTATGATCATATTTAAGCAAAACAAATACATAATTTTTCTAGAGGTATGATTTACTATATCGGTGAAATCGCTACTCAATGAGGCTGGTTCAGTTACAATTGAATATGCTATTTTAATCTGACTCAAACACTCACCTCTGTGTTTAACTATTTGTGACACTTGCTCTGAAACGCAAATTGAATTAATGTCATCTCTCGTGAATTCGTGTTTATTACTTTCTTCTATCTTGACAAGAAGAAAGTATTGGTTTCATGAAAATTTTCGAATTCCAGTTTTCGACGGATTTATACGTTTTAGGGGTCAGAGATTCCAAAAAACATGTTTTTACAAAATGTCTGTCTGTGAGTCTGTCCGCCCGTCTGTCTGTCTGTATGTGACACAAATTTTGTGGGCGCTCTATCTCAAGAACTAATGCACGGAATTTAATAAAAAATTATATTCAGGTAGTCCCTGATATAGATTGGTGCTGATTAGTTTTTGCTGTAAATCGCCGCGCTGCTATGTAGCATTTTTCAGGATTTCCGCAAAAGCTCTATCTCAAGAACTAATGCACGGATTTTTATAAAACTTCAGATTCCGTTAATCCTTGATATGAATTGGTGCTGGTAACGTTTTGGTGCAAATCGCCCAACAGATGGCGCTGCTATGCTGCATTTTGAAGCATTTACACGATTTTCGTAATAGCTCAATCTCAAGAAATAATGCACGGATTTTCATCAAACTTCAGATTCAGTTAGTGCTTAACATGAATTAACGTTTTGCCTCTTGTGGTGTAAATCGCTCAACAGGTGCCGCTGCTATGCTGCATTTTTTGAGATTTCCGCAATAGCTCTATCTCAAGAACTAATACTTGGGTTTTCAACAAACTTCAGATTCAGGTATACCTGGATATGAATTAGTGCTGTTTATGTTTTGGTGTAAATCACTCAACAGGTGGCGCTGCTATGCAGCATTTTTCACGATTTCCACAATAGCTCAATGTCCAGAACTAATGCACGGATTTTCATCAAACTTTAGATTCAGTTAGTCCTTGACATGAAATGATGTTCTGTACCTTTTCGTTTAAATCGCTCAGCAGGTGGCGCTGCTGTGCTGCATTTTTTGTGATTTCCACAATAGCTCTAGCTCCAGAACTAATGCACCGATTTTCATCAAACTTCAGATTCCGGTATACCTTAATATGAATTAGTGCTGTTTGTGTTTTGGTGCAAATCGCCCAACAGGTGGCGCTGCTATGCTGAATTTTTCAGAATTTCCCCTACAGCTCTATCTCAATAACTAATGCACGAATTTTCATCAAACTTCGAATTCAGGTATACTTTGATACGAATTGGTTCTAAATTGGTGTAATTTCTTATACTATTTAAATGATTTAATTGCTGTGATTTATATAGAAGAAAGTTTTGTGATGGCCACAACATACTAGTTTACAATACGGATAATGAACTTTAAACAAGTTCGAAATGTTTAATGTTATTTTTTAAAGATTTTTATGCTCTTTTAAAGTGTTTAGTTAAAATGTCAGTATTTATGTATTTGTTTATAAGACAATATGAACAGACATAGTATCTTTTTTTACTTTAAATATTTAAAAACTCTTCGTAATGACAATGCATGGCCTGAAGTATCCGACCTTTGGCCGAAAAAAAATATATAAATTACCTGGCGGGAATGGGATCCTATTCCCCTTCAAAGTAGGCCCCTTCTGCCCCCATACACTTTGCCCACAGTTCTTTTCACCGCCGAAAACACTTCAGGAAGTTTTCTTTTTGAAATGGTGTTTAACTCCACCATCGTGTCCTGTATATTTCATCACTACTAACAAAATGGGACACTTTCAATCACGCCTTCAATTCTGGAAACAACCGGAAGTCGTAAGGAGCCATTTCTGGAGAGTAGAGACGTTTGCGAACGACTGAAATTCCATGTTTCGCCAAGAAAGTCTGAATCAGGTGCGATGAATGAGCTGGAGCATTGATGAATCCTACGACACCTGATGAATCTTCCGAATTCACTATAAAAAAACGGACTAAAAAACGGAGATTATACTGTCAATCAAGACGGCAGTACTACACTGTAAAAAAAGGACTAAAATACGGAAATACTACTGGCAATCTAGACGCCAGTACTATTTCCGTATTTTAACGGAACTTTTTCCCGGTAAATTACAGAACATTTTCATTTTTTTGGAATTTAACGGAAAATTTTCTGTAATTTACGGGGAAAAAGTTCCGTTAAAATATGGAAATAGTACTGGCGTCTCAATTACCAGTAGTATTTCCGTATTTAAGTCTGTTTTTTTTACAGTGTATTTCCGTAACTTAACGGAAACTTTCCCCCATAAATTCCTGAAAAACAGAAAATTTTCTGTAATTTATGGGGAAAATTTTCCGTAAAAATACGGATTTCCGGAATTTATGGGGGGGGGGGATTTCCTTTAAAATACGGAAATAGTACTGGCGTCTCGATTGCCAGTAGAATCTCCGTTTTTTAATCCTTTCTTTTTTGACAGTGTTGTTTCGCTTTGTGAATCCCCAATATTTGACAAAATTTGATGCAGCACCTTTGCTCAACTAGTTCAGTCATCTTGAGAGAAACCAAAATCCGACGAACACGCATCGTAGCTCCTCACCAGGCGGCCAGCAGGCAACGACTGGCTCACTGGAACGTCGGAAAAAATTCAAGCATGCACATTAAACTGTCTGCTTTCAATGTGCACAGTGGCGCCGCCTTAGAATCACTACAGCGCGAAAGAAGAATCAAGGTCGGACAGTTATCAGACAGACCTCGTATGTCAGAAAAGTAGATAAATGTAATTTCAAAATGTATATTTTCACATTAACACTAAACGTACCGATATCTTTTTATACCTATTCCTACCGGAAGGTGTCAAATGACCCCTATATAAAAAGTTATATATTTTACGAAGTTTTGCGAAAAATATACCAGTTGATACACTTTGGTGCATGAATAGAACATTTTTTTTCAAATAATTATTACAAATTGTTTCTTTATTAACCCCTTGAGGGGCGGTGGGATAAATTTTATCCCACCTTCGATTAATGAAGATTCGCATAAAGAAAGTTATATTGAATTTTACTTTTCTAACTTTGGTGGAATAAAAGTCGTAAAATTGTTTTTCCCTATCTTGCAATAAATCTTTTTGCAGATTTCGGTGTGAATTCGACATTACAGAAACACAATTATTTGTCTCTCAAAGGGTTAAAGTACAAAATAAATTATAATTACGCAAAAAAATTAATTAATTCAAGACATTCGAAAATTTAATAAACAAATATTGTGCAAATTTGTTTATGTTCACCACATATTTTTAAGATTAACACTAGAAAGACGGCGAGCGATCATTTTGACCGCTACCAAATGAATACATTGCGATTCGAACCAGAATTTTTTTTTTATAAACCTAGTTTAAAAGGTAAAAAGGAAAAAAAACAGTTAAATAAATAAGTTAAGCATTTAAAATAAAAATTCTGGTGTGAAATATTTTTTCTAAAATTTGAGTAAAATTCCCCGTCTTTCTAGTGTTAATTCGTTCTCGATATAACCTGAAATTTTGAAACAAGAATCTCACTCGGATAAAGTCAGTTTCTAATTATACCATCACACGTTAACAAATGCGATGTAATACAGTAGAATAAATGATGTAATAGAGAAAATATGCAATTTACTAATGTTCTTACAAAATAAAACATTTATACCTTTATGATTTAACATAAATTTATTCAGGTGTTAAATGACTCCTTGCGGTAGTTAAGCCTAAAATAATTTTTTCTAGGCAAAAAAGATAGTTCGGAGATAAGGCTCTTTAAGAAATAATATGATCTTATATTTTAATCAAAGTCGTGAAATATAAAGAAATTTCGTAATGTTTTAGTTTAAGAAATTAAAAAAAAAAAAAAAAAAAAAAAAAAAAACGGGTGATTTCACCCCTCGCGGTAGTTTTAGTGTTAAAAAGAAAGTGAAACTAATTTGAGAAGCAAGACAAAGAAGATATCCCATTAAAAAAAAGTTATTTATATTTCGCAATGATTAATATTGTTTCTTTAATATGTGCAAACTTGAAATAATTAAAATCGATTTCTTTTGTTTAAAAAAAATACTTTTAATTTGTAGTTTATTTAGCAAGTGTTCACAGGTGTGTGTGTGTTTTTAACTGAAACAATATAACAGCTTTAACATTTCTAACTAATATTTATGCTTTAACTTATTTAAAATTTAAAAACATGCTCAAAGAAAAATTGCATCATATAGTTTGTGATTAATTTACTTTTCGTTATCGTTCATTATTTTAAATTTTTAAATAACGATTTCCTGCAAAATTTTAATAAAGGTAATATTAAATGTAACAAGTAGAAAAAAAGTAGCTCAGCAATTTCAACATAAATATAACATTTAATTAATTTAGTTACGATATTATTTCATATTTAATTTAATTTTCAGGCAACATAAATGAAATATATATTAAATGTGTAATTTATATTCCTACTTTTCTTTCAGTTTTGTTCATTGTATCACATGTTATTTTATCGTCTAATTATATTACATTTTTCGGTATAAAAGTGAATATATATATGAATTATTCTTGCGTTATTTAATTATTTGTTTTAGTTTTATCATGATTAATAAAATAATTGTTGCGATATTACATTGCCTTCGAAGATCAATCCGCTATTCATACACTTTACTTCCATTGATCGAAATAAATATATTCATTAGGAAACATAAATCTTTATTCAATAAATTAAATTTTGTATTATTGCAGACAGTGTAGGCAAGTTTTTTACATACGACTTTATTAACCGGTTTTAACCACGATTAAAACAGACATGTCAAAAAACCTTTATGCCAAATATGTCAAATAATGTCAAAAACCTTAATTAAATAGAATAATATCAACTGAGCTATTTATCAGAGTATGATGGACTTTAATCACTAAATTCTAAATAAAACTGCAAAAATACATTAAAACTGCAGGGTATGAACTTCACAAATACCGGGTGTCCCAAAAAGGACTGACTGATTTTAAAATTCAATAACTTGCAAACGGTGACAGATATTAAAAAAATTCTTGCAGGAGGTTTATGCATAAGGTCAAAAGTTTTATTACAGTGATTTTCAATTTTAGTTCGAATTACAAACAATAGATGGCGCTGTAAGCAATAGTCGCTAAATTGAGGCTCGATTTTTGGTACTTCGTGGCCCGGATAATACATTTCCATTTCCTTTTTCTGCATGGAACAAGATAAAGGACCAAAAATCGAGCCTCAATTTAGTGACTATTGGTTACAGCGCCATCTATTGTTTGTAATTCGAACTAAAATTGAAAATCACTGTAATAAAACTTTTGACCTTATGCATAACCCTCCTGCAAGAATGTTTTTAATATCTGTCACCGTTTGCAAGTTATTGAATTTTAAAATCAGTCAGTCCTTTTTGGGACACCCGGTACATTGTTGAAACCTTTGTAGAAGATATTGTAAACTGCAAATAGAATGCAGCATGATATATATATATATATATTTAATAAAACGTTCCTAACTCTTATTTAATGAATTATTTTATTGTTAATGCGTGTTTTTAATGATGATAATGCTTGATTTTGAGATAAACAGTTAATAAATCGTTAATTATTTGTAGTACTTAAAATTATGTACTTTCAATCTAATATTTTGCATAGGTAATTTTTTAAGTTTTTTTCACTTTTTTATGATTAGAACCAGATAGTAGTCCACCACAATTAGTATCTAATGAGGGTATCTACTTTTCTTAAGATAGAGCAAATACAAAGATATTTTCCTAACCAGTATTTGTACAAAACCTGTTTCTCTTGCTTGAAAATATTTCTATGCTATATATATATATATATATATATATATATATTTGGATATAATTTGGAACTAACAGGTTATGCAAAAGGATAAAGTGTTTATAAAACAAGTGGGTAAGTGTGATCACAGATCGCACAGAGGGTTTCGTTCAATATTTCTTTCAAAACACTTTATCCTTTTGCATAACCTGTTAGTTCCAAATTTCACAACCAGCGGGAACACCATATTCCAAACAAGCCTCTATCCGAACGAAATTCCGTTTTACAACCCATCCGTAGATACGGTGTCCGAAAAATAACTGATGGATTTTAAAATTCAATAAATTGCAAACGGTGATAGATATTTAAAAAATTATGCAGGTGGGTTATGTATGATGTCAGGAGTTTTTTTACTGTGATTCTTGATTTTAGTTCGAATTTCAAACAATAGATGGCACAGAGAGCAATAGGTGCTTAGTCCATACACGATTTTTGGTGCTTCGGGATCCATTCAATAAATTTTTATCTCCTTTTTTCGCATGGAAAAAGAGAGAGACTTAAAATCGAGCCTAGATTTAGCAGTTAATGCTGGCAGCGCCATCTATTCATATTATTTGTAATTAAAACTGAGAATTGCAGCATAAAAACTCCTGACATCTTACATAACACTCCTGCAAGAATTTTTTTAATATCTATCACCGTTTGTAAGTTATTGAATTTTAAAATCCATCAGTCATTTTTGGGACACCCGGTATATTAATCGAGGGGATCGGGACCATAGCACCCAAGATAGGTAGGAGATCGCTGGCAGTAAAAAGTGGAGCTAAAATATGCAAGGCTATGGTGCATAAAATGAATGAATGGCCAAAGGGCTGTGCAATGATATATGACGTAAGGGGTGTCGGAAAAGTTACAAAAGGGTGGAGGTTAGAAAAATTGCTTAAAATACACAACTTAGAACCCAGAAGGTAAATAATATATAAGACTTTTTGAAAATTTTATGATTTTTCGTGTGATCGCAAGTGTTTTGCTATAAGTATGCACAATTTCAGGTCTCCACCTTAATTAGGTGCTGAGTTAGGAAAATTGCTTAAAATACACACGTTAGAGACCGAAGGGGAAATAATGTAAGACTTTTTGAAAAATTTATGATTTTTCGTGTGATTATGTCCTTGTTTTCGTGTGCAAGTGTTCTGCTATAAGTATGCAAAATTTCAGGTCTCCAAATTAATTAGGAGCTCAGTTAGAAAAATTGTTTAAAATACACAAGTTAGAGAGCGGAGGGGGAAATATAAGACTTTTTGAAATTTTTATGATTTGTCGTGTGATCGCAAGTGTTCAATTATAAGTATGCAAAATTTCAAGTTTCCAACTTAATTAGGGACTCAGTTAGAAAAAAATGCTTAAAATATACAAGTTAGAGCACAGAAGGGTAAATATAAGACATTTCCAAATTTTTATGATTTGTCATTTGATGTGAGGTGTTCAGCTATAAGTTTGCAAAATTTCAAGTCTCCAACATATATAGTTTCTGAGAACGGGCTCTGTGAGAGGCGGACACACAGACAGAGGAGTGAGACGAATAGGATTTCGTAAGATGAACGGAACCCTAAAAAGATTGTAAAATGCGGTATTCAACCCTGTATGCAAACGAAAAATCCACACTAAACATCCACTTAAATTTGGAAATTTAGTCATAATCAAAAACAAAATTATAATATCATATTTAATTACAAAAATTCAATGCACACAAAAATTAAAGCAACGCTCATGAAACAAAAGCAACGCTGCATCTTGCTATATTAATAGCATTTTTTATTTTTTATTTCGATTATATTTAAATATTGAGGATTTTGACGGTTCAAAACGGTAAAAACAAGGTAATGTAAAAAACTGTTTTGTAACTGTTAAAAACTAACCCTGAATAATGTTCCACATTTTATTAAGAATGGTGTAAATTTTGGGTAATATAATTTCAAATTTGTTGTATACCCCTTAAAAGTTATGTCATAAGTAGCTATCTCATCAAAATATTTCTATTATTTTGCAATTAGGCCTTAAGGTGTCTTTTTTTCCATTAGAAAACAAGAAAGGGGAAAGCCTTATAAGTATTAGAGTTTTAATACCTTCTAGAATGATTCTACAAGCGTAGTTATTAAACTTTACATTAATCTGGTTAAGATAACATATTGCTTATTCCATCGAATACGCATAAACAAATAAATGCAAATAAATATTATATGTTCAAATGATATTTTACTTTATTGTCGTTCATAGTATCATGTGTTATGTTATCTTCTAATAATACTAGATTTTCTCAATGTAAAAGTTTTTATAAATCTTGCGTTATTCAGTTGTTTTCTTTCAATTCATCCTGATTAACAAAATATTTGAAACGATATTAAATTTCATTTGAATCATTAGCTGCAAATTATACTAATTACATCCAGTTATCAAATTAAATATGATTTATAATTGATGATATTAATCTTTATTCATGAAATTAAAATTATTTTTACTATGTTTAAAATAAAAGATTTGGAACATTGTAATATCACTTTTCAACGTTTTTTTTTTTTTTTTTTTTTTTTTCTTTTTTTTAGGAAATGAAAATGAGATTTCAGAACTTTTACCGTTAAATTTTAAAAGGCCTATTATATTTCCATTAGAAAACAAAACATAGGGCGCAACTCATATTGAAATTTATTTTTATACTGTAGAAAAATACTGCTCAACGTTTAATAAGCAGAACGCATCTTAACTAGAGGCAAAGAATGAAAGGCCTATTATTCACATGACTGAAAGCTTGCATCAATGTTACCTTACTGTAGTAGTGGTATCACCACCAATGCGCCCACATTGGCACACATTTCATGCATAATAATACACGAGGCTCGTACGATACAGAAATCTCATGTAAAAACACTTTCAAAAGAAATCATAATTCATATTGAATTTAGCCTTACCTTTTAATGAGGGGTTACAGTCTATCTCAAAACTTTTGCAAAGATATGAACCGTGAACTGTGTACCACCTGCAATTAAAAAAGCATACAAACATTAATGCTTTTAAAGCAAAGCATCATTTTGAAATATGTTTTAATATTAATAAAGTAAATAACATGACACATTTGAAGAAATGCTAGAAGAACCTTTATCACACATTTACTGTAATGGTATACAGATAAGTGTGCCAGAAATATTTCTACGCCATGTTGAACCAATTCGTGTGCCAATATTTTCATTGAAGATAACTTATTGCTATGAAATGAAACAATATATATTTTCTTACCATGTATTAAAACAAGTTGGAAACTGCACGTCAAACGTGGCAAATGAACGTACTGTAACTAGTTTTATAAATATTTTTTGCACCGCATATTCTATAGAATGTATATTTTACTGCACTTCCTAAGTGCATATCAATTTCATTCTATTCGAAAGGCTGTAAGATCCTTAAAATGCACTTGAAATATTTTTTCCAGTTGGTCGTAATGTAACGAAAAACATTTGACTATCCCAGTAATTAAACTATACATCCGATTTTCATAAAATTTGAAATGATTAGACAAAATTTTGCAACAATTATACATTTAAAATTTCAGACAATTCGGTTGGGTAGTTTTTTCTCTATTATATGCGGACCGGATGGACAGACGGACGGACCGAACGACGACTATAGGTGCTACGTATTTATATAATTACGAACGCACCTGAAAAAGCACCCCGTGCTCCTTATCCCCCCCCACCACCACACACACACACACGCATGTATAATGTTTTCCATTTAGCGTTCATTGTGTAAAAATAACTCAAGATTTGATATTTTTTAATTAAAATTAACACTTTGTATAAACAAACACAATCAAGATTGGAAATTGTGAAATGACTCGATAAACGCCAAAAAACGCTTTGTGAATGTCTGCCAAAAAAGCCATTTCCTCGCAATCTGTGGCTCGCAACGTGTTAAATGAAGACATGGCGATTGCATGAACTCTGAATTTAAGATTCTTCTAGGATTTTTTATGAGTGTCATTATTGTGTAAAATGTTTAAGCAGCATAATCATGCAAAAATGCATATTCACAGAATACGAAATAAAAATAAATGAGTGCAGGTCTTTTAAAGCAAAGTTCAAAGGCTTTTCTATTGATACCAAAATTTTAGATGGATGCAACTCCGCATTGGTCCGTGACGCTTTTTTTCTAGATTTCTTTTTAATTAATATCTTGGCTAATTACGAACTTTTTTTCAAAAATCGTTATCAACAATCCTTTGATAATTCCGCGTCTATAAGTACTTCGAGGCCCTTCAACTCCACTACTGAGAGCCAACAAATAAACACAATCACAGGTGTACAGGAAAAATGCGATTTTCTCAAAAAATTAAGTGACCTAGGACTATCGTTATAGCTTTCCTGGAAGTTTTAAATGAACTCCTACTAACCAGAATTTTTTTCAGAATTTTAGTTTCAATAGATTCTGAAGTATGGGACAAGGGGATATTTTTGCAGTACATTTTCGACGATATCTGTGAAAATATAATACCTAATATTAAAACGCGTACATTTTAGAGTTCAACGTTACGAGACCTGTTATCACACGCGATCTATATTGAAAAAAAAATCTAATTAGCCCCTTGAATTTTTCATACAAATATTTGTGAATGGCTATTAATCTGTAAACATGTAAGTCAATAGCCTTTATAATTCTACCAAGTTTGAACTTTCCACGCTCAATAGTTTTCGAAAAAACGGCTGTGACAGACGGACAGACAAATGGATCTTAAAATGGCCCCATTTTTACTTTTTAAGTACGGAACCCTAATATTAAATTAAGCATACATTTTAGAAATGTTTTCTAGACTATAAAGAAAAAGAAAAGTGCCCAGATAAACTGGTGGCATTGAGCTAACAGACTATTCACACTAGTAATTGCATATTATGCTCTTATTTCAAAGAATAATGCCCCTCGAAATATAAAGAAATCGACAAAAAATCATTTAGCTAAATTAAGGGGGTATAGCTCCCCATTTCCCCCCTTTATGCTTAACCAATTAACCTCCAAATCTAATCAGGTGAACGCCTTATCAGAATAAACCGGTATGCCAAACTTGAAGCAAATTGGATAATTCGCCAGGAAAAAAAACCATTTATCTAAATTAAGTGGGGTGATTAGCCCCCGTCCCCCACCCTTTATACTTAAGCATTGAACCCCCAAAACTAATCAGGGAAGTGCACTATCAGAATGAACCTATATCCAAAATTTGAATCAAATCGGATATTTATATCAAGAGTTATCGCGTTACGTACATACAGAAGCTGCGGGCACATTAGCTCTCAGGCTTTAATAGCCTGTCAACTGAAAACAGATATTCTTCAGAAGGTGTACACAGAAACACAAAGTAACAAATATTAATTTTCTATAGATGTATTATAAAATAATACGAATGAATCCCACACCCGTAGGTCTAACATTAGCGAAGAGAATTTGAGATCTCGCTGACCAACACTTTTAATAACTTCCTTATAAACTTCGCATAACTTCCTTACAAACTTCTAGAGTTTGGGCTAAATATCTTCCAGATGTCACTCTTGTTTGTGAATTAAACATGAGAAACTTTGAGTAACTCCAAAGAAATTCGATCTCAGTTCTTCTAAAATTGAAAGCTTCGACGACGCTGGTAGAACATTTTATTATTTATTATAGAAAATACTGAAATTCGGAAGTTAGTTTTTGCCATTTTAAAGAGAAATATAAATATATACAGTTTTATTTTTAACTTTTAAAGTATTCGCATATAACAGCGCAAAAAACTACCAAGCGGGATGGTTTGAAATTTAATATATATAATCTTAGCAGAATTTTGTCGATCAAATCATTTGTCTTTTCAAATTTTATGAAATTCGAAACAAAACATAAAAGGGTATTAATAAAAGTTTTCTTCATTCTACTATCATTCTGTCATACGTAATTAATTCAATGATACCCTATGATATATAATGATTGTAGGTTACCATGGTTATTACGTTCTATTTAAGATGGAGTCATATTGTTTTCGTATTACGGAATTTTATATATCGTAGTGTAATTTATGCAAAATTATAATAATTAGCTGTACTTATTTTTAGAAAAAATTCTGAACACTTCTATTTTTCAACCGAAGCTCAAAACACTCTACGAGGAAGTTTCAGTTCTCTGGGTCAAAAGTTTCCATTTTTTATTTATTTTTTCATGTTTCATTTTTTTAATTGCGCAAGTCCGTAGATTGTTTCCCTAAAGTGGTTTTTTGACATTCAACTTCCTTACACTCTTTTTGTTCTCGTTAAAAGCAAAAAAATGGCTTTCTACAGAGTCGCAGTTTATTAGGGCTCAAAATGTTGTATAAAAATCATTCTCGAAACTATGTCTAATATGCATCTCGAAACACTGCCTAGTTTGCATCTCGAAACCATATCTAGTATGCATCTCGAAACCATGTCTAATATGCATCTCGAAACCCTGTCTAGTGTGCATCTCGAAACCATGTCTAGTATGCATCTCGAAACCATGTCTAGTATGCCTCTCGAAACCATGTCTAATGTGCATTTCGAAACGATGTCTAGTATGCATCTCGAAACCATGTCTAATTTGCATCTCGAAACCATGTCTAATTTGCATCTCGAAACCATGTCTAGTGTGCATCTCGAAACCATATCTAGTATGCATCTCGAAACCATGTCTAATATGCACCTCGAAACTCTGTCTAGTGTGTACATCTAAACCATATCTAGTATGCTTCTCGAAATCAAGTCTAGTATGCTTCTCCAAACTATGTCTTATGTGCATATCGAAACCATGTCTATTGTGTATTTTGAAATCATGTCTAATATGCATCTCGAAACCATGCCTAGTGTGCATCTCGGAACCATAGGTAGTGTGCATCTCGAAACCATGTCTAATATGCATCTCGAAACCCTGTCTGGTGTGCATCTTGAAACCATGTCTAGTATGCATCGCGAAACCATGTCTAGTATGAATCTCGAAACCATGTCTAGTATGCATCTCAAAACCTTGTCTAATGTGCATCTCGAAACCATGTCTAGTCTAATGTGCATCTCGAAACTATGTCTAGTATGCATCTCGAAACCATGTCTAGTATGCATCTCGAAACCATATCTGATATGCATCTCGAAATCATGTTTAATATGCATCTCGAAACCATGTCTAATATGCATCTTAAAACCATGTCTAATATGCATCTCGAAACGATACGCATCTCGAAACGATACGCATCTCGAAACCATGTCTAATATGCATCTCGAAACCATGTCTAATATGTATCTTAAAACCATGTCTAATATGCATCTCGAAACCATGTCAAATGAAAAAATCTCGAAATTGTCTCGAAACCATTTTTTAGAAACCATGTTTATGATACTTGGTGACTATTTTTCTCGAGGATTATTTGACCGATTCCCTTCTTTTTTTAAAATAAAGGTAATTGTTTTTTCTGGATCTTATACCACCAAAAATTGTAATTTTCATTGATTAAATATTTTTTCGAGTCATGTGAATTCGATCACGTGAATTTTAAGCCAAAGAAGTATAACTTTCCTTAATATAATACGCATTATAAATTAGAAAATAAAGTGAAACAAGAACGAAAAATCATGCGTTCAACATCGATTATGAAACACTTTCCAACACATTCAGAATACCGTAGCAAAACTTTGCAGCATAAAGAAGAGAAGTAATTAAAATTTGCAGTTTATTTAGGTGAAAGATGTCTAATTACAATTTAGAAAATGTATAACACATTTGAAAACATATTTTCTTGAATTAGCATCAATAGTCGGAAAATATCTGATTTTGGCGCAGATGTCATATACGCACCACATTGGCCCGATATTTTTCTGACGCCAATGTCATATACGCTTATGGTACTTAACTGGCGCCAAAGTGTCGTTATTTTGCTCGATATGCTAACTCGGATGTTGTTGTTTTATTAATAAATTGTTTATTTACATTTACTTTCTTTTTTTCAATTATATAAATTGTTTTGTTCTATAGTTATTAATTAAACTTGTTTCAATTTATTGTTATTCCCTTTTTTAAAATACATATCTAACTGATATTCGGAAACGAGGTTCGCCAAATTGGCGACCGAAAAAAATCGCGCCATAATGGTGCGTTATGATATCTGTGCCCTAATTTTTTTTTTTAATGCAACCCCTTATATTGCCTATATATTTGTATGTATGCCACATAGTGCGCTAAGTTTAATTAAAAGCATAGCACACTCGAAAATTCCCATTCAGTACTTTCCATCAATAAACGGAAATATACTTGAGATCTTTTGTGTAGCCCTGGATATGAACCATCAAATTTATGCACATCAAGTATTTCCAAAAGATAGTAACATTTTAAAACGCGTACTACAATTGAAAACGCACTTCCAGCAATTATTCTTTATAGACAAATTCAAAAGCGTGCCCCTGTAAATGAACAATAAATTATACGCACACCTTTTTCTACTGAAAGTGCTTTTAGTAAACCTCATTGATATACATATAAATAATATGTTTTAAATAGTGTAATATAAAATACACCTCAAATAATTTCCCCCCCATAGGACATAAGGTCGCGGGATTCTTTTCAGTGCACCCGTAAATGAACAGTAAATGCTACATACTTCATTTTCAATACCGAACATACCATAGTAAACCACAATAACATATATCAGATGCATGGCAACCTGACTATATTTAATGTGAGTTAGAGTTGAGACAGGCAGACAGACAGACAGACAAATGGAGTGCATAAACACTTTTCAAATATGTTGTATTAAAAATATCTTCTGTCAATTTTTCGCAGAAAACCAAATAGCATTACGGAAGTTTTTTAGAGCTACTGAATCAGTCGATGAGTTCTGTATTCATTGAAATTCTAAACTATTATTGAAATATTTTGGATTTATATATTTACTTCTAAACGTCAAAGGAATTTAGTAGCACTGATAATTTATTGTATAACATTTCCAAATGTCAAACGAACTTACGTTAATAAGTAATTGCTTAAAAGCTAAGTAAATTTTAAGGAATACAGTTAATGGATTAAATTGTTAGTCAAAATCACTTGAACTTAGCAATTACGATTGAAATTGAATTTGAATTTATCAGGAAGCTAGTATAGATTTAATTTGAAATCCGTGTTCTTTAAAATCCATTAGTGGAAACATCAAGAGAGCTACAGCTGATTATTATCGTTCAATACAGTGTTTTATACTTTTTCAATTTGCATTGTGTTTTACCTGAATTTGTGCTTGTATTGCATAAATGTTTAATGTAATTATATAGATGCACTTTAAAATATATACCGGGTGTCCCAAAAAGGACTGACTGATTTTAAAATTCAATAACTTGTAAACGGTGACAGATATTTAAAAAATTCTTGCAGGATGTTTACGCAAAAGGTCAAAAGTTTTTTTACAGTGATTTTCAATTTTAGTTCGAATTGCAAACAATAGATGGCGCTGCGATCAATAGACGCTAAATTCAGGCTCGATTTTTGGAACTTCATGGCCCGGATAATACATTTCCATCTCCTTTTTCCGCATGGAACAAGAAAAAGGACCAGAAATCGAGCCTGTATTTAGCGACTATTGCTTACAGCGCCATCTATTGTTTGTAATTCGAACTAAAATCGAAAATCACTGTAATAAAACTTTTAACCTTATACATAACCCTCCTGCAAGAATTTTTTTAATATCTGTCACCGTTTGCAAGTTATTGAATTTTAAAATCAGTCAGTCCTTTTTAGGACACCCGGTATATATATATTTTTAATGTTGTAGCTAGAGCAGTGGTTCCCAATTTGGGGTGTATGCCCCACAGGGTGGCAATATGACATTTCAAGGGGGCAATTTCAGATTTCTTATTAAAAAATTTATTGTCGTTATCTTCTTTTTTTCTAATGAAAGTAGTGCCGTAGTCTAAAACAAAAATAATAGATGAAAAAAAAAATTAAAATTAACTGGATAAAAATTAATTTCCAAAACGTTCCCATTTAAAAGTTCAAAATACACTGACACCGGAATAATTCGTTTTTGTTAGATATTTTAACACTTTTTTATATTAAAAAATCATAATTTCAAAAAAAAAAATCAAATATTTCCGAATTTAATATTATTTTAGTAAAACATACCTCATTTTTTTTTTAGTATTTATATTAAAAAAAAAAAAAAAAAGTCTAAAACAAAAATAATAGATGAAAAAAAAAATTAAAATTAACTGGATAAAAATTAATTTCCAAAACGTTCCCATTTAAAAGTTCAAAATACACTGACACCGGAATAATTCGTTTTTGTTAGATATTTTAACACTTTTTTATATTAAAAAATCATAATTTCAAAAAAAAAAATCAAATATTTCCGAATTTAATATTATTTTAGTAAAACATACCTCATTTTTTTTTTAGTATTTATATTAAAAAAAAAAAAAAAAAAAAAAAAAAAAAAAAAAAAAAAAAAAAAAAAAACTGATACATCTATTCGTAGCGCAATATGTCCCATAAAGGAGCTTTTATATATAAATTTTGTAGGGTATATCTAAAATTGACTATTTGGACATGTTTAATCTAAAAAATATTTTGGAATTATATAAATGAGCTACTACTTTTATGAAATTAATAAATCCCCATGCACATCACGAAAGGAAATGGGTAGAAATTAAACTTCTTTTGTCTCTTCTACGGACACAAGCACATATAAACGTACTTCATGACATAAGCATTTTAAAATTTTAAATCTGAGGAAACATGGTGGCCAAATAACAACAATTCGAAAGAGAATCCCGCTGTGAAAGTATGTTATGAGGGGAACGAAAAATATTTACTTAACCCTTAAATGCCTGATTTTTCAAAAATCATTGTAATAATGTTTTTCGGCTTTCATTTTTTAAATAAATCATGGGAAAAATATTTTTAAAAATCATATTCTGTTTTAAGTATAGTTTACGGCTAAAAAACAGTTTGTTACTAATCGGGAATACTGGTGTTTAATTGAAAAAATAATTTCCCTTGATAAAATTCTATAATATTAAACACACAAGAATTTTAGGAACTATAATAGGAAATAAATTTTACTTGCTCACTGCAGGTCAAAATAAGGTATTTCGCAAGCTTCCAAACGAAACAAAAAGAACAAGTAGCAACAATTGAAAAAATAAATCTATCTTTATTCTTAAACAGCACAAGTGTTGCCATCTACATGTTGAAAATTATTTTATAATCTTTTTAGAATGTATTTTATTGACAACATTAGACATTATAGCTTCAATATTATTCTAATAGTATTTTAGAGCCTAAATTGGGTATGTTGCCGAAAAGCAACACCAGGCATTTAAGGGTTAAAATGGATAAATGCACGAATCCGGAAATGTTACTTGTCAATTATGTTATCATACAGTCTCTGTGATAAACAGATTTACAAATATCACTCCTTAATGAGTACTAAAATGTATCAATTCTATCAGATGTAATACAGAATGTGAAAGAGATTTCATGAAATTTTACGAAGATAAAAATGCAGTGTATTTGTCACTTTTAAATTTGAAGTAAGTTGCCAAAAAACAATGAAACTTTCGTAGATATAAGTGCGAAGATCCATGGCTGAATTGCATTCATAGAAGTTATGTTAAAAACACACTTGTAATGAAAAATTACCATTTTGATAAATTAACACTAGAATCTCCTGAAATTTTACTCAAGTGTTATAAAAATATTTTTTTCATCGGATTTTTTATTAAAAACTATCGAACCTATTTATTTAACTTATTTCTCTGTGGTACATATTTAACTTAATTTAGAAAGATATTTCTGGTTCGAATTGAAGTATTTTTATTTGGCACTGGTCAAAATGACTGCTATGGCGGTTCTAGTGTTAATGAATGTGAAATCACTTATCAGAATTAATGCTATTTTCGGATCCTTTCGCAAAAATAGAAGTTTATTTTTTATTCAATAAGATGTATATGATATAGAGGAGCGGGAGGGGGGAGGGACATCATGATTTTAGAGATGCTTAGGTGGGGCGCGACCAAAAAAGGTTGGGAACCATTGAACTAGTTCTGAGAGTGTTCTTAATAGGTAACAGCATTTTAAAGTTTAAGGGGGCACAAGATCTTTTTAAAATCTCGACAATACGCAAAAAACTCCATTCAAAAATCTGCATTATTTCTTGAGTTATAATCATTTATAGACGGTGGGTGTAATTAAAGGTTCGTAAACATTGCAGCTTTAAAGCGCGTTTTCTCAGATTAGTAAATTTGGAGTTTGTGCGGACTGTTACTTTAAAACTATGTAAGCTACAGCTTTAAAAAATTAACAAAATAGGTGTTTGTTATATTCTATGTGCTAAAATAAAAAAAAATAAAAAAATCACTTTTTTTTGCAGTTGAAACGCTTGAAAACACTTTTAAATTTTTATATTTTTTTTCTTATCTTGTGCTAAAATTAAATTTTAAACAAACCTTTTTGTGTATATTTTGGATTTAAGTTAGAAATAGGTGTGATATGATTCTATTTCGTTCAAAATTTGTTTTCTATATGTGTAATTTAGACTTTTATTAATCGCCCAACACTGAAAGATTTTAATTAACGCATTCTGTAATACATTTTCTTACCGTTTTACCTAATTGAGCATATTCAACTATTGATTTAGGATCGCTTTTCTTCATTTTAAATTATCTGTGTTTCTCCATAACTCTTGTCGTTTCTTCTGTTATGTTCTTTGTCTGCTTTACTTGGCCCCACCAGTATCCGAGAGGTTATGCTCTCGAAGCTGGTAGACGGGAGGTGCTGGGTTCGATCCCAATCATGCCCGTCTGCCTAATCGTTCGGAGTTTTCGTGGTTTTCTTCGAACCTTGGTTTTCTAAGCGTAAATGCGGCTTAGGTTCCCTTAGAAAGAACCCGACGGAGGGCAATCTCCTCCCCTTTGGGCCTATGTCCCTCGTGCTGATAATTGGCCGTCATAAACGCAGATAAACACAGTCTGCTTTACTTGTGCTTCGCCGGCAATCTTCTTTGCAATATCTTGCAGAGTATTGGTAAGTTTTTTGTTCACTACTCTTGTTCGCTTCTTCTTTACGTTTCTGGAGATTTATGATATCGATTGATTTTTTTGAGTGTTACAAAAGCTTCATTCTTTCCACTTTAGTATTTAACAACAGTTTCCATCTAACCAACCTATGATCGCTTATCGTATTGAAGTTATTGAGAATGCTGCAATCCTGAATAAGTTGCCTTTTGTTTGTCAAGATGTAGTCGATTTCACTTGTTATAGTTTTTTCTTGAAAAATGAATTCATTATGTACATCTGTTCACATTCTGCAAACTCAATCAATCTGTTTCCTCTTTCATTACGCAACCCATATCCATTACTTCCTACTGATAACTCACCTTTCTTTTTTCCCTCAATTCTAGCATTCCAGTCTCCCATTATTAATTTTATGTAGCATTTTGCCTTTTGATGTATTGAAGCTACTTCTTCATGGAAATCCTCAATTTCTTCATCAGTATAGCTTATTGTTGGTGCAAAAACTTGGGTAATTTGTAGCTCGTATATTCTGGACATTTGTATTACTTAACCTTGCAACTCTATCTGATGCACTATCATGTTCTACGATGTGATTCTTCCACCTTTCATGAAACAAAAATTCTACACCGCTTGTATTTTCATCTTCTGTGCTCCTGTATTATAATACATGTCCGCTGGCAAGATAAATCTTCTCTTCTTCTTTTCTTCTTACTTCACATAATCCTAGGATGTCCCAGTTGATTCTTTCTAATTCTTCTTCATGTTCCTGTTAACGATTTTTCGAAGATGGGATCGTCCATTATATGTAGACAAGGTCATCAACTTATGGTAGCCAAGCCGATCCCGATGATTCTTAGCACCCTCTGTCTCCATGTCTTTCTGATCGCTGCCGTAAACACCACCGGGAATTAAGGGCCGTGATTTGTTTTGGGAATTCATGACGGATATATATATATTGAAAAAATCATTTTTGTATTCTGTTTATACTATATATTAAATAATTTTTCCAGATGCATAATATTAACACTTGTTTGATGGACAATTTAATATAAAATTTATTTTTCATTACGCTCTTTCTTTTACCACTTATTTTTAATATAATAACCTTGGTCTTATTTAATCGCATATTTCTAAAATAGAATACATTTTTATGAAAAGATGTTATTAAAACTCGTAGTTTAATGCCAAATCGGTCTTTTTCTTTTTCAAATAATTAATTTTTGCGCAGATTAATTTAATAATAGTCTCTTAATATTGCATTTTTCAGCCGATTCCAACAAATTCACATTAAAAACAAATTCATTTTCTTTTACAAAGATTCAAAGATGTCATTAGATAACAGAAATAAATTCCCATTTACCATATCTTTCTCATCAATTAGATAAAGCTTATCTTTATTAAAGGAAAATTATGCCTTCACACAACTGATAACAAGGCACCTAATTAGTCATTAAATTGTAATATGCCTGCAGGTAAATACTAAGCTAAAATAAACGCATCCTATATAAATATTCATATTAAATCTGATTAATCACGTAATTTTTCACTAATGATATGACAGGTTAATTAACTAGTTTTTAATAAATATGTTGTAATGATGAAAAATTCTAGAATAGCTTTCCTTCACTCCCCTCTGGCAAGACATTTTTTTATAATTTTGAGTTTTAATTCTAAAAGAGTATATATGCATGTGTTTCTTTATTTGTACAGTTTTATTTTAATTGTAGTACTATTCGTGAAATTTGAATTCAAACTTGTGAAAATGTTCTAGAGATTTTTACTTCTAGTTCACATACTATCGTTAAAATGTGCCTTCCAATATTTTGGATGTTTACGTGTGTTACGCAGGTTTTTTTAAGTTTAATGTGCACAAAACATTAGCATAAGTATTTATAAAGCAGGTAGGTAATAAATTATTACGATATAATTTTCTTTTTAAATACGTATATCATGGTATTATATTTTGGTTTCGTTTTACACGAATGGTAACAGTGTTTGTTATTATGCATTATATTGCATTTATGTCATTATGTGCAGCTATTTATTTTATGTTAAATAATACGATATATAATATTATGTTTATAGTGTTTAGAAGTGTCGTTGTAATTTTTATTGCGTTCTTCATAAGCAAATTACTTCTAATGGAATTTAATTCAAAGGTATTAAATTTATGTCATTAATATTTGCACACAAGAATAACGGTGTTATAATGATCAAAATTACACAATTGAAAACTATTTGATTGACAATAGAATCTTAAAAATTAATTTTTTTAAAGGGACTCAGTACCTGTCATTTTGATAAAAAATGAAAAAAAATGTCAAATTTCAGATTTTTCTTTTAAAATGTGTCTTAGTATTCTTACAACATTCTGTCCAAATTTAGGAACGATTGGATATGAAGGAGATATACCGAAGTCATAAAGATGAAATTTTATATCATTTATGTGTAAGTGAAATGTTTAAACTCATTGTACTCAGTTCGCATTTTTTTTTTTTTATATTTTCATTTTAATCGATATTCTAAGGCTTTTACAATTATTAAGAAAATTATCTGAAAAATTTTTAAAAAGTATCTTTAAACTATGTGCGTGAAAACTAAGTATTAGATTTTTGTTATGTTTATAACTTAAAAAAATAATTATGAACTTAAAAATATGCTATTTTGATACTAAACTCTCCTAGAAAAGAATATTACCCATTTATGCCTAGCGTCCCATTTTTGGGACGCTTCGACTTTTACTAAATTTGTATAATTTCTACTTCTTTATAACATGAAAATTGTATGAAATAATTATTTATAAATGTCTTTATCTGTTACCGAGGGATGGCAGCATAAGATGGATATTGATTTTCTTAAATGAATGGCTTTTTTCGGTGTTTATAGATTTTTCAATTTTCAAGATGGCAAAATGTAAAAATTGAGTTCATTTGTATTTTTTCTATCAAGGATCTAAATAAATAAGTCACAACCTTAGCTTTTAGACTTCTTTAGAATACGTATTTATTTTTTGTGAAATTGTATGTCCAAGTCTATTTTTTATGCATTTTTGTAACTTATAAAATATAGGGCACTAGGCACAAATGGGTACATATTTTTATTAGCAATTTAGGGGACAGTTATTTATGCAGTCGTTTTCAAGATGATAATGAATTATATTTTTTAAGCCTCAAATACAATTATTCGTAGTTTATTATTACTAATACTTATTATGTTATTAGTCTCTGTAAAGAAATAGGTATATTTTTTTAGTAGTTCATTAAAATACTAATCATAGTATATAACATACAATTTGAAAGCTTTATTTATATAAATTTAGACAAAACATACAATTATGCCTGTTATATTATTATGAATATTATGCATATTCCCGTATTTAGTATGCTTACTTTTTATCAAATAAACACAAAAATCTTGTAGCGTAATTTTATTTAGTATTTTTACAGTTCATTTTGCGACATTTTAAAGTGCTTTTAACAAAAAAATTGAGAAAACAAAAATCCAGGCACAAATATGTTAACTTTTAATTATTAAATATTAGAAATTATTTTCACCATTTATATTATCAAATATAAAAATATCAAATGTTAAAATATACTGTCTCATATCTTCAATAGTAAGTTGAATTTAAGCATTTTAGTTTTATCATATACTAGCGAACTTGCCTGGCGTTGCCCGGGTACGTCAAAAAACAGCAGGAATTACGGAAAAGATCTAAAAATCACAATAAGATATCGCGAAAAATTTTAAAATCGCTTCTCAAATTTTAAAAAGAGAAAAAAAATACATATTGTGTTCGAAGATTGCAACTTGATTCCTTTCACTAATGTGGAAAAATAGTAGCAAATCGCTAAAATACACTAAAAATCACATACAAAATTCCCGAAAAATTCGAAAATTGCTATACGAAATCCGAATAAACTTTATTGAAATGACAGCAGAATGTACTTCAGGTCAAAAATAGAATGTCAAAAAATTGCAGCAGATCGCGAAGAAACGTAAAAATCGCATTAAAAATCACAAAAAGTTCCAAAATCACGAAAGTGAAAATTTACTATAATTGGATAAAAATTTCAAAAGTTTCAAATCCAATTCCTTTGACCTGTGGCTCGTTTAAAATTTATGTTTGGGAAGCATGCTAAGCATTGTATCATGTTACTTTTATTCATAATTTAATTTACTTGTATTCCCTTAAATATAATTAATAGAATCCCTTAAGTTAATATTAGTTTATGTTGCATTAAAGTATCTCAATTTGTTGATTTTCTGTAAGCAAGTAAACCCTATTATTTTACAGTGGAAGTCTATGGGAATTTGGCGAAACATTAGAGACATCGCCAATTACTGGCCATGTTGGCGACAAACTTGGCGTTATTTGGCGACAGAACTAGATCCCCCCTACGGTAACTCCCCCTTATAGGTATGGCGATGCATTACATGCTGTTCAATAATCGCATGAAAAATTTGCTAAAAATTCAAAAATCGCTCTACGAATTCCGGATAAACTTTTTTGAAAAGAGAACAAAATTTACTATATTGGGGAAAAAGAAAGAATCCGTATTCTTTTTCCTATTGTGGAAAAATCGAATTAATATAATTCCTTAAGTTAATATTAGGGTTTGTTGCATTAAAATATCTCAGTTTGTTTATTTTCTGTAAGCAAGTAATCCATATTGGTTTACAGTAGAAGTATATGGGAATTTGGTGAAATATTAGAGATATCGCCAAGTTGGCGTCACTTTTGGCGACTCATTTTGGTCGCCAAATTTGGCGATATACCGCCAAGTTGGCGACAAACTTGGCGGCATTTGGCGACAGAACTATGTCCCTCTACGGTAACCTCCTTATAGGTATGGAAATGCATTAAAATGCTGTTCAATAATTGCATAAAAAATTCGCTAAAAATTCAAAAACCGCTGCAGGAATTCCGAATAAACTTTTTTGAAAAGAGAACAAAATTTACTATATTGGGTTAAAAGAAAGAAACCATATTCTTCTCACTTATATGGAAAGATCGCCTCGAAACTTAAAAAAGTGCTAAAAATCGCATAAAAAATTAAATAAAAAAATCTAATCAAAAAATCGAAAATCGGGCTTCAAGGTGCAAAACTTCATATATAAACGTATCTTCTCCCCAAATTTTGTAGCTCTACATGCAGTGGTCTCTTCAGAACACCGGCGACACACTCACTCACACACAAACTTCTTTCTTTATTATTATAGACTAGCGAACTTGCCCGGCGTTGCCCGGGTACGTCAAAAAACAGCAGGAATTACGAAAAAGATCTGAAAATCACGATAAGATATCGCGAAAAAATTTTAAATCGCTTCTCAAATTCTGAAAAGAGAAAAAAATATATATATTATGTTCGAAGATTGCAAGTTGATTCCTTTCATTAATGTGGAAAAAATAGTAGCAAATCGCTAAAATACACTAAAAATCACATACAAAATTCTCGAAGAATTCGAAAATTGCTTTACGAAATCCGAATAAACTTTATTGAAATGAGGGCAGAATGTTCTTTAGATCAAAAATGGAATATCAAAAAATTGCAGCAGATCGCGAAGAAACGTAAAAATCGCATTAAAAATCACAAAAAGTTCAAAAATCACGAAAGTCAAAATTTACTATAATTGGATAAAAATTTCAAATATAATTCCTTTGACCTGTGGGCTCTCTTAAAATTTATGTTTTGGAAATCATGCGAAGCATTAGATCATGTTACTTTTATTCGTAATTAATTTACTTGGACTCCCTTAAATATAATTAATATGATCCCTTAAGTTAATATTAGTTTTTGTTGCATTAAAATATCTCAATTTGCTGATTTTCTGTACGCAAGTAAACCCTATTGTTTTACAGTGGAAGTTTATCGGAACTTGGCGTAAAATTAGAGATATCGCCAAGTTGGCGTCACTTTTGGCGACTCATTTTGGTCGCCAAATTTGGCGATATATTGCCAATTTGGCGGCAAACTTGGCGTTATTTGGCTATAGAACTGGATCCCCCTACGGTAACCCCCCTTATAGGTATGGACATGCATTACATGCTGTTCAGTAATCGCATTTAAAAAATCGCTAAAAATTCAAAAATCCGCTGTACGAATTCCGGATAAACTTTTTTGAAAAGAGAACAAAATTTACTATATTGGGTGAAAAGAAAGAAACCGCATTCTTTTTCCTAATTTGGAAAAATCGAATTAATATAATCCCTTAAGTTAATATTAGTTTTTGTTGCATTAAAATATCTCAATTTGTTAATTTTCTGTAAGAAAGTAATCCATATTGTTTACAATGGAAGTCTATGAGAATTTGGCGAAATATTAGAGATATCGCCAAGTTGGCGTCACTTTTGGCGACTCATTTTGGTCGCCAAATTTGGCGATATACCGCCAAGTTGGCGACAAACTTGGCTGCATTTGGCGACAGAACTATGTCCCTCTACGGTAACTTCCTTATAGGTATGGAATAGCATTAAATGCTGTTCAATAATTGCATAAAAAATTCGCTAAAAATTTAAAAATCTCTGGACGAATTCCGAATACACTTTTTTGAAAAGAGAACAAAATTTACTATATTGGGTTAAAACAAAGAAACCATATTCTTCTCACTTATGTGGAAAAATCGCCTCGAAACATAAAAAAGCGATAAAAATCGCAAAAAAAATTAAATTAAAAAATCTAATCAAAAAATCGAAAATCGAGCTTCGAGGTGCAAAACTTCATATATAGACGTACCTTTTCCCCAAATTTTGTAGCTCTACGTCTCTTCAGAACACCGTCGACATACTCACTCACTCACTCACACACAAACTTCTTTTTTTATTATTACTAGGGGATCGTACCCGGGCTTCCCGGGTTAAAGAATATAGATGAAAACATTTTTTTTTTTTTTTTTTTTTTTTTTTTTGTAATTGAAAATTAATAATTTTTTTATATGCAATAAATTTTTTTGATTGCTCACTTACATTAAAAAAGCATTTTTCATATGAAAAATACGAATTATACAATCAAATAGTGTTTTGAAATTTATCAAAAGGATATTTTCTTATTAGCCGCATGCTAAGAGTTATTTGACCAAGATTTTGCTACTTTTGGCATCCTTTTATGTTCTTATAATTTCAGGTCTTATACATGTCTGTTAAATATCTGTTTTATTTATATTATTTTATTTAATTTTTCATAGGAATGTTTTTTTTTAATGGCTATTAGCCGTAAGAAAATGATGAACTCTTTATTTTGTTTTAAGGGCAAACGGATTAATCTTTCGTAATCGAAGTCCGCGCGATATAGATCAATTAAAAAATATTTCGTGCTTTATAATTGTTTTTAAAGCCATACACAATCAGTAAACTGAGATGAACTTTGCAAACAAATTCCATTTGAAAAAAAAAATCCTATTTGGTGATCTAAAAATTTAAATTGTACGATCACAAATATGTTAGATTTGTGTTTTTTCAATATTATTCTTTTATTTGTTTATAAAAGAAGTATTAATTTCGTTAATTTGTCTCTCACAAATATGTTAGATTGGTGGGTTTTTTAATATTATTCTTTTATTTCTTTATAAAGGAAGTGTTAATTTCGTTATGCAAAAATAGTAAAACAAATGCTGAAAAATGTTTGTTGCTTTATGAGCAAAATGTTTATTATTATTATGTATGGAAACCGGCACGTGATAAGATAAACTTTTTAAAAAATCATGCTTAAAAATTATTTTATAAAATATAATACATCAGTCAATTAAGATACAGTTTTTAAACAAATTGCATTTGAAAGTAAATTTTTTCCCTATGCGACAAAAATTAAAAATGTACAACGGTTAGAAGATTAGAAAATTGCAGTAGCGAAAATTTCAAGACCGAAATTTGATCGTGAAGTGTTTCCATTCGCAAAATAACATCAGCGTTATGCACATATACGTTTGTTCTTTATAATATAGATACTTAATCAGTAAAATATAATAAACATCAGTTATTACGACGTGGTTATCAATTGAGGCTCTTATGCTTGGTATTCCGGAATGAAAAACAACAATTTTCACCTTCTCAAAATTTGCATACGCACTTCTGATATCTATATTCATCATTTTTAAAAAAATTTCAGTTTGCTTGATCATTTAGAAATCATTTTAACTCAAAACTTCAAGTCACGATTGTCAGCAACATCTTTTATGTGAACAGACGCACTCTTTACTTGAGATTCTAATCTCAATTCTGGAGAGTAAAGAATTTCCTTAATTTATGTTTTTTAGACTCATTTGTGTTAAAATGTTTAGTTTTATCTAAAAAATGATCGTTTTTTAAAAATAGGACTTATTTTCCCCTGAAATAAGCATTTCGCCTAGTGTCTGAAACTTAGTATCAGTACACATGCAGAAGGAAAAACAATATAGAAAATGTATGAAAAAAATGAGTGTTTTCAAAAGCAGTATGCCATTTTCCGTTAATATGCCCCTAATGGAATTTTGCGACACTAAACCCTATACAACAATTTTTATCAACAATTTTGAATTTTGAACAGAAAATAGCAGGAATAAAGATAAAAATACCTCATTATTTCTCTCTTGTCTGCAATAATGAAAGCTAACTAATTTTCACCATTTTAAAGAAATTTCATAAAATGCTTTTAAAATTAAAATATAAAAGTGGGGATATTAAAAAGAGAAAAAGAAACAACCTAGTGCGACCATATCTACAAATAAACAGCTTTAAGTTAAAAATATATATACATATATTAGTAAAATTTGTTCAGCAGAAAGATCAGGGCGGATGACTGAAAAATACATTTGTGTTTTAAATATATAGATTATATAAAATTAGGGAAAATTAACATTGCGTTTTATCAGTGTGCGATTTCGATTACATTATTTTCAAAAGTGAAGCATTTTCACCTGGGAAGAATTTGAAAGCAGCTGGGCTGTAAAAATGACGCACTTCTACAAAACATAATTCAGGTTTAAGAATTAAAATACACGCTTTTTTATAAAATGACGTCATTTGCATCCGCTAACGCAATCCACTTTTACAATCCCAGTCTTAAACTTCGTCTATAGAAAAGTATGCATAGGACGTCATTATCACGTAATAACAGACAATATTCTTGACGTAGGCCCATATTTTAATTTCAACTTTTCTTTTCAGGTTTTATAAGAAAATGGCAACAAAAGATATTGTATCTCTTATTTTTGACAATTTTCCGTTTACTTTCAACGACTTTCAATACAAATGGGGTACTTTTGTTGCCACGATAAGAAAAATGGCATTAAAAACTACAAAAAAAATTAATATCTCAAAAGTAAATTGAGATACAGCTTTCAAACAAATTGCATTTAAAAGAGCATTTTTTTCCTTATACGGCGGTGTAAAAATTTAAAATGTGCGATGTTTAGAAGTTTAAAAATTTGCAGTAGAGAAAATTGCAAAACCAAAATTTTATTTCAAATTTCAAAGTGTTGCCATTCGCAAAATGACGTATGCGTTACGCACAGATATGTTTGTCCTTTATAATATAGATAGATAATATAACAGCTGATAACGCTTTCATCCATTTTTGAGAAAAATGTATCATAACACGTTCTTGCACTCAATTTACACATGCAGAAATAAAAGCTGCTTGTTTTCTTACTTCATTTGTGGAGAATGAAAAAATCTTTAAATAATAACAGATATAACTCTCTAAATATTTATAAAACAGGTAAATTAAACAGTTTATTTACCCAAATTAATTGATTTTTTGTTATTAAGTTACAAATAATGTATATTATTACATCAAAAAATAATTTTTACTTGCAACGGTGTCCGCCATTAGATAAAATATTCCTTATCGCATTTATAAAAAAATAAAAATTTGTTAAATATCTTAGTGGTTGTCATGAAAGCATGATATCAATTGTTTTGCATGTTTTATACCTATTATGATAGAAGATGTAAAATCTCTTAAAAAATTAAAATACACATAAAATAGTAATAATAAAACGCGTAAACAAGAACATATCATTACATAAAACTTTGATCTTGAGTAGTTATATCCAAAAAAGACTAAGTTTAATCAATGGCAATGGCAATAATGGCGAATGAACAATATTTGGTGATATATAACCAGCAACCGTTCAACGGAAAAGCAACGATTATGATTATTAAAGAAGGATTATGCTCGCATGGAGCCAGTAACAATTCATCTAATCGGTTACAAAAAATCGCAATCTGCTTTCAGATCATTTTATACAACGGTAAAAAAAAGCAGATATATATATATACTAGATTGGATTTGATAGCCTAAGAGGGACTGCTTACACCAGAAACCTAGTCTGTAGAGTATAGTGTCCTTCCTGGTCCCCTTTATTAAGGTTTTAAAAAGTGTTGCAATGTCCAGCCGCAGCTGCACTCGCCGCTAAACTCAACAAGCACTGTAAAAAAAACGACATTTTTACAGTACAAAGTACTGTTCATCTCGTGCACAAACTGGATCACAGTGAATGTGCTGTATCTTTCTTTTGGTTTCCTGACTATATTAACATGAAAAATACAGTAGTAGCGTAAAATTAACAATTGCTGGCAATTTGGACGCCAGCAGTTTGTGCTGTCCTGTTTTTGCGTCCAAATTGCCAGCACATTGTGCTGTTAATTTTACGCAACTACTCTATTTTCCATGTTAATATACTCAGGAAACCAAAGAAAGATACAGCACATTCATTGGGATCGAGTATGTTCTGGCAAATTTACAGTGGTTTTTTTCTACAGTGAGGGGCTTTGAAAATAAGTTGTCTTAAAAGATAAATAATAATTAAAAACTATGGTCAAAGACCAAATCGCCTATGGGGCGGCCCGTCCAAGGAAGAACCCTCAACGTGACAGACGGCAGTGACTGAGAAGTTCTGAGGTGGAAATTGCAGATGACGACAACTAGGAAAGGTGTGATAGACCTCTCAGAAAA
This sequence comes from Maratus speciosus, assembly GCA_963932465.1. Taxonomy (NCBI): domain Eukaryota; kingdom Metazoa; phylum Arthropoda; class Arachnida; order Araneae; family Salticidae; genus Maratus; species Maratus speciosus. The sequence goes on along the minus strand of OZ010794.1, from coordinate 417,927,510 downwards.
AAGATATATTTTAAGTAACTTTCTGTTAAAGGTTTCTATTTAGGCTATTATGAAGCCGTTCTTTGGGACGGATGGCAGGTTTCTTAACCCTCTAGTGCAATACTTTTTTTTTTTTATTATTTAAAAAAATATATTTGCTTCCTTGCCAGCCATAAATTACATGAAAAATATTGAAAAAAATTTCACTCTTATATTTTTTAGTATTTTGAAGTTTTTTAAATTGTTGCCAAATAGCAACACTTATATTAACACAAATTAACACAATTTTTTTAACTTTGCCAACTAGCAACACTGTGCTGTTTTATTGCAACTATTTTTTGTAAATTATAAGATTTTAAATGCATGTAATACTTTACATACACTTAGAAAAATAAAATTATATATATATATGCATATACGTATATATATATATATATATATATATATAACCATTAATTAAACATTACTGACCACCATCAATAATTGTTGCTTTGAAATTATTTAAATTTTCCGTATAGATTAATTGGGTATGGTAGTAGAATATATTGTAATCATTCTATTAACATTTGTATTTATTTAATATTTATATGAATAATGAAATATAATATGGTATTTTTATATTAGGATTTGTTGTGATATAGCAGTTGGTATATTATGAATGAATTAACTTATAATAGCATAATCTTATGACAATTTGTTCATATTATAGTTTCAAGTTAATATCATAGATGGCAGCACTAAAATTTAAATTGGATTCTGTCTGATGCTTCGAATAGAGTAATAATATCAAAAAGATGGCATGTAATAATATTATTCATTAATTGTTGTCTATCAACAAAATAATAATGATACAAATTATAGTTCTAAGATATTAAGTGAACATATAAAGTTAGATGCTAAAATAGAATCATTTTAAATTTATAAATGAATAAGAAGATATGCTGTACTAATATAGAACACAATAGAAGTATTGTAAAACATATAATTAAATAAATACAAAATAAAATGTGGAAAAGCATCCATATTTATTCTGTATTTTAAACCAATTGAAATCATTTAAAATTTAAAAACCAAAATGGGCTTATAAAGTGTAATATCACATGTAAAATGCAATGAAAAAATCATAGGCTAATAAAATATACTCCATAAATATACGGGCAATGCAGCAGAATAGAATAGAATTTTAAATCAATAATATTTATCAAAGTTATGAATGGTAACCAACAGAACATTTAGAGGTACCATTACTTAATACATTTTACTCTACAGTAAACTATACAGCCCAGAACTTTACACCGTTGTTTTTTATGTAAGTGTTGTGGCCAGTGATCAATTTTATCCTTTTGACATCTTTAGAAGCTTCATAAAGCTGAAAACAATGGACTACTAAGTTTTTACTATAAAATTTTAATCATTGGCTTTTTTTATGATGTAACTGGTTCCTTCAGGGGGGCATGGACATGGAAGCACAAGGGAAGGAGAATAGAGCCCCTTTAAATCTGAAAAAGAAATATTTTGGCCATTTTTTATCATTTGGCTCCCGTTTAACAAAAAACATATAATCTGCCATTAGGGGAGGCCCTAAAATCGGGAGTCCCGGGACAGCCGCCCGCATGCCCCTGATTACGTCAGGCTCTGGTTTTACAGTAAGTTGAGAAGATTTTGTATTTAATAAGAGTCTTTTATCGAGTTATGATGACATCTACTTATATATAATATCCAAACGAAAATTTCGTTCCGAGCCTCTATATTTCGAGTTCTACTGCATGGATTTTGACGGAACATTTACAGTTATATAGGTATCGTTTTAGGGTAGGTTTAGCTATAACACATCGTAGATTAGTTATTAAAGTTTTAAAGTTACTAAAGTTTTGCTAGGAAACTAGGATTCCTAGAACTTTTTATATAACGGCAACAGCAATACTGCCTGTAACAGACGCTGTTACAGGAATTTTTGTTGTTGCCGTTACACAAAAAGTTCTAGGAATCCCAGTTTCCTAGAAAAACTTTAGTAACTTTACAGATTTTTTTTTCTTTACAGTGCAGTGGAATTATAACTTACTAATTTATTTTCCAGTCGCTTTATTAATATATTAATACTTCTGATTACATGACAACTCGGGAATGCGGAATTTGTCCGCTATTCTGCAATTCGGAAGTCCAATTCGCAATTACGCTATTCAGACATAAAAATGAACAAACATATACAGATGTTGGGAAACAAAAAGTGTCCACTAAATAGAGGTGTCCGTTATTCGGGAGGGTACGTTATGAGGTTTTACTGTATAGCAGTAATGTACATAGTGAAAATCAAAATCTATTTCTTTTACAAATATATGTTATTACATCTCGGCGAAATAAATACTCATTTATACCATCTCTCTCATGAGATTTATAAAGATTATGCTTATTAAAGGGGGATTATGTTTTATGATACCGGTAACAAGACATCTAATCAGTTTCATCAACTCATAATTTAGCTTCAGGTCATTTTATTCAAAGCTAATTTAAATACAATATGTATAAATATTTATATTAAACATTATAAATCCCATGATGTCTGACTAGCGATATGTTTTTACATAATTAACCGGATTATAATAAATATGCATCGTTACAAAGAATTTTATAACATGAAGTTTTTTAAAAAAGATATAAAACTTATACAATAAAAGTCATTCTTAAAGAAAACTGAATAAAACGTAAAAATTGCTTTTTAATGAGGACTTAGTTATAACACATTTCTTTACAGAATTCATTGCTTTAACACCTTTTTGAGAGATCTAAAATTTCTTAAAATAAATGATTAAATGACGCTTAAAGTACTATTTAAAAAGTGAAATTCATATTTTATTAGTTAGAAATTAGTTTGAATGTGAAAGGGCAAATTTGGAGCTGTAGAAGTAGAGCTCACCGCAGCGAGTAAAAGTAATGAAAAATTTAAGCACGTTTCTCTGTTGTTTTTTGTAGAGTATTTTAAAAACCGACGGACACTATACCTCCGACAATTTTCAAGAAAACAATTTGATATTTTCAAAATTAATCATCAGCTATATTTTCGTGAAATAACTAGGTTTTTTTTTCTTCGAAATATTGATATCTCCCTTTTCCGTATAAATTTAAGAGACGAATGTCTTGGTTGACAATTACCACTTAACTTTAAATTAATGCCATTTCACTAAAAATGTATATATATATTTTTAATAGACGTGTATTTCACTAGCTTTTGATCTAAAATATATATAGGGTAAATTCACAGTAGTCGGCCACCCCCCAGTAGTCGGCCACTTTGAGATAAAATACGTTATGAATTGCATATTTTTGATTTCAAATGAAATATTACAATCCCCTATATGTAGCCAACCTTTATACGTCATAAGCCATCAGCAAAGAATTGAGGGTATTTTTATTGCGTTAGTAATCAGCCATTTTTTATTTGGTTGCCGTCAAATAACCGTTTTTGCTATTTTTTTGTTAACCGATGACAAAATTTTTAAAAGACTAGTTTTAATTTATTTTTTATTATTTTCTAAAATTAGAAGACTCTACTATTAAAAAGTTTAATAAACTAATGTTTTTCAGTATCAAAATTCAATAAGTGTGTTTGTATTAATTAATTTTAATGTGGCCGACTATTGGGTATTATATTTACTTACATGTTCAGTAATCGGCCACCACGGTTGACAACTGGCTAAAAGGCTATTTCACCTTTTTGAGTCTACTTTTAATAATTTGATTTTTTTCGTAATTTGATTATCGCAATTTGAGATTTATATAACCTTTTACTTGGATTTTATTTTATGTACACTATATATAAGGTGTTCTGGGGTAATAACGCCACGTTAAGATTCTACCAATTTTTGCGGCTTAGTTTTAGATTTTTTTTCCCCAAACAAATATAGGATTTGATACAGTAACCTATTGATTATGTATACAAGAAAGAATAATTTAGCAGATAGCTATTCATAAAATATAGTGGCATGATTTCTTGACCAATGCTATTAAGCGTTATTACCCACCTGTTGTGTAATAAAATAGCGTCTAAATCGCGGTCCTCAAAACGGCTCTTATCACAAATGCGCCCAAGAAATTCCCTTGCACTTTGCCCTGGCTCATACGATGTCATTATTATTTATTTTAGTGTTGCATTTTTAGACTTCATAGTGTTGTCTTCATAGTGTTTAGACGTCATAAAAAATGAGAACAAGTAAAAAAATAATTAAAAAAATTAAAAAAACCCGATTGCTTAAAAAGCGAACTAATTAATTATTTCCCATCTATGTGAAACTATTTTTATATTACTTACCTATTTTTTTTTTATTTACTTGTATGGATGACTTTTAAGTTGTGTTTAATTATTAGTTCCTATCTATAAACACTGTTTTGATGAGGTCTATAGATGTCTATGATAGTTAGAGTTGCAGTCAAGCTAGAGATCCTACCTATACGACTTCCAGGTTGTGTCATATTTAAACGGAGCTTCTGACTGTAAAATAGTCAATAAAACATCGTCTTCATTTTGAAAGACCTATCCAATGATATGCCATTCAATAGGGTGCGAAAAAAAATTTTCGTCTCTATCGCCATTTTTTATTTTACGGGCGCCATTTTGAATTGATAAAATCAATACCTAGCCTATAACCATCGGACGGTTAAGACGAATCGATAGAGACCTCAGTCATTAAAATCCGTCCAGCCGTTGGGATGTTTCGAGGGTATATAAAGAAATCCACATACCCAGATATTCGTGAAACACATAACCCTTCTTGGCAGTTGGGTAAAAAGAGTTATAAATATCATTCATGCACAAGTTAAATGAAATTGATTTGCACTCATAAGTTCGTCAGTGACTGCAACGTTCACGAATTTCGTTCGTTTGTGATCAAGGATTTCGCGAATTTAGTACGTTTTTGAGACTGCTGCATCCAGTGAATTTTTTTCTTGTTTTTATGAGTGCTATGCGCTCATTCGTTAGTTAGTGTTTGTGGCGTTAACGAATTTCGTTCGCTTGAGATCGCGGCTTTCGCGAATTACCGCTTTTTTGAGGCAGCTGCACGACGAGGTTATTGCACTCAGAGATGTTTTTTTTCGGTTTTCAAGAGTGCTATGCGCTCATACGCTCGTAACTGATTGCGGCGTTAACGAATTTCATTCGTTTCTGATTGCGGCTTTCGCGAATTTAGTGCGTCTTCGAGACTGCTGCACGACGAGTTTGCTGCATCCAGTGATGTTTTTTTTCGGTTATCATGAGCGCTATGCGCTCATACGTTCGTTGATGATTACGGCGTTAACGAATTTCGTTCGTTCGTGATCGTGGCTTTCGCGAATAATTGCGTTTTATAGACTGTTGCTCGACGAGGTTGCTGCATCCAGTGATTTTTTTTTTATTTTCATGAGCGCTACGCTCTCATACGTTCGTAACTTATCGCGGCGTTAACGAATTTCGTTCGTTTGCGGCTTTCGCGAATTTAGTGCCTTTTTGAGACTGCTACACGACGAGGTTGCTGCATCCAGTATTTTTTTTTTTCGGTTTTGATGAGCACTTTGCGCTCATACGTTCGTTACTGATTGCGGTGGTAACGAATTTCGTTCGTTCGTGATCGTGGCTTTCGCGAATTACTGCGTTTTAAATGCTGCTGCACGACGAGTTTGCTGCACCCAGTGATGTTTTTTTTCGGTTTTCATGAACGCTATGCATTCATACGTTCGTTATTGATCTCGACGTTAACGAATTTCGTTCGTTCGTGATCGTGACTTTCGCGAATTACTGCGTTTTAGAGACTGCTGCACGACGAGGTTGCTGCACCCAGTGATTTTTCTTCTGTTTTCATGAGCGCTATTAGCTCATACGTTCGTTAATGATTACGGCTTTAACGAATTTCGTTCGTTTGTGATTGCGGCTTTCGCGAATTACTGCGTTTTAGAGACTGCTGCACGACGAGGTTTCGCACCCAGTGATTTTTTTTTCGGTTTTCATGAACACTATGGATTCATACGTTGTTACGGATTGCGGCGTTAACGAATTTCGTTCGTTCTTGATCGTGGCTTTCGCGAATTACTACGTTTTAGAGACTGCTGCACGACGAGATTGCTGCACCCAGTGATTTTTTTTCGGTTTTCATGAGCGCTATTAGCTCATACGTCCGTTACTGATTACGGCGTTAACGAATTTTGTTCGTTTGTGATTGCGGCTTTCGCGAATTACTGCGTTTTAGAAACTGCTGCACGACGAAGTTTCTGCACTCAGTGATGTTTTTTTGTCTGTTTTCATGAGCACTGTGCGTTCATACGTTCATTACTGATTGCGGAGTTAATGAATTTCGTTCGTTCTTTATCGTGGCTTTCGCTAATTACTGCGTTTTAGAGATTGCTGCAAGACGAGGCTACTGCACCCAGTGATTTTTTTTTTTTGTTTTCATCAGTGCTATTAGCTCATACGTTTTTTACTGATTGCGGCGTTAACGAATTTCGTTCGTTCGTGATCGTGACTTTCGAAAATTACTGCGCTTTAGAGACTGCTGCACAAGTTTGCTGCATCCAGTGATGTTTTTCTTCGGTCTTCATGAGCGCTATGCGTTCATACGTTCGTTACTGATTGCGGCGTTAACGAATTTCGTTCGTTTATGATCGCGGATTTCGCGAATTTAGGGCGTTTTTAAGACTGCTGCACGATGAAGTTGCTGCATCCAGTGATTAGTTTTAGTTTTGATGAACGCTATGCGCCAATGCATAAAAAAAAAGATAGCAAAAAACAAGAATTTTTTTTACAAAATCGCATAATTATATCAAAACGACTGTTACTATAAAATCACAAATCTATAATAATAAGATAACTACCCAAATAACAATGATAACAAACGATTGCTTTGTCACATGTGTTTAAAATATCGAATAGGGGAAAACAACTGAACAAGAAACCATATTTTCCCTTAAATAAGAATTGGCGCCTCATTCTGCTCATATTGTTCAAAGATACTACGAGACAGACTGTAATATTTGTAATGTACTATTCGAGATATGCAACTTATTAAAATTACATTTCGAAACTCGATTACGAGTTAGTAACACGAAAATGAAGAATTGGCGCCGCGTTCTGCAAATATCTAACCACGAAATCCCAAGATAAACTGAAATATTTGCATTGTACTAGTCGAGACGTATTAAAATATCATCCCGAAACTCGGCGACATGATAGTAACGCTAAAATGACGATTTGGCGCTCCCTACTGCTGATATCACAATAAGATATGCATCGACAGATCAGTCCTTCATGTTCTGTTAATAATCTTGTCCTACATCATAATTTCATTTTGAAACAGGATGACGTAATAATTTTTTCTCTGCCCGCAGCCTAGTCTACAACGGTTAAACAAAAAATTTGAAAGGCCCACTACTAGATAATTTGGTACTTTTAACTTTACTTTCCATATGAAACAAGAATGAAAAATCTTGCATGAAGAATAGATTATAAAATCATTTCCCATGACTTGCAGAATTCTTCAACGAAATTGAGCTGCTTTATACCGTAAAAAAAGTAAACATTTTAGAAAAGGCATAATACTTTTGAAAACCAGATTACGGTCCCTAACCGAAAAAGTAGTTCAATTCTTTTGCGCAGTCCTGTATTTAATCTAAAGATTTGTATATCATTCTATACATAGTATGATAAAACTTAGTATAGTAAGAAAATGCATAACAGGGTGAAAATTTATCTTCAGCAATTTCTACCCCTATACGGAAACATACTTGAATTATTTTGTACAGCCCTGTATCTTACCAATAGAACTTTATATGGCGTACATATTAAGCTAAAATTTAATTAAGGCTAAAACGTGGTTAAAACTACTGAAATGATACTTCCACACATTATTATCCCTGGGAGGTCATGTATTCAGTTCTTTGCGTAGCCCAGTATATGTTTTATTTATATTATACAAACATCTCTTAGTATACTAAATATAGTTCAGCTTGAAAGAGCATAAAAGCCTCTTTTAAGCCATTCACCCTGATACTCCACAAAGCTTACAAACTCTTTTGTGTAGCCTTGTATATGATCTATATCAGTTATACACACCTCATTGTAAGTTAAGGTTTAATTAAACTTAAAAACGCATGTCATAAACAAAATCACACTTACAGCAATTATCGCTAATAGAAAGATACAGTACTGTATTCGAATTTTTTGTGTTTCCCTGTAAATGAACGATAAATGCTATGCATATCATGTTATACAACGAGTATTTTGTAGTAAGCCTCAGTAATGTTGTATATCAATTTCATTCTATTTGATGTAGTATAAGAGAAATAAAATTCGCTGCAAACTGCTTATCCCCTGACACTATTATGTAAAGGAATTCTTTTGCGGGGCCCTATAAATGAATAATAAGTTTTTTGGGCTCCATATTGTCTAGAATGCGTAGTTAAATGCACTTCATAAATGCATATCAATTTCATTATATTTTAAATGGCCAACATCATTAAAATAAACTTGAAGCAATTTTTCTCATTGAGCGTAATGCATCGGGATAATTTTGACTGTCCCTGTAGATGAACTATAAATTCTACACATTTTATTTTCAATAGCGATCGTGCTATTATTAACGTCAAAAACATACAAAAATTTCAAGGAGATTCGAGTATATTTGCGAGTGTTAGAACTCGGACAGACTGAAGACAATCCAAATTCGCAAACACTTTTAAACTATGTTGGAAAGTGTTAAATACTATTATAATATTTTAAATTATTACAGCAACATTATAAGAAAAGAATAAATTAACACATTTTATCATTAAAATGTTGTTCTGTTTATAAAAGTTATACTTTAAGTTATTTAAATAACAAAGCTTTTAAGTGGCCGACTACTGGTCCAGTGATGGCCGAACACTAGAATTGAGTGGCCGACTACTAGACCTTTGCTACTTTTAAGTTTAACTTTTTATAAATAAAAACTATAATCAGTTTTTTTTTTAAAAAAACAATTGCTGAAACAGTAAAAGAAAAGTGTACATTAACATGTGTCACTGTTAAAAATGTTGTATTGTTTTTTAAAATTACGCTTTGAGCTATATACTTAAAGAGAGCGCTTAGGTGGCCGACTATTGGTGCTTTTACCCTGTATATTGTTACACTTCCAATTTAGGACAAGTTCCGAAAATGAAAATATTCACATACAATAACTGTATGCAAAATCGAAAAAAAAAAAGGACCTAATTATAAATATACGACTGCAAAAGATCGTTTAAAAATATTGAAATGCCAACGAGAAATTTGAAAATAACGCTGCTAGTGACGTTAGCTTCCGAGTGTGAGTAGCATGGACTCTAAAGATGTCAGATCTGAAAACAAAGATGGAAGAGCTGCACTTGCTATATTTGTTTACTGTAGATTATGTACAAAATTTTAATCAAATACGGGACCTCTCGCACTCGCCTTGTTAGATTACAATACAAATATTTGATGTTATAAATTAAAGAGAGTATGCTTACGAATTTTCATAGTAAATTAAAAATACAGTAAAACCTCCATAACGTAGTACACTCCCAAATAACGGACACCTCTATTTAGCGGGCATTTTTTTTCGATTGGCAACATCTATATCCCTTTAAGCCCTGACCCGCACAATTGTGCGGGTGATACTAAAGTAAAAGAGAACGACTATTTCAAATTTTTGTGAGATTTAAAACCAAATCTGCATATTTATATGAGTTAATTGGCTTCAGATGTTTTGATAAGACACAACTATGGGGCACCAACTACAATGCAGGGTTAGATCTTCTGCTTTTAAAAGGACTATATCATCTGACGGCAATAGACAAAAAGAATGTATTGTCGTAATTTCTTTTAAATATGATTTTTAGTGTTTGCTTAGATTTAATTTTTCTTTTCATGTACCTTATTCATGATTTTAATTGATTTTGTCTTTGATAAATTTAATTAGGCTTTACAAATGTTGAAAAACAAATGACCCCCACAATTGTGTGGGTCCGGGCTTTACCACTTCCAAAATGGGCACAATTCCTAATATAATTTTTTTTTATTTTTAAATGATTTATTTTTAAACTTTTGATTTTAGCAATTTATTTCTTATTAATTACATTTTTAAATCGGATTAATTTTAAATTAATAGGCTTGTACTATTCATGATTTCTATTTAAAATTGATAGTATTAGATATATAATATGCACATGTAACGAAGTGTATGTTTCTGCTCTGAGTTATAGATGTCATATATGATTTTTAAGTTTTGTATGAGTTATATGCACATCACGAGATAGATTTTTAAGCTTGATAAATTCATTCCATTTTATCGACAGAGCAAGTAAACCACAAGAAATAAATAATAAATTATGGAAAGTTCAGCAAAAACTCGACAGATTCCGTAGTGTCTGCTTGAATTTACCAAAAAGATCAGGGAAAATTTTCCATTGGTGACAAGAAGATTCCTTTTTTTAGGACGAGCTTCATTAAAGAAGTATATAAAAAACAAACCACACTCTGGTGTAACAGTATCACCTGGGATAGTTTTAAATTTTATAGTATACCAGTGGGAAAGTACAGACCTGGTCCACAAGGATCTGGACTTAGGACCTCTGTAGTCCTTTCTCTGGTTCAGACCTAGTTTAATGTACTTCGATCGGTATTTCAACAAAATACCGTTGCTGGAAAAACTAAAAAAAAAAAAAAGAAATTTGAAGGATGAGACACAATCCAAACGGAGTGAAGGGCATACCATTTGTCAACGGCTCTTAAGAGAGGTGAGAGCATTTAGCACGTCTCAGAAAATGCAATTGTAGTGGTCTGTCCAAAAACAAAAATTGTTTCAAACATTTCCATTGTGACTGATGAAAATTATCTCAATAAACAACAACTTTCTTTGCTTAAACTTTTATCTTTAGATATTTGCACACATAATCCCAAACTACACAATTGTGTAGATTTAGCCCAAAAACGGCTGCATTAAGACCGAACCCGCACAATTGTGCGGTCCTCCCTTGGCATAACCTGACATCGGGTATTTTTTTATATTTTTTTTTCAATCAAATATGGCCCTATCAATAAGAGGAAACAACCCACATTTTCAATTTCTACCAAAAAAAACTCCCGGTCTTAAAGGGTTAAAGGATTACCTAGCCAATAGTTGATCAAATAAGGTCAGTGCTGCGGAGTTTTTGTTATATTTCTTTCCTTTTAAGTTTTAGAAGTAAACTAACAAGATTGCTACAATCTTTAATGAATGTCCTATAATGAGAAAAAATAAAATCTGCTGAAATTAAACAGCAACAAAATTATGAATAAATAGTTTCTCTAATTCCCATTGTCCCAGTAGTTGATCCATCGAAGAAATGAGTCGAAAATTCAAAAATAAATCTTTAAAATATCATGCTTAAGCTGTGATTAACAATAATTCATGTAGAATTATTATTTTAAAAAAGCAAGATGGAAGTGGATTATTTTAACTTACCGTAATTGTCTCCAACTAATCAAAAACTAAATGTTTATATTTTCTAATTGAAAAAAAAAAAAAATCATAAAATGGCTTCTCTTATAGCAAACGGCTAACAACAATGTAGCAATAGGTGCTCCAACATGCATTCCGCCTGAAATGGCGCAATATTTCAAAAATTTGATCAACTTCTGGAAGGGTATCAACTACTGTTGGGATTACCCTATTTGTTCATTTTTATCTCTGAATAGCATACACTTCCAAAAAGCGGACAAATTCCGCATCACCTAGTTGTGATTTATAGAGAGGTTTTACTATATTATTAAAACATCTTTCTTTAATACCCTGTATATAGTAAGATATCGATGAAATATTATGAAGATTAAGTGTTGATAAATTTCTGCTACATTGAAAATTTGATAAATGGTCAAGATTTTCAGAATAAACCTATAATATAAATTTTCAAGCATAAAATTCTATTCAGTATAGATACTGTTTATACCTATTTATTTGTCAAAGATTTAATCCCTTATCCTGATAATAAATATTAATGGCAGATATTCGCACATCCATGAATTTATAACGTTTCCCATTTCATCATTAGTGGATAAATGATTTCCTTTAAGGCCTTTCATTATGCTGAGAAATGAAAATCGCAGGACGCCAAAATACGATCATAAAGAGAGAAAAATTGGTTTTGGTTGCATTCCCACTTAATAGCTTCAACCCCACCACGGGATGTGGTTCATCACAATAAAGAACTCATAAGTGACGAGAATACAAGATGGATTATTTTACCAACCGTTCATTGAATATTACTTTATCATCAAGTAAAAATTTCATTCAAATGTTTACTGAATAGAAAATGACATGAATAGAAAATATAAAATTTGCAGTAGATATATAAAATGAATTACACTGTATAGATTCAGATGTAGCACTTTTTATATAGTACTGATATGTTTAAGATACTGATACATTTATAATCAATTTATGAGAATTTATGAGTTTATAATATAGCTATAATGTATAGCTATATTATAAACTATAATTATATTTATAGCTTTAATGTATAGCTATTCATTTGTGAAAGAAATATTTCCATTTCCTGATGATAAGTAATAACATATTCGCATATCCGTAAATTTATAGCTTTCCTCATTTCATCAGTAGTGGATAAAGGAATTCCTTTAAGGTCTAACATTACACTGAGAAATAAAAAGCGCGGTATGCCAAAATACCATCATAAAGAGAGAAAAAATTGTATAGATTGAACTCTCACATGATAGTAATAAAACACTCATACTGCAATATATATTAAAACACACATACACACATAAATAACGCCTGCATTCAACAGTTAAAGGTATATATAAATATTATACAGACATACGAACAATAAATACAATAAACCCAACTGGAGTGAAAAATTAGCCAGAGCCAGGAATCGAACCCGGGACTACAGTATACAAGACTGCTGCTTTAACCACTGAGCTACTCCGGCCGATGCCTGAGTCTGCAATTTCTCACTAATAAACCATGTTGGGGAAGTCACCAGCCATCTATACGACAGCCTTGGATGACCGGACAACGATGAATAGATTTTACTATTACATCGATCTACGATAATTATAATAAAACACTCATACTACAATATATATTAAAACACACATACACACATAAATAACGCCTGCATTCAACAGTTAAAGGTATATATAAATATTATACAGACATACGAACAATAAATACAATAAACCCAACTGGAGTGAAAAATTAGCCAAAGCCAGGAATCGAACCCGGGACCACAGTATACAAGACTGCTTCTCTAACCACTGAGCTACTCCGGCCGATGCCTGAGTCTGCAATTTCTCACTAATAAATCATGTTGGGGATGTCACCAGCCATCTATACGACAGCCTTGGATGACCGGACAACGATGAATGGATATTTATATGTACCTTTAACTGTTGAATGCAGGCGTTATTTATGTGTGTATGTGTGTTTTAATATATATTGTAGTATGAGTGTTTTATTATAATTATCGTAGATCGATGTAATAGTAAAATCTATTCATCGTTGTCCGGTCATCCAAGGCTGTCGTATAGATGGCTGGTGACTTCCCCAACATGGTTTATTACTGAGAAATTGCAGACTCAGGCATCGGCCGGAGTAGCTCAGTGGTTAGAGCAGCAGTCTTGTATACTGTGGTCCCGGGTTCGATTCCTGGCTCTGGCTAATTTTTCACTCCAGTTGGGTTTATTGTATTTATTGTTCGTATGTCTGTATAATATTTATATATACCTTTAACTGTTGAATGCAGGCGTTATTTATGTGTGTATATGTGTTTTAATATATATTGTAGTATGAGTGTTTTATTATAATTATCGTAGATCGATGTAATAGTAAAATCTATTCATCGTTGTTCGGTCATCCAAGGCTGTCGTATAGATGGCTGGTGACTTCCCCAACATGGTTTATTAGTGAGAAATTGCAGACTCAGGCATCGGCCGGAGTAGCTCAGTGGTTAGAGCAGCAGTCTTGTATACTGTGGTCCCGGGTTCGATTCCTGGCTCTGGCTAATTTTTCACTCCAGTTGGGTTTATTGTATTTATTGTTCGTATGTCTGTATAATATTTATATATACCTCTCACATGATAGCTTCAACCCTATCGCAAGATGTAGTTCATCATCATAAAGAACTCATAAGTGACGAGAATATAAGATTAATTATTTTAGCAACCGCTCATTAAGTATTAATGTTTTATAAGTAGATATCATCATGTAAAATATTCGCTCAAATGTTGTGCAATGAATATAAAACAATCTGAAGAAAATTCATAAAATATGTTGCGCTGAATAAACAGATGTACAGTCGTGAAAAAAAAAAAAAAAAAAAAAAAGTAAACACTCCTACTAATTCTGCAACTAATTATAATATAAGAAAGTTACTGATACCAAACGATTGAAAATATAGTCTACTTTTAAATAATATATATAAGATTTGCTTAGGGGGCCATCTACAAATCAAAACTAGACCAAATTTTGTTTTTTCAATGCCAACACCCAATTTTGACAATATGTTTTTAATCTTCTGTTCAAACTATGACTAGAAACAAACGTTCAAGTCCTGTGGATTATAAGCTTTTGAATTATAATGATTCAAAGTTTAGAGCTTCCAATGTTAAATTATATTATCATAGTTTTTATTAATATCTCCTGAAATTATAATCCTAATGTGATACCTTTTTGTGTGGACTATAATACTAAAAAACTCAAACATAAATACAATGATTTTGTAATTTTAAAAATTTTATAATATGAATTATGAAATTAATATTCGAAAAAAATATATTAGTTGCGACCTCACAAATTTTTTAATAGATTCATATTTATTATGTATGCGAATTCTCTATTTAGAATTTTTCTAAAAGTACTTTTCAAATTATGATTAAAAACGTCATACTTATGGTTTAAGGTTGGTCTATGATGTGCACAAAAGCATAATTTCAAATATAAATATATATATATATATATATATATATATATATATATATATATATATATATATATATATATATATATATATATATGTATGTATATGTTCTTCTCATCTAATCAACAATAATATTAAAAACTAATTTATGATGCATTAAATCATGGTTTTCCAAAAAAATCCATATATTCTTTAATATATAATTAGTACTTAAATGATCTTAAAAAACAAATTAACACATGCGTAAATAAAATTACAAAAAAATATATAAAATAAGAAAATAATTATAAAAAATTAAAATTCGTAAAATAATAATAATAAATTATTATAGGACGGTTGGGTGGGTAGATGTTAGAGTACGGAGGAGGGTGGCGTTGTCTGGATAATACACAATGGTTAATATAAAAAAGGGGGCATTTGATTTATAACTACGTTGCTAATACACATTTTATAATGGATGTTGATTCGATACTTTTATATATATAATGGTATAGTTATATTTATATGTTTATCAATTCTTATTAAATTTATTCATATTCATTAATATTTAATAAATTTAACGATTAACTTGTATTTAAATATTAGCCTACTCAAGACAATATGATATTAATTTCTAATAGTATACTATCTTAAATGAGAATAAAATGCATAATGAGTGTATTTGTTATACCTAATGCTATGACAGTATGGATTTTAATTTGGTAATTTGTTTTATTTTTATTTTTCCTCTATCGTTTTGAATCTCGTTTCATTTTGAACTTAATTGGTGTTCAATAATTTATTACTCAGTTTTCTGTATGTCGTAGTCCCAAATTTATATTCTTTAACTAATTTATGGCTAATATGAAGATGAAACCACACATTTTATTTGTTGAACTTAAGGCATTTGAGACCCGACGATTCTGTCTAAGTTCTACAAATTCCCATCATTCCATTTATGTTATTCAATTTCTGCTGTTTTTTACTATGTTTTTGGAATCTATGTTATGTGTGTTGGGGGGGGGGGGGGGCTGAATTTGTTAATGTCATTTTATTCTTAATTTCACAGTTTTTGTTGGTGATCGGTAGTGTTTATATATATATATATATATATATATTATACATTTTATTGAAACATTTGGGCTCGCAATAGTCGAAACATATTAAGTGTGAGGAAAATGGTGATATAGGCAAGAAATAAAATATGAATAGAAGTGTCATAGTCATTTTGTAGCATTCCAACAATCGAGTACCGAATTTCAATTTGGATACAGCCCATAAAATAGGCTCATTTTAAAATAATTAATTTATCTGATACTAATCGTATGAATTTCACAAAAATTTGCTTTTAGACCTATTGAAGGGTGTAGGATTTATTTATGGTATCAAACTTGGGAATTGCTATTAAAAAAAAAAATTCGTGTTTGTTTTAATATGTAGATGACATCCTAAGAAAATTTTATGTACATCATTTAAAAGTAGACTTTAATTTTCAATTTTGTTTTCCAATCGTTTGGTACAAGTAAATTTCTTCTACAATAATATGTTACAGAGTTAGTAGGAGTGATTATTTTTTTCCATGAATGTACCTCATTTTATAGTATATTACAAATATGCTTAGGATACTGGTATATTTATTTACATTTTATGAAAAAATTAAGTTTATAATATAGTAATAATATATACTTATTTATTTGTCAAAGATTTAATTCCTTATCGTGTTAAAAAATAATAATGCCAGCTATTTGCTCTTCCGGGAATTTATAGCATTCACCATTTCATCATTAGTGGAAAAATGAATTCCTTTAAGGTCTTTTATTATGCTGAGGAATGAAAATCGCGGGATGCCAAAATACGATCATAAAGAGAGAAAAATTGGTTTAGGTTGCAGCATTCCCATATAACAGCTTTAACCCTCCAACCCTACTGCTGAATGTGTTTCATCACCATAAACAGCTCGTAAAAGAAAAGAATATTGGAGGAGGAATTATTTTATTCAACCGCTTGTTGAATATTAACTTATTTCAAGTTGATTTAATGATGTGAAACAGTCACTCAAATACCGTGCTCTGAATATAAAATGTCACCTTAGAAAGTAATTTATAAGATAAAGAAATAAAAACAATTTCAAGGGATTATTTAATACACTGCTCAAACCAATTAAAGGATATTGCAGTTTTAGGTGGATTTTGTATCTGGTAAACTGTTTAGCTGATTGATACATGGTCGACAGACATAGTAGGTTATATGAGAATAAATTACACATGTTTGGCAGAAAAAAATGCATTTTATTGCGCATTTGTGTACTAAAGGAAAAAAACACAATTTGTGCATATGAGAAAAAAAGAATAAGAAAAGGTGTTTTCTTCAAAGAAAATCATTTTCAGTAGGGGGTATGGTTTCCACGGGCGGCCAGCAACGTTGAACACCTTTGAGGCATGGACTCAATGAGGCTATTAATGACGAGTTGGGGTATTCTGCCCCACTCTTCCAGAAGAGCTCTTTCCAGTTCTTGGAGAGTTTGTGGGGTTGTTGGCGGCCAGAAACTCGTCTTCCTAGAGCGTCCCAAACGTGCTCGATTGGATTCATGTCTGGAGAACACGCTGGCCATTCCATTCGAACGATTCCTTCCTCGAAAAGGAAATCCTCCACCAGGTTTGCATGATGTGGCCTGCAGTTATCGTCCATTAAAATGAAGTTATCTCCGATTGCTGCAGCGTAAGGGACTACAATAGGTCTGAGGATCTCATCCCTATATCGGCGACCAGTCAGAGCTCCATCTCGAATGATGTAGAGGTCAGTGCACCCGTCAATGGAGATGCCACCATACACCAACACTCCTCCACCGCCAAATCTGACACTTTCGTGCACGAACGCAGGATTATTCCTACTGCCACGGTCCCTCCAGATGAAAATACGCCTATTATCCGGATGCACAGAAAAACGGGACTCGTCAGAAAACAGAATATTGCTCCATTCATTTCTCCTCCAGTTGACATGCTCGGTTGCCCACTCCCTGCGGTCGCGATGATGCCTTGATGTTAATCTAACACATACCATCGGTCGGCGAGCATACAGATCTACAGCATGGAGCCGGTTTCGGACAGTCTGAGTTGAAATCGTGGTGCCTGTAGCCGAGCGAAGGTGTTGTTGGAGGAGAGTAGCGTTCATGGTTCGGTGTCTCCGAGCTAAATACCGATCTTCATTGGGCGTTGTTGCCCGTCTACGACCTTGCCCTGGTCCTCGGCCTGCACATCCACTCTCCAAAAAACGGTTCCATATCCTGGAAATGACACTTTGTGACACTCCAATGGCTTGCGCTACTTCGGCTTGAGTTTGGCCCCCTTCTAACCTACCAACAATTCTCAAAGCTTCTGAATCTGTCAAATGACTTCGCTGAGACATCGTACTCATCGAAACAAAGCAATCACTGAATGCCGATCATCCTTGTCTTCATTCTCTTTTATCCAGTTGAAAGTCAAATTTCATTCGCTGCCGCTGAAGCGACGTTTTTGACGTCGAACTCAAAATTTGCATACTCCACAGTTTGAAAACCAGAAAAATTTGCATTTGTGATTCTCTTCTTCTATTTTCGACAAAAAAAATTTCGTTTATATCTTTATTTTATATAAAACTTCAAATATCCTTTAATTGTTTTGAGCAGTGTATATTTAATGGTTGAGCCGTTTAATGTGAAAGCGGAACAACTCCATTTTGCGAAAAAAAAATTTTTTTAACCTAAATCTTATTACAAATTAACATAAAATTTATGTTTTAAATCCACAATAAATATGATTTAATATCAGAATAAATTTGTTACTAGTAATTTTTTTAATCGACAGTATTTCAAATGATTTGATTTTGAAAGTGAGGCAGAACACTTTGACTAGAATTACTTTTTACTGTGCATAATTTTATAAGCACATTCAGAATTCAGCCGTTCTACTACAACTTTGTGAACTGGCAACATTGGTAAAACATTTATTTCAGCATATTTCGGGAGTGTGATCATAGGCGCCGACATAAAATCCTACACTAGTCGTGCATCTCTCGTGCATCTAGTAATCTCGAAAGCTAATGTTAAACCTATAGGAGAAATGATTACAAATTTCGCATTCGCATTTTAGTATTTTTATTATTTTTTTTTTTTTTTTTTTGCACGGGATACCTGAGGTCAACATCTATTTTTATGCATTTATGCTTTTTCGATTTTAGTTACAATTATTTTTTATATCGGAACAAATCCATTTTCCGAATCGGTACTAACCGGTTCCAAAAGTTAAAGTATCCGCATATAAAACTACAGACATCCAATAATAGATACGACCTCAGGTGTCCTAAGCAAAAAAAAAACATTTAAAAACATTAAAATGCACTTTAAGAAATTTATGTAACATTACTCCATAAAATTGATAACAGCTATGTTGGCTCCATTTTATTGATAAATTTAATCGATATAACGGGTTACACTAATGTGTAGTGTAATATTACACCAGTTATATCACTTTAAATCACACCTTTATATAAGTAAAATTACTCCATAATAATTAGAGGCAGCATGTTGCCTATAATTTTATGGAGTAAATTTGCAATTTTTTTTTCTCTCTGTGAGCGAGCGAGAAATCTCCAATGAATGCTCCCATAGGATTAAAAATAGCTTGAAAGTATTTTTGTGACTAGTGTAGATGGGAGAAAATCAGGCAAATTGATACATAATTTTTTTATGTTTTTTTTTCTTTAATTAATCCCCGTGGTGAAATGGGATGAAAAAAAAATAAAATTACTGGTAGAAGTTATCTTGATTCCCTATTTCCCCTCCGTGAAGTCGACGCCTATGTGTGTGATACAAATTGTCACAAAGTATGACAACTCTAAAACACGTGTTCGCTTATATGGATGTGTGCGCTGGGCAAAATAGTAACATAAGGATAGGATAGCCTTAATGTGAATGGAAATTGTCCAAGTCTATCGATAATATAATTTAGATATTATTGACAATAAATATTTTTTGTTAGGATATTCATTCTTGGCAAATTACCGCTATTTTGCGATTGTAGAAATAGCAATTAAAAAAAACAGTTTGCTCCATATTTCCCAGGATTATTATAAATTAGTACGAAAATGTCCCAAACATAATACATTTTTGAACATGAAATGAAAATTATTTAGTTCTGTTCAACAAAACTTCTCGAAGAGACAGTTTTAAAAAGAACAAAAACTACTGATTGAGAAACCGTCAAGTTGTTGAATATTTTCTAGATACATTTTAACAAATGCACCATTTAATTGATTTATAAAACATCGATAGAAAAAGATTCGGAATTTAAAACTCTTTATATATCACCAAAACGGGTTAGGCCAATACGGGTAATTTCGAAAAAAAAATGTTTTATCATCTCCTCTGTTTGAAGTCGGTTAAAAAAAAGTAATGTAATTCATTTTACATATTACTGATATATTTAGTACCATCCATATACTTTATTTAAAAAAAAACACAGTTTTTACTTATAGTATTACCCAGTAAAGAAAAATTAACAAGACAGAAAAATCGCTCATCAAGCATAGATTAAGCAGTTCTTTCCAACATATTCAGAAACTAACAAAACTTCTTTAATTAAGCTAAATAATGCTATAAAAAGTGATAAAATATCTTTATTTAAATTGATGAACGTTTCACGCACAAACGGTGACATTTTCAAAATCATTCACGATAGAAATACTTTCACAAAATTAAAAAAAAATAACTTGGTGGTAAACAATGTCACGAGACATCATGCATAATGAAAATCAGTGCAAACATAAAATAAAAATTAAATTGGATATTTGTGAGCGGATTAATTTTTACTATCGTTAATAAAATTGCATAGCATCTCTTTCCAAATTTTAGGTGAATCAAGGGACAATGAATCATTGCAAAAATTCTCGTTGCGTTCAAATATCTCTGTTGACTCCCGGATAATGAATGGTAAATAAAATCTTGATGGATAAATTAATCTGGTATTTTAAAAATCGATCTGTAAAGGTTCTTTGCTGCAATTAGAGGGCGCTACTGCAAATAATTTCATGGAATAATTCCATATTGTTCATACAACGTAAGATTTGGATACGAAAAAGTCTATGTGCAGTATTCTGTAATGTTTTTTTACCCAAATCTTACGTTTTGTCAGAAAAATGGAATTATTCCATAGAATTATCTGAAGTAGCGCCCTCTATTGTCGAGATTTTAAACTAATTTTTTTGTTGATGTCATACAAAATCCCGTACAAAACTGAATTTTTATCTGTAAACCGCACATCTCTCCGATCCTTAGATCTTTTTTTTTTTTTTTTTTTTTTTCACGTTTTACTTTCGAACCGAACTTTTAAAACTCCCGGTATATATATATATCAATGCAAAAACCCTTAACGGGTTAAAAGTTTGTGACGCAGCACTTTATCTTATGCTCTAAGAATTTTAAATATGGAACTTAAAAATAATGATATCAAATTTTGAGTGACGGTCTGCTATTAATTATAATCTCTCTATATATTATTTATTTCATCTTTTTATTTTTTTATAATCGCATGTGCAAAAATTATGTTCAATTAAAAAAAATGTATAAAAGTTTATTCATTGATGCTTTAACATTTACACCTCTCATAAATTCCAAGTATGAGTTTTAAAAGATATGATATCAAAATTTTAGTGACGCTTTGATGTGGCTTTAAACGATTTGTTTTAAAATTAAATTTAAATTATTTTTGTTTTGGCTAAGATATATTCACACATCTAAATAATAGTTTTAATTTTCCAATATGCTTTAAATATGTCACTTTCACTGAATTTATATAATGCATTTAAATGTATTTATTTGAATAAATTGATTTATCCTTTGTCCAATGCTATTAAAAATTTAAAATAAGATTTGCGTAAATAATTTTTTTGCGTCATTGTATCCAAACTAAGGGAAATGTATTCAAATGGATACTATGAGGCAAAAAAATTATTTACGCAAATCTTATTTTAAATTTTTAATAGCATTAGACAAAGGATAAATCAATTTATTCAAATAAATACATTTAAATGCATTATATAAATTCAGTGAAAGTGACATATTTAAAGCATATTGGAAAATTAAAACTGTTATTTAGATGTGTGAATATATCTTAGCCAAAACAAAAATAATTTAAATTTAATTTTAAAACAAATCGTTTAAAGCCACATCAAAGCGTCACTAAAATTTTGATATCATATCTTTTAAAACTCATACTTGGAATTTATGAGAGGTGTAAATGTTAAAGCATCAATGAATAAACTTTTATACATTTTTTTAAATTGAACATAATTTTTGCACATGCGATTATAAAAAAAATAAAAAGATGAAATAAATAATATATAGAGAGATTATAATTAATAGCATAGCGTCACTCAAAATTTGATATCATTATTTTTAAGTTCCATATTTAAAATTCTTAGAGCATAAGATAAAGTGCTGCGTCACAAACTTTTAACCCGTTAAGGGTTTTTGCATTGATATCATTACTTTTTGAGGTTATTGAAAAAAATAAATAAAACAATAAACACACACAAAAAAATTAAAGACCAATACCAAAGAATTCATAGTCAGGATTTCAATTCACCTTCAATCTCTCCCCCCTCCCTCCCCGCAAAAAAAGATGACCATACTTCAATTTTAAAGAGCATCGTGCAATGAGATTTTTATAAGAACTCTTTGGTAAGATATGGAAGTAATGTACAACATGCATGTTTAGAGGGTATTTCTGTTGGTTTGCTTCAGAGATATAAAAAGCTATGTTAAATTTTACTATATAAAAAAATTACTTTGTTAAGAAAAATAGCAAGAAATATTACTCTTTAAACCTTTATATATATATATATAACAATCATCGCTCACTTATAAAAGTAATTCCATACATTTATATTAAATCCAAAACTACAAATTTCTGCTTCTCCCTTTTCTCATTCCTAGTGCAAAAAAATTAAACATTCTTTAATTTTATATAAAATAATCTTTCACCATCCCTATTTAAAATTCTTTATTAACAATAATAATAAATCATATAAAATAATCCCCTGAGCTCCGAAGATTCCACTTCTGCTTTTGCACCCACCTCTCCATCTTACCTAAATAATAAAATCTTTCAAAAAATAGTTTGAAAAAAAAAATCTGCAGCATTTGTTGCTCACTAACATAAATAAATAAATAAGCTCTAACTTCCCTAATATACAGTCATGGAAA
Source organism: Maratus speciosus (assembly GCA_963932465.1). Taxonomy (NCBI): domain Eukaryota; kingdom Metazoa; phylum Arthropoda; class Arachnida; order Araneae; family Salticidae; genus Maratus; species Maratus speciosus. The sequence continues at coordinate 417,904,376 of OZ010794.1, read as the reverse complement.
AAAAAAGTAAACACCCCCTACTAACTCCTCAACAAATTACCGTAGAAGAAAGTTACTGGTACCGAACTATTGGAAATAAAGTCTACTTTTAAATGATGTATATAAAATTTGCTTAAGTGGTTATCTACATATTAAAACGAACCATAAATTTGATTTTTTTCAATAGCAATACACAATTTTTACAGCATAAATGAATTCTACACAATTTAATTAGCCTAAAAACAAATTTTGATGCAATTCGTAGTATAAGTTCCTGAGAAATTAATTATTTTAAAACAAGCTTATTTTAAGGGCTGTATCCAAATTGAAGTTCGGTACTCGATTGTTAACCGAGAGAGCCCCCTTCTTGATCAAGGCACCTTAAGCGTCACTCAAGCAGTCAATGAAGTTTGCTAGATTACAGGACAGCGTAAGACATTTCAAAATATCTAGTCACTTCTATCATAGACCCCTTAAACCATAATTTTGCCGTTTTTTAAGCATAATTTGAAAACTATTTGGAAGAAAAATATGAAATTTTGGATTTCCATAAAGCAGGACTTAATAAATATAAATCCATCAAAAAAATTTTAGGTTACAATTCATAATTTTTCCGAATATTAATTTCATAATTCATATCATAAAATTATAAAAATTGCAAATTCAACGTATTTATGTTTGGGTATGTTAGTATTACTGCTACACAAAAAATTAGCACATTAGGAGCATAATTTCAGGAGATATGAATAAAAATATGAAAATATAATTTAACATTAGAAGCACTAAATTTTGAATGTTTATAATTCAAAAACTTATTATTCAAATTACTTGAAATTTGGTGCCTAGGCATAGTTTGAACCGAAGATTTGAAATATCTCGTTAAAATTGGGTATTGCCATTGAAAAAAATGAAGTTTGGATTTGTTTTAATATGTAGATGGCCCCCTAAGCAAATTTTATATACATCATTTAAAAATAGACTTTATTTCCAATCGTTCGGTACCAATAACTTTTGTCTACGATAATAATTTGTTAAGGAGTTAGTAGAGGGTGTTTACTTTTTTTTTCCACATGTACATTTCACCTCTTCTCCTTCCCCCTACTCCCCAACATTAAAAAAATTTAAATCTTTATTTTTATACAGAAAATTCTTCTATATAAATTATCCTCCTATTTCTCAAAATTACCACTTTCCCACTCCAGCCTAGAGATTTCAATCTTTAAAGCTTTTTAGAAAATCGGATCTGCAAAGTCTGTTGTTTAATAATAAAATATATAATCATGTACACTTTTAATTATTTTTCACACAATCAATTGATGCCATGATAATAGTTGTTCTGAGCGAATATTGTGTTGGCTGGGCTGTCGTACAGATAGCTCAATTGGAAGAGTACTGGTAATTAAAGCCAAGGGTTATTAAAGTTCATTGTAATTCAAGATGTTTAACCCCTTCGCGACAAGAGCCCTTTGGTTAATTTTTAACCTTTTACTACAGGTTTTTAAAAACAGAAAATTTTCTGTAATTGAATCACAGAAATGCTCCCATTAAAGAAGGTAAACTTTACAATTAAAAATAAGTGGTGGGAATAATGAAGGATTCTGAACACCTTAAGTGGCCAAGTATACCGGTCGCTCATTCCCAAGGGCTTAAAGATGCTTTTTTGCTATTATAACCTTTAGGATTTACAATATAAAAAAATCTTAATCACTTCTGAGGTAAATAAAGACAGTGGAAAAAAATCAAGATGGCAATGTTTTGATTGGCAAATTCTAAGCTGGGTAATTTGTGCTACAGAATGAAAAAAATATAATGTTGTAATAATGTCCTCTTACAGATACTAAATCTTTAAGGTTTTTGATGTGTGAACTACATATGAATACAGTAGAAGATCTTTATAATGCACACCTTGGTATGAGAAGTTGTGCGTATTATAGAATTTTGCATTATATAGATCATATTTCATACATCATTAAATTTACTTCGTATACATGCTTTAAATTACATTCCTTGGAACCAGAAAATGTGCAAATTATGAAATTTTACATAATAGGTATAGATCACACATTATTAAATTACCTTAAAGATATTACCTTGAAATATAACATCCAAATATGCCTGGGCAAAATCATTATAGACAGTGGTAACTTATGACTGACAATTTTGGGAACACTAAATGCATGGCTGGCCAATTTATTCTTTTTCACTATTTTTAATAATGAAATCTTTGCTTTATTTTTAGCAGAATTTTCTTCCATTAAATAAGGCAAAAATTTATAAAAAAAAAAAAAAAAAAAAAAAAAAAAAAAAAAAAAAAAAACCAACAACAAAAAACTTTTGGAAAGCATGCATTTTAGTGCTGCAAGAAAAACCTGTCATGAGCTGCTCTGATTATAACTCTCATTTACAAAAAATTTTAATATAATAACAATGTTTTTATTACTCCAAAATAATGTGTTAAAGGCGATAATGTATCATATTTAGTGTTCCAAGAAATAGCAATATTTGTAAAATACATGTGCTTCTTAACTGAAAAATTCATTGTTTATATCTGAGAAATACATTACATCTTCTGCATTAAATTTTTTTAGTGTCAGGCTTTTGTGATTGATCAAGGACTGCTTGCAGAGTGCTTTTAAGGATTTTACAATATAAAATTATGGCTCTTGAACTACTATTAATCAAATACAGTAATAGGGATTAAAAAAAAATCATTAAATAGTTTATTTTAAAAAATTACTTGTATTTTCATCAGATATACTGATTATTACTACCATATGTTATGTGTAACATATTTATTAGAAAAATTACAACTATTTTCATGAAGTTTTGGATTCCCCCCCCCCCCTGACATACTGTCAAATTTCGCGAGGTTTTTTTTTTCCTTGTGATGTTCCTCCCCCGACCGAGAATGGAGCGGGTTTTTTACAATCAACTGATTAATTTTGTTTTTCTTTTATTGCTACTTTTTTATGTTAGTGTGGTGATTTTTCAAATGTTATTGCACAACGAGGCGATAAACGCGCTACTCTGTAATTGGCATGGCAACCCTCCAGTATACAGGTGGAATTGATAAAAAGAGTTTTTGTAGTCGGAATATGCGGAATGTTTTAGAATAGTGACTGGTTTAATGAAAGCAGAATAAAAACTTAATATTTAATTTAAGATGCGAGTCAGATTAATATATTAATTGAAATTGTTACTGAGTAATCACTTTATTAGTTTATACAAAATCTAATTATCATGACAGCTGCAATGCAGCTGCTAATGAAATTTTGTGAAACCAATCTTTTCTAAATAGTAACATGTTCTGAATTGTTCTTATTTACAATTATACTTCATTACCACAAATACCATATAAGGGAGCTGGCTACTTTTATATTTTTTAAAAGTAAATTATTTAAAGCTTTCTTTTAAGCATATTAACTTTAAAATTAAATAAAAACAAGTATCTTACTTTTGCAAAAAAGCTGTTTTATCTTATTTATCTATAAACTTTAATTACTAAATAAGGAAAAGTATCATGATGAAAATTTTTACTTTTAGGAGCTCAAAACAACCAGTCAGGATAAAATGGTTCATTTTGAGCTAATCGTGATAATTTAAGTATATAAAGTAGAATTTACTATCAGTCAAAAATATGTCCAAGACTGAAGGTCTTGCACCCATGGCTGTAATCAATTAGCCTAAAAGAAATGCTTCAGGTGTTATTTTTTCTGTTTTTCTTTTGTTACAGAGATAAACGGCAATATGAATTTTTTCCCCCTTTAGGTTAAATTTTATAAAAATAAAATACTACGATGCTTTAATTTTTGAAGCTGAAAAGAGTTATATAAAAAAAAATAAATAAACGAAAGATGTCATTTTAAGTCAATTTTCGTTTATAATATTATTAGAAACGATTCGCAAATGAATCATTTTATAAACGGGATTGGAAATCTTAATTTTGATTTCGTCATACCTTTTATTTAAATTGTGCGTTCTTTAAAAATGAAAGATTTTGTTTAATTTCTTTAAAAGAAAACTCAAAATTAAATTAGTAATCTATCTGTATTACACTCACAAATCACAAGAAATACCTATGCCACACATGAACGTTATTTTGTAAGGAAAACAGTTATAAGTATTGTTGAAAATAAAAACAATTCAGAACATTATACTACTTATAAAGGATCGGTTGCAAAGAATGCTGTCTGGATAATTAGAAATTGTACTCACTTTCTCCTTTTGGAATACCATTTCAAGATCTTTGATATTTCTTATTTCTTCAGTCAACTTCGCGTATCGCGTAGTGATACATGGCGAAGTCTTATGGCGAACGCGATGAATTTTCATTTCGATACGAGAGTTTTTGATAAATATCGAATTTCGATACGAGAATTTTTTTAAAAATGTGAAATATTTTCTCCTTAAAAAATGTTTACTTACGATGAATAACAATGAAATAAAATACCTATAATTACAAAATACTGCTCCATTTTAAAAAATCAGTCTAAGTATTTTAAAGCACATAATAAACTGTTTTCGTAGTTTAAAAAAAGATTTATTGCCAATATTCAGATTTTTAACTGTGACCTAAACCACGCAAAACCGATGTGCAACGTTCTGTCTGCTAGCCCATAGAATAACATGTAATCCGCGATCCTAAGAAGTCCATTTTTTCATGCGGATTATATAAAAATTAAGAGTTTTCCTAGATACTAGGTTAGTCTTATCCACTTCGTCAAAAACAGATTCATTTTATATATTAAGGTTTTTAAAAAAATCTAGACCGTTTCGGAGAAAAAAAAAAGACAAACTTACACCATCGAAATTGCTTTCAAAATGGGTTTACAGATCTGAAAATATACTGCACGTAGAATTGTAAAAAATTCAGAATAGGATTAGACTGCAGATATAAGACTGTTTTAAAAAAATCAGAACAATAGGACCTATATTTGATATGTTATTAACAGGCGGCTTTTCGCATTTTCTTTGATGTCGAGTTAGCTGTATATATGAGTTCCGCCATCTACGAATTCTACGATACGATATGATACGATTTTAGGCTTAAGGCTGCGTCACTCGGAATACTACCGTCTTCCATGATATATACATAATATATTAATTTATGGATTTATAAAGTTTCAATTTCATTGTGGAATATACGGCAGAAACAAATGCTGAACTATTTTATTTATATTAATTTAAGATCGAACATATTTATCTTTTGTAATTGCCTGTCTGCAAATAACAGAAATATATTTAAAAAAATCATGCCTGAAAATTAATTTAAGAACGATAAAAATTGAGTAAATTTTGGTACATTTTTCAAACAAATTGCAATATAGTATTCAAACAAATTGGATTTGAAAGTACATTTGTTTTCTCCTCGACGTTTTAAAAATTTTAAATGTGCGATATTTAGAAATTTAAAAATTCGGAGTAAAAGTAAGTAAAAATTAAACTTGATCGTCTGCTGTTGCCATCCGCAAAATGACGTCATGGTTACGCACAGATGCGTTTGTCCTTTATAATCTAGATAGATACATTACGACCGATTTTCCCCCATAGATTCTAATGTGACAGAATTATTTCAAGTGACCCTGTAAACGAACTATGCATGTTACATATTTCATTTTCAGTACCGAAAAGTACTCTATAACATATATCAGTTGCATGACGATCCGAGAATATTTACGCAAGTTAGAGCGGGGACAGACAGACTGTCAGACAAACTGAATTCATAAACGCTTTTCAACTACTTTGGAAAGTGTTAAAAAAATATTTGTTTAATATATGAAGTTGTCAAATATACATATGAGTTTGCCTCGTTATTGATTGATCACATAACAAAAAGTCGGACTAAGTGTATCGATATTTAACCTGTTTAGTTCCGAAGCTTAAATAATAATACAAATGCTTATTCATTGGATTTTTCCAAACAAAATGACATCGTAAATGAAAGAAAATATATCTTTTCTGAAATTGATCCTTTAGGCGCTTAGTAATTTAGGTTCAAAACTATGGATCTAAAACTACAAATCCCTTAAAAACATCAATTTAATAACCATTAACCTAAATTAACCCTATCACATATTTAAGATCTTTAAACAAGTAAATAATCTACAATTCCTCAAATTTTTCTATTGAAAAAGATTTAAGTTAAATACTTGTGAAATTTTCTCACTTTCTTAGTCATACTGTCTTCTGGGCGTTTTAGGCATTTTGCAAACTCAGATGAAAATAACATTTATTTTATGTGGGAATCAGCTTAGATGCTGCCATTTATTCGTTTGTTTTGAACGCAAAAAACTTTCAGCTATTAAGAAGGGATGTGAAAATGTTAAAAAATCGGACATTTTAGTTTTTATAAGGAAAAGAACAGAGGTCCCCGTGTGGGGACCCCAGGGACCGAAGAGTTTAAAGCTTCGATGGATATCTATAAATGATTTCTAATATCAGAATTTCCGCCTTTTAGCCTATATACTCTGAAGAAATGAAAATACAAATAATAGTTGAGAAATATCATTTTTTATTATGGTGATGTATGATGGCATGTTTAAAAAACTTGAATTGAACATTCAGTCAAATATTACATCGAATACGCTGAATATAAAATATTACCTTTAGAAAAATCAGATAGAACTCATTATATATATTACTAATATGTTCAGGAATACGTCTATAAACACTTTACGGATTAAAAAAAATCAGCTTTTAAATTGAAATTGCCAGATGTTGCTCAATCCAATGGAATTGGTTGAATTGGATCTTCAGATATTTCGAATAAGTTTAAAAATTCTTTTTATAGAGAGATGTATGGGAATTGTTAGGTGTACATGATAATATAACATGATGTAATCATAACATAAATAAAAATCGAAAAACGTGAATTTTAATGGCATTCATACATTACATATTAAGCTCAATCTTTCAGTGTGGTTCATCACAATAAACACTTTCTATTTTACGATGATGAATATTAAAAGGATCTTTTTTACCTATCGTTCGTTGAATATTAATTAAATTCATAACTTTACTCTAAATTATGCAAAATACAGGTCCAAAACATTTTTAAATTGTATAGGTTTAATAAATTAAATTCAATTTCTCAGCTCTTTGATTCCTTTCATATTAAAAACTACTTTTAAAATTTCCGTATAAATTTAAAATATTGCTAAACTTATAATAAATAATATGTGGAGAGATGCATTACACCCGAGAAATAGTAAATTGGAATTTTTAATCATATTTCTAACATGGTTTAAAACCAACAGAGTGTAAAATTATCCAGGCCAGTTTTCGAACCTGGGATATTGGTTCAACGCATCAAAGCTCTGCTAACTCAGCTACCCGGACGACACCAAACATAACACCTCTCACTCGTGTGTGTTGTTAGGGCTGCAACTGCAGTATCAGATGGGATAACTTCATGAGCCACATCCACCGCTGCAAACATGAGACAAAATTAGAGCATCGACGTATATAAGGCATTCTCACAAAATTTTAACTTTCAGGAATAAAAATCTCTGGTGGAATTAAATTTAATAAAATAACATTTAAACTGATAGACGAATGCCTTAATTATTTGAAATAAAGAAAAAATGGTCAGCAGCGAAAAATTTTTAAATTAGGAAAAATGGGACGGTAAGGAAAAAAAGGGGAATGGTAAGTTGGGACGGTAAGGAAAATTGCTACCTATTTTTAGGAAAATCATGTTAAGGCTAAGTGATAGCCACAATGTTCATTGATTTTTAGAAACAGTTATTTACATTGGATTAAATAAATAAAGAAAAATTATTTACCTCGAAAAGTGCAGGAATAAACCTTGGGGACGGTAAGGCTTCCAATAAAGCCACGATGCTTGAAATAGATATTTAAATACTGATTTAAATTCTGCAGTAAATTTCCTGTCAAAGAATTTTAGACATTCTTTTTCTAACATACTTCTGCATGAGAAAAAAGCTGAAAAAAATTCTGTGGCTGCATCTGAAGAGATTTTCTACACTGTAAAAAAAATCTGTGAAGTTACTAAAGTTTTTCTAGGAAACTGGGATTCCTAGAACTTTTCATGTAACGGCAACAACAAAATTTCATGTAACAGACACACTTTTGCGCCGAAAATCAAAAAATCTGTAAGGTTACTAAGAATTTTTTTGGAAACTGGGATTCCGAGAACTTTTCATGTAACTGCAGCCAGGGTTACAAATAAAAGTTTAGTAAGATTACTGAAATGTTAGCAGATTCATTTGTAAAGTTACAGATTTTTGTAGCTTTACAAAAACTAGTTTTGTAGATTTGCAGCTTTTTTCGTACAGTTACAGGTGAAAGTTTAGTAAGCATGTAACTTTACATCTGTAGAACTACAGATTTATTTTTTACAGTGTATATAATTTTAATAAGAGGGACGGTAATGAATCTAAAACCCAGGGCCTGAGTTAAAAAAAATAATAACAACCGTAAAAATGTGCGCAGGTTAATTTTTTGCTATGTATTTATTATAAAACAATAATCCTAGTTTCGGAAATAAATTACATCGAATTACTTTCATTGAAACTATTTTATACAGACAGCTCCAAACTTAAAAATCAGCATCAGGGACACGGTACGGTATTGTAATTTCGTTATATATTTGAACACCCAACGTCATCCAAAACTTATTTATCTCGTTTAAATTGTTATGCAGTCATGCAATGAGATGTTTACCAGTATAAGAAATTTAAAAAAATCAAGAATATGTGCTAAAATAAAAATTATTATTCAGGGACTTAAAAGTAAACAAAAATGTGAGAATGCCGCATATATGTATAATAATAGAAGCGATGAAATACGCCCCAGAAATAGTAATTGTAACAGAAAATAGGAATAGTAATTTTCAGTATGTTTGTTTTACTCCTTGTTATAAATGTGATTAAAAATTCACGCAATTAAAAATACATACAAAGGGTACTGGGAAAGTTTTGCAATGCGGATTTATTTATCAAACATTTTCAAAGTAATTTCCGTTACAAGCAATACAGTTCTCCATCCTACGAAGCCAGTCCTTAAATCAGCTCTGCCAAGCTTCACTAGGATGTGAGGCATACTCATTGTGCCAAGCCCTCAGAAGTGCCTCATCACTGGAAAACCGAATCCCTTTCAGCTTCATTTTCACATGCGAAGTCATAGGGGCAAGATCTGAATTGTAAGGAGGGTGTTCAAAAAGTTTCAGTCCTGTAGTGGCTAAATATTCAGTGCAGGCAAACTGGAGTTTTGTCTTGATGGAGGAACCAGGTGTTCATGCTTCACTTTGGTCACAGGTTCTTGAAAGTTTCAATTACTTTAGGTAGGCACTGTTCGTTGTGCCACTTAGCAGTGTCCAAAACGATACACTCAACAATTCCACTCGATTTGAAAAATACAGCTATCATTTTCTTCTTGACAGATCGGATTTTTTGACAGCTACCAGTGTGTCCTCATCATCAAAGACACAAACTTTGTTTTGAGACTTAGTCGGCACGTTTTAATAGTATAGGCAGGTTTTTTCACCTGTAACGATGCTGTTCACATACCGAGATTGTCCCTTACCAAACATTTTTAGCATCTCCCAACACCAAGTCACACGTCGTGTCATCTGCTCCTCAGTCAGTCTATGTGGCACCCAAAGACAACACAGTTTCTTCATGTGGAAATGATCATGTGGAAATGATCATGCAGAATTGAATGAATTGCAGGTACATTAGGCATCCATATGCTTGTAAGTTATTCGTCTGTCTTCGTCAAGCATTTTCTTCACAGCAGTAAGGTTTTCCTCCGTAATTGATGTTCTGGACCTTCCCCCTCTTTCAGTTTCCTCCAGGGAGAAATTTCAGCTTTGGAATTCTCTGTACCATCTGTGTATAGTCATACGATGTGCACAATCATCACCAAGTGCAAGAGTAATTTCTTCTAAGCATTGGTCTATGACCAGGACGCCACTGGAAGAACCTCACACTATCACAGCTAATGAATAACCGAGCCTAAAGACTTGTGATTACATGCAAATGCATAAGTATGAACAGTATATCAACACGCAGCCACAAGCAGCCTCCTGCGACTTTTTGTTTCATCATACTCCCATTTGTATTTAGTATTTGCCGGGCATATTGCATTGCTTCAATTATTATGTATATATTCATCAATGCTGGACCAATTTCGTCTCACGTTTGCCGCAGTGGTTATGGCTCATTAAATTATCCCATCTCGTGCTGCGGTTTCAGCCTTATCAACATATAAGAGGGAGAATTCTCAAGTTAGGTGTCGTTCAAATCGCTCAGTTGGCAGAGCGTTGCTACGCTGAAAAAAAGACCCAGATTCGAACCCTGGCCTCGATATTTTTTCAATCTGTTGGTTTTAGTCCTTATTAGCAATGTGAATAAAAATTCAGTTTTTTATTATTACTTTTAAATTTTTCAGTTGTAGTTATTAAATATATGCAATAAATTTTCAAATTTATGAGAAGTTAAGTGAATATAAGTATCTGCAATCTCTATAAATAAGGTGAAAGAATGAGTTTTTAAAACGAACCGAATATACGTTTTATTATTTTTTTTTAAGTTCAAATACAACAACTTTCTTAACCCTTTGACCGATTTCATCGTAAATAAACTATACTTTTAATGCTTTCAAATTATCTATATAAATTCAAGATCTTACTAAAGCATACTCCCTTAATTTCAAATTACTAAACATATCGCGTTTGAATTCGAATTGTAATATTAAAAATACATTTAATAAAATTATAAAATAACACATTAATGTCAAATAATAAAATCAATTACAGTTGACGTTTCAAACTCTACACAAGTTCCTCATCAGTACAAATGTCAATTGAAATCCAAACGTCAATTTCGATTGACATTTGTGCTGATGAGCAGCTTATATAGAATTTGAAACGTCTATTGTAATTTATTTTATTGTCTGATAATAATGCGTTGTTTTTTAGTTTTTTAAAAAATATGATTTTAAATGTCTTTTTAATATCATACTCTCTTACGTTTAGAATATGGATCAATCAACTATTCTTTGTACCAATTTCTTTCGCGGGTCGAAAAATTTAACATGCAATTTTTAATTCGTTTAAATCTACTTTAATTCTATTAATTCTAATGTATAATTATTCGAAGAATAACCATAATATTAATTTATACTTTAGTAGTGCAAAATTTTGGAATAATTGTTAATATTGTTGTTTCTTTCACGGTAACCTCGGAAACAAAAGAAAACATTCTGGTTATAAATACGAGCGAAAGTCAGTAAGTAGGTCACAAATCGATAAGAGCGGTCGGAAATTAGTAGTAAATTGTTTCCAAATATGCCAATAGGTGGCAGCACTGCCCAACTGTAAGATGTTAATTTCGAAAGACAACAATTGTACAAGATGAGCAAGGGTGTTCAAAAGTTATTGACGAAGAACGAAGTGGTCGGCCTGTTGAGATTACGACAGAAGAATCAGCGTGGAAGGTTGAGGAAATGATTAGAGCTTACATGCGGCAATAGACAGCATAGCAACTATTTCCTCAACCTTCCGCACTGATTCTTCTGTCGCAATCTCAACTGGACAACCACTTCGCTCTTCTTAAACGACAGAAGAAACAGTTCGGAAGGTTGAGGAAATGGTTAAAGTTAACAGGCGAACAACAATAGACAGCATTAGCGACTGCAACAGGGTGTTCGCATGATTGCCCTACAGCCAATTGATGCAGACGTTGAATGTGGGGTACACAGATGGCTGAGAATGCAGTTCAAGGACTTTTATGCAGCAGGTTTTAGAAAACTCATAAAGAGATGGGACAAATGTATCAATGTAAATGACGATTATATAGAGAAACAAACATGCCTTTTAAGTATGCATCTTGGTTTCCCTTTCGTTATTGGCTTTTGTGACCTACTTACTGACTTGCCCTTGTAGTAACATGGGAAACAAATGTAGATTCTTAGGACGCGAAATACATCTTAGAAACAATAAAATACACTTATTGTTAGCTTATATAAAACTTCATTTATTAATCTAATAAACATTCGAAATTAAATTTTGAATTATTTATTTATATACAGTCGTACCCGATTAAGGCGCGTTTCATGTGAATGGACAAAAGTCGCAGCGGTATGGCGTATTAACTTTTAACTGATGTTACCGGTCTCACAGACCGGTGATTTTTTCAATTTTCATAGTTTAACTTCCAAATTTCAGATTATCTACAAACACTACTGACATTTTGTTTCGTTTGGATCTTTAGTACTAACACCAGAGACTTTTGAATAGGTGAATTTTAATTATAACACTCCTGTACAAAATGTTTAGTACAAAAACAACATCCTATGAGTTAATTGCGGCCTTTATTCATCTTTCGATGGAGCGGTATTATAACACTTCACACTAGTTATGTGACAATTTCAGTGACATCAGTTAAAGGTTAAACGTGATTTAGATAATGTTGCAGGAACTGAGTATTATTTACACATCTTATCATCTAAATGAATTTTACAGGTTTAGTGTCGAAAATTGTGTCTTTTACGTTATATTTAGATTAAAATTTAATTGTATTCAACTGTAACGCATTGTTTCTGGATCCACTGGAATAATAACGCGAGATAAATACGGATTGAAAAATGGCTTTATTGTCGTTATAACCTAAAGTAAAACAGCAAAAATAATTTTCCTGCTAGATTAATATTTTAATACAAAGAAAAAATGTTAAATCTTTGAAGTTAATAAAGTTATTAAAGTTAATCCAGTTATTAAAATCATATTTTATGCTTGTGATAAGGAGTACCATTATAATCTGCCCTTCATTTTTAATATAATTAGAAAACAACTTTCCTTATTAACCCTTGTGTAAAAAAATATTGTTAGCATAGAAAAAAATTAACAAAGCATAGAAAACATAAAAGGATTATACAATCGCATTGGTATTAGTTTAATCTTCATTTTTTTTCCTGTAACATGTATTTTAAAGCATAGTAGTGATATAACGTACATTTAAAACCTCAGTAACACAACAGGTATAATCATCTATAATTATAATAATTTTTCTAACGTATCGGATTATCCTAAATCTGTTTATTACTCTTTCTATTACAACAAAAACACACACGAAGCCAGAGACAAAGAATGTTAGGACGCAGGATCGAAAAAGAATTGCACTGCTGCTAATTTAGCAGTTTTTTTTAAATTCAAATATCCATCGCTATTTCTAATTAGTAATGTTCGCCTTAATTAATTTTGTTAATAAATAAAGCAAATACTGCTATTCGAAAACAGTGATTTTTAGCTGAATAAAAAAATCCGCTAAATTGACAACACTAGAGAAGATACACGGAAAAAAACTGTTTTGTTGAAACAACTAAATTTTGATTACTGACTCCAACCAAATATTTTGGTTGGAATGATCAAATTTTAGTTAGATTGACCAAATGATTTTCTTAATTCAACAAATCATTTGGTTAGTCCAATCAAAATTTTATCGTTCTAACCAAAATATTTGGTTAGAGCTATATTAACCTAAATTTAGTTGTTTCAACAAAACAGTTTTTTCCATGTAGAAGGAATTCGCATCTTCATCTAAAGAGTTCGCGTCTTAAGCGTAATTTTTTAACTCAAAGGATGTCTAAAACATAGGATGCCTCAAACAAAGGATGTCTACTATAGTTAAATTCTACTCAAATGGTATCTAAAATAAAGGATGTCTAAACCTTAACTGCTTAATGCCAAATAATTACTGTAAACTTACTTATGTCTAAGCAGAGGATGTCTAAAACAAAGGATGTCTACTACAGTTAAATTCCACTCAAAGGATGTCTACTACTGCAAAAACATACACGAAACGAGAGACAAAGAATGTTAGGGCGCAGGATCAAAAAAGAATTGCACTGTTGCTAATTTAGCAGAGATTTTTTATTCAAATATACACCGCTACTTTAGGTCAGTAATGCTCGCCTTAATTAATTTTGTTAATAATTAAAGCAAATATTGCTATTCGAAAACAGCGGTTTTTAGCTGAATAAAAAAATCCACTAAATTGGCAAAACTGGAGAAGATAGAAGGATTTAGCATCTTCAAATAATGAGTTCGTATCTTAAGCGTGATTTTTTCCCTCAAAGGACAGAAAAGCTTTCGCGTAATTATCGTTCGCTTATTAAACGTAATATTTTTGCATGAGCCTTATGAGTGATGTTCAAGGAAAGTTAAAATCCGTATATTAAGCGGGATTGCGTGTTAACTGTGAGCTTCTTAACCTGGTCCGACTATATTTTCAAAAACAAGATAAATGAACTCGTTTGTTGTGCAAAATAGAAAGTGACTCATTTTATAAAATTTCAAAATATATGAAGATGGTTTGATATAATTATGCACATATGGAAAAACTATTAAGAGTGAATGATGTTTTAAAAAAAACAACTGGAAAAGAAATTAAATTTCATATTATTTGTTCTGTTAGAAAAAAAATTTCCTATAAGTCATGAATTTCATATATTCATTTTTCAAAATGTTAATTATGCTTTTCTTCAGTAGTCATGACTGACAATAGGCATATCCTCATTCATAAATTTATTGAATTGTTTATTGTATAATCATTAATCAAATTGAACTCGTTTAAAGACTTCCTTTACAGACAGAAATGAAAATTGTGGGACGCCAAAACGTGAATGTTAAGTGAGAAAAGGGTTTCAATTGCATTCATACACAATAGCTTCAGGATTTTTTAATTGCATTCAGATACAATAGCTTCGGAAAATGTTGCTTGCATTTACATACAATAGCTTGTTAGAAATTACTTTTCGAAGAAACAGTATTTTCAAATACTCACTTTATAGTTATTAAGAGTCTTGCCTTATTTCAGCAATTATGAATGACGCACACGTAGCCTCCTCACTCAAAATTTATTGCATTTATTTAGTCAGAAATATTCTATTATATTCGAATTCGAATCAGCTTAATATAAAATTTGTTGAGAAATATAATCCTTCAGTGTATTAATCTACAAATAATCGATCCATATAAAGCAAAAACTAACATTACATAATACAGGGTAGGGTGTTCATAACAGAATTTCCCAGTTATAAATTTTAATAATATCGACTATAAGTGTTGTAAAGGTTTGGTTCAAGGTCACAAATAAAGAGTAGCTCAAACAGTTTTAGATAAGCGCATGCGCGAGTACTGCTTTGTTATTTTCTCGCTTGTAGTGCCACATACGCAAAATGGCGACACCTAAGCTCCCGAAAGAATGGCTCTCTTCACACTTTCTCTTTTAGTAGAGGGTGGACCTGTAAACTTTATTTGACAACAGACATTTGGAACCGTCCCCATTGGAATTTTTTGTACGAGAATGGTTGAACGACATAATCCCTGGTCTATTGGTCGAGACGACAGAGCTGCTTTTCCCTGGCCTCCACGTTTACCTGACATAACGTCATACGATGTTTTCATGTGGGTTTTATAAAATATCGTGTCTACGCGTTCTGCTGTTACCTAATGATTTGCCAGAGTTGAGACACACAATTGAAGAGGTTACTGCTTCCGTTACTCAGGACCAGGATTGGCATTAATCAAGTACTTTTTTAATCGATTGATTAGTCTATTAAAGATTCAATCATACGAAATTGACGCCTAATTCAATTTATCATGATTGAAATTGAAAAAGTATTTGCTCTTTAAAAAGTTTTTTTATGATTCATTCAACCTGCACGAATTCAATCTGTATTAGTTTAATCGCGATTAATTTAATAATTAATTACATAGATAAAAATTAAATATGACCGCCCTGTTTAGTTTCTTAAATTCGCTTTCATTGCTACGAAATTCTTTTTAAGAGTCACAATACGATTTTCATTATTGATTATACAGGGTCACACAAAATTATTCATATAAATCGAGGTCAATATGTTTAAATTATTTAGGGGGGGGGGTTAGGGGCAATTGAAGCCCGCTTAATAAAACTGATATATTCTTTTATAATTATTTTAGACAAATAGGAGCAATATTATCAATCATTTGATAGTCACAAATTAATGGCGATAGTCCCTGGTCCCTCATAGACTATACTTCATGTCGGTGCCACTACCTTCAATGGATGCAGAAGCGAAAAAGTTCTGAAATTGCGATTTTATGATATTGATGGGGAGAGAAACTTGAAATTTGCATGATGGTAATTACTTAAAAGTTTTAAATGCTATGTAAAAACAGTTTCTAAAAAATTTGAAAATTAAAACGGTGAAATCAGCAAAAAGTGTTCTAAAAATGTCCTATATTACGGTTTTAATGGAATTATTAAGGATAGAAAATTTAAATTTCATATGGATGTTACTTTCAAGACTAGTCTCACAGAACAGTTGAAAAGTTTAGAAATTTAAAGATGACGAAAAACGTTCAAAAAACGTTGAAAATTACGAATTTTGTGGAAATGTTAAGGATACAAACTTGAAATTATACACGGTTGCTACTTTTAAGACAAAAATATGTGCGCTTTACATTTTTTTAAACTGAAATATAAAACGCTCTGGGAGAAAAAGCACCTTTTAAAGGGAAAGAAGAGAAAATTTCATAAAAATGTATTTTTCGTTTTTTTCTTGAATGTCAGTAATTTTCAAGTTAAAAATAGAAAAGATTCAACTCAACTTTTTCATAAGTTTCTAGTGTAGAAACTCTTAACGGAAAAAAAAAATATATATTTAACCATACTTAATGACCAGTGTTGAATTCAGGGGGTGACCCCACCCCCCTCGGAGCGATGATATGTCCCCTCCCGGAAGATTGGAGATTTTGTATTTACGATGGGCAAAAAGTGACCCCCCCCCCCCTCCGGAGCCACAAAAATCCGCACCGGAGAAAACTGCCTGAATTAAACACTGTTAATGATTAAAAATAAAATCTTAAGATTTGTGTGCCAAGTGTATTTCTCGTAATTGCAACTCATTTAAATTTTGAAACAAAATGAAAAAAAGGTACATATATATATATATTTTTGTTGGAATTTTAATCTAATTAAATATGAAGAAATGATCTATAAATATTATTTATTAAGCTTACAAATATTTTTACAGTGCACATTTACATATGTTTAGATAATTTTTAAACAGTTTAAAGAATTGATAGGGAAAAAAAAAGATTCTGTATCAGATAACTGATTTGCAGATGCAAATTGCGTTTAATAAACGTACTAAATTACGCTGAACATACGACATTACGGAAACATACTAAATTATGCTTATATCATAAAAATAAACTTGCAACAAACTGAAGAAGAAAGTCTAGAGTAAAAGCAAAATGCAACAGTTTGATGTTGATTGCCCGTGCAGTACTCGGGCAAAACAGTTAAGGGGTTAAAATAATGCCAGGATTAACAAGTTTTTGCCCAAAATTCCATCTAAAATTGCATTGCCTATATGTCTGTATTCTGTTTAAAAGGCATTCTACTATAATTTTACCTAAGTAACAGAATTTGTATAACGTAATTTTCATAATTTTGAGTTAATCTGAATTTTTAAATTTAACTTCTTACTTAAAAGGTAAAAAATATACAATTAATATCATAAATGTTGTAAAAAGAGGAATACAATCAGATTCCCCTTTCCAGAAAAAATTGAAAGGTAGAACTTACGAACCCGGGAGAACTCGCTGCATGAGATTTTCTCTCACAGTCGTACTTTTTTAAGACTCTTATTTAAATCATTTTTCCTTTTAATTAAAATTTCAAAACGTTTTTCAATTATTTTACCTTTTTTGTGAATAAAAGTACTAAGCCAACCAAAAAAAGTTGATATTATACGAATGTAAAGTAAAAGAAAAGCAATTGGGCATTCTCAGTAGCGAGTTCTCCCGGGTTAATTATACCGTACAAATGCAACACATGAAGTTGATAAGCAGCCGATATTGAATTAACCTTTAACTGATGTCACATAAATTGTCACATAACGACTGCGAAGTGGTCTGTGAGACCGCTCTATCGAAAGGTGAATAAAAGGCGCAATTAAATTTAAACTGTTATAATTAAAATTCCCCTATTCAAAAGTCTCTGGTGACAGTATTAAAGTTTCAAACGAAGCAAAATTTCGATGACGTTTGTAGTTGTACTGAAAGTTACAAGTTAAACTATAAAAAAGCAGCGGTCTGTGAGACCGATAACATCAGTTAAAGGTTAATATCTACCTGTCCGTTTCTAGTTTTTTGTACTCGTTTGTGTACTCCTGGAATATGGAATGTTGGGTAATATCAAAAACTTAAATTTAAGAAGTTTTTATTGCTTATTATTTTTTTCTGTTTTTTAATGCTTAGTATTTAATTATTAATCATCTAGTATTATTTAGATAACCTTTACTCCAAGCTGTAAGTGTCAACTGTAAGGGGAAAGTAGGATAATAATGCTCAGAAGGTCAATCCCGCTCACCCAATATCTCTAAACAGGATAGAATTGAAAACGTGCGATCGGTACCGGCACCTAGCGAACTTCATCGTAAGTTCCCAGTAAGGATATAGTGACTGTCGGAAAGAAAGTATTTTTGTGTCCTCAAGTTATTAGTTTGCAGTTGTTTTATTATAAAATTCTACAACATCTAACTTGAAGGTAAGTGTACAGTCTTATTTTCAAATATTAATTTACTCATTTACAAAATATATACATTTAGCTGTACTTTCATGCTTTTATTTATTTTTGTAGTGCGTTGTTACGCCAATTATAATGCATTAAAACTCAACATGGCGTTAGCGGGCGCTCGCGTGGAATTCCAGAAGAAGTGTTGTCAGTGGGCAACTTTTTTTGGGCAACTGTTTATTGATTAACACAACTTTTTTGAAATGGTAAAATTCCCCTGCTTTCGCCTTAATTAATGTGTCTTTAAACAAGGAGAATTTTACGATTTCAAAAAAGTGGTGAAATCAAAAAACCTAAATTTAAAAAAGTAGCCCACTAGGGGAAAGTAGGGAAATGGCGCTCACTTAATTGAAAACATGAATAGCTTGTCAAATTTAGACAAAAAAATGAATATTTTATTAGCGAAGTACAACTCCAAAGGATAAAGAACAGTTTGCAATCAACTAATTTACATGAAAGTTTAAGGAATTATTTTTTTTATCGTTTTATTTAAATAACCATCGGTTGAGCGGTAATGCCCGACATGGTAGGGTAATTGCGCTCAGAATTTGAATACAACATTTAAGTAAGACAAAAGTCACATATGTAGCTGTGCGCAATGTTGCCAGATGGGCCACTTTTTTTTAATCAGATTCTTGATTAGCACCACTTTTTTGAAATGGTAAAATGTGCCTTATTTAATGAGATATTAATTCTGGCAAAAACAAAGTGAATTTTACCGTTTCAAAAAAGTGGTGCCAATCTAGAAATCCGAATTAAAAAAAAGTAGCCCACTGGCAACACTGGTTGTGTGAGATGTTCACACCACTGTAGATTTTTAGCGACCATTTTACACATATTGTGTTACACATATAGTGGGCAACTTTTTTTAAATTTAGGTTTTTTGATTTTCACCACTTTTTTTTTTTTTAATCGTAAAATCCTCCTTGCTTAATGCCATATTAATTAAGGCAAAAACATGGGAATTTTACCATTTCAAAAAAAGTGGTGTTAATCAATAAATTTGAATTTTTAAAAAGTTGCTCACTAGCAACATTTTTCTGGAATTCCACGCGAGCGCCATTACCCGTTATCATCATGTTGGGTTTTAATGCATTATAATTGGCGTAACAACGCACTACAAAAATAAATAAAAGCATGAACGTACAGCTAAATGTATATATTTTGTAGACTTAATGAGTACATTAATATTTGAAAATAAGAGTGTACACTTACCTTCAAGTTAGATGTTGTAGAATTTTATAATAAAACAACTGCAAACTAATAACGCGAGGACACAAAAATACTTTCCTTCCGATGGTCACTATATCCTTACAGGGAACTTACGGTGAAGTTCGCTAGGTGCCGGTACCGATCGCACGTTTTCAATTCTATTCTGTTTAGAACGATTGCCCTTCTGAGTGTCATTACCCTACTTTCCCCTATATGTGTAACACAATATGTGTAAAGTGCTCTCTAAAAGCCTGCAGTGGTGTGAACAGCCCACATAACTGGGTATGTGACTATTGTCTTTCTTAAATGTTGTATTCAAACTCTGAGCGCAATTACCCTACCATGTGGGGTATTACCGCTCAGTCGATGGTTATTTAAATAAAACGATAAAAAAAAATTCCCTAAACTCTTATGCAAATTAGTTTATCACACTTATCCTTATGCTTTGGAGTTATACTTCGTTAATAAAATATTGATTTTTTTGTGTAAATTTCACTAGCTATTCATGTTTTCCCTTAAGTGAGCGCCATTCCCCTACTTTCCATTATAGAGCGGGTGTCGTGAATAAAAGTGACTCGGTCAGAGAATTACGAGAAAAAATTATGATCTTGGACAACATTATTAAGACTAAATAAAATAATGGCTGACCTGCTTCGGCTTTATTGTATTCATATACAGTTTTTTTCATTCGAAAAATATTCAGAACTTTTTTTTAAAAAAATCGAGTCATACCGAACCCGATCAGAAAGACTCAAAAACTACTCAAAACCGAACCAAATCCAAAATATTTAAAGACAACCCGGTCCAAGACAAGACTCGATGCAAGACCCTAGCAGTGATCAAGAGTGATTAAATCAGAAGAAGCTTGAAAAAAAGATAAAATAAAGCTCTCAAAGCCAAGCCAGAACAATACATGAAGTTTTCAATCATAAATCCTTCATTAGATTGACTATTTAGATTAAGAATTGATTTAATCGTAAAAAAGCAAGCGATTACATCAAAATATTCATTGGTCATTAGTCTATGAGTAGGATTGAATTGATTTAATCGTAATCAAAGCATTGATTACATTAAAATAATCACTGATAGTTAGTCTATGGGTTGGATTGAAACTGAGCTTAATCGGTCAATATTTAGTCATGATTAAAAACTTAATCGTTAACTTTCAATCGTTAATCTAATTAAAATTTTGCACAACCCTGCTCAGGACTCGATAACCGAAGTGTGGGAAGAATTGGACTTTAGGTTGGATGTGTGCCGTATAACTAAATGTGCACCTGTTGAACATTTGCAAGAAAAACTAGTTTAGTTTATCTTCAATTTGATGCATGATTTGTTGTAACTAGTCTTATTTAAACGGTTATAATATACCATTGAAACTGGGACATTCTTTTATGGATACGCTGTATAAAAAGAACGCGATGCATATTGGCACAAAGGAACGACACAGAACGCCTAACCATCTACATATCAACAACAGATAAATTTATTTAATTTCGGATCAAGGGAATTCAAAAGAAATGTGCTGTAGTGAAATAGGTGTCTTACGTACTATTAGGGATTGTATTCATCATTGTATCATTTTTAATCAAATGAATTCGTTTTAAAATCTTTATAGACAGAAATTAAAATTGTGGGATATTCAAAACATGAAAATATAGAGGAAAAAGTAAGCGACAATTTCATCCGTACGCAATTGTTTCATAGCCTAGTTGTAGGGGAGGAAGGAAAGGCCACATTCGGAATTAATTAGGGGAAAGTTGGAAACTGTTTTAATCCATTTAATTTAGGTCTAGGATGAATGTACTAAATTTTCCCCTCTCGTAGTAGATGAGTGTTAGGAAATATGTATAGATTTATAATCAAAAAACACGTTTTTTTTTTTTAATTAGCATAACAATATCTAAAAAAACTAACTCTATCAAAAACATTGTCCATACAAATGCTGTAGAGCTTAAAATTCTGCACTGTTAAAAATTTCTGTAAAAACACAGAAAAAAAGCGAGACTTTGAGTAAATTTACACTAGTTCTCGGTTACATGCATTCGATTGAGTTTCTCGATCACCATTTTACAGACATTTTCCTTATCTTATATGTAATTTCCTGTAGGGATTTCCATGTCTTTATTTAAAGATATTTTTATCTTTGTTAAAACTTATAATTCAAAATACACGATTTTAAAATTCTTTTCCAATGTTATTAGACATTTTAAAGAAAAAAATTTAATTTAAAAATTGTTTTTTTTTTTTTTTTTTTAACTTAGAATAATTTACAAAGGGAAAAATCATCTCCACGGACTTAGTGGGGATTTTTGTCGACAGTAACTTTGCAGTTGTTCCATTCACCATATATCAGAAACTTGGCAATATTAAAAGTAAATTGCATAGTATTATTTCAAAGCTGTTATTATCATTACAATGCTATAATTATTATTATTATTATTATTATTATTATTTCATTAGTAAATGCGTCATTAAAAAAATATATTAATCTTTTAGAAACATATTACACAAAATGTATAAAATAATGAAAACGTAAAAAATCACTTTCAAATAATAAATTAAATTTATTCTGTTAATTTTCCTCTTATTTCTTACTAAAAAATTCTTTTAAAAAATATTAGCTCATTAAAAAATAAATAGTATGCGACAATTTCGAAAAATTCTCTAAAACATTATTTTTGTAAAAAATGATTTAGATTCATTTTTTTTTTGTAATTACTTAAACTAGTTTTAAAAAAATTAAAATTGACTAAAAACAATAATAGGTATTATGTATCGGTCTAAAATGAATTAAAATAAACCGTTTATGAATTTTCTAACGAATATATTTGAAGCGAAATCTTTGAAAAGCACAATAGATTCTCCCCCGCTGAATCATAAAAGACATACTTTGTACTCAATGACAACAGCTCCTATAACCCAGTCAGTAAGGTGTTCCTCTGCTATCTGGAAGGCTTGGGTTCAAACCACAGGACAGCTAGACTCAAGTTGTGTAAATATTAAATGACGCAGCAGTTCAAATTTACTCGAAAAATTCACCTTCTTTGAAGCCCACTAAAACCTGAGTGATTCACTAATTTCGAAAAATAAATTAAATTATTATCATTAAAGATAAATTTACAGAGTCTTGTGTATTTTTAACGATGTTAATTTACAGAGTCTACTGTAAATTTACCGTATAACTTCTCTGTGATTTAACAAAATCTCTTGGTTTTCCTAATATCTGTAATTTTACATAAGACTTAAAATAATGGATTACCCGTAGATTCTCTGTAATTTCACAGAAAATTTCTTAACAGTGTGAATAAAATGAGTAGCCACACTTAATATTTTTGTTGAACAGTAAGCTCACAATTCTACTTCAAAGTTTATCCTAAATGACACAATGATGAATACTATCCCTACTAATACGTAAGACACCTATTTCGCTACAGCACGTTCCTTTTGAACTCTCTTGATCCGAAATTAATCAAAAGTTTGAAGCCGTAACAGGCCCGGTTATCAGCCCACCCTGCTACTAATTTTTATATACATGTATGTTTTCTTATTCATTAAGGCATTTATTATGTTTTTGTAATCATTTTAGCTCATTATTTTGGTTATTTTTAGAATTACGGTTTAACTTCTTGATTACGGACTCAGTGGTAGGGGTGAAAAAAGGCCTAATTCGAAATTAATTTGGGGAAAGCTAGAAATTGTTTCAATCCCTTTGACATAGGTCCGAAATCAAAAATACATGTATATAAAAAATGGAAGCAGGTGTCCTGAAAATTTTGTCTCTCCTGCCTTCAAACTGTTGAGTAACAATTAAGGCAAAATTTTGAAATAAAATTGCGCCTTTAATATTGAACAAAAATATTAATGTGGGCACTCATTTTATTCAGAATTTTAGGCTCTACAACATTTGTATTGACAATGTTTTTGATAGAGTTAGGTGTTTTGAAATATTGTTAAGTTAACTTAGTCTCTTTTGGCTTCAAGCAGTTGATTAGCGATTAAGACAAAAATTTGAAATAGAACTGCGGCCTTAATTATGAATAAAAATATCAATGCAGGTACTCATTTTATTAGGAATTTTAAGCTCTACAACATTTGTATTGACAATGTTTTTTATAGAGTTAGCTGTTTTGAGATATTGTTAATGTAATTTAAAAAACATGTTTTTCGAAAATAAATGTGTACATATTTTCGAACGTTCGCGAAATACGAGGAATAAAGTATAGTATCTTAATTTTAGACCTAAACTGAAGGAATTGAAACAAGTTCCAGTTTTCCCATAATTAATTCTGAGTTCAACCCCCTGACGACGGGGTTAAGAATTTGAAGCAGATTTGTGACCTTAATGTTCAACAAAAACATTATGTGTAGGTACTCATTTTACTCAGAATTTTAAGCTCTACAACATTTGTACTAACAATGTTTTTGATAGAGTTAGTTGTTTTGTGATATTGCTATGATATTAAAAAAAAAAAAAAACGTGCTTTTTGACAATAAGTCTATACATATTTCCCAACGCTCACCTAGTGCGAGAGGGAAAATATAGAATATTCATTCTAGACCTAAACTGAAAGGATTAAAACAATTTCCAGCTTTCCCCTAATTAATTCCGAATTCCTCCCTAAGCACTGGGCTATCAGTTCTACCTTTGAATCCTTTGTTTCATCACCATGCACAACTATTAAGAGGGGATAAATATTGAAATGGTTTTTTCAAGAATATTTATAATTCATGAAGAATGGATGAAATTATAAACAAGAAAGAAAAGATCATGCGTCAAGCATAGCTTGTAAAACATTTTCCAACACGATCACAATAACATAACAAAGCTGCATCGTTTAAAAAATTAAAATATTACATCTAATTCAACCATATGGAAACGCATAACACATTTCAAAACCCAATTTCAGCTGTTCCCACCTAGAATCGGAAAATAATTCGAATTTTTCCAGCAGTCCTGTATATGATATGTAGATTTGTATCCCCTTAAATTCCCCTTCAGCAATTTCCTTGAATAAGGGGTACGTGAATACTTTTGCACAGCCCTGTATATGAGGTGTAGACTTTATATATATAACGAGTATCATTCAAAAAAATGGTTACATTTAAAAGCGCATACCGAATTTTAAGCGTACACTCCAGCAATTATTACTCAAAGACAATACTGTAACCGATTTCTCTAGAATGTCTCTGTAAATGAATAAAAAAATGCTGTGAATTCCCTGTTCTAACGTAATCGTAGTGAAATTCAGTGATTATATCAGTTTCAATACATCTGATATAGTGTAATGTCATTAAAATACTCTGCAAACGATTTTCACCCCATATACCATAATGTAATGAATTCTTTTGAGCGTCCTTGTAAATGAACTATTAATACTACATACTTCATATACAATACCAAACATCCTTTGGTGAGCCTAAATAACCTTCATCAATTGCATGAAAATCCGAGTATATTTACGGGAGTTAGAGCGTAGTAGAGTCAATTATTCGTATTGATTCGCAATGTCAAAAGTGGTATTGGAATTTTTAAATTTCAATTAGTTTTCGAGGTATTAATATTCTTCTAATTTTAATGATATTTCTGTAATGATGGCAACAAAATTAACCCCCATTTTTCTGGAGAAAAGGGAAAACGATAGGGATTATAAGATTTTTTTGAGTCATTTTCAAATTAAATTAACGAAAGTGAAGACAATATTATGAATAAGTTATGTTTTATAGGAAAATTTGAAAAAAAAAACATTAAATAATAATATTATTCTTATTATTAAATAAGTAATAATTTTTTATTTAATTTAATCCAATTTTCATTATTTCAAGAGATATTTTTGCCATATTTTTAAAAAAGGCTATTAATTTAAATTGTTGCCAATTGTAAAAACAACGCAAAGTATTTACTTACGATTAAAAATTTATTTACACGTGATTATTAAAAACAGAAAAAATAAACTTTAAAATTCGAATTAAATGATTACGTGTCAAAAGCAGGAAAATATGTAAAATTACACCATAGAAATCATATTTACACGTGAATTTTAAAAGAGAAAGAAAACTTTAAAATAATAAATTCATTAATATGCGTTAAAAGCAGTAAACGAATTGTACAATACCCTCTATTAGAAGACTGTTAACAATAAAAGAAAATAATCAAATATCATTTCACTTAGTGTTCAAAATTACTTGTCCATAAATCGATTTTCAGATATTAAATTTTCTAAATATTTAATTACACCATTAGTATTGAGTATGTAGACATATGAGTAATATGAGTATAGGAGTAGTAGTATGATATAAGTCATAGACATACCTTCATTCATGAATTTCTTCCATTAAAATTTTTATCATTAGTAATCAAATGCACTCGTTTAAGATGTTACTTTACTACGAAATGAAAATTGTGGGAGTGTCAAAACATGAATGTAAGAAAGAGAAGTCGATTTTGAATTTAATTCATACACTCACATACATAATTCAGATCCATTTTTAAATGCAATTTGCCACAATGAACAGTTATTAAGCAGATGAAAATTGAGAAAATTTATTTTATCACGTGTTTATTGAAAATAAATGAGTTCCGTAACTTCAGGCTAAATTCTACAAAATACAATTCCCATTCTTTGTTTTTTTTTTTCCTTTTTAGATTTAATAAGTCGCAATATAATGTATTCTATTGCGACTTTGCGATGCATTTCAGACTTTTTCTGTCAGCCCTTTGATAACTTTCAGGTTAAGGAATATTTTCAAAATTTTAATATATATTCAAGATTTATAGCATTATCATACTAATCATTACTATAATCATTACTATAATCATTACTATTAGCTTAAGTTTAGTACATACAATAAAAGCTCAAAATTATGAAAATATTATTATTCCTTTATTTCAGTAGTCATGAGTAACAATAAATGTTTCCTCACTCGCATATTTATTGCATTCGTCGTTGCATTAGTATTAATCAAATTAATTCGTTTGGAAAACTTTCTTTATACAAAGGAATGAAAATTGTGCTGTTTTACAATACCGTAAAATATACTTTAAAATACTTTGTGACTGGTGGGGTTACTTTGTGACGCCTGGTCTAGTTTTCGTATTTCGAATCTTCCGCTACGTCCGTTGTAGTACGAAAGCAAACATCATTGACATCTTCTAGTACGGTGTGCCACATCACCTAACGACCATTTCCCGAAGCTCTAAAACGAAATAAGCAAACTAGACCAGGTGTCACAAAGTAATCTCATCTTACGGTATGAATGTACATTCTACGTAAAAAGTACCCGTAATTCATCATTTAAAAGACGCCCATAAAAAAATCACGACAATTTTTTTTCTTCTGTAAACGTGTACCATTATATCGAATTATAAAGCGGATTTTGAGCTCCATATGAGACTTAATGCATTTACAACAGCTTTTTTTTTTATTCATAATATTTGACCTGCGGTTTTTGATACTGGAAAATTTAGTTAAACAAAAACTTTGCTAAAATTTTATGTGCATAATTAAATTCCGTGTGTCTAACATCTTATAATTCACCGAACTTTTGTGTATATTTTGCACCACGATAATGCATCACCGCATAGTGTTATTGTTGTACAAGTGTTTTTTGGCCAGTCATGCAACGAAAATCATCGACCAAGCTTTGTACTCTCCTGATATAGCATCGTTTTACTTTTTATTGTTCCCGAAAATAAAACTACCACTTCGAGGAATACGTCTTGAGTCAACTGAGGCCATACAAAAATAATTGTTGTGTGAGCTAGAGATCATACCTCAATCAATCTACTAAAGTCTACAAATCATCAGTCTTCTAATTAAATTTCATGTGGCTAACATCTTAAAATTCACCGAACTTTCCTGTAGATTTTGCACCACAATAATGCACCATCGCTTAAATTTATCGTTGAAAAAGAGTTTTTGGCCAGACGTGCAATGAACATCATCGACCAAGCATTGTACACTCCTGATATGGCACCGTTTAACATTTTACAGGGGTCGTACTTATCCTGAAATTTCAAGACCAGGAAATTCTTCTGTACCAATATTTTCT
The DNA here is from genome assembly GCA_963932465.1 of Maratus speciosus. Lineage (NCBI taxonomy): Eukaryota > Metazoa > Arthropoda > Arachnida > Araneae > Salticidae > Maratus > Maratus speciosus. The sequence goes on along the minus strand of OZ010794.1, from coordinate 417,876,543 downwards.
GATAAAAACATCTTTTTTAATAACGCGAAACTTAGCGCGTTTAATCTAGATTTATTTTTCTAAAAAAAAAATAAAAAAAAAATACTGATATTTGCCCTGAAAAATTCCCTGAAGCGTACGACCCCTGCCTTTTATTGTTCCCGATAATAAAATTACCACTCCGAGGAATGCATTTTGAGTCAACTGAGTTCATACAAAAGTAATATGTTGTGGCCATCACAAAACATCCTTCTGTATAAATCGCGTCAATTAAATCATTTAAATAGAACAAGAAATTACATCAATTTAGCACCAATTCATATCAAAGTATATCTGAATTTGAAGTTTGATGAAAATTCATAAATTAGTTATGGAGATAGAGCTATAGTGGGAATTCTGAAAAATGTAGTACAGCAGTGCCATCTGTTGAGCGATTTGCACCAAAATGTATAAAACGTCAATTCATGTCAAGCACTAACTGAATCTCAAGTTTCATGAAAATCCGTGCATTAGTTCTGGAGACTGAGCTACTGTGGAAATCGTGAAAAATGCTGCATAGCAGCGCCACTTGGTGAGCGATTTACACCAAAATATAAACACTGTAATTCATATCGAGGTATACCTGAATCTGAATTTTGTTGAAAATCCAAGAATTAGTTTTTGAGATAGAGCTATTGTGGAAATCGCAAAAATGCCGCATAGCAGCGCCACCTGATGAGCGATTACACCAAAATGTATAAAACGTCAATTCATGTCAAGGACTAACTGAAACTGAAGTTTGATGAAAATCCGTGCATTAGTTCTGGAGATTGAGGTCTTGAGGGAATCGTGAAAAATGCTGCATAGCAGCGCCACCTGTTGAGCGATTTACACCTAAAACTAATCAACACCAATTTATACTAGGGACTAAATTAATATAAATTTTTATTAACTTTCGTGCGTCAGTTCTTGAGATAGAGCGCCCACAAAATTTGTATCACATTCATACAGACAGACAGACAGATTCACTGACTCACAGGCAGCCATTTTGTAAGAACATGTTTTTCGAAATCTCTGACCCCCTAAAACGTGCTAATCCGTCGAAAATTTTCACGAATTCAATACTTTCTTCTTGTAAAGATAGAATAAAGTAAAAATTGTCGAGGGAGCTGGAAGCTATACCTCAATAAGTCTACTAAAAATGTATGGAGAACCGGGTCAAACGCCGTATAGTGGTACTGAGTGGTATTGAGTGGTATAAGGCCTACTTTGAAGACGACAAAATAAATTTTGAGAATTTTTTTTTTTTTAACGTTTTATTTCACCTTTCCGGATACTTTTTAAACAGAATGCAAAGTGGGTGAATCATTCATTGAATATTTATATTCGAATTCATTTAATCTCTTGAAATATTCATCTGGATATAATGGGCTTATCATATATTGCATATTTACAGAAATTAGAGCTTAGAAAGTCTGAAAAGAACAAAAAACAAAGAGGCAGACAAATATACCATTTTCGGATCCTAACGAAATAGGTACGTGACACAACAAAACAAGACTTCCAACAATAAAAAAAAAAGAACAAAACGGAGCACCCATTGAAATATTAAGAATGAAAAAATATTAAAAAATGAATAAGTACAAAGGTGTTGTATAAGCTCCTTTGTTGGAAGTCACGTGACGAACTCAGACAAGAATTAAACTGCAGCATTATTTGTTGTTAGAAATTACTTTTCTAAAAATCACGATTTTGAGTTATTGACTAAGATTTTCTACATATAAATTTTATCCCTCTTTCAGTAGTCATATCTGACAGTATGAATGACCTATCGTCATTCATGGATTTATTGCATTTATTAATTTATCATTATCAGTAGGTCCTCCTGGTGTTTTCGTGTTCGATTCCGAGTAAAATAAACAAAATCAGTAATATCCTAAAAATCCGCAATCACAATAATGAAGCTCTCTGCTTTGACGTCCAAATATCATTAAAATGACAACTTGAAAAAAAAACGACGTTATTTCCACTCAATCATAATAATCATTCCGCTTTAAAAATGAGAATACACAGTTTCTTTCACATGCCCCTCCCTTTTTTTTATAGTTTTCAGTTTAATGTTAGTTGGACGTCTGGTTACCTTGTGCTATGCATTTTCTGTGCTCGTTCGTACCCTACTGCATTTAGATTCTTCGATTTTACATGTAGTCCAGGCAATGGACACCGTATAGGGGCTCTACCTAGCAAAATTCATGGTAGTTCTGGAAAAAGGTTTACTATATGTTTTTTGGGTGGCTGAATCCGAATTTTTAACTTCCCACCAAAATTTCCTCCGGCAACCCCCCAAATTTTGGTAAAATGCCCCCCAAAAATGCTTTTATTAAAAAAAAATCAAATTTTTATTGATTTAGGGAAAAAGTATCTAGAAATTCAGAAAGTACACAAAATTTGCAACAAATTAGAAATATGACATTATGACTTAGGATGAAGGGGAAAGGGGGATCTGCCTCGGAACATGCGCCGCGGTGCTGCGTGGACTAAGTTGCGCAATTCCACTTAACCACTCACACGTTTACATTCGCCCTCCCATCTCCCTTCCTAACTTTCTCTATAAGGATTACTTTAAGTTTTTTGGATCGCTGAATCCGAATTTTTAACTTCCCCTAAAATCGCCCCCCCCGAAAGCCCCCCTAATAGTTGTTTTTAACTTAAATATCTTATTGTTTTAGGTGAAAAGCATTACGAAATTCAGAAACTAGACAAAATTTGCATTAAATAGGATATATGACATTATGACGTAGGATGAACGTGGAGGGGGAGGGCTGCCTCTGAACATGCACTGCGGCTCTACGTTGCACTAAGTTATGAAGTCCAGGCAATAGGAAATTTTACCTGGAAAAATTAATACTAGTTCTGGATTTCGACTCACTTTATGTTTTTTGGGTCGCTGAATCCGAATTTGTAACTTCCCACCAAAATTTCACCCGGCAACCCCCAAAAAATTGATTTTTTGAAAAAATTTGGTTTTTGTGAAAAGCGCGGGGGGAATGTTCCGAGGCAGCCTCTCTCTCCCCGTTTATCGTACGTCATAATGTCATATATCCTATTTGTTGCAAATTTTGTCTAGTTTCCGAATTTCGTAATGCTTTTCCCCTAAAACTATAAGAAATTTAAGTTAATAACAACTATTTTGGAGAGTTTTCGGGGGGGGGGGGCGAAAATTTGGGGGTTAAGTTAAAAATTCGGATTCAGCGACCCAAAAAACTTAAAGTAAACCTTATAAGGAAAGTTCGGCGGAGATATGGGAGGGCGAATGTAAACGTGTGAGTGGTTAAGTGGAATTGTGCAACTTAGTTCACGCAGCACTACGCGCATGTTCCGAGGCAGAACCCCCTTTCCCCTTCATCCTAAGTCATAATGTCATATATCTAATTTGTTGCAAATTTTGTCTACTTTCTGAATTTTTAGATACTTTTCTCCTAAAACAATAAAAAATTGCTTTCTTTTAATAAAAACCTTTTTGTGGGGCTTTTTACCAAAATTTGGGGCTTGGTGGGGGAAACTTTGGTGGGAAGTTACGAATTCGGATTCAGCGACCCAAAAAACATAAAGTAAACCGATTTCCAGAACTACCATTAATTTTGCTAGGTAAAATTCCCTATTGCCTGGACTACTACGCCAGTCGTTGAAATGACATCGAAGTGTATAGCAACCAAATTTATTTGGATGCTCTATGCACCATATTTCTGGAGGTTATATTTAACCCCGTGCTTCCAACTCTGCAATGGCTCTCAGGATTCCACCAGAATTATCAAAATTATACCTTTTAGACCTTGCTTTGTTACGAAATTTATCTTTATGTTTCCATTCGAGTTCGTTAAAGGTTACGCGTAGCGGTTCACGTCGCACTGGCACTCCTTAGGCACTGCGATGTCATGGCGTACGAAACAAATGCAAGAAATACATCCTAACATAGAAATATTTACTGAAATCACATTTTGTATGGCTTAAAACAAAAACCTTTCCTTTATAGATAATAATATTGATTTCAGAATAGGAACAGGCCTCTATCCCACTGATGTAAAAACATCATTTTTAAGTGGAAATTTTTATTTTCATTCATAACAAGTAATATAAAAATTTAGTTTTTAATGTCAATTCCTACTTAGGCCATCAAAGAAAAATTTAATATAATCCCTTAAGCTAATATTAGTTTTTGTTGCATCAAAATATCTCAATTTGTTGATTTTCTATAAGCAAGTAAGTTTACAATGGAACTCTATGGGAATTTGGCGAAATATTAGATATATCGCCAAGTTGGCGTCACTTTTGGCGACTCATTTTGGCCGAAATTTGGCAATATATCGCCAAGTTGGCAACAAATTTGGCGGTATTTGGCGACAGAACAGGGTCCCCCCTATGGTAAACCCTTATTGAAAATACTTTCATTGATCTTCAATAACCAATGGCCACCATTTTGTTTCCTATGCAAAACTAAAACTAATTAATTAAAATTTAATTAATTAATTAATATTTGAAAAATTTTTATTCAATTGTCATCCAGTACAAGTTTAAAAAATTTTATTTCAACTTGATAGGATGAATAATGAGTATTTTATTAACGACTGAAAATTTGAACAAGATATATAAATATATAAATATATAAATATATAAATATATAAATAAATATCGGGAGAGTGTGAACTAATAGTAGGAATTGAAAAATAAAATGTATAATGATTACATGAAAATGACGTCATTTTGTTTACTTTTACTACTTAGTGCTGATCCTAATTTGATTATGCATTATATTTCTTTCATCCAAAATGGCGTCATATTTAAGAGATTATTACCTTTATCCTGAAATTGAAATGTCTTTATTATAAGATGTTTTAGTTTCAAATACGTTTAAATGAAGATATTATGTAATTTTAACGCACTTGCGAAATATGACGTCAATTTCGGATTGGTAAATATAGTGAGTGGGCCTGAATTTTATTGACTCATGAAAATACTGTTCATATGGAATTTCTTTTTGTGCAACAGCGAAGAAAAAATTCCATTAAAAAATTAGAAGTGTATAAAAATTAATTATGCAGGTGGTTGAAAACACGGTTGGGAAATTTGTGAAGTAGGCAGCATTTTTTCAGGATTTTAAAACGCATGTATGTCGCATTTAGTTCAAATCGATCGAACATTGTAGATTTGTATATTGAAAAAACACACAAAGATTGATTTTCATGTAGATAGATAAATAGATTAATCAAATGAACCAGTTTAAAATCTTCCTTTATAACAAGAAATGAAAATTGTAGAGTTGTTATTATTTGAACACAATTAAATGAAAATGCGTTGCATTCAAACACAATAACATCAGCTTTATCTTTTAGTATGGCTTATTACAATGAAACATATGTCATACAACTATGAATGATGAAAGGTTTATGTTAGTAACTGTACATTTGGAATATTAATTAGCTACATGTTGCGTTTATTAGGTAAAACTCGCATTTGAATGTCACACAATGGTTACTAAATGTCAATTAAAATGACAGATATAAATTATTCCATATACTATAGGTTATAGGCATATTTTGGTATATTTCTCTATAAGTTTTATGAGGAAAATATTGTTCATGAACTTTTATAGAATTTTTAGTAAGTAAATAAAAATTATAAGACATTTCAAATATGAATAAGTGAAATGTGAATATACTACAAATTGTTTGCTAAAATGGCGTATAAACATTTAATACAGATTAAACCATTAAAAACATTTAAATAACTGTTCTACGGTTTCAGCATATCTCCGTGACCTTAATCAGGAATCAAATAAATAAGTGAAATGTGAATAAATTACAAATCATTTGCTAAAATGGTATGTAAACATTTAATATAGATTAAAACATTAAAAATATTAAAATGACTGTTCTACGGTTTCGGCACACCTCCGTGACGTTCCTCAGGAACATTAACATTAAAATAACTATTCTATGGTTTCAGCCCACGTCTGTGGCCTCCCTCAGGAATTCACAGCTACGAAGGTGTACTGAAACCGTAGAATAGTTATTTTAAGGTTTTTGGTGTTTTAAGGTTTTTGGTGTTTTAATCTGTATTAAATGTTTAAAAGCCATTTTAGCAAATGATTTGTAGTTTATTCACATTTCACTTATTTATATTTGAATTATCTATGCTATGGTGTAATAGTCCAAAATTGTTTATAGTTAAAAGTCATTTTCAATTATTTAAATTTTTACATAGGAAAATTTTTAACGTACTTTAGTCTACATACCTGTTTAATACGCGATTAATTAATTACAGTAAACATGAACCAAATGAAGTGTACACATCTTGAAAACTCCAATTTTTTTTTATTTATTATTTCATAACTTTAATCTTTCAGCTAACATTTTCTAAATTAGGGAAATATAAATATAAATTCAGAAATATTATTCTGTATTATTATGATATGTTCCAAAATATTTCCATATTATTCAAAATACTCGTCCAAAATGGTACAAAAATAAGTCTATTTGATAAACAGATATCAATGGTCTTTGTAATCTTTACTATTAAAATCTGAGAATGTTATGATTTCCAAATTTTTATATTGATTCTTAACGAATAAGAAGTTTACTTAACGCTGGATAGAGCTTGTTCTCATACGAATAAAAAAGTATGTAGGATTTTTTTTTTTTTTTAATCAAAAATGCCCGCGTTCCGATTCATCGAGTATCGAAGTGTATCCAAGTTTTTTTTAATAGTGAAATGCCGTCGAATTGTCAACATTTGGTCTATCAGCAATCTCTTCAATAGTAATCTGTGGATTATTTTTAACTGAATCACGGATTCAGTCATTATTGATGCCAGAAGATCGCCTAGAGCGAATTTTGCCGTTTAGGTTTAAATCACCATTATAAAATTGACTAAACCACTCTTTAAGGGGGTCCGGGACACATTTTCAAAAAAAATTTATTTATTGAGTTAAAATTTTGAATTTCTTTGTGATGGTCAACCATATCATTTGTAAACAAAATCAAATGATAAAACTTCTCATAGCTTTTTAAAAAAAAATTTAAATTTAAAATTTATGAAAAAAGTGGTATAACTTAAAATCGTTATAACTCGAAATATTATTTGTAGAATTTGAATTGTTTTTCATTTAAATAAACAGAAATATATATTTTTTAATTTAGAGCCAGCATTTTAAAAGATATTAATTTTTAAAAAAAATTAAAAAAATTAACGAAAAAATTACAAAAAAAGTGGTGCAACTTTTTTAAAAAAAAAAATCATATTTTCAAAAGTAAATATTTTTTTCAAATATGCTGACTCAAAAGTAAAGTAAAATAATTGAAAAAGATATGTTCCGAGTTTCAACCCTGTATCTTTAACGGTTCTTGAGTTATAAGAATTTAAATATGAGAAATGGTGAAAAAACCTATCATGAAGAAAACGCAATTTCACAAGAACTCGTTTCCTTGACAACCATAGCTTTAAAGGCAGATTTTGAAAACAAACCAAAACGAAAAAATTAATATTTCATGTTCTAATTAAGATAGAAACATAATTTAAACGTCATTTTAAGCAGAAAACGGCAAAGAAATTTTTAATCCAATAAATTAAAAAAAAAATGAAAATTTGAAGATTTTTGTGTCCCGGACCCCCTTAACTGTCCTTAGAGCAAACGCACGTTTCAAATAAACGTTTTGAATATTTTGTGTAGAACGTCCAATACTGACTCCTTTTTTAAACTCATATAACAAAACGTGACGAAAATGTAAGCTTTCATTTTCCATTTTGAATATTAACCTTGCACACAAATTAATTTTAAAAACATTTTTTTTAACGTTATGTTCTCTCGCGACACATGTAAATAACTGTCAGCTAATAATATTGTTATAAAAGAAACATCAGCACAACGAAAATTGCAAGTTTCAGCCATCTATGAAATAGCGCACAAATTTATGGAATCACCTAATAGTTACCTAACACTAACTACTACCTAACTACTTAACACCTAACCTAACACTAACCTAACACTTACTAGCTAATAATATTGTTATAAAAGAAACATCAGCACAATGAAAATTGCAAGTTTCAGACATCTATAAAATAGGGCACAAACTTATGGAATCACCTAATAGTTACCCAACACTAACTACTACCTAACTACCTAACACCTAACCTAACACTAACCTAACACTAACTAGCTAATAATATTATTATAAAAGAAGCATCAGCACAATGAAAATTGCAAGTTTCAGCCATCTATGAAAGAGGGCACAAACTTATGGAATCACATAATAGTTACCTAACATTAACTACTACCTAACTACCTAACACCTAACCTAACACTAACTAGCAAATAATATTGTTATAAAAGAAACATCAGCACAAACAAAATTGCAAATTTCAGCCATCTATGAAATAGGGCACAGATTTATGGAATCACCTAATAGTTACCTAACACAAGCTACTACCTAACTACTTAACATCTAACCTAACACTAACTAGCTAATAATATTGTTATAAAAGAAACATCAGTACAATGAAAATTGCAAGTTTCAGCCATCTATGAAATAGGGCACAAACTTATGGGATCACATAATAGTTACCTAACATAACTACTACCTAACTACCTAACACCTAACCTAACACTAACTAGCTAATAATATTGTTATAAAAGAAACATCAGAACAAACAAAATTGCAAATTTCAGCCATCTATGAAATAGGGCACAAATTTATGGAATCATCTAATAGTTGCTTAACACTAACTACTACCTAACTACTTAACACCTAACCTAACACTAACCTAACACTAACTATCTAATAATATTGTTATAAGAAACATCAGCACAATCAAAATTGCAAGTTTCAGCCGTCTATGAAATAGAGCACAAACTTATGCAATCATTTAATAGTTACCTAACACTAACTACTGCATAACTACCTAACACCTAGCCTAACACCTAACCTAACACTAACTAGCTAATAATATTGTTATAAAAGAAACATCAGCACAATCAAAATTGCAAGTTTCAGCCATCTATGAAATAGGGCACAAACTTATGCTATCACTTAATAGAACAGTTCATGCAGATCAAGCACAAAACTGAGCTCAGCAAATTAATTTCAAAGCAGTCATTTGATGTCACAAACAGACATAGATAATTTTTAACTTTGAAATGAACATTAAGATTACTTTATCTTAACTTACAACTTAAACATACAGTGGCTCAAGGTATGTTGTCGATTCAGCTGAAAAAAAAAAAGACTGGCTGTGTAGCAGAACCTAGTTTTTCGGTACCTAATTTTTCATATGTTTAGCCACTTCATCAGTCTGGTGACCGGATTACATTCTCATTACCACACTCAATAGAGACTATTGAATACAATGATACGAAAAGAAAATTTAAAAAAATGTGCATCATAAAAAGTGGAACTTTTGACGTCACATACAGTAGTTACACGGAACAAGTCTTAGATCCTTGAAGACCGAAACATCCCGCGTGAATCGGTGCACCTGTCAACACGAAACGTCACAAAGAAACCTTTAGCGTGGACGCATAATATATTTGTTCTCTAAGATCAATTAATTTCTAGTTAAAATTTATTAACATATTTTATGATAGTAAAAAGGCAGTAAGATGATTTATTAGACTCCGGTATGCTATTTCTTTCTCCCAGCAAATAAAGTGTCGTGTCCAAAAAATAATGTTCCGTTGTATAAGACAGCCGTAAAAAAAAGCAGATGTATCAGTTTACTGTTAATACTCTACTGCAATTTTTTAAACTTCTAAGCATCGCACATTTTCAATTTGTATACCGTCGTATTGGAGAAAAAAGTACTTTTAAATGCAATTTGTTTAAAAACTGCATCTCCATTTATTTTTGAGATATTATTATTATTATTATTTGCAGTTTTTAGCGTCCTTTATTTAATTTTGGCAACTCAAGTACTCTGTTTTTGTAGAAGGTAAAGGGAAAATAGTTGGAAAATAGCAATTACTGTATCTTTTTGTTGCCATTTTCTCATAAAAACTGAAAAAGAAATGTATTTAAAATACGTGCTATTTTGAGAAACTATAAATGAATGATTTCTGATAAAACATGGAGCTATTATAAGCTATATTTAATTTAATTATCTATATTATAAACAAATGAAGGCGTATGGATCATTTGATGGCCGATTTTTTTTTCGAGTTTCTTGAATGACGATATCTTTTTTTTATATATTTGTGTATTATTCAGCAATAATGACGTCATATGCGTACTTTACTGTAGATGTTGTTTAATACTGGATCGCTAAAGAGAAATTCTTCAGCGAATGCAGATCACGTCATTTTATATAAAATAAAATAGTGTGTGTCTTACAACTGAAGTATTAATACGTCATTCTTACAACTGAAATATGTTTTGTACTATTTATATATATATATACATTTTTTTTTCAGCGGGGACTACACTAATTTCTGAAAAAGCAGAATTCCTATCTTCTAGTGCTTTATATTCTTGCACGCTGCCGTGCTTTATACTTTGTTCACACTGGATACCTTAAGATATCTCAGGCCGCCAAACTCTCTCAGTGAGTTTCGACTTCGGCTTGATACAGGATCGACCACTCACTCTCGTTGGCTATGAAGCTTCGCCTTTACTGATTGGCTGTTGCGGCCGTTTTTATTTTAAGCGCATGCGCATACTTTACTTTTGATCAGATCACAGACACAGTGACGCTACTGAGATATCTTAAGGTAAGTTTCTCGATATGAACAGGCATCCAATTCTGGGAGGTACCACTTCAAAACTGGCGATCTATGATATCTTAAGTTTCTAGTGTGAACAGGGTATGACCTGGAATCCTTCAATATTTATGCCAACTTTACGAGTGAAAATATATATATTAAAAAAAAATATATTTCACAGTTTTTTTTTCAGGAGTTTATTGGTCCTAAAATAAAACACTGGTGGGGGGGGGGGGGGTATTCTAGCCCTACTGCAGGAATTTTCCATCTAGTCGTTGAAATCCTTATTCAGCACATCTTCGAATTTATTTCACCATTTGAAAGCCAGGTACTAACTGATCAGTTAGTGCATAAAATGTTATGTGAATTGTGAAATTGCTGTTTCGATATTCCCTTATTTAACGTCTTGGAATAGAGCTATGAAAATATATCAACAATATTAAAAAAAGAAAAAGAAATGCCGCAAAATATACCTCAAAATGCGGCATTCTACCTAATCAATAAAAGTGCCATGCCCCGTTCAATGGACCGTTAAAGATTAATTCGAGATATTATTCAAACATATTCCAATAATATCACAAAATTATTTCAAGATAAATTGATAAAAAATTAGCTCATTCACTGAAAATTGAAAAAAAAAATTGTTTTTTCAAAATAAACTGAAATTTTATTTAATTGAAATTTTATTTTGAATGGACCACGTCATTTCGGTTGCTGCCAAAATTAATTTTCGGTTAATTACACAAATCAACTATTCACTATTCTAAGTATTAACTATTCCCTTATCTCAGTTGAGAAGAGTATTGACAGACATATGCTGATTCGTTAATTCATTTCGCTTTCTTTATTGCCTAATTGGTGATCGAATGAATTTATTTGAAATACTTCTTTATGGAGAAAATGAAAAATTATTAACACTATGCCTTCCGCAAGTCTAATCTAGATTCTTTTGTGTCGCGCCCGGCGATAGGACTGACTTACATCATTTCTGTTATCAACGGTGCTTTTTGAGGTTCTTGGGAGACAATAAATCGTCAAGTTTACTAATCTTATCGTCAGTTCCCATAAGGCTGTGGACGCACCATCCTTCTAACTGTTATCAGTGTCTACGTCGTTTGTTATGGCCACGCGGTGTCTTTGCTTTTTAATGACTTTAAAAGGAAAGGGACTCATGTCCTGCAAAAGAGGAGCTTTCCCTTCAAGTAGAGTCGAGCTCCTTACCTCCTGACCCATTGTTGATTCCCCTCATTCTTTTGTGAATAAACCGCAGAATCGTCCAGAATAAAAGATTTTCCACAAAAACTGGAGAAGGCTGGCAAAACACGCGTCTGTATGCAGCCTAAGTTCTCAATCATGTCCCTCTATTTTGAATCTAGTATCTATTACCTATCTAACTAGTATCTATCTAACATCTATTCTAATATCTTGTATCTAGTATCTATTATCTAGTATCTAGTATTTATCTATCTATTATCTATTATCTAGTTATCTATTATCTAGTTATCTATTATCTAGTTATCTAGTATTATCTAGTTATCTATTATCAATTATCTAGTTCAATTTAATATCTGGTAGTATTTTCAATCTGTTATCTAGTTTCAATCTATTATCTGGTTTCAATGTATTATCTATTATCTAGTTCTCAATCAACAGTTCTGAACACCACAATAGATCCACAGGAGCTTGACCAATAATTTCCGCATGGCACCAACATGGAGCCACCGGCGCTTGCCCTACAGTTTTTGCATGGCACCAACGTGATGCCACCGGACGGTATAGTGTTAATATAAAGACAGAAACTGCATTTATACACAAAAGCTACAGTTCTATCATTGAATCTGACTCATCACCATATCTAAAGACGATTTTCTTCTAAAATTCGGACATTAATTTTAGTTATTGTTAAAACACTTTTCCTTAGAACACTACAGGTATACAATAACATCTCAAATTATATAAAGAGTAATTGATAATAAATATGTGAATTTACTGAAAATTTGACATATGAATGGGTTTTTGAAAATAAACATATGAAGTAGATTAATCGCAGAAAATGTGATTAGTTTATTGCCATGTTCTTCAGTTTTAACTAAAATTATCACATATTTTCATTTCTAAGTATTAGTTATTCACATATCCTAATTGTCAAGAGTCAACAACAAGTGTTTAAATTGTATTCATCTACAATATAGTATCAAAGCATATAGCTTGATGTGGTTCAGCACCATTAGAAATTCATAAACAGCGATAAATATTGATAGAGTTTATTTTGAAGAATGTTTATTAACTATGAATTGGCTTTGTTTTGGTTTAATTATGTGAAATATACACTCATGAATGCTATATACTGGTTATCAAAAGTCATTTATACAAAACAGATATAAAATATTTCAGATACAACAAGTGTATTAGCTGTCATATCTGTAAATATTTTATAGGAGAAACAACACAGTACAGTTTTCAAATGGGAATTGTTAAATAAACAAGTCGAAAATTGTGCATCAAACGTGGCGAATGAGATGAGTTCATACTATAACTAGTCTTATAAATATTCAGCTCTTGGTGCAATAGCTGCCATGCAAAAATGCATGAATACAAAATTTATTACTCTTATATATATTAAAGTCCGTAATACGGAAATAATATGACTCCATATTAAATAGAATGTAATTACCTTGGCAACCTAGAATCAATAACTATCATGAAATATCATTGCATTAAATACGCATGATAGAATTTAATAGAATGAAGAAATTTTTTATCAATATCTTTGGTACTTTTCGGTTAGCCGGGCGCCAGTATTTTATATACATATTTATATACATACATATATGTAAATATATATATATATATTTACATATATATATATATGTATGTGTGTATATTAAATATATATATATATATATATATTTAATATACACACATATATATATTTACATATATATATGTGTGTATATATACAATATTTGTATATGTAAATATATATATATTTACATATATGTATGTATATAAATATGTATATAAAACACTGGCGCCCGGCTAACCGAAAAGTACCATATCTTTTTACGTTTTAATATTTGTTATTTATTGTATATTATATATATATATTATTTATTATATATTAATTACGTTTTAATATAATATTTTCATAATATTTGAAATCACCCGAGAAAATTCTGCAACGATTATATACATTAAATTTCAAATCATTCGGTTGGGTGTTTTTGCATTGTTACAGGCTGACAGACGGACAGATAGACAGACGGGCAGACCAGGCGACGACTATAGGTGCTACGTATTTATATAATGACAAACGCACCTAAAAAATATGGTACTTTTCGGCTAGCCAGGCGCCAGTGTTATATATACATATATGTATATCTACATGTATATTTATATACATATATTGCATATATGCACACATGTGTATATATGTATATTTGTGTGTATATACATACATGTGTGTATATACATGTATACACACCGGGTAACTAATTGGCACCAAAATGCGTTGTTTTGTTTTACAAGGTAACCCGGCTATTGTTGTTTATTTATTAATAAATTGTTTATTTTATTTTATTTTATTTTTTTAAATTATATAAAATTGTTTGGTACTTTTCGGTTAGCCGGGCACCTGTGTCATATATACATACATGTATATATAAATATATGTGTATATATAACACTGGCGCCCGACTAATCGAAAAGTACCAAAAGTATTTTTTATGGTTTATATTTAAGTTTAGTATGTTATAAAAAAATTGCTAACCAATAAAAGCGAAGATATTGTTGGTATTAGCTCTAGCCAAAAGTACTACTTTTTTACATTTTAAGGGGGCACAGGACCTTTAAACTTTCAAAAAATTAGTTTTCAGATTTTCATTTATTCTTAATTTTAAAAAAATTATCAACAGTATTAAAAAAAACCCAATTCAAAAACCTGCATTATTTCTTGAGTTGTAATCATTTATACACAGGTGAGTACAATTCAAAGTCTGTTCATATTGAAATTTTAAACCGCGTTTTCTCCAATTAGTAAATTTGGAGTTTATAAATCTTTCTTTAAGTATTTGCTCCGAAATTAAATACGAAAGATAAATTAAAGGAAGCGTATACACTTTTAAAAGCCCAAGACATATTTGAAATTAATTTATAATTCCAAAACTTTTAACTTTTAGCTCTTATTCTTTTTAAATTATGCATATGTGAACAAATTTCTGAGAAATTATTCCGAATTATTATGGTGTACTCTGAAGCGTTTCTAATTTATACAAAATGCTGTCGAAAATTATTCTAAAACTGTCTCGATTTGATCTGTCGAAATGCAATGCGTTTCATTAATTTTAATACTTTTGCTATTATAATCTAGAAACGCTGGTCTTTCAAAATTTCAATATCAATTCGATATAGTACTAAAGTATATAATTGCTTAAGTAATATACATACAATAATATCTCAAAATTATGAGAAGGTTGTTTAGTAATAAATATTAGATTTAACTGAAATTTTCATAAATGAAGGAGTTTCTTGAATTAAACTTGGAAAGGAAATTTAAATACTGTTTTCTTAGTAGCCGAAATTACTTATCGATTAGTTGAAATTTTCATATATTTACATTTTTAAGTACTAACAGTTTTTTTTTATAACAGTTGTGGAGAATGTCAACAGACAAATTCTCTTTCATGATTTTGTTTACATTCATCACTGTATCATTAGTGATCAAATAAATAAGGCTTTTCTTATGAGAAGAAAAAAACAAACCGCTGGGTACCTAATTATAAATATACAGAAAAGAGATTCTAATCGCATTCTCAAAAGAAAAAAAAAAGACCTACTGCAAAATCACTGAGTGTGGCTCATAATCACAGAATATGATGCACTAAGCGAAGATGAAAAAGGCGAACTCCAAAATCACTCAGTGTAGCTGATAATCACAGAAGATGATGCATTAAGCGAAGAAGAATATTAAAAGGCTTATTTCACCGATCACATATTTTTTAATTCGGTTCAACTTGAATTAATTTATATGAAACATACACTCGAATACCGAACACTGAATACAAAATACTACCAAAAGCACATCCGCAATTTATTATTTTCCAACTGAGTGAAAAAGTGTCCGGGCCGGGAATCAAACCCAGAACTTTTGGCTTAATTTGTCTATACTCATCCATTACAGCTACCTAGATTGACAAAATGCCGAAACAATTCACTTGGGCAACCATTTTTCGCGCAAGCATCAGGTCTGTCATGTAGACAGTTCAACAGAATAATCCGCAGATAATGGAACTCCATTAAACGATGGAAATGTAGACATACTTAACGTAGATCCAATCATAACGATTAGTAAAATTATCATACAAGTTGAATTTTTTGTCCAACTGAATAATAAAGTGCTTTTTCACTCAGTAGGGGTTCTTTTGTTCAAATTGTTTCATAATTTTACAACTCAATATGATTGTAACTTACACTAAATTCCTGTGCATCATTCGCGAACTGAATAAACCTGATTACACCCAGAAATTTTAATTAATGAAATATTACTTATTTAAATGTGATACAGATTAGACAGCTTTAAAAAGAAGATTTCTGAAGAAAAATAGATTTATTTGATCCGCACATTATCAACGACCTCTAGATTGGAGAAAGCCATGACACACTTTAATTAATACTTCCATGAGCCAATGAAATCGAAACATGCAAGTTGTAATAATTATTAAGATGCTACTTGGCGCAGAATGATATAAATTTAAAAGCCACGTTAAAAACGACAGAATAAGGAAACTTTCAGTCCTCAGTGCAACGAATAACGGAAACTCGCTCATTTATACTGAGGAGAAACGGACTCAACTGAGAAGTTCATTAACCAATGGGGAAATAGGAAAATGCGGGTACCAGCCAATAAGAGGATTGTATAGGTAATGCCACAAAAAATGTGAAAAAAAATGGTAGTAATTAAGCAAAAGAGGATTTTATGCTGAAAATATTTCATAAATTCCTCTTTTGCTTAATTACTACCATTTTTAACATTTTTGGTGTCATTACCTATAGTATCCTCCTATTGGCTGGTACCTGCATTTTCCTGTTTCTCCATTGGTTAATGAACTTCTCAGTTGAATCCGCTTCTCCTTTATATAAATAAGCAAGTTTCCGTTATTCTTTGCATTGAGGACAGTACGCTAAACGCTACCGAAACCAGTCTGCTGAAAATTTGCTTATTCTGACGTTTTTAACGTTGCTTTTAAATTTATATGCAAGTTGTTAGATTTTTTTTCTTTGTTTACTTGCTTCGAGTCACGTTTCGTGACGTTGATATCATTGATATTATAATCTAACGACCATATTCTTACCCACTTCACTATAAATTAAGCATATTAATAAAGAATTGTACTTTAAGTTTATAATATACTATAATGTCTCAAAATCATATAAAACCTAGCCTAATAGATGCGTTTTCTCTTCATATACGTATCTAAATATTAACTATCGCCTTATCCCACTTGAGAAAAATGCAAATAGGCAAAGCTTTATTCATGAATAACTCCCATTCATCATTTCATAATTAGAGATCAGGAGAATTCATTACAAGCCCAAAAATGTTTTAAACTCTCTCGACTTAACGAATCGTAATATATTTTTCAGCAGCTTTTGATACCACTGGCATTATAATCGAAAGACTTTGTACTTATACAAATCAATACAAATTCAAGATATTAATAGAGAATTATACTTTAACTTTATAGTATATAATAATAATTTTTTTTAATTGTATGAAGTCTAACTTCTATAAAGATGTGCATTCGCTTCATTTGCTTTTCAATACATTCACTATTCCCTTATCCCAATTGTAAAAAGTGAAAATAGACATACCTCTTTATTCACTAATTTCTTGCATTCATTTATGAATCATTAGAGATCATGCAAATACATTACAAGTCCAAAACGCTTTAAACTCTCCTGACATGATGAATCGTAATATATTTTTCAGACGTTTATGATACCATTAATATTATAAATTAACGAACTCCTTCTTACACATTTCAATATAAATTCCAAGATGTTAATAAAAAATTATACTTTAAGTTTACAATATATAATAATGTCTTAAAATTATATAATGACTAACCAACATAAAGATCTGCTTTCGCTTCATTTACTTTTCTAAATATTGACTATCACCTTATCCCAGTTGTGAAAAGTGAAAATAGACATACCTTTATTCACAAATTTCTTTCATTCATTAATGCATCATTAGAGGTCATTTGAAGCTTTCCTATATGCAGGGAAAAGGAAATTGCTATGTGCTAAAATGTGACTATAAAGAGAGAATAGTGAATTTGAATTGCGTTTCTACACAACAACTTCAGCTCGATCGTTAAAGCGTGCATCACCATCACAGCAGCTCATTCTTTTATCACATGCTCGTTAAATATTGACTCGCGTCAGTCCAGATAGGTTCTCCATGGTTCATGTGTTTAGATAATTTAATAAATATGATTTACTGAACACTAAAGCGATTTTCTAAAGAAATTTTCCTTAAAGGATTCACGAATCTCTTGCATTTATCAATGCATCATTAGAGGTCACTTGTAGCCTTCCCGTATGCAGAGATGTGAAAATAGCTATGTCCCAAAATGTGAATATAAAGAAAGGAAAGTGATTTTGAATTGCATTTCTGCACTACGACTCCAACACTATCGTTAAAATGCACCTCATCACCATAAGCAACTCGTAAGCAACGATGGACATTGAAAAGGTTTCATTTATCACCTTTTCGTTAAATATTGATTCGCGTCAGTCCATTTAGGTTCTCTATGATCTGCTATTTTAGGCATTTTAATAAATATGATTCATGAAGAAATTTTCTAAAGAATTTTTTCCTAAAGACTTCATGAATTTATTGCATTTGCCATTGAACCAATAGTGATGAAATGAATTCATTTAAAATATTTCTTGAAAGAGAGAAGTGAAAATCGCGGTATGCCAGAATAATAATATAAAGAGGCTGAATTTGAATGAATTACTGCACAATAACTCCAACTCTATAGTTGAATGAAGTTCATCACCATAAACACTTAGTAAGCGACAATGAATATTAAAAGGGTTTATTTTATTAGCTATTTTTTCAATACTTATTCGTGTCTTGTTGTTTTATTTATTTTAGAAATTTTTTTAAAACGTTTACTCTATAAATTTGATTCAACCTTGTTGCCTCCATTTTATAGAGTAATTTAATCGATATAACTGGTGTTACGCTACTCTAATGTGTAATATTACACCAGTTATATCAATTTAAATTACACAATTATGTAAGAAAATTACTCCCTAAAATTGGTGGCAGCATGCTGCCACTAATATTATGGAAAAATGCTACATAATTTTTTTTTACGTTGTAAAGCCGGTTCATTCAATTCTAAATAGTGAATAGTCAATTCTAAATAATGAATTCATAAAATCCGTCATTGTTTTTCTTTAGGAAGCAGGTAATGTTACATTCAGTTTATGCATTCTTTTCTGCAAAATTTGATGCAAAATAGACATATTATTACTAATATAGAGCTTTTAAATAAATATGTAAACTAAGCAGCAAAGAATGGACAGAGAAACTGGTATCAGATAAAAAAGGTTTAAAACCTTTGTTTAATAATGCCATAAAAATGATAAAATGAACACAACTATGATCAGTTTCGGAACATGTAAAGTGGATCCTTCGTCATGTAGAAAGCCACATGTACTTCGAAGGCAAACGCACCAGAAAAATAAATTAATGGCTTCCATCCTGTCTTGTCCGATGTCTTCTGTTTATTTCGTCTATTTGATATTTCAATATGCGCATTTTAATTTTCTTTTTTTTCTTTAAATTATGTAAGAATACGCAGACTAAGCAATATCGCTATATTATCTGATATGCGTTTATACAAAAGAGCGTTGCATTAAAACATAGCGGCAAAAACATTTTCGTTGAGCTTCAATAAGATAAATTCAAAACACTATGTTCAAAATGGGACAAACTCTCATATTATATTTTAACGGGATATACATATTGCAGACATTAAACATTCGTCCTTTAATCTACATATATACATATGAAACAAAATGAATTTTAAAATAAGGAATAAATGGATTTAAAAACTCACGGGCTGATACAGTATTTTTAAACCTGTATATGCAAAAATTTTTGAAACGGAAAGAAATATTCGAAAAAAGACAGGAACAAGATAAAATCACTTTTTCATATTTGAATAAGGCAACAATCCGTTTCTTTTGTAAATCTTTTTTAGAATTTACTCAATCCATTTTAAAATGTTCACAATTCTCTACGGAAGTATAAAAACTAGAAAGAATTTTTAATATGAGAATATTTTGAATGTAAAGCTATTTTCATTACTGTTCTTCTTTTATTTGTGAATAGGAAACTTTTATACGACTGCAAAAAATCTGAAAAACTCATTACGAAATTTAGTGATAAATGTGGAATTTACGAAATGATAAGGAACACAGAAAATGAAACCGCCAAAATGAAATTCAAAGTGTGCAGATTCGTTACAAATTTAAAAAAGAATAGAATATAAAAATTTGTTTTATTGAAAATTTTATATAGTTATTCCTTTTAATTTGTGATTTAACTTTAATTCAAAGCAATAATAATAATGAGAATAAAAAATATTTCCATTAATTTAATTTTTTTTATTTAAGAATTCTATCGACATTCAACAACGTCCTTTTAATTCGTTTTTAATGTTTTTATAAAGCTAAATGCAATTTTTTAATTTGTCCCTAAGTAGTGAAGATTGTTCCAGATAAATTAAAGAACAAGGAGTTTTATTGTGATGAATGTGGTCAGTCGCTATTTTAACTGTACGTAATTTATGAGAAGATATTCGGGAAAAAAAACAGAACATATTTGCTTTAATTTAAAAAATATATATATTTAAGAATTCTATCGGCATTCAACAACGGCCCTTTATTTCGTTTTTAAGTATTTATGATATTTGTCCCTAAATAGTGATGATTAGCTAGAAGTAATAAGCTAGAAGTAGCTCGGAGTCGTTCGGTAGCTTCATCGCCCCGAGCCCATTCCGTCCCGCTTTTCGGTGTTTTTAATTTGTGTAATTTCCCTTTTAAATTTGTCCGGTTTCAATTTTTGATTTTTTTTTTTTCAATCTGGCTTTCGCTAGAGAGTCTTTCATTCGGGACGTGCCTTGTCGCGAGTGAGTTTCTCCGACGTACCCACAAGCTGCAACAACTTCAGATGCCCCTCGCTGCCCAGTGTCGCGTGAGAAATCTGTTTTCCTATATCGAGGGCCCGTTCCTGTGCCTTAATCAGTCCCTGTTCCTTGCTCGGAAATGGGATATCCCTGGAAAGGCCGGCCGTACGAACAGTTTCTTTCATGTCGCATTTTCTGGCGGCTTCAGCTCCGGTTGAATACTGTAATTTTCATTATTTTGTAAGATCTTAATAAAAGGGACCGGGTGGGACACTGTGCTCTACAGACTTGGTTTCCTTGTTCGAGCAGTTATTCTTAGGCAAATTAAACCTTTTGAGCAATCTAAACTGAGATTTCAGCACTGCGCTAAAAAGTAGGGGAGACCGGGGTTAGTTGTGCCAGAGGCAAGTTGTGCCATCGAGCTTCCTGACTGAGCCAATAGCTTGCAGCCCCTGTCGCGTCATGTGAGTGAAGAAGTTGATTGTCTCAGTGTGCTGCGTATGTTTTTGTAGTATAGCGTTGCATTGTTTTCGAGATGAAAATATTTATCTTTTTGTCTATCGTAAAAGTAAATTTTGTGACCTACGTTGGAATCGTCATTGCCACTAGCGATATTGAGGTATGTAAACTTCCCTAACAATTTTTAAATGTTTATGTTTTGAGCTGTTATTCTATGTATTTCATTTGTTAATCATGCCAACATTTCGGAAACTAATGAATAAAGTTCAAAATGTCGTAACCAGGGGCTAGTTGTGACGGAGTCTAAGAGGCACGTTGTGACAGTGTCACTACTTTCCCCAGCATAATTTTTCCTCATGAATTTAACTTCCTATGTTCCTCAGTAACTGATAGACCGTTATCCATCAGAGATGAGAGCGTAAAAGACCAGAATGACAATGAAATTTTTTTTTGTAAATATGAAACTGTTAATAAACCAAGCACTTCAGCAATAACTTTAATCAATGATGGTGAGATTGCAGGACCGTCTTCAGAAGTAAGAAATCTCATCGAATTAGATGACTGTATGAGAATTGATAATAGCAATGTGTCAGTGGTACACCTTACAGACATAAGACCACTCCCTAAAGCAGGACATCGAAAAGGCAAGCGATCTATTCGTAAATGTTTGAAATCTGCCATTCTAATAAGCACACCTATAGAAGAGAAAATTAAAGCAAAACAAAAAGCAAAGGAACGCAAAAAAGAAATTGAAGAAGATAAAGCAAAAAAGAAACTGTATGGAAAGGCCAAGCAGTGCATAAAAAAATTACACCTAGGTTATTGAAAAAAAGGGAGAAGCAAGTATTGGATAGCTCTGAAGATGACGAAAATTGCTTATGTCTAGTTTGCTTGGAGCAATACAAAATTTCTAGACCCGCAGAAAACTGTGTGCAATGCATGACATGTAAAAGATGGGCGCATGTCAAATATACCAAAAATGAACCTTATTGTATTTGTATTAACTGCAAATTAGATGCTGAAAGAAGCGATGACAATGAGTGATTAAAAATATAGGATACAGGCCTACACGTTGTAGTAGGCTACCGAGTCAAAGATCAATATGGCCAAGGATTAGTGTTGGCTTACTTTTTATTTCTTTCTTGATTATGACTGTTTTTTTTTCTTTTGATTGCTAAGTGTCTCTAAAGGTATCTTTATAAAAGACTAATAGTTTACAAGAGTTAACAATTTAGCTATTTTATTTTTATTTGATTTACAATTTTATAAAAACATGAAAGTGTTTTATTGTGTTAAGAACGTTATAAATGAATAAATTTCTCATTCTTGATTTAAGATATCCCATTTAATCGCCTTTCTTACATAATTTGTATATGTTACAATGTACTTGTATGTATCATTTATGTGTCACAATGTGCCCCAAGCATGTCACAACTTGCCCCGTAGCGGGGGTTGGTAGTGACAAATTTCGAGGTTACGCAGAATTCCAATTTATGATATGAAAAACGTTAATAATTTTAATAGTAGTTTTATAAATATGTTACGCAAGATTTACTCTAATGGTATGATACACAAAATGCTTAGCTTCAGTTCAAATCTTACGGCTATTATCAAAAATATGGAAAATGTCGCTACTAACCCCGGTCTCCCCTATAGCTTAGTAAATCTTATATAACTTCCCAAGATACTATATTAATATTTTTTCAGTGAATTGGTGCCTTTCAATTAATATGTCGAAAATTATTCGATTACAAAATACTACAGCCTATTTTGAAATTGTGTTCCACTGAAAATAAATACATTCATCCCGTTCACAATTTTTTATTTAGTCGACATACCGAATATATTTAATTTTTTTACTGAGATACATTTCAACTCAGCTAATATCACTACATTTTATTACTGTATTAATAAATTACCAATATTAAATTGTCATTCAATCTAATTATCTAATTTTCTTTGAATTCGTTTATTCTAACGTCTCCTACAATAACAAAATAAAAAAAAGAAACTAGAAAGAATAAATTTTTTAAATTGTAATTTATGAGTTTAAAATATTAAATGTGTAAAGTCATGTTTGAACAACTTTTACAGATTGCAAAAAGATCATCTTAATAAATCATCAAAACATTTAAAAATATTTATTTTATATATCATTATATTTTATCTGTCATATTTTCTATATGCTATTATCTGCATTATCTTTTTGATTTATTCCAGCAATATCGAAAAGTAATTGCAGAAATTTATTATCTTTTTCTCATTTTTAAACTGCCTAAAAACTTTTTTATCAGAGCTTTATCAATGGCTGTTGGGAGAACAAAATTAATGAACACTTTCAACAGAAAAATCCACATCAGACCATTCTGTCGTTTTTTTTTTTTTTTTTGCTTGGTTTCCACCTATTTCTATTCTTTTAATTAATGTTTTAAATTATTAATTCTCAGCATCTTAAAAGAACATTCCTTCTCTTATCAAAGGATTTATCATTGTAATAGCACACTAAACATTTTATTATACCTTTTTTTATGTTGAATAATTTTTACTCCGAGAGATATTTAATTTCAATAAATATTTGCACTAAATTATTTTTATTTAAATCTGCATTAAGTATATAAACAAATATATTATAAAACTGTAATTAATAGGATTATTGACGCAACTTTTCTATTTTATAAAGTTTTAAACTAAAGAAAGCTAGAAGTAACCTATTATTTTCTAAGCGAGTTTTTTTCTTTAAAAGTACATGTTATTTATTTATTTTTAAAAACATGAATTGGCATCTTAAGTGTTTACATTTTCTTAAATAAATTATAAGCAAATGCTAGTTTAATTAAAGCTGTGTGAAATAAGATAGTTACGTCAATAATCCTATAATTTATAATGTTATATTTAAATTACTGTATCAGATGATTATTTTTTTTTTTAAGTGAAAAAAAAACTCAGCATTTTTAAACAAGTTTGAAATTGTACGTCAAACGTGTAAAGCGTTCGTGCTATAACATGTTTTATAAATATTCAGATCTTGGTGCAATAGCTGTTGTACTCTTATGGAAAAAAGGATGAATACAAAATTTATTACAATGATAAATATATTAAATTCAGTAATACGGTATAATAGGACTCCGTCTTAAATAGGACGCCATCACCATGGCAACCTAGAATCATTACTATTTATGGGATATCATTGAATTAATTACGTATTATATGATTTAATAAGAATGAAGAACATTTTTAGGGTTTTGTTCATCTGACGAAACCCTATTCGTCTCGCTCCTCTGTCTGTCCGTCACAGTGCCCGTTCTCAGAAACTATATATATTGAAGACTTGAAATTTTGCATACTTACAGCTGAACACCTCACATCAAACGACAAATTCTAAAATTGCGAAAAAGTCTTATATTTAACCCTCTGCGCTATAAATTGTGTATTTTAAGCTTTTTTTTTTTTTTTTTAACTCAGCTCTTAACTAACTTGAAGACTTGAAATTTTGCAAAATTATAGCTAAACACTTGCGATCAAACGTCAAATCATAAAATTTCGAAAAAGTCTTATATTTAAA
This sequence comes from Maratus speciosus, assembly GCA_963932465.1. Lineage (NCBI taxonomy): Eukaryota > Metazoa > Arthropoda > Arachnida > Araneae > Salticidae > Maratus > Maratus speciosus. The sequence goes on along the minus strand of OZ010794.1, from coordinate 417,851,609 downwards.
CCTCTGGGCTCTAAATTGTGTATTTTAAGCTTTTTTTTTCAAACTCAACCCCTAACTAAGTTGAAGACTTGAAATTTTGCAAAATTATAGCTAAACACTTGCGATCAAACGTCAAATCATAAAATTTCGAAAAAGTCTTATATTTAACCCTCTGGGCTCTAACTTGTGTATTTTAAGCTTTTTTTTCTAACCCAACCCCTAATTAATTTGAAGACTTGAAATTTTGCAAAATTATAGATAAACATTTGCGATCAAACGACATATCATAAAATTTTCAAAAAGTCTTATATTAATTACCCTCCGAGCTCTAATTTGTGTATTTTAAGCAATTGTTTATCCTACCCCCCATTTCACCCGGGAGGTACTTTTCTAACTTTTGCCGACACCCGTTTGACCGCACTTTCATATTATGCACCATAGACTTACATATTTTATTTCAAATGAAAATCAGATTTTCAAAGTAATTGCTTAAGAGGCGCAAAGACCAACATAGTGAAAAAGATTCCAAGCCGGGACTCGAACCCGGGCCATCAGTATAGCGCACTGACGTTCTACCGACTAAACCACTTGGAACGATACACAGCTCGCAAAATTTCTCACTATTATATGTTGGCAAGGCTACAAACGCAGCACAAGATGGAATATTTATCGTGAGCCACCGACCTGGGGCTAACACGAAACATAATTAAATCCAGCATCTATAGAAACTATATTAATACGTGGAAAATCGTATCCACGTATTAATATAGTTTCTATCGATGCTGGATTTAATTATGTTTCGTGTTAGCCCCAGGTCGGTGGCTCACGATAAATATTCCATCTTGTGCTGCGTTTGTAGCCTTGCCAACATATAATAGTGAGAAATTTTCCGAGCTGTGTATCGTTCCAAGTGGTTTAGTCGGTAGAACGTCAGTGCGCTATACTGATGGCCCGGGTTCGAGTCCCGGCTTGGAATCTTTTTCACTATGTTGGCCTTTACGCCTCTTAAGCAATTACTTTGAAAATTTGATTTTCATTTGAAATATTCTATCCATGGCGAATGTTTCTCTCTGGAATAATTTCCACGTATTATTACATACTTTATTAGATGTAAATTTCCAACTGGGCGAAAAATGTCCGGACCAGGATTCGAACCAGGGTTCTCCTGGCTGAAGCCGCCAGTGCTCTATCATCTGAGCTATCCCGGACGAATCTGGTGGAATGTTTTACCCAGCATTGAAAATTTACATCTAATATGATTTATTTACCAATTGGAATAATTGTGTTAAAATTAATCTAGTGTAATTACATATTTTAGTTCCACTTTTTACCGCCAGGTGGCACCTATCTATCTCGGGTGCTATGAATCCGACTCCCTCGACTAATATATCTATGGATAGGTTGTAAAACGGAGTTTCGTTCGGACAGAGGTTTGTTTAGAATAGAGCGCGCCCCCTGGTTACGAAATGCGGAACTAACAGATTTTGCAAAACAATAAAGTGTTTTGAAAGGAATGTTAAACGAAACCCTCTGTGCGCTCTATGATCACACTTACCCACTTGTTATTAATATATTTTTAAGTTTTGATTGAACTTAATATTGAGATGTAACTGGACATCTTATATGGAGTGGCATAGGATATGGAAAAACTATAATTGAACGGTGGGCATAATTCACTCAAACAAGCTTTTTCAGAATAACAGCTGGTCTGCCGTGTAGAAAGCTGAACAGAATATACCACAGGTAATGGAATTCCATTAATGGAGTAATGGAGTTCTATTACCTAAGGTGAATACCTAGTCCCTTACCTATGGTTCATTACCTAGTGCAGTGGTTCCCAACCTATGGGTCGAGACCCACTTGTGGATCGCGGCGGGTATTTTGGTGGTTTGCGGGAATATCTAAGTTAGCCACAAAAACATATCTTTTATTTCATCTGTTTAAACTTATTTTACAAATGCAATAATCATAAAAGCTTGTAGCTTAAACTAAAACTTCGTGAGAAAACACAGTGTTCTCTTAAACAGTTAGTGGATATTATATTATGACCTCGTTTTGAGATATGGCAGCAGTCGTGCAGTCGTTAAGGCAACCCTTGACCCCCGCTTTCGAGCTTGTAGATTAGAAATCCTTTTGAATATTTCAAAAACCCAAAACTCTCAAAACCTGAAGAAAACTCCTTAATTGACCTATCTTGCGATTCCTCTTTTAAGACAGTTTTCAAGGAAAAATCCTTAATTTCCTTCAGGATACCACACAATAACCAGAAATATCTAAATCAACTTTGTGGTCCTTGATGTTGTTAAACACGACATGCTTGTGTGAACGTGCTTTTTCAACTTTTCTGTTTTTGAAAAACAAGTACAGAAAGAAACTGCATTTAAGATTAAAATTAACCAGTTTCAACCCTTATGTCGATGATCGGTAAATCGGTAAATACTAGTGCCAGAAATCTCATTGATTGTAAAGTTGTGTTTTGATAATAATTAAACGTAATTTTCATTATCGTTATAATGTGTGTCTTGTTTTAATTAATATTCCACTTACACACATTGGGATTGATTGATTGATTGATCCAGTGGAGCCAATGCTCGATGTTGGGGTTTTTAGCTTCGCTTCGCTTGGCGGCTTTGTACCCCTCATGATTAAAAATTTCTAATATACTTCAGTAAAACAGTTCTTTCATTTGAATTTACATCCGCAGATGAGAACTTGTTTGTTTTAACTACATGTTTGATGTTTATATTCCGGGGAGAACACATATTGGGATTATCAATTCTTAATTTTATTGATAGTACATCCTTCGTACGAAAATTTGCCTTTTTCGTAGTGTAGGATAGCCGATATCTTACAAAAATGAAACAATAATTTCCATACATAGATATTACATGCATCCTCATATTAGGTGGATCGCGAAAATTTTTTTACTTAAATGTGGGTCGTGTACCAATAAAGGTTGGGAACCGCTGACTTAGTGAATTGTGCCTCCGGCTGTCGGTCCAGAAAGCTCAGTAGGAAAAAGTTTGGCAATTTAAGCCAAAGGTCTTGGATTCGACAACCAGTCAGGAGACTTTTTCACTCAGTTGGAAAAATTTGAAATCGTATTACTGTCTTTTGTTTATGAACTATTTTCTAAAAATGTATAGTTTCAATTGTGTTTAAAATGCAGTGTGGATGCAAATTAGTTGGACAAAAAGGTTGACTTTTTACGAGAAATTATACAGCCAATATAAGAAAATGCATAATCATTCGATAGATTAACTCGCAAAATGTAACTGTTTTGCGAAAGTTCAGTGAGGTAGCACTACGTTACTTCCAAAATGTGCCTTTTGTTTCATTCTTTCTTTTCGTTTGTGAGCATATTCACCTCTTGATCAAACCAAATGCACTGCCTACACTTAATTTTAATTCAGAAATGGACTTGGGAAACGGCGAATTATAAATCTTATAGTTAAAGCTTTATACACTGAAATTTGTGGTTGGGGGAGGGTGGTTGGCGATCGTGGCTGTCATCTATTTATATAAAATCCAATTCTCTGTGTGTCCCTCACTATTCCGGTAGGACCGCCTCATTGAAATGAGTAATTGTTGAAAAATATTAATGCAGGGTTACCACAGTAGCGCCAAATGTTAGCCAACTTGGCAATAGCTGGCTAATTTGGCGAAATTCCCATTTAAAACCATTAATCTTTCATAATGGAGGTCACCGAAATTTAATTTAAACTCCATTCTTTTAAGATATTTTTTCGAAATCTATAAGTGAGAATTTAAAGTACATCTTTACATCTTCCTCCCGATGCTACTAATAAAATAACCGCCAATAGACAACGGTGTACTGTGTGAGCTCCTAACTGCGCGATTTTAATGTGCTTTAGGTACTTTTCCAGCATAGGTGACTTGGCGAAAAAGGAAATTTGGTAACATATTTCCCGGGAACCTATTCACTGTTTCATTTTATATACACACGCATTTTTTTCGATATTTATACGATTTATTTAACATAAAAAAGCCGTTTCTCTAATTTTATACAGAAACAGATGTAATTTGTACATAAAAACATCAATAATATACATATAAAACAAACAAAAACGCTCATTAAATTTGTTTTCATAGCTGTTTGTATGATTTGACAACAAATCTCGATATTTTCCCGTTATACGGACACCATGCCAAAATGTATGCTAATGCGCCAATTATTTCAAAATACTAAAAGATATTTGTAATTTTATGCAAGCAGTTTAATATGAGTTTTATTTTATTGCTTTATTTTATAGCAGTTATTTGTTAACTTATTTTAAGTATATATTTGTGATTTGATGAAATAGTTCGTAAAAGTCTGGAATTTTCAAATGTTATATTTTTTAAATGCTCACTTTAGTATCGACAATGGTTTTTCTTTTATTTTTCAAATGCTTCAATTCACGATTTTGCGCCAGCTGTTACGCTTGGCGACAATGGTGTCCGCATAATGGAAAAGTACCCAAATCTCACTTTCTGATGCCCAAATTACACCAAGCTTTTTTTTTTAAATGCCAAAGCCCCTACAGTGGAAAAGTACCAAACTGTCTATTATTTTGCGCTATCCGTGTTATAGTTTGTACTATATGTAAGGGGAGAGGAGCGAAGAGTTTAAACATTAAATATTAAAGTTTCGGCACAGATGTCATATTCCATATTGGCGCGATTTTTTTCTGACGCCAATGTCATATACACAACGGGTACTTAACTGGCGCCAAAGTGTCGTAATTTTGCTTGATATGGTAATCCGGATGTCGTTGCTTATGCTATGTTGATGTTTTCGCCAAATTGGCGTCGGAAAAAAATCGCGCCAATATATGATAACGTATATGACAACTGTGCCAACGTTTCTATAAAGCAGTATAAGACTGAAAAATTAAGAATAAAATAAATGCAAAATAAGACTAAAGAAGAAAGAAAAACCATGCGTTAAGCATAGAATATGAAACACTTTCCAACACATCCTGAATGCTTTAACAAAACTTCGTTATTTAGGAAAATAAGGTAAATAAGATAACGTTACTTCTTAGATATCCCGTCGACCAATTTCGCCAAATTATATAAATCGCCAAATCAATAGTAACACATTAAAAAAAATACAAATAAAACGTCGAATGAATGGTTTTATTGGCCATTATTGGCATTTAATTTATTAATTACTGGCAACCATTATTGGCAATTAATCTTACAATTTGGCGACAGTAATTTGGACAACGGGATAACTAAGAAGTACCACGATAACTAAGTAAACATTTTAGAAAACGCATAAAAAAATTAAAAATTGATTTCAGCAGTTACCTCCATAGCCAATAGTACCGTTATTATGTGCCACTATTTAGCTAAAATTTAATTTAAACTACTCTTAAAACTACTGAAATCACATTTCCAGATATTATCATCCATAGACGGTTACAAATCCAATTCTATGCGTGACCATTTATATCATTTTATCTATATTCTACAAACATTTCTTAGGAAACTAAATGCAGTTCAGCGTAAAAATGCATAACTCCTTTAAAAACCACCTTTAAGCAATTTACTCTCATACTCAGTAACCCTTACGAATTCTTTTGTGTAGCCCTGCATATGAACTGTAGCATTTATACACACAGTATAGTATGCATAAATGTAGTGAAACATAAAAGCGCATATCATAATTAAAAATGCATTTCTAGCAATCATTGCTTATGTACAATACTTCGGAGAAAAGTTTCTTGGCGAGAAAGAAGTTTGCCAACGTATTTTCTGGCAACCTATTTAATGCTTCATACTCACAAGCAATTTTTTCCATGTGTATACAATTTGTCACAGATGTCATATATTGGCGCGATTTTTTTCCGACGCCAATTTGGCGAAAACATCAACAGCATAAACAACATTCGGGTTACCATTACAAGCAAAATAACGACACTTTGGCGCCAGTTATGTACCCGGTGCGTATGCCGGGACATCGGCGTCAAAAAAAAAAAAAAAAAAAAAAAAAAAAAAATCGCGCCAATATGGGCGTATATGACATCTGTGCCGACAATTTAATATAAAAAAATCTATTTACCCATTTTTATAAAGAAACAGAAGTAATTTTTGCACAGATGTCATATACGCATGAGGGTTGGCGTGATTTTTCTATGACGCCAATTTGGCAGAAATGTCGCTTTCGAGTACCAGTTACTTATATATTTTTCAATTATTTGCTATCATTTTGAAAAGGAAATAACTATAAATAAATAAAAGTTTGAATAATAACTATAGAACAGAGCAGTTTATATAATTAAAAAAACAGAAAATAAAAGTAAATAAACAATTTATTAATAAATAAAAAACAATAGCCGGGTTACCATAGCAGGCAAAATAACACCATTCTGGCGCCAGTTAGATATCCCGGTTCATATCTGATATCTGTGCCGTAATTTGTATATATAAAAAAATTATATATATTTAGAAACGATTTTTTTATGTATATAAGTGCATATATAAGCAAAGATAAAAGTTCATTAGATTTGTTTTCATAGCTGTTTATATATTTTCGCAACATATCTCACTTTCTGATGCCCGAATCGCGCCAAGCCTTTTTTTTAAATGCGCTATAATGGAAAAGTACTTAAATAAATAATTAACAGAAATAACAAATTATACAAACTAAAACTTTTTATTTCGAGATCAAAGCATTGTTTTTAATTTCAATTAAAAATACATATATCCTTGGATAACTTCAATTGAAATTAGGTTCACAGCTTAATATCTCATTCCATAAACCTTAACAAACACAAGTGATTCATTCATCATGAAACGTCAAAAATATTAAATCATTGAGGTAATCATTCACAAAGTAAGTTCTCCAACAATCAATGGGCAATATTCTAATGACGTCATAGTAAGTAAAATGGTGGCGGTATCGTTTGTTTATGGTTTGTAATCACAAAGATTTAATTTTGCAATGTCTCTTAGTTACATTATTTTATTGTCATATTTATGAGCTCAGAACAAAAGCCTAATTTTTCATTATTTAGTTATTAAAGACGGGAAAAAAATCATAAATGCATGATTTGAAAATTTTAAATAATTTTCTTTCTTAATACTAAAAAGTAACATCGGGAAGTAACAGCGGGTTTAAGTTAAATAAGTTTAACTGTTTAATTCTGTTGTAATATTCAAAATAACAGTATTTATCAGATTTCAGTACTCAACATCAAGTCCCGATTAATCTTTGAAGTTAGAGGAATTACAATGTCATTTCATGACCTTTCTTTTGGAGGAGCTTTTCTAAATTCCATATATACATGGAAAATCTTCAGTGTTAGAAATATTATTCCTAGGACTGACATAACACGAGAACGGCCTGCAATTTTACACAAGTTTTTGAAAGCTACTTTATATCAGAAATTTTACTAAAAACTGGTTACTTTTTTGTTATAGCGGCCCACACTATTAGGATTATGACAAGCTGCAGCCAATTTCGCCAACATCGTAACCAAGATCGTGAAGCACACACATATAATACCATATAATACCATTTCATGAAATCGTATACAATAATTTAATAGTTTTTAACCTTACTTCAAGTGTGTTATTTATTTATTTTTAAGGCTCATCAATCTAAATTGCCCAATATATGAATTTAAAAAAATGTAAACAAAGATTGAATAGACATGACCGCAAAAAGCCTCAAATCTGCATAACACTTGGAACCAAACTGTGCAGATTAGTGGTCTTCTACTGTACACAGTTTTTCATAAATGTGTTTCGTTCTTAAAATGTGTTATTTTCATCTATCACTGCGGAACAAGCGTGAAAACTCATATTATTGCACATGAGTTGTATATATCTTTATATCTAAATTTCCGTCATTTTTGACGGGCTACCTTTCTAGTTGAATTATAACTCCTTTATCATTCTGACAGAGAAACGCGCCCTTGTCACGAGGGAGTTTCTCCGGTTTCTCCGGCCGACTCACAATCTCCCACAACTTCTGATGCCCCTCGTTGCCCAGTGTCGTGTGGGAAATCTGTTTCCCGATAGCGAGGACCCGTTCCTGTAAATGCCTTAATTTGTCCCTGTTCCCTGCTTGGAATTGGGACATCCGTCCCATGCCCGGCCGTAGGCCCAGTTTCATTCATTCTTACATTCATGGAAATTCCGCCCAATGTGGAATTTTCTGCCGGCTTAAGTTCCGTTTGAATACTGTTTTATTTTATTTTATTTTATTTTTTTTTTTTTTTTTTAGATCTTAATAAAGGTGACTGGAAGGGACACTGTGCTCTACAGACTTGGTTTTGTTGTAAATCAATTACTAATATTAAATTGTCATTCAATCTAATTATATAATTTTCTTTCAATCAGTTTATTTAACGTCTCATAAAATAACGAAAAAAAAAAACCTAGTAACAACAAATTTTTGTCATTGCAATTTAAGAATTTAAAATATTAAATGTGTGATGCCATGTTTGAACAACTTTTACAGATTGCCAAAAAATCATCTTAATAAATCATTAAAACATTTTAAAAAGTCATTTATTTTATATATCCTTATCTTTTATGTATCATATTTTTTTTTACATCATTATCTGCATTATCTTTTTGATTTATTCCTGCAATATCGTAAAATAATTGCAGAAATTTATTATCCTTTTCTCATTTTTAAACTTCCTAAAAACTTTTTTATCAGAGCTTTATCAATGTCTGTTGGGAGAACAAAATTAATGAACACTTTCAGTAGAAAAATCTTACACTTCAGATTCTTGTTTGTCTTTTTTTTTTTTTTTTTTTTTTTTGCTTGTTTTCCATCTCCGTCCATTATTTTAATATTTTTTTTAAATTATTAATTCTCAGCATATTAAAAGAATTTGTCTTCTTTTATCAAAGAGTATATCATTGTAATAATATCACATGAAAAATTTTATTCTAACTTTTTCTTGTGTTGAATAATTGCCACTTCGGGAGATATTTAACTTCAGCACATATTTGCACTAAATCATTTTTGTTTACATTTGCATTAAGTAGTGTAAGCAAATATATTAAACAAATATATTATAAGAGTATAATTTATAGGATTATCAACTTAACTTTTCTACATTATAAAGCTTTAATTAAACTAACGAAAGCTAGAAGTAACTTACTAATTTAAAAAAAAAAATATTTTCTTTAAAAGTACCCATTTTTAACACTTACTAACAAAGTTGAAAAGTGTTTATGCATTTGGTTTGTCAGTACGTCTATCCGTCCGTTCGTCTGTCTACCTACGTTCTAACTCACGTAAATATACTTCGAATTTCATACGATTGAAATATGTTAATGATACTTACCATGGCATGTTTGGTAATGCATATGTAGCATTACTTACAGGGGCAATCAAAAGAATTCCCTTACATTATGGTCAATGGGGAAAAATCGTTTGCAGTGTATTTTAAGGACATTACACTATATGAAAGCTATTTAAACTGATATAAATCACTGAATTTCACTACTAGATGATTACGTAAGTACGGCATTCATAGCATTTGTCGTTCATTTACAGGGACACACAAAAGAAATCGGTTACAGTACACTCTTTTAGCAAAAACTGCTGGAAATGCTTGTTCAAATTCGCTACTAGTTTTTAAATTTAACTAATATTTTGCAAGTCACTCGTTGTATATAAATTCTATCTCTCTCATACAGGGCACCACAAAAGAATCCACGTACCATTCTCCTTATTAGCAGAAATTACCGAAGGGGAATTTTGAACTGAGGTATGTATTTCTTAACTGAACTAAACTTTTGCATACATATGGTTAATAGTTACAATTTCCATATACAGAGCTACTCAAATAATTCGGATAATTTTCCGATTGTAGACAGAAACAGCTGAAATTGTGTTTTCAAATGTGTTATGCGTTTCCATATGTGTTATGCGTTTCCTTTCAAACTGATCTCGAATGGATTGGAAGCTAGATATCGTCCGGATAGCTCAGTGGTAGAGCAGTGGTTGTAATGTCAGTGTCCCTGGCTCGAATCCAGGCCTGCAAAATTTTTCACTCTGTTGGTTTTACGCTTCTTAGCTAAGTTGAATAAAATTCAGCAATTAAAATTCCAAATTAATACATTTTTCACTTTGATCCCGACAACGGAGAGTGGTATAAAAATAGATTCCGATCCCCTAGCGTGTGGCAGCTCGTCTCGCCTATGAATGAGCAGTTATATAGTCAAATATGAGAGTATACGCGATTATTTAGGTAGAGAAATTCGTTAAATTTATCTTTTTGACAAGTGTTTAATGTGACTGTTCTTCGCTAGTCTTCAAATGTTCCTTTTGTAAATAATACTTTCCTTTCAATTGTGAACATGATCCCGCTGATCAAACCAAGTGCGCTGATAAATAATAATTTCAAATCATGAATCGATTTTTTAAGGAGCGTACTGTACACATGATCTTTAAAAGCCTACACATATCTTAATGCACTGGAATCTGAAGAAGGGAATTGTTGGAGACTGAAGGTCGTAATGGCCATCGACTTATAACTTCTTGGCCAATCTAAACTGAGATTTCAGCACTGTGGTAAAAAGTATATCTTAAAATCTTTTAGTAAATCCTATATAACTTAAGATACAATACTAATAATTTGTTACTGAATTGGTACCTAAGATTTAATATTTTGCAAATTATCCAGTTAGAAATTTGCCCAACTACTTTCTTTCTACTCTATTTTATAAAGTAATACAACATATTCTAAATTGTGTTCTAATGAAAATTATTTTTTTCATTCTATTTACAATTTTTCATTTAGCTAACTTATCGAACATTTAATATATTTAATTTTTTTAGATACATTTCAATGGAAATAATTTCACTCCATTTTACTGCAATAAGAAGTAGTTATAAAATTAAACTGTCGTTTAATTTAATTATTTAATTTTTCTTTGAACATGTTTCTTTTTAAAAATTCTATAATAACGGGGGGGAAATTGAAACAATAATTCTTTTTCATTGTAATTTATCAGTTTTAAATATTAAATGTGTAAAGCCACATTTGAACAATTTTATAGACTGTCAAAATATCTTAAAAAATCATCAAAATATTTATTTATTATTACATGTAACACACTTTTTAAAAATTCTATAATAACGCGGAAAATTTTTTAACAATAGGGCGATTCTCAAAAGGTGGGCACTGGACACACGTCATAACTTTAAGCCTTTCAAACATAACTTTAATTATCATTGACTTTAATTTTTTTTTTTTTTTTTTTTTTTTTTTTTTTTTTTTTTTTTTTTTTTTACACTGAGTTTTTAATTCTATTCAGAGACAAAAAATGACATAATTTATTGTAAAAGCTTTGCATAAATATCTTAAAATTTTATTATTTTATGCTAAAGAAGCCGATTTTGGACATTCATAACGTTAACTGCTCCAATGTACCATCAAGAAAAGAGTTTTAACTTGCTTCCAGGTGGTTCTAATGGTAAACAACGAATGCATAAAGGAAACGGATGATTTTTTGATAATTTCGATAAGAGATGGTAAGCTGATTTATTGCTTTTTTGAAGATAGAAGGACTTTTCTATAAAGAATTTTTTTGTATTTTGTTATGTCCGAAAGTAACGTACGCGACAAAGCTATCATTTCCACGAAAAATACATCAAGTAAGTACTTTAAACTCTTTTATCTAACTTTAAAATTATTTTTTTAAAAATTTAAATTATTTGTATTTGCTTTTATAAGATTTTTTTTGCAATAAATGCAATTTCTCAAATAAGAAAGTGGAATGGCCGAATCGGGTAACGATTGAAACGCCGATTTTATTTTCGGTAAATTTATTTTTAAAGATGATTTGGTGTCCTGAAACGTAACAAAAAGATTTTTATTGTAATGTTTTATCGTAAATAATTACCGTGTTTTGTATAAATAAAGTGTATTTAGTACGTGTAATAATATAACTTGACTTGAAGCATGCTCAACTAATGTGTGCAACGATAGACACAATATGGCGACCGCTGCGATCCTTACGAAATTTCGGACACGCTTATTTAAAAGTATGATTTAAAATTAATGGTAAACTTCTTTTTTTTTATTTCAAAAGTAATTCTTCAGTGTTTTTATGCATTTTTCAAAGTTTTCTTTGTAGCAAATGTACCCCAAAAGATTATTTAATAACAATGTCCAAATCGTGGAACGATCTAAACATTAATAATTTTAATTTTCTAAATACATAAATAAATATATTATAACAGAGTCCATTGTTCTAACATACATCTTAAAAAATAAAATAAATATTTTTTTTTTTGTTAAATTATTGTACTTGAGTTATTTTTTTTTTAATTCAAGGTTTAAGAATCCCATCTCCTTAAAATTCCATTCTTCCTCTTTGCTCCCCCACCAAAATGCAAGGCAAATAAAAAGTTTAAGCCGCTTCGTGCTGTAACTTTGGTAAAAAAAAAAAAAAAAAAAAAAAACAGAAATTGACACTATTTAAAGTATAGAAAAGACAGCCAGCGAAAACTGTTAAAGGTACTCAAAAGATTCACTCCGTACACACGACAAACAAATTTGGTACAATTCAAATAAGAAATAGATCTGGTTTTTACAATCTCTGTAAAAAACAATCAAGAATGCATTACCAGTGAAGCTGGTGAAAAAAAAAATTGTTTCTACAATTGACTTCTCGCAGTTGAAAATAGATTGACATTGGTGACTGGTACTTTGTATTAATTCATGATGAAAACTTATGGCCAGGTATTATTGAAAAGATCAACATTGATAATGGTGAACAAATATTTTCTATAATTTTTTTGACTCCTCAGGCAGACATTGATTTTAACAGGTTTCGTTATCCATCTAAAAAAGACAGCACAAATTTAAAATATGAAGATATTTTGTTGAAATCACCAAATCCACCTCACCCGGGGACAGCAAGAGGAGACTTTTCTTTTGATAAAGAAATTATAGATATGTGCATTAAAAAATGGCAGTATAACTTTTTTTGTTTTTGTTTTTTTTTTGAGAAAAAAATATTATGTAAAGGTATGTTTTTTGCATAATGTGTAATTCCTATAAAATTAAGATATTACTTCTAAAAAAGTAGTAAATATTTTAATATCAGAGATTAACATTTGATTTTATTATTATTATTACTGGATAACAAAAAGTTAATTATACATATAGATATATGTATACACATACAATTATAGGACACATTTACTACATTATTAGTCTTAAGAATTTTTTAAATAGTAAGTGCAACGTCCAAAATCTGTAACGTACGTGCGAAAAAATGTCCAAAATTTGTAACGTACACAACTGCTAATTAAATGCTTTAATAATTAATTTTCCAGAATAGTTGCTGTCTTTTAATGTTTGTGTATAATTTCGTAGACTTATATACTATACTATTAAAAAAATTGGCCTTAAATTTGAAAATTTTTAAAATTACATATAGTTAACGTTTAATGATCCCACCTTTTGAGAATCTCCCAATAATTCTTTTTCTTTTTAATTTATCAGTTTTAAATATGAAATGTGTAAAGTCATCTTGGAACAATTTTACAAACTGTCAAAAGAATACAGGGTGGGATTTAAAAGTAATGAGCGCCATTGTATTCTGACGCGAGAGCATACATCGGCGCGCACACCACTTACCATCCCGGAACAGGCCTACGTGGACACCTTCGAGTACGGCCGTGCTTCGAGTCATGGAAATGCCGCCTACAAAAGTGTATTGATGCAGGAGGTGCCTATTTTGAAGACTATTAGTCAGTTGTACCGATTTTCTCAATAAATCTGTCCTTTTGAACAAAGGCTCATTATTTTTTAATCCCACCTTATGACCGCCTTTTCTATCTTAATAAATCATCAAAAAAATTATTATTACGCATTTTATTATTTAATTATTAAATATTTATTTATTTATTTATTATAAATTAAAACAAATATTTTTCATTGCAATTTATCAGTTTAAAATACCAAATGTGTAAAACAAACTTTAGCAGGCATTCAAAAGATAACCTTAATAAATTATCAAAACATTTAAAAATAATTTCACAAGTCTGCTTTATTTGTTTCATTTATTCTAGCAATATCAGAAAGTAATTGAAGAAATATATCATCTTTTTTATTTTCATTTATAAAATGCCTAAAAATTGACCGCTTTCATCAATGCCTAGAGGGAACACAATATTAATGAACACTTTAATAATCTTACACTTCAGACTTTTTTTTTCTTTCTTTTAGCTTTTTTCTCATCTTTTTTCATCCTTTTAATTCCTTTTTTAAGTCAGTAATTCTCAGCAGCTTAAGAGAAATTTCCTTCTCTTCTCAAAGGATTTTTTATAATAGGACAAAAAAAATCGTTCTAACTTTTCTATGTTAAATAATTGTTACATCGGGAGATATTTAATTGTAACAAATATTTGTACTAATCATTTTTATTTACATTTGCAATAAGAATTATAAGCAGATCTATTTAATACGAAGTAATAGAAAAATTGTAGTAATTTATTTTTTTCTAAAAAATTTCCATTTCTTTAAGAGTTTATTTTATTTTATTTTTATTTATTTTTTTTTTAATGAATATGCCTGTCAAGTGATTAGTATTTCTTAAAGAAATTATAAGCATCTGATAGTTTAATTAAAGATTTATAAACTAAGAAAGTTACGTCAAAAATCTTATAAATTATAGTGTTATAATTATATTAAACTACTGTATTATATGACAATTAAAAAACGGAAAAACAAATTCAACTATAAATTTCTAATAAAAATTAATTTACTTTTTAATAGATTAACAAATTACAAAGGTTTAAAATATTACTTAAAGTAAAGTGTTACATTGAATTTTAACAGTTTTTATTTATTCATAAAATATTCGAAATTAATTGAAAAAATATATAAGGGCACTGTGCCTAGATGTGACGACCCATAAATGCGGCAACTTTTTTTTTACTTGCAATATATTAACGCAAGAATCGTACATAAGTGCTGCATAATGTAAAATACAAACTTCAGGAATAAAATGCTAAGCAGTTCACTTCATTAAAAAAAATTCTTAAAGAAAAAGTCATTACAATACACATCGTTCATTATTCATCGTCCCCATAACTCCCTAAATGCGAGGAATAATCTCGAAACTGGCAGAAAAATTCGCTTTTTTAACTTTGAAGATCAAATAATTGTATGACCATCAAGAACTTGAACGTCTGTTTTATTTAAATAAAATGGAAGCTTGTTAAAATGAGACAAGTTTTCAAATTGCCGTTCTAAACATTATACGCATTTTGCTAACTGATTTTTTTAAGAGATCTATTAGCGAAGAACTGAATTCCCACAAATTCGCATAGACATTCACGAGACTTATTTATATAGATTTATTTGGTATTTTGATACATTACATTAAAAAGGTTTTTAATGCAGAAATTTCCCAAGTATATATTTTTTCTAGTATATTTCTTCTTGAAATCCACACTGTAAAAAATTTTCCGAAACGTTTCCGAATGTAACGGAGACCTGTGCTGCACGATACTAACGGAAAGGTTTCAGATTCGAGCAGAAAACTGTTTCGGTTATAATACGGAACATTTCCGATTCGCAATGAAATGTTTCTGAATATATCGGAAACCTTTCATTACGGATCGGAAAGGTTTCTGAATACATATGAAATCTTTCTGAAGACTAAGAAATGTTTTTGAATGTATAGGAAACCTTTTATTACGAATTGGAAAGGTTTCTGAATATATGTGGAACCTTTCTGAAGACGAGGATTATTTTAAAATTTACATAAAAAAGCACAAATAACTGTACTAAAATTACTTGCAGGTGCATACATATAATGTAAAATCATTTAAAATACATTAGAAATATCTCAAAAATACATTAAAATTTTTAAGATATTTCTAATATATTTTAAATAATTTTATATTGTGTGTAATGCACCTGCAAGTAGTTTTAGTACATTTATTTGAGCTTTTTTACATAAATTTTAATTATTTACTCAAGTTGAATTTAGCACTAGTATTTGAACATTCAATTATTGAAAATTATTTTGTGAAAGGGGCTTAGTTTAGTAAAATGGATTTTGTGATGAAGCCAGTTTTATTAAATGAATTTTTATGAAAGAGTCTTATATGGAAGTTCATTTCTGAATGATCTTTTTTCTGAGTTTATATATATATATATATATATCTGCTTGGATTTATTCTGAAAAAAAAAATCAATATTATTATAACTTTTTCATAATTTAGATAAAATTTTATTGCGTTTTAACATCTTGCAGTGATATTTTTTTAACCATGCGGATTAACAAGTAACATTAAAGTTCCTGAACTGTATTATTATTGAAAATGGAATGATAAATTCTTTCGAAAAGCGTTTCACTTATTTTTTTAATCATTTATAGCATTATTTTTACTTATTATTTTAGTTCTTTATTAGCGTTTCTTTGTTGCACAGACATTTTAATACATAACATTTTATTATTATTAGTGCATGTAAATAAGATATGATTGCAATTTATGTTATTGTTGATTCAATATCGTATTATGCTTTTCACAGCATAATATTAATAAATTAAAATGCCTTATAACTTAAAGCAAGAAATTTTGTGTACTATATTTTCATAAAATAAGCTGATGGTTAATGATCTAGAATTTTTCAATTTCGTTTACTGTAAAGTGCATAAGTTAAATAACAATAGTATTTTTTTTTTTTTTTTTTTTTTTTTTTTTTTTTTACAATTCAGTCTTGCAAAATCAGAAGAAAACATTTTTCTTTTCAAGCAAGAACATTTAGATGAACAAGTAAAATTCAAATCGCAAAAAATGCAATGGTTAATTTTTTAGAAGCATTAAAAAAAAAAAAAGTGTGTGTTTGTGTGTGGGGGGGGAGGGGGGGATTTACATATCTAAACCTGAGTACTAAACAAGTTAATGATCTTAAAACGATTCTTTTTATTTTTCTTTCAAAATTGGAGAAGAAAAAAGGTGAATATAAAAAATGAAATTTTTGAAATCATTTTAGGAAACAGCAAAACAAATGAATCAATTTTATTTACTATAATGATTTATAAAAATAAATCCTATAATTGTAAGAATAGTTTACTGTTTATTTTTATTCACAATACCGTATTTTTTACGTAAAAGCAATCAACAATAAAGAAGTAAAATGACAATGAACCTTCAGCTTGTTTGATTAAAATATAATACATAAATTTTCTTTTAAGTTATAACGCATTTAATAATTTGTTAAGAACACGCTGTAAAAAGGAGAATACGATACCGCAATCAGTATGAACATCAAGTTTAACTATATTATCTTATTTTCATGCGCACATGTATATATATTATAATAAAAAAACAGACAAAACAAAGTCTGATATATTAAAAAATAAATAGGTTATTAATTTCTTTTCATGTACTGCAACAAAGAAAACTAATAAAGAAGTAATAATAAATAATAGTAAGTAAAAGTAATACTGTAGATGGTTAAAAAAAAAAAAAGAAAACACTTACCCAGAATTACGATCGTTCCGCGTTCAAAATTACTAAATTTCCAAAGCTCTGAAAAAGTCCTTTGATAATATCCAAGGTACATTTCTTGCATAATTTTAAAACGCAATAAAAAATACCCACAAAATATAACAAAAATGTTACAATATTGTTTTTTTTTTTTTTTTCAAAATAAAAGCGAATTCAAATACACGTGGTCCTACGCCGCCATCTCATACACACGAGCACGAGCTGACTTTCACTTTAGGCGATTGCTTCCCGTCCGTTTCAGCGTGATGAGAAATAGTGGTGAAATACTTGGAGCGCATGCGTACAGGCGCTTTCTCTGTTACACGGAAAGTACGAGGGAAAGTTAATTGAAACACCCAGGAACATTCCCAGTTGTTTCGGAAAATAGAAATAGCTCTCACATATCCGGTACTATCAGAAATGTTCCTGTTAGAATAGTAAACGTTCCCACTATTTTTTACAGTGCAGTATATATATATATATATATATATATATATATATATATATACTGGATTAATTTTCAAGAAATCTAAAGAGAAGGATATCAGTATTGAAATATTCACCGATTTATTTCAATTTGTTGTTAACGAAAATTATCTGTTTGAAGGGAAACAAATATATAAACAAGTGAGAGGTATTCCAATGGGTGGCAGTTGTAGCTCCATACTTGCAGATATTTATCTGTTTACATATGAAGCCGGTTTATTGTTGGAAAAAGACTTAAAGATATACAGATATATAGATGATGTTTTGGTGGTTGAGCTGAATAACAATAAAGAAATTTATCAATTTAAATGTTATCCAGACACTTTAAATTTAAAGAGCGCTTCGGATAATCAAAGCAGTGTCAACTACTTGGATGTTAATTTGGAGATTAAAAACGGAATTTTAGTATACAGTGTTTATGATAAAAGAAATTATTTTGATTTTGATACAATTAAAATATTAAACTTTAATAGTAACGTGCATGTTTCAATTTTTAGAAATATATATTTAAACGGATTAAATCGTATTGCAAATTTGTGTTCAAATGTTGATAAATTGGTTGGTGAAATTTTTAACCTTTACATAAACGCCAGTAAACAAAATTACCCAATACATTTTCTGAATGATTTAACTTTCAATTTTATCAAGAAAAAATGCTATCGAAATAAGGTATTGGAATTGTTCGATGATGGTGATTTATCGATATGCGATTCCTATCGAAAATAGCTTAGCGGTGAGGTTATTCACGGACTTCATTTGACGGCTTTTGGGTTAGTTTGTGATTTTCATTTTTTCAATCTTTATTTGTTTGGTCTTGGCAAGTGAGGGGGAATGTTGTGCACGTAAAACATGTTTAACCCCGCAGTACAAGTCATAAGCCTTGGCCACTTGTCTCCATATTTAGTTTTTTCTTAGTTATTCTTGGTTTTGTTAATTATTGTTTTAGTTACAGTTGGTTAGATGTTTTATCGTGTACTAAATTGTATGAATTTGGATTTTTCAATATATATATATAACCATTAATTAAACATAACCTACCACCATCAAAAACCGTAATATTATGAATTAAAGCTGTAAGTATAAATTTTTTTTTTTTAATTTATTATAAGAATTATTATGGAAGAAAAATAAGAAAGTGGACACCGAGAAATAATGGAAATGCTTATATATTGAATTACGTTGTCAAGGGCACAGAATTCAATGATATAAGCAAAATAGTTGTTTTCTGTGAGAAAAATAAGCTAAAGCTAAAAGTTTTATTTTCCCCTGTGCCCAAACAACCATTAAAATCAAGTGAATTCATTAAAAATGAAAACAGAATAGAAACAAATAATATGAAATGGAAAAATCAATAAAACCTATTTAAATATTTATAGGATATAAAATAGAAATAATAAACACCATACCGATTTATATTTCAATATTTTAGAATAAATCCACGCGCACATGGCACCCAAAATATCGTAAAGATTAAGGTGAATAAAACAGTTAAGAAATCACAGTAATTGATACCATAGGATGCAGTTAATACATTTTGAAATAAATGTTAAATAACTTTTAATATAATATAAAATAAAATAAATAGAAAGTAATAACATATTTAAAATGCACTATTAAATTAATTAAAAACTGTTTAACAATATCATCAAAATTTAGCTAAAAATTCCCCCTGGTGTAGTAAATTATAACTGAAATGTAGCTCGAAAAAGTAAAATTTAGAACTTATCGAAAAAATACAAATTTTGGTGCTGCCATCTAGTATTACTTTTATGATTCAATTGTCACAAGATAAACAGTTGTAAGCATTTGAATGTAACAATTGTTTTATTAACAGCAAATCCAAACAAATCCTTATATATAGATAATTATAAACCAAATATAAACCACACAATGTATTTTTTAAAAAAAACTATTGTTAATAAAATTTAAAAAGCATACAAAATATTCTATTAGCTAACTTATTTAAACTACACTAAGAATTTAAATAATTCTAGAACATCGATAATATATAGCATATAGCTATATGCTATAAAACAAAATAAATTCATTAATAATTAATATAAATAATTATTAAAAATATAAAAATCTTTAATAAAAACTATTATATATAAGATAATTATAAAATGAACAGGAAATAAAAAACATATGGGAGTATAAAGAAGGTAAACAGATACTTAAATTCCGATTACCTAAAAAGCACAAATATAGTGTGTGGATTATTTTCATACATCCATAAAAATCCTAAAAGTATGAATGTGGGACATTCAAAAACATTAAACCGATAATAAATTTTATAACACAAAGTGAAAATAGATAAATATTAAAATATTAATAAGAATAGAGGAATAATAATAAAAATAATTACCCAATTTTAATACATACAGTATAACTTTATTTATATTAAATATACTTATATGTATATTAATCACTATAAAAATGGCATACTATTAGTAATTAATATGATATTGTCCTTATTAAATTAAAATTTATAACAAATGATTGTAAATAAGATTAAACAATAATTAAGCTAATTATTAATGAAATTCACCAATTACATATAAAATATCAAATCAACATCCTTATAAAATACGTATCAAAAATATAGTAATAATACAAATGCCCCAATTTTTTTTTTTATAAATTAACCATTGCGTATTATCCAGACAACACCACCCTCCTCCGTATTCTAACATCTACCCACCCATCCAACCTATAATAATTTTTTTATATTATTTTACAATTTTTAATTTTTTATAGATATTTTTTTATTTTATATTTTTTTTGTAATTTTGTTTACGCATGTGTTAATTTGTTTTAAAAGATCATGTAAGAAAAATACTAATTGTATATTAATGAATATGTGAATTTTTTTGGAAAACCATGATTTAATGCATCATAAATTAGTTTTTTAATATTATTGTTAATTAGAGGAGAAGAACATAAACATTTTATTCCATATAAATGATTAAATATTATATTTCGAAATACAGAATGATGTAGACAGGATTTAAAATTTGTAAATGTATTAACTTTGAATTTAAATTCTTTACGTTTGTCATATAAATCTGTGATTGTTTTGTTGTCTTTTATTGTAATTTTAAGATCTAAGAAGTTAATTGTATTGTTAGATAAAAGGTTTTCCGTTAATGCCAAATTAGTGGGATAATCTACTGGAAATTGAGTAATTGCAGAATGATCAGTATCAATTAAAATTATGTCATCAATATAACGATATAAATGTAGATTATTATTAGTAAAATTACGTTCATAATGATATTAGTATAAGTCTGAGAGTAAACTGGATGTACAACCGCCTTGTGGTATACCGACATGCTGTAAATATAAAGTGTTATCTTGCAACATATAATTATTATAGATAATGAAGTTTGTTAAAGATTTAAAATATGCAATATCAATATTAGATGGTAATTCCAGTTTTTTATAATACTTTTTAAATAATGCATTTATAATTTTATGTAAATCTAATAGGTCTATATTATTAAAAAGATCTTTGAAGTCATATGTCGTTATATTATATACACAATGAAGATTTTTTAAAATATTGACAAGTTGATAGCTATTTTTTATACAATGTGTATTATCATTGTTTGTAGTAAGTACATATAATTGATTAAGAATTTTTAAGAGAAGTTTATTGGCTTTATTATATATATATATATATATATATATAACCATTATATAATTACAAATCATCATCTATTTCAAATTACTAAAATTAAATTAATAAATTAATGAATTTAGCTTCAATTCATAACACTGACATTATACAAAATAAAGATGGAACCTTTAACTTGTAATACAAAACGAAGCACAATACCATTAATTGACTAGCACATTGCGGACCATTAATCCATATAAAACATATTAAAAACCACCAAATTTTGATACAATAACCTATTATAGACAAAAGATACAAATATCCAGCGAAATATTGTTGAACCATTAAAAGACGTATCGTAAGCAAATAATAGATCAAATGGATGGATGTAGCAGGAAGCTTATATAGCATTTCACTTCTTCAAGGTACATGAAATACAAATATAAGCAAAAACATAGCCGATTTCTGTAATAGAATTCAGCAATAAGCTAAAAACTGAATTCCATTATGTACCCGATCGACTATACGCCAAAAAGTATAAATTTACTATACCCTATAATTTGAATAAAAAAAAATTATTAATAAATACAAGATCCCTAATAATGAACAATATGATAAAATTGGAACATTTAAATTTAAGACTTACCCAGCAAAAGAATTGCTATGACCATATTACAATCTCAAACATGTATCCCATTTTAGCACAGCAAAAAATCCCGTCTAATTAAATGGTACAGTTAAAAACTAATCCTTACGACTGCAGATCATCACAGCTTGCAGATAATATTAACATTCTTATAAATATAATAATTATAATTAACTTTTATAGTCTACATAATAAAAATTATTTTATGCTATTTTAAGGATCCTGGAATAAATTAATACTAAGAAGTACATAAAAAAGTATATGTTTAAAATTAAACGGGTAATAAATAAGAGATATAATGTAATATAATATAGTACGGCAACATAATTATTTTAGAACTGAATAAATAATTATTTAATGTTGCCATCTATCGGAACTACAAAATATTAAAAAGTTAAAAATGTCTATATGTGAACACAATTACGACTAAAACAAGTAGAAATAATTTGTAGTGGTGTCATCTATTGGAGATTACCAAATATAGCTGTAGAAAAATTGCATATTGAAAATATTGCAAATATTTGAACCGATTAAATCACTTTAAAACAGCAATAACAATATCGTTCTAAAACAGCTCAACAGAATATCGATAATAATCATTTAGCATTTTTAATATAATGTTTTATATTTATTTTTAATTATTTTATTTAAAATTAAGTAAATTAATAATAATTTCAAATAAGTTACAATTATAACAACATTAAAGATTAAATTAAAAATTACATTAAAAATTACAATTATAATAATATATATCACAATATTTCATTGCATTGCAATATTAATATATTATAAAGAAATTTATTTATTACTTTCAACAAATAAAACTATTTTAATTACATTTTTTCTTTAAATTCTAAAATTTTAAAAAAATTAAGAAATTATAAATTCTTCCATAATGAATTATCCATCTCACAAAAAAGATATTTGGTCAGATTTAATAAATTGACAAGTGCAAAACATCATTTTAAATGTTATCTATCTAATTTATTTAATTGCATAATATTCTTATATTTTTTCGTGTATTTGCGCACTGTTAGATAATAGTTTTATTTTAACAGTACTTTTTAATAACATAATAATTTACTATTAATGAAGAACTTTCATTGAATATAAGTTTTCTTAAAACAATTTCTTCTTCAAATCCTAAAATAATTAAGAAAAAATCTGGAAATTATAAATATTATCCATTTCAAGTTATCAACCGTAAAAAAAAAATAATTCAAATAATACAATTTTTAATAGATTAAAAACCTTTAGTAGATTTTCACAAAAAATCCTTTAAGCCATTCGGCCCTGATCGGTTATCTACAAAATAAGTTCTTCGATCCAGTTCCGTTCTTATTTATCGTTCACTGTTTACAACGCCACGTCATCTTTTGACACAAAGATTCCATCTTTTGACAGGGCTGTCTTTTGACAGGCTATAGCGTTATGTTGTGGTAACAATTGTAGACAGCCGTAAAAATATACATTAAATAAATGCAAAATTCATAAAATAAATACTATAAATGAATTCTGCATACCATTTTTTGTCATTTTAAAAGAAAAGGTACGAAAATGTCCTAAAAGTAAGGGGAAAGTACCTTATTTTAAGCAGAAGAAAATCAAGGTAGGATGACCTCACAATTGCATTGTTCGAATTGAAAATACCTCATTCTGAAACTGGTAGCTTGAAATTTCTGTAGTTAGAGGCGGACGCTACTTCTCTGAAAAAGCGGCGAGCACAAATAGGAGCCCTTTCTTTTCAACAGCGTCCGGAACAGTAGCAATAGACCATATCACGAAAGATCCCATCGGAAGATTTTAAAAGCTAAATTCAATAACTTTAAGTCATCGATCAGCAGGTTTCGGGCGGGCGGGGCGTTTAATAAGTACGGCAACTGCGGCGGCTTTGAGATAACACTATAGAGTTGTATCGGTCACGAGGAGCGACTATCAAAACCTATATTTTTATTTCAAACTTTATTGTATTCGTTATTGTTACAGTGTTCACCACTTGTAGCATTACCTTAGTTATACGTAAAAGTAAGAACAAAGCATTCCTCAATTTGATATGCGTTATTTTATGACACATTCACTGTAAAAAAAACGGACAAAAGTACGGAAATTGTATTGGCAATCGAAACGCCAATACTATTTCCGTATTTTAACGGAACTTTTCCCCTGTAAATAAAAAAATAAACAGAAATTTTTTGCAATTTACCGGGAAAAAGTTTACCGGGAACTAGTACTGGCGTCTCGACTGATAGTAATATTTAGGATTTTTGTCCCCCCCCCCCTTTTTTTACAATGTTGACAAAGTTGTTTTTATAAATAAATACTTGAATTACAAACTCCATAAAATATAAACTTCAACAAAATTGTTTCTTTCTAATGCTTTTCTCTGCTGACATTATTTTGAGTTGAAAACTAACACTGAGAATTTAATTTTTTTTTTTTTTAATTTCGCGTCTGAAAATGATTTTTTTTAAATTGACGGTGAAAGACTATGCGTGTTTCATACCTTCTAAAGTAAATTTTAATAAACTTTTGAAAGTTTAGTAAGAAGCATGAAAAGTCCTTTATCGGTCTGTTTTGGGTAAATAAAAATACGGCATGAATAACGCTATATAAATAGTATAAACTGATCTGCGAAATTCAATCTCATGATCCATACACTGTAAAAAAAAATGGTAACTTTCCATGTAAAATCCAGGAACGTTTCGCCTTTTATCAGGTTTTCAGAATAATTTAGCTCTTTCCTGTGAAATTCTGGTTTTCTTATCTGAAACGTTCCTGAACAAAAGTTGGAAACAGCAAAACGCTGCGGCCGCCATTTATTTTTTTTTTTTCCTATAATCCGTTGCTCGCGCGCGAGTGTCGAAAACGAATTCCTTAAATGAATGTAAAAAAATCAATATGGAATGCAAATAAATCAATAGACGACATAATCCTTTACGTCTGTATTGTCAAGATAATTCAGATGAAAACACAATACCTCTGTGACATCACTAAGAGATTATCTCTCGTACTTGTCTGTGAAATCTTTAACGAGCAGACTGTGTAAAAAAAAATACACCTATTATTTGGATCTGCATTAACCAGGGGACAATCAAATATGATTCTCACCTATTTTGATTAATTTAAAGTATGTTTTAGAGTTCTTATCTCTAATTATTCTTGTGAAAGGATTTCTTCAAATGGGCCTTAGATTTTCAGAAATTAGATGCCGAGTTTTAGCATACGTTTCAAATACCCATTAGTTTGCAGCTCTCAACGTGTCTTTCGTGGTGTGGACGCGGAAAGCTTGCACGCCACCCGTACGGCCCGGGTTCGATGCTACCTCTTGACTTTTTTTTTCTTTTTTAATTAATTTTATATTTTAACACTTTATTACAATTTGATTTAAATTTGACATATATTTGACACTTTGAATTGCTGCAAATTTGAATTTTTTTTTTATTTTCGGAAAAAATATACAATTACGTTTAGGTTTTTTTTTTTCATGAAAATTTATATGTATTTTATCTAACTTGTAAACTAACATAATCACTGACGAAAATCCAAAATATTTTATGTCTAGATTTTTTTTCTAATTATTATTTACATTTATATATTTTTATATTTTAAACAAAGTTCAGAAACAATATATCACATATATATTTACTTTATTGAATTTTAACTGAAAATTTATTTTTTCGTGTAAATTATAAATAATAATTTTGATGTCAATTTCAAAATATTTTTTCATTCTAAAAAATAATGATAATAAAGCGAAAATTGTCAACTGGAAATGTAAAAATCGTCTGCGGATCCCGCATGCCGTGAAATGTCAGTAATGTCATAATGAAGGGAACAAACATCCAGAGTGAATTATGTCAGCCAGGTATCGGTCCGGATAGCCTAACAGGTAAGGCATTGGCACGGCACGCCAAGTATCCAGGTTCGATCCCTGGTCTGGACATTTTTCGCTCTTGTGCTACTCCAGTCTTGACTATGTCAGTAATGTTTTGCTGTCAACAGAAATATTCCTGGTATTTCGCAGGAAACTTATTGGCATTTCTGTAGAAAGTTTTTAACATATACAGTAAAGTACCAGTCATTTTCAAGAAATATTTCTTGGAAATAATGGGCAACTCAGCTGCCCATTTTTTCCCAGGAACGTTGCGGAATTTTTTTTACAGTGTATATCATAGGCAATTCTAATTTACTGCCAATCGTTTATCTTATAATATTTTATTTTTAAAAACTTTCTTAATCAAATGGTTAAAAATGCCATTTTCAGAGAATGTGCTATGTTAAAATTAACTGCGAAAAAATCTATAAAACCACTACTAGTTAGCAAAACTGCGTAGATTCTAATGCTGCTACATTAATTCAAATTTCTATAACTATAAATATGGGCTTTTGATTTTGAAATTCCAAAAAAGGGATTTCTTTTGAAACAATGTAATAAAATTTGCAAAAAGAACCTTTCATATTCATTCATAATTAAATTTTTAACGTATGAAACGTCTAAATGTAATAAGGATGTTATTTCAAAACAGTTAATTTAAATGTTTTAACAGACTTTAAAAAAAAAAAAAAAAAAAAAAAGGAGTTTCTCTCAATTCAATGCTTTTTTTTTTTTTCTTTTTTTTGTCATGTATGTTCACCGATTACACTGAAACTACATGGCCGGGATTTTTACTTACCAATCATACGTAGTATAGGGTAAGTCTTGTAATCGTTTTAAAAATCGAAAATTTTTTTTGACGATTTACACATTTCAGACACTGGAGATTCCGAAAAACATATTTTTAGAAGAAAAAAAAAATTACCGCCCGTCTGTGTGTGTGTGTGTGTCTGTAAACGCTCTACCTCCTGAACAAATTGAGATAGAGACTTGAAATTCGGTGTGTACTTAGAAAGTAACAATGGGAAGAAGCCTATTGAATATCAGTAATCTCGATTATCCGAAACTATTTTTTTCGGACTCTCGAAATATTCGTTCTGATAAAAGGTATACAAAAAATTTCGAAATTGTTTATTTGAAGGAGTGAACATAAAAGACAATAAAAAAAAACATAAATTTTGCATCATGAATGAAATAGATCGGATAATTAGTTGTCGAGATTATTTGTAATTCTATTTTTCACACTCTTCGATTTTTTATGGCCCTGTATTTTATTCAAATTTCAATTCAAAGATATATTTTAATTGGAAATGAGACGCTTAATCCGACGCAGTAAATTGTTAGTTAATATTATAATTTTTCGAGTTACAAGGATGTTTATTTTACACAATTCGTTTCTACACAATTATCCCGCCAACCAAAAAATTATCGCCAAACTCTAAGATTAGATGCCAATAATGGTTTATCGTAAATGTCAAGCATATAATGCCTCTCCATACCTATAAGGGGTTTACCATAGAGGGATCCTGTGCTGTCGCCAAATGCCGCCAAGTTTGTCGCCAACTTGCCGATATATCGCTAAATTTGGCGACCAAAATGAGTCGCCAAAAGTGAACCCAAATTGGCGGTATCTCTAATATTTTGCCAAATTCCTATAGACTTCCATTGTAAGCCTATAGTATTTACTTGCTTACAGAAAATCAACAAATTGAGATGTTTTAATGCAACAAAAAGCAATATTAGCTTAAGGGATTACATTAATTATATTTAAGGGATTCCAAGTAAATTAAATTATGAATAAAGTAACATGATACAATGCTTAGCATGCATCACATGTTTTATTTTCATATTTTATGTTATGTATATCCATGATGGGTAAGTATTACGGTGGCCCCCAACGACTAGTTTTTCCTTGTTATTTACAAAGGATACTTTTGAATTGGTCCCATTTAAATTTTATCGGAATTGGTTCAGTACATTTTTTTGAATTTCAACAAAAACCAAAAAAGAAAAAATCTTTAAAATATTTCATTTTACACTATTTTTACCAAGTGACGTAGCGTTATCTGTTTGGCCAGAAAGTCGTTACCCGGCGATTTTTCTTTCTCTTTATACTATTTTGTTTCTAGGATTGTTGCAAGGAAAACCTAAAAGCAATGTTTAATCGATAAAAAATTTTATGACGTAAACCAGGCATGTCAAACACGCGGCCCGCGGGCCACAACTGGCCGCTGGCAACTTCTTTGTGGCCCGCCAATCCTTTGGCAGTTTATCCTTGTATAATTCAGTTACGAGTTGCAATTTTCCAACTGAGTGAAAAAGTTGGCAATGAGGCAAAGTGAGAAATTAAGCATATATTAATTATGTTCGATAGAAAAAATTTTCTGGTAAAAGCAACATAATTTGAAAGAGAAAATGTGTTTCATAAAGGAAATTAAATTCGTAGCGCATAAATGCAAGACACAATTTATTAAACAAATTATTTTTTCAACATATGTTTTTTTTTATTATTATTTTTAAGTTTTTACGTGAAAAAAATCCCGAAGATTAAAAGATATAGCTTTGCTAGATTAACATAGCTTGTGTAAAATAATTTTTTTAAGGTAATGCAATTTAGAAAATCCGATTAAACTTTGTAGATTTGGTTGATAAAAAGTAATGTCAAGTATTTTTTCGAAAAATAAGATAAAATAAACTATGAATTATAGTAATAACTTTGGAACTTTACTTGAATATT
The DNA here is from genome assembly GCA_963932465.1 of Maratus speciosus. NCBI lineage: Eukaryota > Metazoa > Arthropoda > Arachnida > Araneae > Salticidae > Maratus > Maratus speciosus. Next base: position 417,822,771 of record OZ010794.1, on the reverse strand, counting down.
TGTTTAATAGGGCTATGTTTCGTACGTACAAATATTGCTGTGTGCAATTCTAATAATATTATCTACTTTGTTTGATGTAGCCCGCGTCTTTGTATGCAATGTTTAATTTGGCCCGCGGCGGTAGACGAGTTTGACATGCCTGACGTAAACAATCAGTATTAAAAAAATCAAAATCGTAAATTGTTTAAACTCACCCATGATTTCTGCGGTACACTAACTTAATTTCAAGAACTACATTTTTACACTGGAGGCATTTATACGCTAATACAGGGTAGGAAAAAGTCCTTGGCAATTTTTTAATATAATAGAAAATCGAGTAATTGAAATATTTTTTGTTAAAAAGTTTAAAATTATCTTTTAAACACACGATATAAAATTATCGCTTAAATAATGATTAAGGCATTGTTTCTAAAAATTTGTTGAAGTCACCCATGTTTTGTATTATAATGCCATTACTTTGCCCTATTTAAAAGCATTTCATGTTCGGTAAACTAATTAACTAATGTTTGTAATAAGTATAAATGTTTATGAAATATAAATTTCAAAAAATGTATTACATTTTTTAAACAACAATTACTTTCGCTAAAAGCAATTATGCGCTTGGGGATTCCATTTAAGATCCACCCAAACATTAATGAAACTATAAATATTTTTCAAGCACTTTACTAATCACACAAGCAATTTATCAAGATTTTATTGCAATTTAATAAGACATCCCTGTAATAAGAATGAAAATGGCTATTAAGGGAATTGCTACTTCAGTCTGTGTTCTTTTTATTCTATACGGTCATTGAAATTAATGTTTGTTCATTTTTTTGGTTTTGTTTTGTTTTAGGCTGCATGAATGAGTATCTATGTAAGACACAAATAATATCACGGTAGCATAGAGATATCTAAATACACTTCTATATCTTAAAAGCAGTTAATTTAATATATTTTTTCGTTAATTACAGCGAAATTCATAGAAAATTTCGAGCCTCATTTTTTAAAAGTTAATGTAATTACATTTTAAAAATAAAAAAACTTGACAATTTCTGAAAACGAAAATTTATTTTTTAAATTTTTCAAGGAACAAATAAAATTTAAAAGGTAGAGCCTGAAAAAATGGCTGAAAGTACTAGTCGAGTCGTATAAAATAAGCCAGCTAAATTTTTATTTAAGAAAATTAATTAAAAATTATATATTTAAGAAAAAAAAAGGGATTTTCTTTTTAATTATCATTCTTCGTGCAATCAGATTTTGTTAAAGAAAACCGCGACAGTTATGAATCTTCCGTGTCTTTTTATTGTCATTACTTTCTTTTTTTTTTTTAAGTTAAATTAACATTATTTGAAATCTAAAAGTATTCATTGTAATGTGACTTTTGTCTATGTGGTTATTAACTAGCTTCTTTTAGTTAAAAATAAAATTTTGTTTTTTAAGATTTGGGAAAAAAAAGAATAGGGAAAACTGGAAAGTTTTCATCTCTGAATAAGGTATAATTAAACAAAAAATTAAGAATAATGTCTGTCCTCAAATTCAAGCACATTACTTTCTGATACATTAAAAAAAAACCACTTTAAAAAAATTAAATACTTAAAACTATCTGGCGTTCTGGCAGGTAAAAATAAATCAAACAGTTCTATTTTTCTTATAAATGCGAATGATCTTTTAAAAAATGCTCTAAAATTTCCCCATATAGTTTAGTTTTAGTGTCACGACAGCTAGGGAAATGTCGTCACTGAAGAGAACATGATTATAACTCAAGATGTAGTACGGTTAAAAAGAAAAAACTTCTATTTAATTCCAAAGCAACTGAATAGTAATGTCAGCAGTTTTGATGCCCTTTATCATAAATTCCCATGGTTGTGGGGAAAATGTTTTTCTTCATTTTTTGAAGACTGCTTTCAAGTTTTGAATGTATAGTTTCTTTGCTAAAACATGAGGAAGGACAAGTTCAGCATACTGCGATTGTGACTTTTTTTTATATATATAATGATAATCTGAGTTAATAGTTTGCTCTTTAGCTTTTTAGCTAACTGGCTATCAAAGTCTGAGAGCTAATGGGCCCTTAGGTTTTTTATGTACGTATGTTTGTACGTAACGCGATAGAAATAACCGATTTGCTTCAAGTTTTGGATATAGGTTCATTACGATAAGGAGCTTCCCTGACCAGTTTTGGCGGTTCATTGGTTTAGTATGAAGGGGAAGAACGGGACTAATTACCCCCATTAATTTAGATAAACGGATTTTTCAAGCAGAATTATTCGATTCGCTTCAAATTTGGTAAAGCGGTTTATTCTGATAAGACTTTTCCATGATTAGATTTGGAGGTTTATTGTTTAAATATAAAGGGGGGATCGACTGTAAAACCACCTTAATTTAGAAAAAAAAGTGTTTTCTTATAAAGAGGGGACGGGGGGACTATCCCCCTAAATTTAGTTAAATGAGTTTTACGTCGATTTCTTTATTTTTTGAGGGATATTATTCTTTGAAATAAGAGTATAATATACAATTAGTGTAAATAGCCTGTGAGCTCAATGCCATCAGTTTAACTAGGCACTTTTCTTTTATTTTATCTTTCGAAAATGAAAAATAACTATGATAAATATATTTAAGTGCTAACAAAAGAAATTCCAAAGGAAAAACGCATAAATTTATTATTAACTTTGATAGGACATTTTAAAAAGAAAAGAGAAATAATTACGATAGTGCAGTACTCAAAAGCAATTGTTTTCCTTCATAGCTTGGGAAAAAAAACCTGCAGCAACAGATCAGTATGCCTGATAAACAGCCCTGTTGCCTAAACTGTGCTTATATTCAATCATGGAACGATCGTAGTTATTCTCTTGCTTTTTGAAATGTATTTTCCTATGTTCTGTTGACTTATGTTTGATAATTCTTTAATATTTTTTAATTAAGTGAAAAGAGAATGTAACTTCAATTTTTATGTAGTGCGAAAATTTCACGAAAGTTTTGTTGCCCAGCATGGGTAATAATTTTCCAATTGCAGTAACATTGTCAACTTCTCCAAGTATTGCATATTTTATTGGAACCCAACATTTACTATTACCCAGTTCGAAAAATTGAATTAATTTGTTTTTGTTGTTGTAAATATTGCTCAATGCTATTCTAAAAATTATTTGTTGTCACGTGGAGCCACAAAGACATGCAGTCGCATGTTTATAAAATCAAAAATAATATACTTGAAAATTAATTTAAAAACACATAAAAGTCGTTTTAAAATTTATAGTTAAGTTAATCTGCAATTACATCTTTTAATCAGATTTATCTGCAAATTCAATGGAATAAACTTTGAAATTATGCAAAGTTTAGAAACGAAGATATATATGGAGTCAAAATAGAGCGGATAACTCCTGTCGCGGCAATTAAAGCCATGTTTAAGCTTATTATAACTGACAGATGCATTTATTTTTCTTATACCACTGCACCATATTTAAATCAGTAACTAATTTTGTATGTTTGTGAATTTCTTGTTTGTTAACCGTTTCTTTATTTAAAGTTTTTAAGGCATTTCATATATTGATTTTCATTTTGACCTGCAATTTGACTTCCTAAATTTTGTATAGCGGCAGATTTGGTTTCAATACTTTTGCTCCAAGAGAGGAATCTGAAAGATTTAGAAATTGTGGAAGCCATATAGTAGTGCGTCATAATCAACGAAGAATACAGTGTTTGGAAATGTTATGAGAAAATGGGTTTAAATATGACATTTTAAATACATCGTTATAATAATTACGTAGTTTTAACCTTTAAATTCTTTTCACGAGTAATACCGTAATTATGTTTTCCATCTCTTTTTAAATTCATTGAAAAGGGTTTTAAATATTAATATTTGACCTTTTTAAAATACGGCAACAGTAAGTAAAAAAGGCTATTTCAAAGTATGAAATAAACCTTTGTTCAGATAATGAAGTTTTGAATAGTAAATTAAAAAAAAAAAAAAAAAAAAAAAAAAACTAGACAATTTTCAAAAATTATTGCACACTCCTCACCGCATTATAGTCGAGTATGTGCTTGTTGAAAGATTGTTACATTGCCAAGCATGGTTTTTAATTCTATAAAACTTTTTCACCGATTTCAACATTAAATTACGCTTGAAATGATGCTTCGGTTTAAAAACTTTCTACTTCAGCGTATTTATCATATATTTCTCCAAAATACTACAGGTTTTCATGTTTTTATATGTACATTTTTTTTTATTATGAGCCATGAAAGTCAAAAGGTCACAATAAATTCAAATACGACTGAAATGGCAGCGGCATCATTATTTTTCTTTTAAGAATACATAGATGCTTTTTATGCAGAATGATAGCAAACTCAACAAACACAGTATTTGTGGAACATTCAATCTTACGTTAGTCTTCACCCAAAGTTCTAGATAGAGGCCCACTATCATTGTCCGTAACGGCTCCATTAAAAAACTGTCACGCTGAACAGAATGAGGCCGCATTAGAATTGGCCGTAAATATATGAAGATGCCCACATGTCACTATATTTTTATCAAAAATGCAAGATAGCATAAAACTGGCTATATTTATTATGTTCAAGGCCAATATTAATGAAATCTAGCCAAAAGCTGCCCACAAAAACGCATTTTATGTTCATTATAAATGTAAACCACGACCATCCACTGGGATGCCATAAAAGTTATTTAGGTATAAATTCAAAATCTACTCTATAAAAAATACGGTACAGTACTGGTTGTGTAAAATTGGCTTGAACTCGCTTTGACCATACCGTAAACACCATGCGGTCGCAAATCTCGTGTTTGTTGGGAACATATTCTAATTACTTATTATTTTATTATTTTTTATTTGGAAACTATTATCAATAATGTCTTCAATCTGTGCTCGCAATATCTGTTAGAATGACAATCGATTAAAATTTCTGAAAAATATTTATTTTTACGAATTACCTTTAACTCGAATATGAAACAATTTAAATGGTTTTGGCGTGAGCTGTTTTTCTGAAGCTCAAATGTGGACGAATAATTGAAATTGTGAAATTAAAATAATAAATGTTTCAGAAACAATCTTTATGTTGACTTTGTAATATTTAATTGAACTTGTGCAAAAAATAAATTAATTTATTAACCCTTTCCGGCACAGGCAATTTTTGTTGTAAAAGGAAGAAATGATTGACTGACACCGGAATTTTAAAGTGACTTTTTTAGAAATTAAAAACATGTTACTTTTAATGCTCATTGTAAAAGTAAAATCTTGCTAAAATATTCTTGGTGCCGTTCGTAAGTTTGTAATTAAAATTTGGTATCCAGACCCGGGCACAGTGCCGGAAAGGGTTAAAATTGGTTAAATCAATTTGTATATTTTAAAGCTTTTCTGTATTATTTGCGCGATTACATATACTTAAGCTACATTATTATTTTCTTAATATTAAAATATAGGATTATTAACCCATGAACTACACACTAGTGTGAAATCGGGATCAACTAAAATTTCAAATCATCGGGATTTCTTGAAAACATGCTTTCATTAATTTGCCTTTCTCATTACCAAAATGACATTTTTGATAGAAATAAATATCATAGTTCTATTCCTCATTAAATTTCGTATAGGAATCATGCATTATCTTTTATTATCATTGCACTGTTTGTATTTTAGTCAAAAGTATATTGATGGCAGCGCCAAAATTTTAATCAAACATTTTGATCCAAATAAATCCATTAAAACACAATAGGTAATTTATTTATCAAATAAAAAGAAAAATACCCAGTTAAACAGATGGCATTGAGCTCAGAGGGTATTCATACTAATTGTGTATTATACTCTTATTTATCTATTATTCATAAAATAGAACTCACTCTTTTTAAACAAAACGGTAAATAAATTAAGATTGGATTAGCCCCGCCCCCTTCATATTTAACCTATAAACCTCCAAATCTAATCAGGGAAGCGGTTTATCAGTATAAATTGGTATACAAAAATTGAAGCAAATCGGATAATTCTGCATGAATAACCCATTTATCTAAATTAAGAGGGTGGATTAGCCCCGTTTCTCCTTTTGTACTTAACCAATGAACCCCAAAACTAATCAGAAATGCGCCTTATCAGAATGAACCTATTTACAAAATCTGAAACAAATCGGATATTTTTATTAAAAGTTATCGCGCTATGTACATATATACGCACATACATACGTACATACAGAACCTGCGGGCACATTAACTCTCAGGCGTTGATGCTTGTGAGCTAAAAACGGAAAACTCATTTCGATTCCAAATCGCTTCCATAGTCAGCCCTGCCATTTTTATATCTTTAGCTTTAAAAATGAGTCCGTCATTGTGTCAGCAAGTGTCGAGCTTGTTGAGCAGTGCACTTGAGAATAGCCTTATGTTCTGTAGGTTATGACTGGTTCGTGTCATCAATTTCTTGCGCACAAATAAGGATCATTCCAGGAGATAGTCAAAGTTGCTATAGGTCTCAATGCACTCTCCACTTCCATGGACTTCAAATATATTCTGTCAATAAACCTATATTAATGTGCATTGCATAGTGATACCTCATTTTAATTATGTTGTTATTTGAATAACTAATATCTAATACAATATAATCACTATATTGCCAACAAAATTATAGGCAGTTGAAGTTATAGAATACCAAATTGCACTAGTGTCGGATGCTGAACCTATGTCTCCACGGGTTAAAAAAAGGATTACAAGGCTCCCAAATGACCCGTCAACTGAATACCAATAAATTTTAACAGAAAATTTTATGGTAGGTTTGCACTACAATTAACTGTCAAAGGTGATTCCGGGGCGGTTTGTAAGAAAAATCTAAAAAGAAAGTTTTTCTAAAAAAATGTTGGTATTCAGTTGGCGGACCATTTTGGAGCCCTGGGATTACAGTCGAGCTCGGTTAAAACGCGATCTCGATTGATACGCGGATTTTTCCGATCTCTTGAACATCGCCCGTAAGGCTAATGCAAAAATATCACGTTTAATACGCGAAGGGTTATTACGCGATCTCGCTTAATTCACGATAAATTTTCGGTCCTTTGAGGAAAAAATCACGCTTAAGACGCGAATTCATTGATCAAGATGCGAATTCTTCTCTCTTCTCGATTGTTGCCAATTTACCGGATTTTTTTATTCATTGAAGAAACACTGTTTCCGAATAGTATTACCGTATATACTCGCGTATAAGTCGACTCGCGTATAAGTCAGGTCCCCTAACTATCGAATACAAATTCTGCAAAAAATCAAAAACCCGCGTATAAGTCGACCCCCTAACTTTTTACTCCAATTTTGCGCAAAATCAAACCAAAGATTTCACTTGCCAGTGCGAAGAGGTAGAAAGTAAACAAAAACAGATCTTTGAAATTTTTTCAAATGATAAATTATTATTATTTGTTTGTTTTATATATGTATTATTTTATTCATACACATAAAAAACCATAATTTGCAGTATTCGAAGTTTTTGTTTTTTGCTTTTTTAACTGACTCGCGTATAAGTCGACCCCCCAAATTTGCTTACCGAAAAGTGTCAGAAATTCCTCGACTTATACGCGAGTATATACGGTATTTACTTTATTTAAGAACACATTAATTAAGGCAAAAATTACTAATCGGAAATAGTGGTAAATATTTGAATAAAACTAAAACCCGCTAAATTAGCAAAATTGCAATTCTTTGTCTCTCGCTTCATGTAAGTTTTTACTGTAGTAGAGAGATATAGACGAATTCAGGTTATTCAGATACGTCATAAAAATTATTATGATTAGAGATGATCATACCAGTTGTTAGTGAGGTTTCAAATGTGCGTTACATTTACATTACTACTATGTTTTATAATGCATATGATAGGCAACAAAAAATGAAACTCGTAAAGATTAAACAAATATGACTGCTGTTGGATATTTCTTATATATATATATTTTTTTTACTTTTTGCTATGCTAACAATATATTTACACATACATTAATAAGGATAGTTTTTTCTTATATTAAAAAGAAGGACAGATTATAATGGTATTCAATTGATTATTCAATTGATTATTCAATTATCAATGGTTTCACTTGAGTAAACTGTGAATATTTATTAGTATTGTGTATGTGTTGGAAAGTGTTTTATAATCTACACTGTATGCGAGATTTTTCGTTCTCGTTAAATTATGTTTTGAATCTACTTTTAAACGAAACAAGGCACGTACACTCCTTGAATTTTCCAAGGAATCTGACACGACCATACAAGTCATAAATTTTTCTATTTAATATTTAAACACTTAATCATTGATTGTCTCGTTTAATTTCATTATTTATATTTTTCTGCTGTCAAATAAGGCGAAAACATCTGTTAGAAATCGCAGTAGAATTATACCACACCTGTACAAAGAATTCTAAATGTTCTTTAAAAAAAATCAGAGCAAACCTTTATGTAAAAGTAAAATAAAAATGCGAGAAAAATTATTTAAACTTAATTACTTGAAATTATTAAAAAAAATGACAATTACTTAACATTTAACTTGAAAAAAATAATGAAAGAAGAAATATCTAAAATAAAAATAATTACCGGTTAAGAAAATACATTTTTTTACGAAAATTGTTTTTTTTCCCTTGATGCTTCACATGTAGAAGTGGAAAAGACATAATTTAATTAGTTCTTGTTTTAATTTTTTCTTTGGAAACTGTTTTAATGAAATATTTAAGTCTACGCTCCACAATCTTTTAATTGTGTAAAATTAATTTGAAATTAGCCAAAATATCTAAGAGAATGACAATCTCTTAAAAATTTCGAATAAAAATAGCGAAGACATGAATAGAAAAAAAAATTGAATGGTGCTGCTTTTGATATGTGCTATGTTTCGTGAAATGAAAGCGAAATTCACATTTCGTTTGACGGGATGAAATAAAAAGAATGAAGGTTTCAGAACCAGTCTTTAAATAAGCTTTTATATACGCAATTATTTTTAGGCATAAGAAAATATTTTTATTAAAAATGTTTAAGTATGTTTGGGTCATTTTATATTTATTTTTTTATTATTATAGTGTGATTACATTTATGTATTAAACTAGGTTATTTATGTACTTGGTATTAAAGTCCAGTATTAGGACAAAATATGAATGCATCTATACAAGATGTCCACCCTCATCAGTGTCCAATGGCTAATTCCTAAATCGTTAGGCACATAGTTCCAATTACAAAAATGTTTTAAATAAGGTAAAGAATTATTTTAAAAGCTGTTAGATTCAATTAAAATATTTCTTAAAAAAATACGAAATTTAAATTTTTTATACGATCGCTCGGTCCTATAAGTTATATTTAGTGAAAATATTCTATTACACTAAGAAGCAAGACAAAAAAAAAGTCGTATTCTTCTTAAAATGATCGAGTTGTAGTTATTGTAAGTTAAAGCAAATTATTTTATGCGAAGTAGGGGTCGGTCGCAAATTTACTAGACATATAAATAATCGTCAGATATAAAAATAAAAATAAAAGTTCAGATTAAAATTAACATTACAATATAAATGTGAAATCTATTTTAATTCTGAAATAGTAAATAAAAATACACAACTTTTACTAAAAATATAATTTAAAAAAATAACAGAATTTTTATTAAATGAAATGATGAAAGGCAACAGTCGCAATTCTTTAAAAAATGATACATACTTTAAAATACTATTGTATTATCTAATCTAAAACTTAATTCCTAAAAATTAAATATATTTTAAAACTTATTCGAAGTGACTCCTTTCGGCTTCAATGCAGAAATGTGCACGCGAAGCAGATTCTTCTAATACTTTGTCTACGATCCCTGGAAGCATAGACAAACTCACCTGTGCTCAGATGCAAAAAAATTGACGTAAGTCATGCAATTGAAAATTTCCTAACTAGGTCAATTTTAGTTTTAGATCAGTAGGACTTTTTTTTTTTGTCTCATTTGGTAGTGTAATAGGAAAATTTTACTAAATATTACTTATAAAACAGGAGGACCGTATAAAAATTTTAATTTCGTAATATTTTAAGAAATTTTTCTATTGATCAAAACGACTTTTAAAATATTATTATTTTTTTTTTTTTTGTTATCTCATTTAAAATATTTTTTTAAATTAGAATTATAAGCCTGTGACTAACGGTGTAGAAATTAGCCTTTGGAAACCGTTGAGAGTGGACACGCTGTTATATCTGTTTATATAAAATTACAGTTATGTTTGAATATTTATAATAGATTCTCAATTATCGTAAAATTACAATTATTAAGTTATAAATACAATGTAAAATATCTTGTTATTTAATTACAATATTTGAATCAAAAAGAGAGGTTAATAAAATATTACAGTTTTGTACGAAATTTTCCATCTTATTTTTTTTTTAATAATGTATGATTAGATTATTTTTATTAATTATGATATTACATTTTGTTATTTATAAAATTACGTAATTCGTAAAACAATTAAATGAAGTTACTTAAAAAGAAAAGAGCATTATTTAAAAATAATAAATTACTCGTGAATTTGCTCTTTTTAAAATCTTAATATACAGGGTTTTCTGAATAGAACTGAAAGTATCTAAAATTGAATAACAGATAAACAGCTACAGCTACTGAATTTTTTCTTAAGACAGAATAAAGTATTATATAAAGAATTTTACTATACTTTCATGTTTTAATTTGAAATAACAGTGATAGATGGATGCTTCACTATCCCAAGCTGTAATACTACTGAAAATAAAATTGCAATTGTAAAAAGAAAACAATATTTTACGTTTAACGCCTAAATAGAATGAAGGCTGAAAACTACGTTAGGGGCTATGCATATATAACATTATCATTTAGGGGGGGGGGGGGTGAAGAAGAGTTTGACAAATGATATCGTAAGATATCTCTAGGGGAAGAAAGGGGTTGCTTTTGATATCGATATCATTTTTGATCCAACCAAAATTTTCTCTTTTTTATTTGTAATATGGTCTTACATGAAAATAGTATGATTTTTTTTTTAATCTGTTATCTATTTTTATGAAAACACAAAGTTATTACAAAAATCACTAAATTATTATAAAATTATTTAATTCCAAAATGTATAATACTCACAACGTTTGACATTCTTAGTCTTCTTCATATGTGTATTATTATATAATCGCTGTTCGGGATACCAAATGCGAAGTATATTTGGAATTAAACTTGTGTTTATAAATAAATAAAAGAGAAAGAATGTTGTCTACCTGTTTTGTTGATAAGAATTTCTATCCCCCCCCCCCCATAAGTGAGGGGCAAGTGCAAGAAGACATTATTACTGTTGAATGCATTACGAAACAAAAAGCTATTATAAAATACTTTTAAATAGTAACTATTTTTTTAAGTGTTATTTGATATAAAGTTATTCCATATATAAAGTGATATTTTATTGACTTCTCTTCATTTGAATCAATAATTTATGCGAAAAATAAATGTAACCATTTTTTTTATATCACTCCAAACGAAAGAAATAAATTCCAAAAATCAAAGAATTTTTATATGTCGATCACGATATCATTACGGAGGGGAGGGGGGAAGGGTTCGAGAGATGATAACGTATGATATCGGAAGTGGAGGGGGAGGGAGGGATACAAAATTCCCAAAAAGTTGAAAACGTTATATATGCACAGCCCCTTAGTTTGATCTTTTGAACTATTTTAAACAGCGCAGCGCCATTTATGGCTGATAATTATAACAACAAGTTGGAAATTGCTCGTCAAACGTGGCAAATGAGGTGCATTCGTACTATAGCTAGTTTTATAATTATTTTTTGCACCCTATATTGTACTGAATGTATATTTTTTTGCACTTCATAAGTGCATAGTCTGTAACATCATTAAAATGCATTGCAATAATGTTTTTCCCATTCCCCATAGTGAAATGGAAAAATTTTGACTGTCCCTGTCATTAAACTATACATCCGATTTTCATAAAATTTGAAATTGCTCGACAAAATTTTTCAACATTTATATATTTAAAATTTCAGACCTTTCGGAAGGCTGTAACATCATTCCAATGCACTTGCAATAATTTCTTCCCATTGGCCGTAATGTAAAGAAAAACTTTTGATTGTCTCTGTCATTAAACTATACATACGATTTTCATAAAATTTGAAATGGCTCGACAAAATTTTGCAACAATCATATATTTAAAATTTCAGACCATTCGGTTGGGTAGTTTTTGCTCTGTTATATGCGGACGGACGGACGGACAGACAGACAGACGGACTGAACGACGACTATAGGTGCTACGTATTTATATAATTACGAACGCACCTAAGAACGAAGGAAGTATAGGAGGGAAGTTCCGGACTTCACACATTAATTTCTTGCAAGGTTAATTTTAATGTCATATTGTTGCTTCTTATTAGGTGCGTTCGTATTTATATAAATACGTAGCACCTGTCGCCGTTCAGTCCGTCTGTCCGTCTATCCGTCCGTCCGCATATAACAGAGCAAAAACTAACCAACCGAATGGTCTGAAATTTTAAATATATGATTGTTGCAAAATTTTGTCGAGCCATTTCAAATTTTATGAAAATCGGATGTATAGTTTAATTACAGGGACAGTCAAAAGTTTTCTTTACATTACGGCCAATGGGAAAAATTATTGCAATTGCATTTTAATGATGTTACAGCCTTCTGAATGGTCTGAAATTTTTAATATATAATTGTTGTAAAATTTTGTCGAGCCATTTCAAATTTTATGAAAATAGGATGCACAGTTTAATTACAGGGACAGCCAAAATTTTTCCGTTTCATTACGGGGAATGGAAAAAAAATTATTGCAGTGCATTCTAACGATGTTACAGACTATGCACTTATGAAGTGCAAAAAAATATACATTCAGTACAATATGGGTGCAAAAAATAATTATAAAACTAGCTATAGTACGACCGCAACACATTTGCCACGTTTCGCGAGCAATTTCCAAATTGTTGCATTTTAATATCGTTCAGTTCATTATAGGATGCACATTGTCCATATTGTTTATTATACAGGGTGCCCATAGAAGTATGTCCCAGTTATAAATTTTAAAAGTATCAACTATAAACGATGTAAGGGGGCTGGTCACTCAGCTTCGGAATTCTCCCCTGTAATGTTAAGTCTATGGGCTTTTGATGCATTCGTCTATTTAAAATATCTTCTCGGAAAATTCCTATTTTTAACATCTTTTTTCTATGTACTCTTCGTAAGGATGTCTCTTTTTTTCCTAGTTTTCAAAATATTTCTAAAATCTGTGCGGAATTTAATATTTTATGTGTTAAAAGCGGGCGTACTGTAAGTAAGATTTTAACACTTCCTATAAAATTAAGTCTACGCTTTAGAAATATTTTGAGAACTAGGAAAAAAAGAGACATCTTTTAGGAAGTGTACACAAAAAACAGAAGTTAAAAATTTTATTTTCCCGAGGAGATATTTTAAATATACGAATGTATCAAATACCCATAACTTTACATTAGTGAGGGGAAATCGGAAGCTGAGTGACCAGCCCCCTTAAGGTCACAAATAAAGAGCAATTCAAATAGTTTTAGATAAGAGCATGCAAGAGTACTGCTTTGTTATTGACTCGCTTGCAGTGACATATATGCAAAATGGCGACTCCTGAGTGTAAAACGTTATAAAAGATAGTGTCTACGTTCCGCCTCTACCTAATGGTTTTCCAGAGTTGATACACAGAATTGATAAGGCTATTGCTTCCATTACTCCAGACTTGTTAACCGAATTGTGGGCGGAATTAGACTTGATGTTGGATGTGGGCAGTATAACTAAAGGTGCACCTATTGAACATTTGTGAGAAAAACTAGTTTAGTTTACCTTCTTATTTGATGTATGATTTGTTGTAAATTGTCTAAATTAAACTCTCATAAAATACCATTGGAACTGGGACTTTCTTTTATCCACACTCTGTATCTAAAGTTCCAATTGTAAAATAAATACTTCACTGCAGATTTCTAGTTATAGTGTCTGAGGTACTAAAATGTCTAATCTATATTATTAAAAAAAATGTTTGTCAGTAACACTAGCGTTATATTGACGGTGATAGCATCTGACCAACAAATTTCCCTTTTATAGCATTTTTTTTTTAAACATTGCAATTTTTAAACCATCGGAAAGAAAAAAATAAAAAGGGTTTTTTCAAATGTGTGTTTTTTTTTAACTGTATCTCAAATTACGATTTTTTATGGCTGTTAAAATAATTTTCAAGCAATATTTTTTTATCTGTCTTTAAGGCCAGCAGCCCGATTACAAAAGACTATCTCGTTTGCTCTTTACACTAAAACGGCCGGAAATTTCACTCAAGCATTATAAAAATATTTTACATCAGAATTTTTATTTAAAACAATTTAACTTATTTATTCAAGTTATTTTTTTGTGGTACCCATTTAAGTTATTTTAGAAAGAAATTTCTTTTTCGAATAGAAATATTTTAATTTGGTACCGGTCAAGATGATCGCTATGGCTGTTCTAGTATTAAAACAACATAAATATTTCAGCATTTATTCAATGCTCATATTCCAAAACGAAATTAATACGTTATCAATTAATTGAAAAATTAAAAAAAATATAAAACTTAAATTTAATAGATACGTAATCGAACTACGCGCTTAAACATTTGAAACGTTCCTAATCTAAAAGGTTGTTGTAAGTAGCGAAATCTTTCGTGATTTCGCCGGCTATTAAATCTTGGCATAGGATTAACACGAAAGCATCGTTTTTAATAATTTTCAAAGGTTTATTTCAATACATTATTGATCTCTTCATGAAAAAAATGCTTCCTGTTGTTAATAGGTAATCTGAAAAGTATATTAAATGTAAAAATATTTATTTGAATTTTAAATTTAAAAAATGGTTTCCACCTCTACTCTGTAACCTAGAAAGTCCGGGTTAAATCTGCCGTTAATTTTAAAAATAGAAAGTAGTTTTTCACTTCTGATATCATAATGAAAATTCTAAGCTGTTAGCAACCACTGCGTTAAAATATTTAAAAAAGAAGAAAAAGATACAGAGAAAACAAAAGACGAACAAAAAAATTTGAAGTTTAAGGCTTTCATTACATTTATGTTCCCTGCAGATGCTGCTAAAAACGGAAAATTTCTTTAGGCACTTTATAAATTGAAAAAAAGGATGATATATTTTTCATTCATTTTTCAATATTGCAGGAATAAATAAAATAAAAAGTATTTAAACTAATCCAGGACTTTAAGTTAAAAAGCTATTGGTCTGTTTGTTTATCATAATATTTATGTTTAACTTAATTATATAGCGCATTGTTAAAGAAAGTGTACAATTTACAAGATCCTTGATTTAAATACATTATTTGAAAGAGGTTTAATTAAACCAGAAGTTTATAATTATTTTTTAAATTGTAAGTACTTGAGATGCAGATTCTTTTATTTAAGAAAAAAAAAAAAAGGTAATTTTCTCGGGAAATAAATTGTCTAGACAATAGTAAGTTGCTTGCCGCTTTTCTTTTATTAATATACAGGGAAATTAAAAAATGTTAGATAAACTTTAATAGGTGGTATTTTGCTCTAAAACAAGCAATTTTTGTATAAGAAACTCATGGTATCCACGGTGATATATCAGACTGGTTCATTACTTTCCGCATTTTAAAGTTCAGCTTCTACGTGCTGTGAAGTTTTCAGGAGAACTATTTTTTTTTGGAATTTTAGATTCAACAT
This sequence comes from Maratus speciosus, assembly GCA_963932465.1. NCBI lineage: Eukaryota > Metazoa > Arthropoda > Arachnida > Araneae > Salticidae > Maratus > Maratus speciosus. Next base: position 417,807,114 of record OZ010794.1, on the reverse strand, counting down.
TTCAAATGAAAGAGTTTTTGGAATCCACTAGATTCTCGTTTTATAGTTCTATAGCCAAACCAATGTGCATACCTTTGTGGCGGATCCATCAGGCCTGTCATCTAGCAAAGTGGCCATGACACAAGTTTAATAGAATAACAACAAATATTTTAAAAGAATAAAAAAGGTAGGTAGCAATGGAGTGGGCAGTTTTAACCTAATAATGATCAAAAACGAGCTTGAAACACTAATAAATTGAGAGAGAGAATACTATCCACAAGAAATTCAGAAAATTCAAGCCCTAATTTAAAACAAGATGATGGCTATGCTGATCGTTCGTCGGGAACTAACAAAAGTTCTCTTTGACCCACAATAAAATTTGTCTCTAGAAAACTCTAGTTAGCACTATAAAATGTGAACACCGTAGATTCAAATACTCTTTTATTTGAAATGTTAAATCTAACATTCCAAATAATAGCTCCCAGGAAAACTTTGCAAGCTTCACAGAACGTGGAAACTCCACCAGGGTTGCCAGTTTGGTCTCCTTTTTTATTTCGAAATTTCACATCCATACCGGAAAATTTAAAAAAGAAGCTATCCTCTGAATAATCACAAAATTTCTGTTATTAAATAAAGCAGACAACACTATTTTTAATTTCTGACACAAATTGGGATTTTCTCAATAAAAATGGAGAAGAAGCTGGTAACCTTGAACCCCACTATCAAACGAATGAAATGACGGACCAATCTGATGTATCACCATGGGTAAAATGCGACTAAATCTGCTGAATTTAACCCCCAACACCTTAGATAACCACAGATACCTAATTATCATACATTGCACAAAATAACCGTGGAAATAAGACACGCGTTGCGAAGCTTAAAGGATGACAGAACAGATAGCTCATTCACGTACATATCTTAGAATTCAGTAGCACGATTGCAAGCAAAGTTTAAAACTCTCTCGACCATAGACTATCTTCATAAGGGAGTAGCGAGGCACTTATTGTACAACTTCACTAAAATAAAACTATTTGAAAGCAATTTCCAACAGAATTTCCTGGTTTTGTTTGAAATGTTATAGCATCATGAAAAGTGATGGAAGTATTCAGCATTTTTGTAAGTGAAATCGTATGAACTGTGAATTACATTCGGAAATATGGAATCTCTAGTTCAACGCCGTTTGGATAAAGATTGTAGTCATTTCTGCTACTTCACGTGATAACCTTCCATTTCCCACTAAGAAATGTCAATATATTTATCATTTCGTTAAAATATCTACATTATTGTTAGAGTTAAAGTTACAAACAGATATTCAAATTCTTATTCGATTAACTCAACCTGTGTGTTTGACTGAACAAATGGATTCTGACCCTAGTTTTTTAGACATTAATTTTATTTGTAGAGAGTAACAACACCATTTAAATTCAGCCCAATCTTTTTCAAGCACATTGTGATAAAATGCAAAATTCTATAGTTCAGGTATTTGTTAGAAATATGTATCTCCGGTGAAAACAGCTACTTCAGAAAATATCCCTTTACTCAAAGACTGAAAAAAAATATTTTTTTGTGAAATTTTTCGTTTAAAAAATAATAAAATATGTAAGTTAAAGTGGTATTAAAAAAGTTTTATAGTTTTTTTTAACTCGCCAATGTCCATTGTCACCTCTAGAAACTATTTTTTAATGAATCGGTCTGCAAAATGTTGACTAAATTAATAGCATAAGAAAAGATTTATTTATAACTGAATAAATCTTTTCACATGAAATTAATTTAGTTAACATATTGCATATCCAATACATTTTTCTTAAATTTTTAATATATTTCAGCGCAGTTATAATACAGCTAAAAAACTGAATAAATTTTTAATTCTGTTATTGTAATGCATAATACACTGCTCAAAACAATTAAAGGATATTTGAAGTTTTATATAAAATAAAGATATAAACGAATTTTTTTTTGCCGAAAATAGAAGAAGAGAATCACAAATGCAAATTTTTCTGGTTTTCAAACTGTGGAGTATGCAAATTTTGAGTTCGACGTCAAAAACGTCGCTTCAGCGGCAGCGAATGAAATTTGACTTTCAACTGGATAAAAGAGAATGAAGACAAGGATGATCGGCATTCAGTGATTGCTTTGTTTCGATGAATACGATGTCTCAGCGAAGTCATTTGACAGATTCAGAAGCTTTGAGAATTGTTGGTAGGTTAGAAGGGGGCCAAACTCAAGCCGAAGTAGCGCAAGCCATTGGGGTGTCACAAAGTGTCATTTCCAGGATCTGGAACCGTTTTTTGGAGAGTGGATGTGCAGGCCGAAGACCAGGGCAAGGTCGTAGACGGGCAACAACGTCCAATGAAGATCGGTATTTAGCGTTAACAGCTCGGAGACACCGAACCATGAACGCTACTCTTCCCCAACAACACCTTCGCTCGGCTACAGGCACCACGATTTCAACTCAGACTGTCTGAAACCGGCTCCATGCTGTAGGTCTGTATGCTCGCCGACCGATGGTATGTGTTAAATTAACATCAAGGCATCGTTGCGACCGCAGGGAGTGGGCAACCGAGCATGTCAACTGGAGGAGAAATGAATGGAGCAATATTCTGTTTTCTGACGTGTCCCGTTTTTCTGTGCATCCGGATAATAGGCGTATTTTCATCTGGAGGGACCGTGGCAGTAGAAATAATCCTGCGTTCGTGCACGAAAGTGTCAGATTTGGCGGTGGAGGAGTGTTGGTGCATGGTGGCATCTCCATTGACGGGCGCACTGACCTCTACATCATTCGAGATGGAGCTCTGACTGGTCGCCGATATAGGGATGAGATCCTCAGACCTATTGTAGTCCCTTACGCTGCAGCAATCGGAGATAACTTCATTTTAATGGACGATAACTGCAGGCCACATCGTGCAAACCTGGTGGAGGATTTCCTTTTCGAGGAAGGAATCGTTCGAATGGAATGGCCAGCGTGTTCTCCAGACATGAATCCAATCGAGCACGTTTGGGACGCTCTAGGAAGACGAGTTTCTGGCCGCCAACAACCCCCACAAACTCTTCAAGAACTGGAAAGAGCTCTTCCTGAAGAGTGGGGCAGAATACCCCCAACTCGTCATTAATAGCCTCATTGAGTCCATGCCTCAAAGGTGTTCAACGTTGCTGGCCGCCCGTGGAAACCATACCCCCTACTGAAAATGATTTTCTTTGAAGAAAACACCTTTTCTTATTCTTTTTTTCTCATATGCACAAATTGTGTTTTTTTCCTTTAGTACACAAATGCGCAATAAAATGCATTTTTTCTGCCAAACATGTGTAATTTATTCTCATATAACCTACTATGTCTGTCGACCATGTATCAATCAGCTAAACAGTTTACCAGATACAAAATCCACCTAAAACTGTAATATCCTTTAATTGTTTTGAGCAGTGTATTTGAGTTAATTAAGTTGAGCATCAATATTATTAGAAATCTTACTTCATGAAGTTTTGTCTCACAACACTTATAATTAAATTTTAATATCACTATCATCTAACACGTTGAAATATTTTCTGTAAAAAGAGGCAAAATACAATTTTATGTAAAAAAAGGAAAAGTGAAAAAATATTAAAACTTAATTACACAAAGTTTATTTCACAAGCAATAAAATTATGCAAGATTTCGCTAAAAGCAACACGAAAAAGAAAACTTTTTAAGCAGATTCAGAAGAGGCATACTGTAATTACTTAGACAAGTGAAAAAAAAACATTATTTTGTATTTCTTTCCGAAATTACTGGAACATAAAATTAAAATCATTTTTGGAACTTTTTTTAAATAAGTTGATTTCGTTCCCGGTTCTATAGGCTTCTAGGTGTATAGTAATCATTTAAAATGCAGCAAAATATCTGAGAATGACAACTTGTTGGAAATTTCAAAGTTTGAGTTTTACGAAATAAATAATACATGAACTGAAAATAGTTTAAATGAAGTGCTGTGTTTGTTATCTTACTGTTTTTCTGGAGGTCAAATGAAGACGAAATTCGCATTTGTTTTGCATAATGAAGAAACAAATAAATGTCGCATGGTCATGACCACTGTCTATGATAAATTTTAAACGTGCAATTCTTTGAAAATTTTGCTTTTATTACAATCTGGTAAGTAAGTTTGTGCTTTTTCGTTATTTTCTAAATCGTGACATTTATTTATTTATTATTTATTATTGACTAAATTAATTGCATGTGAAAAGATTTATTTATCTGCAACTAAAGAAATCTCTTCACATGCAATTTAGTCAACATTTAGTCAATTTAGTCAACATATTGCATGTCCAATAATATTTTTTTTATTAATTGTATTTGAACGCACTTATAATACAGATAATATACTAAATAAATATTCAATTCTGCTGTGGTACAGCATAATATTTCAGTTAATTAAGTTGAAGATCAAAATTGCTAGAAAACTTACCTCATGAAGTTTTGTTTTACTACACTTATAATTAAATTTTAATATCACTATTATCTAACATGTTGAAATATTTTCTGTAAGAAGAGAAAAACACAATTTTATGTAAAAAAAGGAAAAGTGAAAAAATATTAAAACTTCATTACACAAAGTTTATTTCACAAGCAATAAAATTATGCAAGATTTAGCTAAAAGCAACACGAAGAAGAAAACTTTTTAACAGATTCAGAAGAGCTATACTGTAATTACTAAGTCAAGTGAAAAAATATTATTTTGTATTTTCTTCTGAAATTACAGAAACATGAAATTAAAATCATTTTTGGAGCTTTTTTAAATAACTTATCTTTATTCCCGGTTCTATAGGCTTTTATGTGTATAGTAATCATTTGAAATGCAGCAAAATATCTGAGAGTGATAATCTGTTGAAAATTTCAAAGTTTGAGTTTTACGAAATAAACTGAAACTGAACATGAACTGAAAATAGTTTATATGAAGTGCTGTGTTTGTTATATACTGTGTTTCTGGAGCTCAAATGAAGACGAAATTTGCATTTATTTTGCATAATGAAGAAAAGAATTGATGTATATTTCTCTCTCTCTTTATGCTAAATTTGCATGTGAAAAGAATTATTTATCTATAACTAAAGAAATCTTTTCACATGCAATTAATTTAGTCAACATATTGCATATCCAATAATATTTTTTTTATTAAATGTATTTGAACGCAGTTATAATACAGATAATATACTAAATAAATATTAAATTCTGCTGAAGTACTGCATAATATTTTATTTTAAAAAGTTGAACATCAAAATTTTTCCTCAGGAATTTTTGTTTCATTACACTTATAATTAAATTTTAATATTACTGTCATCTAACATGTTGAATTTTTTCTGTAAAAATAAAGCAAAACACATATTTCTGTGCAAAGAGAAAAAGTGAAAAAAATATTAGAACTTAATTACACAAAGTTTATTTCACAAACAATAAAATTATGTAAGATTTATCTAAAAGCAACAAGAAAAAAGATCTAAACAAAGAGAATCGTTTGAGTGAATCTCATATTCTATTTTTTTTCCTTATGACTTTTTACGCAGATTCAGAAAAGCCATACTGTAATTATTTAGACAAGTAAAAAAAATATTATTTTGTATTTTTCCCCCAAATTATTAAAACGTAAAATTAAAATAATCTTTGGGACTTTTTAAAAGTAAGTTGCCTTTATTCTGCGTTCTATAGTATAGTTCAAAATTATAAGAGGTCTGACATTAAAAAGTTTTGTTTTACCATACTAATAATTAATTTTTCATGGTTTACTATCATGTTAAAATATTTTTCTAAAGAAAAAAGAAGAAAAAAAGAAAAACACAACTTTATGTAAAAAAATAAAATGTGAAAAAAATATTAAAACTTAATTATGCAAATTTTATTTAAAAAAAAACAGTAAAATTATGTAAGATTTAGCTAAGAGCAACGTGAAAAAAAAAAGCAATTTAACAAACTACAACGACCATTTGGAAAATGCTTTTTTCAAAGACTAAAATTTCAGACATAAAAATTCGCACGGAGTTGATTCTACATTATGGACGCCATGAATTAAACATTAATAGTGTTATTACACGTAAAAATTGCAAGCGGCAAAAATCGCCTGCGACTCCTCAGATTTCCTGAAACGTATTATCCACCTGAAACTTACGTACTATCCAAGCATTTCATTGGCTTTACGGAAAAAGGCTTTCCATCGTCAGATTTCCAAGAAATCTGACGACCCATCTTAAATGGAATTTCATTCTTAAACTTCTAAACATCCCACAATATTGCTTTTTACACCGTCGTATAGAGAAAAAAAAATGTACTTTTAAATGCAATTTGTTTGAAAGCTGTATCTCAATTTTTTTCTGAGTTATTAATTTTTTTTTTTTGTGTAGTTTTTATTACTTTTTTGTCATAGTTGCAACAGAAGTATCCATCTCTGTTGAAAGTAAAGGTATACTTTAAAAGGTATACCATAAGTTGAGTATAGACCAATCAGAAAACGAATAAAATACGGATTAAACCAATAAAATCTTTCAGATATGCTTTTGATTTCCTACCCTGAAGAGAACAATAACCATTTTTCCAAATGGTTGAAAAAAAAAAAAATAAATAAATAAATAAAAAGATTTAAACGAAGAAAATCACTTGAGTAAATCTCATATTCTATTTTTTATATCTTTTTACCGATTCAGAACAGCCATATTGTAATTATTTAGACGAGTAAAAAAGTACTATTTTGTGTTTACTTCCAAAATTACTGAAACTTAAAATAATTTTTGGAACTTGCTTTAAATAAGTTGTCTTCGTTCCCGGTTCTACAGACTTTTATGTGTATGGTAATCATTTGAAATGCAACAAAATATCCAAGAATAAAAATTTGTTGAAAATTTCAAAGTTTGAGTTTTACGAAATAAATAATACATGAACTGAAAATAGTTTAGATGAAGTGCTGTCTTTGTTATATACTGTGTTTCTGAAGTTCAAATGAAGGCGAAATTTACATATATTTTCCATAATGAAGAACCGAATGAATGTTTCATGACCACTCTTTATGCTAAATTTTAAAAGTGTACTTATATTGAAGAATTTACTTTTATTAAATTAATCAACTTATTAAATATCCAATATTTTTTTAATTATATGTATTACGCAGTTATAATAAAGATAATATACTAAATAAATTTTAAATTCTTCTATGGTACTGCATAATATTTTAGTTAATTAAATTGAACATCAAAATTGTTTGAAATCTTACCTCATGAATTTTGTTTTATCGCACTTATAATTAAATTTTAATATCACTATCATCAAACATGTTGAAATATTTTCTGTAAAAAAAAAAAGCAAAACACAACTTTATGCAAAAAAAAGAAAAAGTGAAAAAATGCTAAAACTTAATTACACAAAGTTTATTAAAATAAAAAAAAAGTATCATCTAACTTGTTGAAATGTTTTCTGTAAAGAAGAGGCAAAACACACGTTTATGTTAAAAAAGAAAAAAAAATTGAGAAAAATATTAAAACTTAATTGCACAATGTTTATTTAAAAAATAATAAAATTATGAAAGATTTATCTAAAAGCAACACGAAGAAAAAAAATCTAAACGAAGAAAATCACTAGAGGGAATTTCATATTCTATTTATTTTATAATTTTTTTATGGATTTTTATGCCAATTCAGAAGAGCCAAACTGTAATTATTTAGACGAGTGAAAAAACATTACTTTGTATTTTTTTTTTCCAAAATTACTGAACCATAAAATTAAAATGATTTTTGGAACTTCTTTCAAATAAGTTGTCTTCATTCTGTCTGTTCTATGGTCTTTTATAAGTATAGTAATCATTTTAAGTACAGCAAAATATCTGAGGATGACAACTTGTTGAAAATTTCAAAGTTTGAGTGTTACGAAATAAATAATACATGAACTGAAAATATTTTAAATGAAGTGCCGCTTTCGTTATGTACTGTGTTTCTCATGTTCAAATGAAGGCGAAATTTACATTTATTTTGCACAATGAAGAACCAAATGACTGTTTCGTAACCACTCTTTATGCTAAATTTTACGTGTTATTCTTTAAAAAAATTGCTTTTATTATAATCTGCTAAGTAAATTTGTGCTTTGTATATGATTTTTTAAATTGTGACATTTATTTACTTATTTTTTTTAGTCGAATGTCGAAGAAAGAAATAAAACAAGAAAGAAAAAATCATGCGTCAAGCATAGATTATAAAACTCCAACACATTCAGAATCATTTAATAAAACTACACCGTTTAATAAGTTGGAATATGATATCTAATTGAACCATATGGAAACGCATTACACATTTAAAAACTCAATTTCAGCAAGTCCCATCGACAATCAGAAAATTATCCGATTTCATTGAGTAGCATTGTACATAATAATAGATTTGTATCTATTATCAACATGCATGCAAATATTTATTTCAGTTGGGAAATACATACCTCAGTTGAAAATTCCCCTAATAAGGAGAATAGTGCATGAATTTTGCTGCGCAGCCCTGTATACGAGGTATAGAGTCTATACACAGCGAATACCATGCATTTTTTTATGCACTTGCAGCAATTATTGCTCAAAATCATTACTTTAACCGATTTCTTTTGTGTGTCCCTGTAAATAAACGACAAATGCTATGAATGCCCTATCCTATAGTAATCACCATGTAGTGAAATTCAGTGACAGTCCTCATCAGAGTCAACTGGTGTCTCACAGATTTTGAACTGTTACGTAAAACTCAAAGTTGTTTTATTACTTAAGAATTTGTTCTATATTATGTTAAATTGTAAATTGTTGTAGTGTTCTATATTATGTTTTAATTGTGTTTAATGCAGCTTTTCATGTGTTTTTTATTTATTTCATTTTACTTTTTATTAGTATTTTTTTTTTCAATTTAGATTTTCCTTATATCTGACGCCAGCGGCGAGAAAAATTTTGTTTATTTTACCATGCTCTGCGAAGCATGTAGGGCATGCTGTGTTGCTTTTGTAGGCTTAGATGCCGTATATTCCCATGGCCGCCATCTTGGATATTTTGAGATTTCTTGGTGATTTTTTGTTTGCGATCTTTTTTGATATTACAAATCCATTAAGGTTATTTTCGTTAAGCTTAACATGCGCATAAATCGCTGCTTGGCGACTTTTACTACTTGGCGGAAAAGAGATTTTCACGCCAAGAAAAAATCCAAGATGGCAGCCGTGGGAATATATGACATTTGTTCCTTTTTGAAATATATATGTATGTATATATTTTAATTTTTTTAATGCCGTTTTTCTGGCTCATTTCTCCGGCTGGGGTTTGATAGATATTGATGGGGATCTTACCACCGGAGCATTAATCCATAAACCGAATGGTTGGAACTCCGGTTGGATGAACTGGTGTCTCATAGATGAGACATCTGGAATCTTCGAAAGGTTCGCCAATCACTGGCTGTAGACGCTGCCAGGCATGTATCGATGTTGGTGATGGCACATTTGAGTAGTTACTGTAATTCTTATGCCAATAAGAAATATTAAGAAATATGAGGATGTAACAATAAGTTTTTTCCCTCAACATAGAAATAATTGAGTGAATTTTATGAACTTGCTACATTTTATGAGTTCTTTTCTATATAGTCAGTGTGCACAGTAACACATTTGTGCAACCGGTATTTCAAAGAGAGGGGGAAGGATGTATTCCAGGAGGCTCGATAGAAGACCCAAAGGAGGTCATTTTTCTAACCCCACATGTGACATATTGTTGGTAAGGCCTGTTGACCACTTATTCATGCTATGCATCTCCCGAGTATGTCTTCCCAAAATTTCCCGCGTGGGGGCACTTTTCTAAAATTTTCGGGCATCATTCATGCCCCCCCCACCCCGGGAGGCAAATTTAGAGGGAGGGGCTCAGGAGGTGCATAGCATAAATAAGTGGTCACAAGCCTTTCCAACAATATGTCACATGTGTGGGTTGGTAAAAGTTAGAAAAATGACCCCCTTTGGCTTTACTATCGCGCCCCCTGGAATACATCCTCCCCCCTCTCTTTGAAATACCGTTTACAGAAATGTGTTACTGTGCACGGTGACTATAAATAAATGGACTAATACAATGTAGCAATTCAACAAATTTCACTCAATCATTTCTATGTGAGGGGAAAATCTTATTGTTACACCCTCGTATTACGGTTCAAAGAACAATTAAAAGAAGAAAAAAACTAATAAAAAAAACAACGAAAAAGCTTAAAGTGTAAAGCCTTTTTTCTAATTTTGTGTTCCCTCCAGCCACTGCTGAAAAAATGTCTTTCGAGGCAGTTTATAAATTGAAAAAAAGGATAATACATTTGTTCAATTACTTTTTCTCATTGCGATAATCATTCAAGAACTATTAAAAGTTAATGCAGTACTTTAAGTTAAATAATGTTTAAAGGTTTCATCATTTATTAATTTATTAAAGGTTTGAGACGTGTTACTTTTTGGGTTGATAAATTGTGATGGAAATGATTTGCAGTTTTTGGTTTTTTGTTTTAAATCTTTTATAATTTAAAAAATAAATGGATTTAAGAACAATTATACTGGATGAAACTTCTGAGTTAACAGTAAATCAATAATTCAGCTAAAAGCAGTGACATTTATGAAATGGAAAATAGTATTTAGAAAGCACAAGCCTGCGATGGTTGTTTTTTTTTTCTTTATAATTGATTTTATAATTGATTTTTTTATAATTGATTTTAGCGCTGCATCCAAATATGACCTTAATTTTTAAGCACCTCGTCAGTATTCTTTGTGAATTGTACATTTCAAAGATAAAAAAAAAAAATAGTGAAAATCTGACACTATAAAATAGACGTAATTGCTCTGTTTTTTAACTTTTGATAACTGATTTTTTGTATTTTTTAGCGCTAAATCCGAAAATGACCTTCATTTTTAACCACAACGTCAAGATTTTTCGCAAATCGTAGAGTTCAAAGTTAAAAAGTCATAAAATAGCGAAAATCTGTCAAAGAAATTTGTAAAAGAATTAACAAAAGAAGGCCAATGTTTTAAATACATTTGCGGTAAAGTTCCAGCTTTATAGACCGGTCAGGATGGCCACGAAGGGAAACCCAACAATTGGTTTAGAGTTTTAGTCAGTCCCTGGGGGATGACCAGCTTTATAGTCCGGTAGGCGGCAGCACAGATAATCGCCTCATCGAGTTCACGGCTGAAATTCCATAATTAGTTAAAATTCGATTCGCATATTAAAACGCAATCGGTCTGCCAAGACATATCTTGGTGGAAAACACCTGAAAAAAACCCGATTTTAGCGGTTGACTCGTAGGTTTACCATTGTGTTTCAAGAAAACACAATGGTAAACCTACGAGTCAACCGATAATTTCCCGTTTTCAGGTGTTTTCTACCGAGATATGACTTGGCAGACTGATTGCGTTTTAATATGCGAATCGAGTTTTAACTAATTCTGGAATTCCACCCGTGAATTCGATGAGATGATTGTCTGTGCTGCCACCTACCGGTCTATTATCAACCGCTAAAATCAAAAAAGGCAAACAGATGAAGCCCATAAAGAATATTAAAGGAAAAACGCGAGGTAGAACAAGCGCGGTTCTGAAAAACTTTCACACATGGAATAAAATTGTAAGATTTTTAAATACACAATATTTTAAGTTTTTAGCTGTAAAAATGCATAGCACAAGCCAAATGATGAATAAATTATCATTAAAAAAAGTTTTAACAAAGTTACTCCTGATTTTGCTTCTCTCAAAGATCCGACGTATACACATTGTTTATTGCACTTAATATTGTAACTGGAAAATAAAACTCCAAATACTATATTTCTTTTTTCTAGTTCTTATTTCAAGAAGTAATAAAGAAAATTAATTTCTGTAAAAAGAAGCGCACTTTTTTCACCTTTGATAAAAGAGTGGAAATATTTAGAAAGTTAAAAATAAAGAAGAAAAAAACAATAAACCCAAACAAGCAAGCAAGTAAGCAAAACACCTGAAGTGTGAGGCCTTTTTTCTGTTGCAAGTGTTCAATAATTTTGTGTTATCTCTATAGTTACAGCTGAAAGAAACAGCTTTAGGCAGTTTATAAATGAGAAAAAACATAACATAATTCTTCAAATACTTTTCAATACCAAGAGTGAAAATCAAAAACTATTAAAAAACTAATGCGGATACTTAAATTAAATAACATTTTAAAAGTTTTACCATATTTGATTTAAAACATTTAATTATTGAACTTTGGCATTTGAATCATTAGAAATTGAATTATTTATCAATAAAAATTGTTATTTTTGCAAATATTATATTAGTGCAAAAGGGAATTTTAGTTTTGTTGTCTTTTTTACAAAATTTTAGAAATGCATATGCATTACTACGTTACGTTATTGAAATACTTTTATTGCAAAATTATTATAACGCTTAAAAACAATTACTGAAGCTAACTAAAACTGGGATTTTTAAATGAGCAAACTAGTAGAACATCTCTACATAATTTATTTTTTTCTGGGTTTTATTCGAAACCGTGCGTGCTCCCACTACTTAGTAAAAATATTTTAAATATGTGAAACAGAAACAATGTAAAAAATCCATTAAAGTAACAGCAAATAAAAATTATCAAACAATTATAATACGAAAGTTTCTTTCCTTAAAAATATGTAACTTAGTGTTGTTTTTACTTTATTTAATGAGATAAAATTAAGTATGAATGCCATGGAAAAATTTTCTTCACTTAGATAATATTTTCTGAAAGATCTATTGCGCTTACAAAAAAAAAAAAAAAAAAAAAAAAAAAAAAAGACGGAAAAAACAGTTTGATTACATAGATTCTGAACAACAACACCTGCTAGTTTCACGCATTTCCCAGCAAAAATAAATTAAAGCTTAAGTCATAAGGTTGCCCTTTTGGATTTGAGAACAGCCTTAATATTTATTTACTTAAATATGAGAAAGCGCATTATTATTGTACCACCGAGACCTTTTTTCATAATTTGCCATAAACTCCAACAAGAAGGTGTTCCACAACCTAAGCGTTACGCGGGATTTTTATTTCCTTTCTTTTAATATATTAGCAATATTATGGATTTTTACACATGTATTTTATGTAAAGACATTATAAACTGCATATTCCGCTCACTTATAAAAACTGTGATGTTGTATTAATGTGATGTTGTATAATGTAATAAATATTCTGTGAGCCTCTGATAAAAGAAACATTTTTAATATTCATCGTCACTTACAAGCTGTTAATGTAGATCTGAAGCTATAGTGTGAACGGCATTAAAACTCACTCTCCTCCTCCTCCCCTCTTTATGTTAATGTTATGGCAATCGGTTATTTTCATTTCGCTCTATAAATGAAGATTTTAAACGAATTCGCGATGTGTAAATGAATGCAATAAATTCTGTAATGAAGATATCTCTATTGCCACTCTACATTTCTGAGATAATAGAACTGCAAAAATTTGATTAGTATCCATATCTATGTTATATAAAAAATTTTATTCGCGATATTCCTTAAATCATTCTATTTTTCGGCCTATTCAATATTTCCCTACTTTAATAATATCTATCATTTATTCTTATTTATAGTCCACTTAATGTAAAATGCGTATATCAATACTATAATTTAAAGCTGTAGATTCTTTCATAAACTTTATAAGCTACCTTATCTAACATATTCTATGCGAAGTTAATTTTTATGCTCGAATGTTTTCAAATGCCATTTTGTTTTTCTTTTCCAAATTTCAGTCTACGAAACATTTATTCCCGCGCTTGACTTTTCACCTTAAAAAGCTTACAGCCTTAAACTGGAATTCTTTTCTTTTTAACTCGCGCACCTTCTCTCGATTGGTCTAGACAATCGTCCGAGAGCGGCCGCCTTTCTCTTTTTTTTTTTTTTTTTTTTTTTTTTTTTTCCGGGTACTATGTAATCACTGTCTCCTTGCGCCACCGGCTTGACAAAACTGAGCTGCACGCATATTCACAATACCTACTCGGTTCAGACTGGACACTGGTATTTCTCAGTATATTTTTCTGGTATGAAATTTTAAATATTTTAAAATACATAGTTTTGTTATTATCTTCATGTAGTAATAAAAGTATCCTAATCCAAATGATATTATAAATGTGAAAGTGTGAATTTGTTTAGTTGAAGTAGAATCAAAACGGATAATTAACTTTTTTTGTATTCATTTTCCATTATGTTAATATCTTTCTTATATTTAAATTTTTCATAAGTAAATAAAATTTATACATTTTATTTGTTTGTAATACATATGATGAAAGTTATAAAATTTATTTTAAATCAAATGTAGTACTAGAATATTCTCTTGCTTTTCAAATATTATGGTATTTCCAAGAAAACAAATATGAAAATTGATTTGACACTGAAGTAATAATTGGAACAAAAATGTTAACCTCACTAAAAATGCATCTGATGCGAAAATCCACGAGTGTCAAGTTTCTGCATTTTTTACAACCACTCTTGCTTTCTAATTCTAATATTCGCCTTATAAATTACGAGATTAAAAAATGCGACGATTACTATTTGGAAATAGTGATTAAAAAAAAATCCAGAAACACAATTACCCTGAAAACCAGTATTAGTTATTTTGGTTATATTGTGCTAATACTTGCATTCATTGCTAACAGTGTTGCCAATTTAACGGAATTCTGAATTCAAAATTTCTACTAGGACTTTTTATATAGTATTTTCACTTCATTTAAACGACAAAAGTCTGGCATTAAATAAAGCGAAACTTAGTATTAATATTTCCTATATATATTTGAATACAAAAATACGTTTAATTTTAAGCACCGGTACTTGAACCATAGTACCAATATTGGTAAAATATTGAATTTACAGTGGATATATTTGTAACAAAATGTCAATGGTAACTATCTCCAACGAAATTTCAATAATGCGAATATATTTACTTTATGTTGAAATATTAATAGTAAAATTGCTAAATAATTCTTGCCAGTTTACATTTTCCATATATTTGGGCAATATTGAAAAAAAAATGTTTTGCAGTTTCATTATTTATAGTTCCTTTATAAAGTAAATATTTTTTCTACTTGCTTCTAACAATTATTTTATGTATTACAAACAAATAAAATGTGCAAATTTTATTAACTATTGTGAAAATTTTAAACATTGGGGAAAAAATGAACATAATGCGTAATGAATACAAAGTCACTTAATTATCCGTTTTGACGCTGATTTCAGCCAAATATTTTCACACTTTCACATTTATAATATTATTAGAATTAGGCAACTATCGTTATTACATAGAGATAAAACCAAAAATAAGTGTTTCAAAATATTCAAATGTTCATACCAGAAGAATATACTGAGAAATACCAGTGTCGAATCTGAACCGAGTAGGTATTGTGAACATGCGAGCCGCACGGTCTCGGAGCAGAGAGTTTTTCCGCATGTAATTAAGTGTAAAATAATAGCAATCTGATGCTTCTGACTTCGTAGAATCAGAGAATTACTGAATCAACATCTTTTAAATGTCAGCATACTGCATCGCGCGCCGTAAGGTGTTTTGGTCTACTGTAGTACCTGTGAATTGTTGATATGTTCTGTTTATCAATAAATAACTGCTCACGCTTAATAATGTCGTCTTATTCCTTTGGAGAAATTACCAATGGTGATCACTGCCTGTCTTTCTAATACTTTTGACTGCATAACTTCGCAGTAGTGATCATTGCCGATCACTCCACCATAGTTTTCGACGG
This sequence comes from Maratus speciosus, assembly GCA_963932465.1. NCBI lineage: Eukaryota > Metazoa > Arthropoda > Arachnida > Araneae > Salticidae > Maratus > Maratus speciosus. The sequence continues at coordinate 417,791,424 of OZ010794.1, read as the reverse complement.
CATACAAACTTCGACTGTGTTTGTTTTTTTTTTTACCTATGACGGCATCTCAACTGCGGATTATTCATTCAGTCATATGCCAATCTATCAACAATCTGCTAAATCACCACATATATATAAATCATTACAGTGTCGAAAAGTAAATTGTGATTACGAAATCAATGAAACTATTAATATTTTCCAGGTTTGTTTCGAAAAACTCCTTTATTTATCACATTTTCAGAGAGTTCGTCCATTTATTATAGATGTATCAGCTACTAATCTTTGCATAATTTTAGGTTGTGGTTTTACATAATTAGCAATTTATTTATTTTTTATTTATAGTGGTTAGAATACACAACGTGTTATATCATCAAAGATATCAAAAGTGTGTGAAGTGCAGGATGACCCAAAAGTTAGAGTATAAATAAAAATTTAATAATTAGAATTACATATCAGCTATTCTGGTAAGAATAGCCGATTTTTCACCGATCTTCTAGTGGCACTAGTTAGCCTAAAACTGTTAGCCTGCCGTTATTAAAGCCATCTTGTAAAAAAAAGTACATTAGAAATCTTTTACGGTGCTCTGCAAAGTATCTTCATACATCTGATAGCTATATTCTCATCAATAACATTCGAAAAATTGAACATTGCAAATACTAGTTATATTGAGAATGCAACTATGCACCGCTATAAAAACTGCAGAAGCAAATAAAATGCCACATGTTACTGACAAATGTAATTAAGTTGGAAATATAATTTTCATATTAGAAAAAAGAGTAAAGAAAAACATGTCTTTCTATACAATTTTATGAAGCGGTCATAATGATGCTATCTCTACTTTACGGTTATTGAATTTTTATTTATTTATTTTTGTAACTTTACATGGAATTTTACAACAGATTAAAAGGAGGCGGAATTGGAAATATTTTGCTCTTATATTTTGTATAATTTGATAGCATTTCATACTGTTCTACAGTAATACAGCTTAATGTCTGCAAATCATACTATTTTTACCGTGCAACAATATTATTTTTTTTACTTTAACTTCTACTCATAGCGAGTCAGTTTTACTCTTGTCTTTCATTTTTCTGCAAATTATGGTTTCGATTATTTCATTCCTGAAGTTGTATATATAGATGTATCTATACATCCTTATTCGCGTAATTACCTATGACCATATACTTTTCAGATTGTTCTACAATAATAGAGCTTAATGTTTGCGCAATCATACTATTTTTGATATCCAAAAATAGATTGACTTTTTTTTTAATACTCTTTGCTCTAGCCATAACAATCTAGTCACAACTTGTCTGATTTTTCATTTTTCCTCTTCCACAAAATCTGATTTCGATCAATTTATTCTTGAAGATATATCTACTGATGTGTCGCTAGATCCCTAATCGAGAGATCCCCTGTCACCGTAAATTTCAGACGATTCGTTATTAATTTGACTATCACTTGTACTTATAGAGAGTAAGTTTGACTTTTCCTTTTTGTTTTTGTGCAAACTATGCTTCTGATTATTTCGTTGTTGAAGATATACCTAAAGATGTATCTGTAGACCCCAAATCAAAGGATTCCCAGTCATCATACATTTCAGACTATTCTACAATTAATACATCACTATGTCTCCGCAATCATACTATTTTTGACACCAACAATAAATTGACTTTTTTATCTTAACTGCCACGTTTTCTCATAGCGAGTCAGTTTGACATTGCATTTTCTGAACTTCGGCAAACCCTCGTTTTCAGGATTTCATCCCAGAAGATATCGCTCACCCGCAAGAAAAGTGACACATCTCACAAAAATTCATTTTGCGTTTTATTCCACTAATAGGTCTGTCATAGGTGCGTCTTGCTACACAAACAGTTTCATAAGTGTAGTTATACGGAAAATCACTTTATTACACTATATGTCCATTCGTGACCACCGAAGAGGGGTGAATTATGTGGGGAGGTACCCCCTCCAAACCTCAACCTACGTTTTCATTCTTAAGCGTTTTATGCTTTTATGCACGCCTTTATTCCTGCATGCAGAGCTAAGTGCTCTAATTTCATGTTACAGTAAAATCATGCAATTTTTCTTTTACTTCTCCTGTGAAAGTTACTTTTGTCGAGATGTGTCACTTTTCTAGCGGATGAGCGATATGTCTTCAAGCTGAATGACTCAAATATATCCGACGTTAACAATCAGAGACAGACAGAACTCTTATTTTTGCAGAAATTTTAATATTTACCTATACATTATCATTCGTCAGTTGCAGAAACCCAAACAAAGGCTTCAAACTTCTACCTTGAAGAAGAACAATAAAATACATTTTATGAAAAAACGTGTTCCTAATCAAAATCATTGTTAATTTATCAAAATGCTACATTTTTACTTTCTACAATCTGTACACGAAGAAAGTAATGGACTCGTGAGAATTTCCGAATTCCGGTTTTCGACGGATTTACACGTTTTAAGGGTCAGAGATCCCGAAAAACACGTTTTTACAAAATGTCTGTCTTTGAATCTGTCTCTTTATATGTGACACAAATCTTGTGGGCGCTCCATCTGAAGAACTAATGCATGGAATTTAACAAGCCTTTAGATTCAGTTAGTCTCTGATATAAATTGTTGCTGATTAGATTTGGTGTAAATCGCACAACAAGTGGCGCTGCAATGCTATATTTTTCATGATTTCCGCAATATAAATATATTAAGAACTAATCATGGATTATCATAAAATTTCCGATTCAGTTAGACCTTGATATAATTTAGCCCTGATTAGTTTTTCGTGTAAATCGCCCAACAGGTGGTGCTGCTATGCTGCATTTTTCACGATTTCCGCAACAGCTCTATCTCAAGAACTAATGCACGAATTTTCATAAGGCTTTCAGATTCACTTAGTCTCTGATATGAATTGCTGTTGATTACTTTTTGGTGTAAATCGTCCTATAGGTGGCACTGCTATGATGCATTATTCATGATATTCACAATTTCTATATCTCAACAACTAATGCACATATTTTCGTCAAACTTCAGATTTAGTTGTACCGTCATATAATTTGGTGTTGATTACGTTTTGGTGTAGATCGCCCAACAGGTGGCACTGCTAGTTTTTCACGATTTTCGCGATATCTCTATCTCAATAACTAATGTACGAAATTTAATCAAACTTCATATTATGTTACACTTTCGCATAAATAGATCATTTAGAATCCATTTCGTTACTCTTTTGACACTCTGGTCATTTTTGTGAATTTTGAATGCATCATTTTTTGTGAATTGAGCATAGTGGTATTTAGCTGGTTATGTCAATTTTTGTCTTAAGTATATTTTGTAATAAAATGATTGGATGTATTTATGAAAATTTGCTCCAATGGTCACAAGAGTAACAGTGGACAACCCCATTATCACTGTGATGGCGAATTTTGAAATATTAACATGCATCTGATAGAAGAAAGTTTTAGGATTGGCACATCCGATTAGTTTCAATGTATTTTCGCATGTGATGGATGACAAAACGATCATTTTCAATAACACACTGTAAATAAACAATTGAATTTAAAAAATCAAAAAACTCGACTGCGAACTAATTAATTATTTCTCATCAATGTGAAACATTTTTTTTTTCAATTCCTACTATTAGCTCACACTCTCGCTGTATATATCTTGTTCAAATTTTCAATCATTAATAAAATACTTATTATTCATCCAATCAAGCTCAAAACCTTGATCAAGGTTTTTTAAGACCGAGAGAGCCATCTTCTTGATCAAGGCATTTTAAGCGCCACTCAAAAGGAAAGAAGAATGGGAGAAAAAAATTCTCTTATTGACCTAAGTAATTGACTTAAAAAAAATATTTTTTTTTTTAAATTACTTGTTTATATTACTTACCTATTTTTTTTTATATTTACTTCTATTGATGACTTTTAAGTTGTGTTTAACTGTTAGTTTTTATCTATAAACACTGTTTTGATGAGGTCTATAGATGTCTATGATGGTTAGAGTTGCAGTAAAGCTAGAGATCCATAATACATACACAACTTCCAGGTTGTATAATATTTTAACGGAGGTTCTGACTGTAAAATAGTCAATGAAACATCGTCTTCATTTTGAAAGACCTATCCAATGATATGCCACTCAATAGGTTGCGTAATTTTTTTTTCCGTTCCTACCGCCATTTTGTATTTTACGGCCGCCATTTTGAATTTATAAAAAACAAACCTAGCCTATAACCATCGGGCCGTTAAGACGAATCGATAGAGACCTCATTCATTAAAATCCATCCAGCCGTTGGGATGTTTCGAGGGTATAACGAAATCCACATACACAGGTACGCGTGAAACACATAACCCTTCTTTTCAGTCGGGTAAAAAGACAGATGTTTCTTGATCTAGAAAAATATAACATAACCACGAATCAAAATATATAATAATCTCCTCCGAGTTACCCACGACTTCAAAGAGCGTTCTTTATCTTTAGAAACCACAAAAAATAATATATTTTCGAGATGCAAAAATCATTTATAAAACAAAACTTTTTTTGCTGCCACTAATTTTCAGGAATGTTTTCGAATAGTTTTTATAGTGTATTAATCAATTTTCTTTAAACGAAATATACAGGGTGCGGCAGTATTTGAGAACAAAATAACGCCTGCTTTCCAACAGGAACAGATTAGAGTTAGGGCATTTTTTTAATTTTAATGTTCTGTATAGGTGACCACATACACAATAGATGACATCATTCATCGAAACCACCACCAGGGGCAATAACCGCGTCTGTCGAAACTGGCTGCAAGCAATAATCATATGGGTGTAGGAAACGTCGGCCATTGCATACACAACGTTACACGTTGTTACACGTTGACAGTTATACATTGACATATGTTGTTGCTGGTTAGGTTTTGTTGTAAATCTTTTGGTGGAAGCTGGCGCTGCTGTGCCGCCTTTTTCGGATTTATACGATTTTAGCGTTAATAGTATCTCAAGAACTAATGCACGGAATTTCATCAAACTTCATACTCTGTTATACCTTCACATAAGTCTGTGCTGATTAGGTTTTCGTGTAAATAATTCAACAGGTGGCGCTGCTATGTCACATTTTTCACGATTTTCACAATAGTTATATTTCAAAAACTAATACACGGAATTTAATCAAACTTCATATTTTGTTACACTTTCTCATAAATAGATCCTTATTAATCTTGGGTTTATATTGCGCGAAGTTGACGCTTTCATGCTGTTTGGATTGAGAATTTTGGTTGTAAACATCTAAGAGGGTGGGTGTCGAATTTCAATGATTTCTTTGAAAGATGCGATGCTTATGTCTCCTTTTTAACCCTTTGAGGGGCAAGCAATTGCGTTTGTATAATGCTGAATTCTCACCGAAAATTTAGATAATTTTTATTTATAAATAAGAAAAAGTAATTTTACGACGTTTTTCCATCAAAGTTAGAAAAGTAAATTTTCGTTAATTTTTTTCTGATGCAAATTTTCATTAATCGTACGTGGGATAAAATATATACCACCGTCCCTCAAGGGGTTAAATGCACACAGTTCGAAGAACCTATGTCTTCAGAATCCTCGTAAAGGGCATGGATTGTCATTTATTTTTGGTACTGTGACAGGGCATTTTGAAGTATTAACATGTATGAGATAGGATTGGCACATCCGACTAGTTAGAATTAGAGTTACAAATTTATTTAGGATTTTATTAACGTGCCGGACATTCGAAATGAAGGAGATTTTTTTTACCTTGTATTGAAAAATTACATAGGGTGACCGAGCCGGAAGTTGATCAAATAAGGTCGGTGTTACGGGTTTTTATTATTAGCCCCCGGTATGCTATTTCTTTCTCCGAGCTTATTTTGTCTCCAATAAATAACGTTACCTTGTATACGCCAGCCGTAAAACAAAAGCCGATGTTTCATTGTGCGATTAAATACTCTACAGCATTCTTTAAAACTTCTAAGCATCGCACATTTTCAATGTTTATACCGTCGTATTGGGGAAAAAAAGTACTTTTTAATGCAATTTGTTTGAAAACTGCATCTCTATTTGTTTTTGAAATATTAATTTTTTGTAGTTTTTAGCGACATTTGTTTCATTTTGGCAACTCAAGTTCTCTATTTCTGTTGAAAGTAAAGAAAAAATTGTTAAAAATAGCAATTATATCTTTTTGTTGCCATTTTCTCATAAAAATTAAAAAAAATTAATTAAAATACGTGCTATTTTGAGAAAAATATAAATGAAGGATTTATGATAAAACATGGAGCTATTATAAACTATATTTAATTTTAAGTATCTATATTAATGCATATGACGTTCTTTCACATAAAATAAAAGCGTGTGCTTTAAGTCTTAAAATTAAAATATGTTTTGCAGTAGAGTTCCGATTATCCGAGTCCCGCTTAACCGAGTTATTTTCTTCTGATGGACTGGTGGGTTCTATTATTATGAAACAGCCATTATAAATGAAGCGTTGGGTGAAGATGAAAGAGCAGCCGTAAAAAGTTAGAACTCTGATTTTCTAATCAGAATGGGAAAAAAATGGCCATAATTTTTTTATCAGAATGGAAAAAAATGGTCATAATTTTTTTTTTTTTTAAATATGGACATTTTTTTCCATTCTGATCAGAAAATCAGAGTTCTAACTTTTTACGGCTGCTCTTTCATCTTCACCTAACGCTTCATTTATAATGGCTGTTTCATAATAATAGAAGCCACCAGTCCACCAGAAGAAAATGAAGTAATGGAAATGCCGGGGGCGACACTAAATTCTGAAAAAGCAGAATTCTTGTATTTCCTTCCTTTTAAGTTTTAGAAGCAAACTAACATAACTGCTACAACCATTAATGAATGTCCTATAATGGGCAAAAATGAAATCTGTTGAAATTAAATAGTAACGAAATTATAAGTAAATAGTTTCTTTAATTTCCATTTTCTCAGTAGTTGATCAATCGAAGAAATCAGTTGAAAATTCAAAAATTAATCTTTGAAATATCATGCTTAAGCTGTGATTAACAATAATTCATATAAAACTTATTTGAAATAAGCAAGATGGAAGTGAGAAAAAAAAATCTTCTTAAAACGCCATCAAAAAATTTTAAATGTGCTAGGCCTTTCGAAAGATCTGAGTCTTTCTTCGTCAGGCGCAAAGAAGACGTGCTTCTACTATGAAAACAGCAGCAAGACTGAAATGAGAGATAAGGGAAAGGAAACAAGCTGAAGAAACAGCCAATAGAAATTAGAAATCAACAGCCAATAGGAAAGTAGAAGACAAAAGCCAATCACAGAAGAGTTTAATCAAAACAAAGGAACACAGAGTAAAAGGGGCAAAAATTGGGAGGGGAAAAAATACATATATTTAAATATGGGAACACATGAAATTAAAAATAAATAAATTAATAAAATATAAAAAATAGACTAATATTAATTAATACAAATATAAATTATATGGTAGTACTGAAAAGGTTTTTCCAAACTGCAGAGAGCATTATGGAATCAGATTTATCATTAACAATAACATCACGATTAAGAAAAACAGCTAGATTTTCAAGGAAGTCCAATTCAGAGATACTATTGGCATTAAAGATAATTTTAGCATTTTGAAAATTAAAACTATGGCCGGAATCCCAAGACTGCTTGGCAATAGAAGATTTAGAAAATTCTTGGTTGATTACATAACGAGAGTGTTCTTTTAAGCGGATTTTGAGTTTTCTTTTGGAACGTTAAAGTTCTTTGTAATGGTTGTGATTTATCTTATATTGGTCAAAAGAAATCTCGAAATCCGCTTAAAAGAACACTCTCATTATGTAATCAATCAAGAATTTTCTAAATCTTCTATTGCCAAGCACTCTTGGGATTCCGGCCATAGTTTTAATTTTCAAAATGCTAAAATTATCTTTAATGCGAATAGTATCTCTGAATTTGACTTTCTTGAAAATCTAGCAATTTATCTTAATCTTGATGTTATTGTTAATGATAAATCTGATTCCACAATGCTCTCTGAAGCTTGGAAAAACCTTTTCAGTACTACCATGTAATTTATTTTTGTATTAATTGATATTAGTCTGTTTTTTATATTTTATTCATTTATTTATTTTTAATTTCATGTGTTCGCATATTTAAATATGTATTATTTCCCTCCCAATTTTTGTCCCTTCTACCCTTTGTTCTTTTTTTTTTATTATACTCTTCTGTGATTGGCTGTTCTCTTCTACTTTCCTATTGGCTGTTGATTTCTAATTTCCTATTAGCTGTTTCTTCACCTTGTTTTCTTTCCCTTATCTCTCATTTCAGTCTTGCTGCTGCTTTCATAGTAGAAGCACGTCTTCTTTGCGCCTGACGAAGAAAGACTCAGATCATTCGAAAGGCCTAGCGCATTTAAAAATTTTTGATGGTGTTTTAAAAAGATTTTTTGTTCTTATTCATTCACACCAGTTTTAACTTATTTTCTTTGAAGATGGAAGTAGATTATTTTGACTTATCGTAATTGTCTCCAACTAATCAAAAACAAAATTTTTACATTTTCAAAAAAAAAAAAAAAACATAAAATGGCTTCTTTTACAGTAGGCAGCTGACAACAATGTGACAACAGGTGCTCCAACATTATTATATCTAGTGCCACGTGTAAACCACATTTTCGCCTGAAATGGTGCAATATTTCTAAAGTTTGATCAACTACGGGAGGGGTATCAACTACCGGCGCGGTCACCCTATTATTATATATACAAAAAAGAATTTTGCTTTGTAACTATTATTCAATGTGAATTGAAACATTGTTTATAGAAATGCATTCATAATCAAAAGGTTTTAATGCTTCAAAACCAAAATTTTAATTGTAACAACTTCATAAAATTTATAAAATAATCACTTTATTTTGGTCATATTTAAATTTTAAATCCTTCAAACGCTAAATTACAACTAGAATACTATAAAAATCTATTAATCAAACAGTATTCTTTTAAAAAGGAAAATATAAAATCATCATTTATAATTTTATTAAAATAATGTAATTCATATTTTATACTTACATGTCATTATTTCCTCCATCTTTAAAGCATTTTATAAACGGTAAACAAATTGATTAAGGTTTGTAGATTTATTTAAAAAAATATTGAATTTAAATTTTCAGTTTTTGATGTCAATTAAAGTCATTAAAATCATCCACGTGCTTGAAAGATTCCATTTAAAATCTACAAACAAATTTATCAATACATTATTATAATTATTTTTGAAGTACTTTAATAATCACACAAGCAATTTATCAAGGTTTTATTGCAGTTTAATAACAGATCCTTCTGAAAAGAAAAAAAAAGGCCATTAAGTAAATGGATTGTTCTTTTTTCATTCTATTCCATCTTCAAAATAATTGGGGAATTTTTTTTGTTGTTGCTGTTATTGTTTTGGAAATTGCAATTTATGTATTTTCTGCTTGTATGAGTAGAAAACCAATACTGAGTTCATTTACAGCTTTATTATCTTGTTGCGACTTCCAAAAAGTAAAAACAGTTAAATAATTTTATTAAGGTGGTCCGGGACACAGAAATCTTCAAATTTACTAAAAACATTTTGTTTAATTAAAAATACCTCTGTTTTTTCTACTTAAAATGACGCTTAAATCATGTTTCTATCTTAAACAGAACAAGAAATACTAATTTTTTCATTTTGGTTTGTTTTCAAAATGAAGAAATGGTTGTTTAAGAATTGGTTGTCATGGAAACGACTTCTTGTAAAAATGCATTTTCCTTCAGGATGATTTTTTTCATCATTTCTCGTATTTAAATTATTATAAGTCAAAAATTGTTTAAGATAAATGGTTCAAACCTGAAACATGTCTTTTTCAATTGCTTTAATTTTGATTCAGCAAAATTTAAAAAAAATATATTTACTTTTGAAAAAAAAAAATATATATATATATATACATACATTAGGGTGGTTCGAAAAAAGTCAAGTTGATATTTCCGAGTCGCTATAGTGCGGAAAAGTTGCGATTGGTAAATACAAGAAAAACAAAAAAAAAAAAATTCTTCAAATCGGACTTTATCTTCCGATCCCGCAAACCGCTTAAAAATTCCGAAAAATTGAAAATTTCCGATTTTTTCAGATTTACGTTTATATATTTTTTATCGCTATAGGGAAAAATATTTGCAGTTTGTACTGTTTAATAATAATAATAATAATAATAATTGTGTTTAGAGAATATCTTCCGATCGCGCAAGCTCAATAAAAATCGGCAAAAATTCAATTTTGAGTGATTTTCATGCATTAAGAATATAATCAACTGAGGTCAGTTTGCAGTCTCAGGTTAAGATTTAAATGTTAATTGATACTATTGAGCATATTAAGTTATTTTTCAACAACCTATAACTTACCACGAAGAGTTCGTTTCAGGTCTGAAAAGTTTAGTAGTGCATCCAACTGCCGTTAGCCAAGTTGGAAAACAGTGCTGAAGTCGGCGTACGCGCTCCCACCTAGTCTCACCTAACTCCATAAAATTTACAGAAAAGTCAACTGGATTCAGATGAACTGCTTGGCATATACTATTTTGACAGAAGAAAGGACGATACCCTATTTAAAGAAAGGAATGCATCTAAACAGGTTCGTCGAACTATTAAAGAGGAACACTTTCCTGTCATAAAATAACGTGGCTCAGTTTATTTAGGCCATGTGTCTCCAAACTCCGGGCCTGCTAAGGACATTGTAGCTTTCATAGTATCATGTCTTACTAAACAAGGGGTTTCACTAGAATACTTAGATTTGGTAGGCTGTGATGGTACAAATACCAATACTGGATAGAAAGGTGGTGCTATCAGAAAGCTTGAAGTTCATCTCTGACGACCACTGCAGTGAGTTGTTTGTTTATTCCATATTATTGAATTACCTTTCCGCCATCTTTTTCAACATTTGAATGTTGAAACAACTGGCCCAAGATCATTTAGTACACCATTTGGACACAATATCATTGTTGTGTAAAGCTCTCGGTGATAAATTTTCAATTGACTGTATGTGAAATTCCAGAAGTGGACAGGCAACTGTTGAGTAAGGACCAAAGATATCTTCTTGGCATAAATCAAGCAATTAAAAGTGGCAACTTTTCAAATGACTTATTAAATTGTGATTCCGGCCCAATTTCACATGCCAGATTGCTCACTTGTGCAAATAGAGCCCTTCGACTTTAAGCGAGCTTAAGAGTATTAAAAGCCAGGCAAAATGTTTCAAAGGCTAAAGGTATCTGGATCTTTATCACTCCCACAATCCAGAATTAATTGATTGTAATGTAGCAAAATTAACATTTCCACCACTTTTTCGGAGAATAACCCATGAAGAAATACATTTCTTCGTTCAATCAGGTCATATCTCAGTCTGGGATGATAAAAAGTTTCCCAACTACACATAAGATGTCCAGAGGTGCGTTAAATCGGTAACGGAAGCATCATTTAAGGTATGTGGGCCCCAATCAAGAGAGCATCAGGACCACACTGAAATCAATGTCCATAATACCAGACATTACCACCAAATCGCAGTACAAAGTTGCGTCTAAAACTCAGACTTAAACAGATGGCATAACAAATTGTATATCTTATACTGTCACGACACTAGTTTTTTAATACAGTGTTTTGACTCTATTATAACAAACTATATATTTAAGTAATGTAAATAGCAAATACCCTCATTGGTTGGATGGAGGATAGGGTGTGGTTTGAACTCGAAGTGCAGCTACCTTCACGTGGTGAGTTCTGGTTTGTTTAAACATTATCAAATATCTAAACAAGCAAAGAGTATATGCAAATGTTAATATTGGAACGCAAACTGATCTCAGGTGATTATTTTCTTTATTCATCAAAATCATTGAAAATTGAATTTTTGCCGATTTGTATTGAGCTTGCGTGATCGGAAGCTATTCTTTAAACGCAACTGTTTATTTTTATTATTATTAAACATTACAATCTGCAAATATTTTTCACTATAGCGGTAAAAAATATATATACGTAAAAAAAGAAAAAAATTCTGAAAAAATCGGAAATTTTCAATTTTTTTTTTAATTTTTAGGCAGTTTGCGGGATCGGAGGATAAAGTCCGATTTAAATAATTTTGTTTTTGTTTTTCCTGTATTTACCAATCGCAACTTTTCCGCACTATAGCAATTCGGAAATATCAACTTGACTTTTTTCGCACCACCCTAATATACATTAAAGTTGCATCATTTAAAAAAAAGTATATTTTAGATATTTTAATTTTTTTAATTATTATTTTTAAAAATTCTGAATCAAAATTAAAAGTTATATAATTCTGTTTATTTAAATAAAAAAAATGAAATTCTACAAATAATATTTCGAGTTATAACGATTTTAAATTACTCCATTTTAAAAATTTTTAAATTTTAAATAAAAAAATATGAGAAGTTTTATCATGTGATTTTGTTTACAAATGTTATGGTTAACGATCACAAAAAAATTCAAAATTTTAACTCAATAAATAAAACTTATTTTAAAATATGTCCCGGACCCCCTTAACCCCTTCGGGAGGGCAGCCTTTTACGAAATTTTTAATCTTTTGTCACCGTTTTTTAAATACAGAAATTTGTGTCTTCTTGAATCGAGAAAATGCGTTGATTAAAGAAGGCAAATTTTACAGAAAAATTTTACTGGTGAGGAAAAACAAGAATTCTGAGCGCTTCATGCGGCACGTATACGTGTCGCTCGTCCCCAAAGGGTTAAGTCATTAGTTATATTAAAATGCTTAGAAAATGACAAATCCCTGTTTCCTTTTTGCTTTCCGTACACTTCTAGTGTAAATTAATTATTGTAATCTTGACGATCCGATTTTGGAAATAGTATTCGTATATTTTTTAGATTTTGAGGTTCTTGAATCCGTTCTCACTATTTTTAAATTCATTCCATACCCCATGTGGGGTCGCCATGTATGTATGCGTGTAAGTGGACACGATATCTACCAAATTATGTTTTCAATTGGTGTATCTAAACCTTTTGTCGACCATTTTTCAATCATTTTGTAACGATAGTTGATAAACCGTTTCGATTGTATCTCAATTAATTTTTCTTTACTGCTCATCTTCATCTTGTGTTGATACAACTATGTTTCACCGGAACAGGACTTAATTTGGTAAAATCATTTCTCTCTCTCTCTCTCTCTTTTCTTTTTATAATAGAATATTTTGCGGTGTTTTGTAAGGAAAAAAACTGCTAAATAAAAGCATATGGAAATTTATGTATTAGTTTTGTTGAAAAAAAAGAAAATATATCTATATGAAAAAAAATGAAACTAATTACTTTTGCAAAATAGTCCCTTTTTGGTGAAAAAAAAGAGTTGTAATTCTCATACACTTGAAACTAATTGTTACCACGATTGCTCATGTTTTCCGCTTTGATTGTAAATCCTATTATGAACGATCAGATCTATAATTCAATTATTTTAGAAGAATGAATTGCATCTGTTGCATTACATATTTTTTCAGTTACTTTTGGATTACCTGGTATCTTAATACAAAGCATTTTATAATGTGTGCGATAATTCAAGTGCAGCCACTACAAATTATTTTTTTTCAGTTAGGGAAAAGTAGATTTTATTTTTTAAGTAATCTTAATTAAATAACTTTATATAATTGCTAAGCGAAAATAGTTTCCTGAAGTATTATTAATTTTTTTAAACTCTTGTCACAGATACCATGTATACAGACGCTGTGGGATTTCTGTACAGTTGTATTGAGTTATCCGGATAGATGTTTCTGTTGAGAATGATGTGAAACAACATTAAAAGAACGAATTAGTCTATATTCCAGATAGAGAGACCAGCCGAATACTGCAACTATTTTTTATTGACCAATTGGACACCAGGATCGGAGTATTATTCGCAAGGCGAGGGTTCGGCAGGAGCCGAACGTTGGAGAGAGAGAATAGTTTTTACATTTTTTAATGTTAGCAGGCTGACAGTAATGAAGAAAGTGACAAAATTACATTTTCTCCAAATGATTGAGAGCTGGCAAGAGTACATATCCATTTTCGCAAATAACGTATGCTATATGGCGAGGGGTCAGCTATGTGGGGAGGCCTACCAAATGGCTTAAGCACTCACAAGCCCCACCCAGCGGTTTCCATCTACTACCACCGTCACCACACACACACAAAAAAAAAAGAAAAATAAAAAAATAAAAATAAAAATAATAATAATAATAATAAATAAAAGGCCCGAAGGGACCTACAGGATAGCCAATTGAGAATATTAAGACTAAATACAATATAAGTACAATATATACACGATGGAAAGCCCAATTTTTACTGGGCGTTTACGAGAGAAATTTAGATATTTGTAATTAATCATGAGATAATAGATAATAGGATTTTTAAACTTGTTGGAGCGGCAAAAGCTCAATTACTCTGCAAAGCTGGGCGTTCTGCAAAAATACAATAAAAGCTACGTATATGTATACTAAATTAGAAAGAAATTCATAATTTTAAAAATAATGTAGAATATAAAAAATAGGTAAAATAGTGAATAATTGTGATGAATATTATATAATTATATACACACACAAAAGTTCAAAAGTCTATTGTTCTTGCAACAGTTCAATTATAGTTCAATCGTGTTGTTTGTGGCTAAGAGTTTATTTTGAATTGGTGGTATCTGTCTATTTGTTAAGATACGTTCTCATCATCATCTATAAATGGCAAAACATTTTGAAACAAATAATGGTTGTTTTCTAAAACTTTCATACATTCAATTATCTTTTGACAAAATGATGGATTTGACAAAACCACTGAGAACCACTGAGACTACAATGCGTGGAAACATGTGGTCAAAGTTCGTTAATTATAACTCAATTGGAGGCGTCAAATGAGTAATAGGAATTATTTACCGCCAATTGATATGCGTAGGAAATATGGCGCAGAAACCGCAATGGAACATTCTATAGGGGTTTGCCAAAAATCTCACGGAATTGAAACGCCAGCAAGCGAACGTTAATAAACTAAAACAAATTAAAGACAGAGTTTGAATAATGAAATGATTAATATATTGCATCTGGACTAATGGTCGCTTAAATGTATAAGTAATATGTCTGACTAATTTTTGCATGTCATCAAAAGTAAGGCACAAGAATGAAAATCAGAAAGTGGTTTCCAGGCGGAAAAGGAAATTATTTCTTTTCTTTTAAATTCAGTGCGCTTCGGTTAAAATATTAAAGAGACTGAGAATCGACTGCTTAATTTATGAAAGGGAAAAGAGCGTTAAAAATAAATTGAATCCAAATGCAGACAGATAATTAAATTTAAGAATTTAAAAAGGCGTAATTTTAACCCTCCGAGCGTCTTGCAAAAGGGTAAAATTGTAATGTTGTTTTCTTTGCATTTTATTTTAAATACTAAGAAAATACGATTCCGTCAACATTATAAGAAATACTCAATTACAAATATGGATGTAATCCCTGAGAGTATTAATCATTCTCCAATGTATTTAAAATTCATTAAATCTATAGAGTTATATTATCTTAAATATTGCTTGTATTGCTGTGAAACCTGGAGCTTAGTGAACGGAATAATACGCCCCAAACACTTAGAGGGTTAAAGAAGGGAAAGGGGACACAATTAACAGCAATATGTGAAGGTAGACAAATCCCACAGCTTCTATATAGACAATTGGTGCCGTGACCAGAATCGGAGTATTATTCGCAAGGCGAGCCCTCGGCAGGAGCTGAACGTAGGAAAGAGAGAATAGTTTTACATTTTTTATGTTACCAGACTGACAGTCATGAAGGAAGTGGCAAAATTACATTTTCTCCAAATGATTGAGAGTTGGCAAGAGTACATATGCATTTTCGCTAATAACGTATGCTTTATGGCGAGAATACAATGAGTGGAAACATGTGGTCAAAGTTCTTTAATTAAAAGTGAATTGGAGGCGTCAAAAGAGTAATATGAATTACGTGCCGCCAACTGATATGCGTAGGAAATATGGTGCAGAAACCGCAATGGAACATTCTATAGGGGGTTGCCAAAAATCTCGCGGGATTGAAACTCCAGAAAGCGAAAGTTAATAAACTAAAACAAATTAAAGACAGAGTTCAAATAGTGAAATCATTAATATATTGCATCTGGACTAACGGTCGCTTAAATGTATAAGTAATATGTCTGACTAATTACTGCATGTCATCAAAAGTAAGGCACAAGAATGAAAATCAGAAAGTGGTTGCTAGGCGGGAAAGGGAATTATTTCTTTTCTTTTAAATGCAGAGCGCTGCGGTTAAAATATTAAAGAGACTGAGAATTGACTGCTTAATTTATGAAAGGGAAAAGAGCGATAAAAATAAATTGAATCCAACTGCAGACAGATAATTAATTTAAGAATTTAAAAAGGTGTAATTTTAAAGGGGGGAAAGGGGGCACAATTAACAGTAATATGTGAAGATAGACGCCTTCACACCATGAAGCAAAATTCTGAATATATGTTTAAATGCACACAAAATAAAAATTTCCTTATTTCTAAAAGGAACACTTTGTAGAAAAAAAAAGGTATTTTATTTTTAATTATTATTCAATGAGAAATGAAATATTGCTGCTAAATGCACATACATGTTATATTATTAATTCTTCCTTCGCGATATTTACTTTTTCATGCTAAATTACAGGCATATTCCCTAATTTCTCATTCTTTAATTATATCAATCATTAATCCTATTAAATTATCCTTAAATTAATTATTATCTTGATCGATTTACTTAAATATAAAGCTTTTAGTTTATTCCTAAATTATATCATGATTTCTAATCATTTCTATTATTTTGTGGGAATTCGAATGTTTTAAAAAGAGCCATTTCTTTTTTTATTATGCCGAGATTATTTTGGCGCATTGGGATAATTTTTACTATAAAATGCGACCGCTTCAATTTGCCAGGACTCTCTACTATATCACCCCTTTTCGGCAGAATTTGTTCGATCTTTCCCATTGGCAACAGCTCCCTGGCTGGTCGTTCCAAGATATCATCCATTCTAATGGTTTAGTCTAAAATTATTTTAAGATCATGCAGTGATCTCATGTCAAGTCATTTACTTTCGAGACAGCAATGCCTTATAAAGAATGCGTTGAACTGGTTTGATGATGATTTTATTAATAAAATCATGGAGCTCTAATTTGCCTCGTTTTTCTTCTATTCTGGAGAAACACGCCCACGATTTCATTTCGTGTCTTTTATCCACAACTCCACGACTTGCATCATTATTTAATATGCTACAAATAAAAACCATCAGGTGAATGGTTTCCCTACATTAATACTGTGGCAAGATCAATCATGCTACCTTAAAATATGGCAAGGAGACGACAACCAAAGCTCAGTAGTATAATAATACTACGTTAAATGCACGGCAGGACTATGGAAATGTTACATTAACTATCCGGTAGAATAAATGGAACTATACTTCATTCTTCTTTTTACACGATAAAAGCCTACCGCTGCCTACCTTCATCGTTTTTGTTACACACATAACTAAAGTTTCTTAAAAGCCTAATACCGAAATTTCTTTTGAACCAACGTTCTGTAGAATATTAAGGTATATTTTCCTTTGATTCATAATTAATTGTTAATAGATTCAAATACGAAAATGCCACAGTAATGCGTTTAAAAAACAATTAAAAGGTTTTCCTTAAAAAATAAAAACATAAAATCAGTTTTTAAATATTAATTACTTTTTTTGCCTTAACGTCATTTATATTTTGTGTTGATACGTCATTATTCCATCAAATGTAAAACCTTTTTACACATCGCCAATGATATTTGTATGTGTAAAGATCGCTAATATTTGCATATTTATTAAAAATTTATTTATTTTTTTTTTTTTGCGAGGTAATTATCGTCGTTAAAGTCTTTAATTTGCTTGGTGTATTCTATTTAAGATCCACCCAAAAATTAGTACATCATTATAAATATTTTTTTAACAATTTTCTAATCACACAAACAATTTACAAAGATAGTATTGCGATTTAATAACAAGGTCATTTTAATAATTAAAGAAAATTGGCCCTTTATGCAATATTTATTTTAGATTTTTCCATTCGATCCCGAGCATAGAATAATTAGTTAAAAAATTATTTTATGTTTATTCCGTAAAGAAAATTTAAGTGTTTTATGCATGCGTGAGTAATTACGTTCGACATAGTGCCAGGGGCATCTACTTCTTTTTAATTACATCGCGGCCTCCTAAAAGTAAATTCTATTAACTTTCTTATCTGGTTAATTATAGGTAAATGTTTAGACAATATCTGCTCTTTTTTTTATTAATGTAAATAAAGTTTTTACAACAAATCGACAATGTTTTCCAACGAAGAATTTATTGTTAAAAAATTTGAGGTAATAAAACAAATTTTAACGCTATTATCCTTACACGAAATGGGAGTAAATTTTTGAAGATACATACAAGTGCTATGAAAAGACAGCCAAAATTTTTCTGACGTTCTAAAAATAACACTCTATGGAGAAAAAGCAACATTTTTGTTTTAACTATTTTTAAGTGTGAAATTAAATATTCTCCTTCTTCCCCCACCCCCCAGTCTAAAAAAAAAACCATATACAATTAAAAGATTTTAACATTCCAAAAACAAAATTTCTATTGAACCAGCTTTCTGTACAATATTAAGGATATTTTCCTTTCATTCATAATTAAATTTTAATACAGTAGAACCTCGATTATCCGAAGTAATTGGGACCGACCAGTTTTCGAAAAATCGAAATTTTCGGATAATCGAGAATGCTTCAATTTTAAGATTAAAGAGAAATATATGCCATATTTCTTATTATGGTAGCAAGTGCTTAATATAAATAAAGCAATAGCAAAATAGAAACAAGAATAAATTACCTGAATTTTAATTTTGAAATTAAGTACTTTTTACATATATCACAAGGGTTTGAAAAAATATTTTGTTTGTTGCAATTTCGATTGTCTTTGCTTTGAAGCTCTATCACGGAGTTTTTAAATATTATTAGTCCACCATTATCACAGTCTTTCTTCTGCTCTAGCCATGCCAAACCTTTTGTAAAACATTCAAAAGCTTCAGAATTGCTAATTTGTTCGTTTTCTTAGTTCCATTCCGCAGCTTACGGGAGCTCAAGTTAAATTCAAAAGAACCCTAAGAAAGTGGATCGAAAATACTTATATGTACTCTTAGTTCGGAAAGGACTGTTTGCACACAAGGAACATATTAGTTTTAAAAAAAAAGGCTTTCAAAATGGATTTTGCGCACAAAGAATGTGATAGTAAAAAAAAAAAAACTTTAAAAATGGATTTCGGTTAACCGAGAGTTTCGGTTAAAAGAGTTTCGGATGAAAGAGGTTCTACTGTAGTTTCAAATACCAAAATCTCACAATAATGCATTTAAAAAACGGTTAGTTAAAAGATTTTCTTAAAAAAATAAAAAACATAAAATCAGTTTTTAAATATTAATTATTTTTTGTTCATTAACTATATTTATATTTCGTCTTTATATTTCATTAGTCGTTTAAATGTACAAGCATTTTACACATCGCAAATGATATTTGTATAGTTTTTGTATGTCATTATTTCATCAAACTTAAAAGCATTTTAAATGGTATTTGAATATGTGAAAATCGCTAATATTTGCATATTTATTAAAAATTTATTATTTATTATTTTGCACGGTAATTATTGTCATTCAAGTCTTTAATTGACTTGTATTCTATTTAAGATCCATCCAAAAACTAATTAATACATTATTATAAATGTTTTTTTTCTTTTAGATTTTACTAATCACACAGGCAAATTACAAATATTATATTGCAATTTAACAACAAGATCATTTTATTAATTAAAGAAAATTGGCCTTTAACAAGTTCTTTTTTAGATTTTTCCATTCGATCCCGACCATAAAGTAATTAGTTGAAGTATATTTTTCTATGTTCTTTTCGTAAAGAAAACTTAAGTGTTTTCTGCATACATGAGTAATTACGTTCAACAAACATAGTGCCAGGGGCATTTAATTACACCGCGGACTCTTAAAAGTAAATTCTATTATTTAACTTTATTATCTGATTAATTATAGATAAATGTTTTTAGATAATTTTCCAACAAAATAATCTGTGTTTTGTAATGCTCGTCTTATAATTATATGTTAATTAATATACCTTGTTATCAGGTATTAATTATTACTAGCTGTTTAACCCATTCTACGCACGGCGGGAGTTCATGAATTTAATTCTAAAACCAAAATTAAAAATAGCATTTTTCCGAATTATCAAGTTGTTATGGCAGCAGACGATAGAACGATATCTTTGGAATAAGAGAAAAAATAGAATAAAAAATTTTGTTTATGTTTGTGATAATTTTTTTTTCTAAAAAAAAAGGGTTATAATTAAGCGCAATTAAATAATCTCTAATTATTTGCATACGAGGTAAAATAATTATCGTAATACCAGCTACAGCTTCTAAGTATTGCAACGTGGCGTACGTAATATGTAATCTCACATTGCAGTAAACATTTAGAACTGGTTAGAACTCGCGCGATTACGGGTTAAATATAAAAAAAGGGCAAAAATTCGTCAAAAACATAAAAAAAAAGTCTATTTAATTTTTTTGAATTGATCGCTCCAATCGTTCATGGGCCCCTTACCAGCAACAACTCATGTTCCATATTTTGTAGCCCTGCGTCCAGAGGTTTTCGAGTTTTTGAGGTTACATAGATACGCGCACGGATTTTAATAGGATAGATTATAGAGAGCAAGACCAGTATAAACCCTTAGTTAAATGTCATTTTGATTATTAAACAAGAACGAAAAATCATGCGAACAGTATAGATTATGAAACGGTTTTCAACACATTCAAAATACTATACCAAAACTTCACCGTTTAATAAGGCGAAAAGTGTCTAAATCAGTGGTTCCCAACCTTTTATTGGCCACGCCCCACCAAAGTATCTGTAAAGTCACTATGTACCCCTCCCCCCACCCCTAATCTGTAAATTATGTCTCATTATTTAAAAAGTGAACTCTGTGGACACGGTGGAAGTGTAATAGAGCCTTAACAATAACTATTCATTTCATATTTTTTAACTTATCAAAGAGGTGAATCTTCTACAATAAATGTGTTTTTAACATAATTTTATAAATACAATGAGATTATACATCTTTGCCTATATGCCAAAATGAGTTTTGTTCTACTTTTCCAACTTAAATCAATGTTAAAGAAATGTGTTATACGGTCTGCATTTTTATTTTCGCAAAATATCTTAAATAGACACTTACATTTGACGTTAAAATTGATAAATTTATACATTTTATAACCCATTCTTGTTACTTATTAAGAGTTGGTGGAAAAGCTTTGGATACCGACTTTTCTTTATATGGATAACACAGTACACAAAAAAGTATTTCAATATTCTCATCTTTATCAAATTAAGTAGCTATTATTCCGTTTAACACATTCTCCCTGTTTTACTTTTCCAAATATCATTAACGCGTTCACTGCCAAGCCTATAAAGTAAGAATTTTTAAATTTCTTCTTGAAAGTCGTTTGCCACCACAAATTCAGAAAGGTAAATTTCGCGTTACTAATACAGCGAAATTTCTGAAAATAAGTAAGGCATTTTTTTAAATTCTAAAATAATGGGGACAAAATAATTAATAAATTAAAGCCACGAATGTTAAAGCTATGAGTATACTCGTAGCTTAATAGCGAACGTGTTAATTGTCTTCTCAAATAGAAGTAGAAAACTCATTTAATAAATAATCGAAAGCGTTACGAAAAATTTTAAAATTCATCACCAGAAAAATTATCGGAAACTTTAATATTTTAAAAGATATCAAAATATTTTTAAAAATTATTCGCATAATTATTCTGGTGTAAAATTCATTTTAAAATTCGATAGGGAACATTGTAAAAATTCAATAAAAAAACTGATTTCGTTTTTTTTTTTTTTTTTGTATTCCATTTATTTTTAGCCTACAACACTACTATTTCCCTAAAGAAAAAAGAAAATGATAGTGAATAAGGGAGTAAGAAATTTGGAATTGCCCCCCTAGAAGGTCAAATCTCCCCCCCCCCCCCGGTGCGGCGTACGTCCCACGTTGGGAACCATTGGTCTAAATGAACAAGACATGACAAGAAATGCCCACCCCGGGAACTGAACCTTCGCTTTAGAGTTGAGCAATCTCGGGGAGAAAGTCTAAATGAACAATTTGGAAAACCCATAACGCATTTGAAAAACCAGATTTCTGCTATTACCATGAATAGTTAAAATATACGATTTTGTTTTGTGCAGCACTGTATATGATCTACACATATGCATGCATACTACATATGCTAAAAGTTAGTTCAGTTAACCGCATAGCGCAGTTGAAAATTTCCAGTCAGCAATTTCTGCCAACAAACGGATGTTTTTAAGAACTTTTGTGCGACCTTGTACATGATCTATAGAATTTATACACATCAAGTAAAATTTTTGTTAAACTTAAATTTAAAAACGCATACTACAATTGAAAACGCACTTCCAAGAATTATTGTTCGTTTTCTTATGTAACCAAATTCTTTTGTGTATTCCTGTAAATGAACGACCTATATCTATGCACATCATATTCTATAGTCAGAACCTTTTAGTACACCTCAGTGATGTATTTTAATTTCAGTATGTTTAAAATACTGCAATACCATACGGCAAACGAATTTTCCCCATAAACCACAATGTAACGGAATTCTTTAAAGTGGTCCTTTAAATGAACCCTGAAAATGTTACACACTTCATTTTCAATACGGAACATGACATAATAAACCGCAATAACATATATCCATTTCATAGCAATGGGACTATATTTACGGGAGTTATAGCACGGACAGTCAGACAGATGGACAGACAAACCATATTTATAAACACATTTTAAATATGTTGGAAAATGCTAAAAAACAAAATTTTTCTTTAAAAATCCTTCTATATTGTCTTTAAGAATTTTACATTACTAGGGGGCTCTGCCCCCTACGAGTTACGCTCGTCAACCCCCGTTCAGACACCGCAGACTCTAAAAGTACGCTAATTTGATCGGCTTTAAAAAGATTTCGGAAGATTGAATTATAATTTAAAAAACAGTGGCGATCTCCCTATAAACGGATTTCTATTCATTTCTCTTTGATTGGGGAATTTTAAGGCCAAATCCGCTACGGTACTACTTGATTATCCTGTCGACCAATTTCGCCAAATTATATAAATCGCCAAACAACTCGCCAAATTATACAAATTGACATAATTTTTATTTTAAATAACGAAAGAACAAATAAATTAGTGCAACATTACTAAAAATACAAATAAAACGTCGAAATAAAAATAACTTGATGACGTAGACAAGTTTAACTTGCTTAAAGTCAAGTTAATGTGACATTTACGATCAACCATTATTGGCATTTAATCTTATAGTTTGGCGAATGATAGATTTTTCGTCGACGGGATAACTAAGTAGTACCAAAAATACATATGTCAATCGCTGTTTTCGTCTTTGATTAAGTAAAATAAGTTAAACATTTCAAAATAATCTAATATAAAACGAATTAAGTAAACAGAATCTTTGTCTCCCGGTATTTTTTAACAAAGCGAAAAGAAACTTCTTTTAAATAAGACATTTTAAATTAATCGTTTTTAATCTGACGTAATTTTGACGAAACTATTCTTTCTCTTTTTAATATTCACGTGAAAATACTTGTGTTAGAAATGAAATATTATTTGCGCTTTCCTTACAAAAATAGTTGAAAAATATCCTCTCAAAATATCAAATAAATGTCTAGCGCAATTTCTAAATTTAAACCGTTTTGCAATATTATTTTGTGTTCATTTTATGTAATAACTATAATGTGAAGTAAATATGACGTAATTTCTCCTATTTAAGACTTCTAACGCATGTTAATAAATTTATTATTTTACAAATGCCTTTCTCTCTTAAAATTCACGTGTAATTATAGTTTTTATGACGTAATTTTTAATAAGTTCCTGCTTTTTGTACATAATTATTTAATTCTAATTCCAAATGTTTTTTTCTGTTTATAATAGTCACGTGTAAATAAATTTTTTATTTATTTACACGTATAAATATATTTTTTTCTTTGAAGCAAACATTATTGTTTCCGCTGTTTATACAGTTGGCAGCAGTTTAAATTAATATCACTTTCTAAAATCTGTAAAAAATATCTCTAGAAATGCTGAAAATTTCAATTTAAAATAGAAATAAAACCTCAAAAAATGAGTCAAAATAAAAAAACTTTATGCAATCTGCACTTCGGGAAATTCTAACGCATAAAATGACCTAAAAATGATTACACTGCCATGTATAGTTTTTGCTGCTATAAAACTTTTTTAGTGGAACGATTTTGTCCAACTTTAGCATTAAATATCTCTTAGAATAATTCTTCGATTTGAAAACTGTCTGCATCAGCGTGTTTATCAAACATTTCTGTATAACACTACCGATTTTCATATTTTTGTATGCATTATTTTTCTTAATATTAACGAAGAAAGACCTCCGGTCACAAAAAATTCAAAACCGGCGCGCGGCGGCGGCGGTGACAGAGGTACAGTAGATTTCCGTTACAACGAATTCCATTACAACGAAAAATCCCGTTACTACGAAATTTGACAAATCCCCATTTCAAATTGCATTAACCCCAATGTATTAAAAATTCCGATTTAACGAAGTGCATTTATTTTAGGAATTCCGTTACAACGAAAAATTTCCATCGAGCTCTTTTTTTTTCAATTTTAACAGAAATGAAATATACTTCGAATAAAATGTTGAAGATAAAAAATAACATTATTGTTTTCGGGACAGGTGCTATTTCAGAATTTTCTCCCCTTTGTTATTTTTTCTTTTGTCTACTTCTTTCCCTAATTCCTTAACTTTCATTAGCCCATACGCTTCAAAATGATCACGTGACGGAAAGCAGGTGAATTTCACTGTGAAATGACTGTTTGGGCTTATTCTGGGATATCTTTATCGCCAGTACCTGTTGCAGTGTGTTTCTTGCTTCGTTCATTGATAAAATGGCTTCTGTGAAACGAAAACAATTTTCGTTGGAAGAAATGAAAGTCATAATTTCTGAGATTGATAAAGGATTGCGGAAAACTGATGTGGCCAAAAAATATGGAATAACACCATCGACTTTATCTACATTTCTAAAAGATAAAGAAAAAATTGAGAGACAATTCCAAAATGTAAGCATTGGTTCCCATAGAAAACGAATGCGACAGTCCCAATTTCAAGATGGTTGTACATGTGGACAAGTTCAAATGGTTCGAAGGTGTTCGTTCACGAAATGTACCTATAAATGGTCCTCTGATATGGCAGAAAGCTCAAGAGTTCGGGAAAATTCTTGGTATCGAAAATTTCCAAGCCAGTGTAGGTTGGCTCAATCGCTTTCGTACTCGCTATGGAATTGTAATGAAATCAATTTGCGGCGAAGCAGGTGATGTACCTACAAAGACTGTAAATGAATGGAGAGCTGGAAAAGTAGCTGCCCTTATAAAGACATACAGCTCCGTTGATGTTTTCAATGCTGACGAAGCTGGAATATTTTATCAACTTGAACCGAGAAAAACATTAACATTTAAAGACGACAAATGCATCGGAGGAAAAACTTCAAAGCAACGAATTACAGCACTCTTTTGTTGTAACAAATCAGGAACCGAGAAGAGAAAAATATTAATTATTGGTCACTCTGGCAAGCCCCGTTGCTTTAAGAACTGTCATTCATTGCCTTGCGATTATAAATTCAATAAGAAGGCATGGATGACACAAGATATCTTTAATGATTGGCTAGTGCAATTTGACAAAGAAATGAAAGCTAAAAAACGGAAAATCATTCTCCTGATTGATAATTGCAGGCCTCATAATAGCCCCCGCAAATTGGACAGCATCCGAGTTGAGTACTTTCCGCCGAATTGCACTTCTATTCTACAGCTTCTAGACCAAGGCATCATCCGTGCTGTAAAATCTCGCTACAGAACTCTTTTGGTAAAAAGAATTCTTTGCGGCTTAGAAAATGGGGATCGGTCAAAAATAAATCTCAAAGAAGCTATTGAAATGATCTCTGGTTCGTGGCAAGAAATTAGCGAGAAAACAATTTCTAACTGTTGGAAACATGCCCGGTTAACTGAGACCGAAGAAAATGAATCAGAAATTTTAGATTCGGATGAGTCCTCTGAATTAAACACAATTTGGAAGGCTGCCAAAAAATTAACATCAGTCCCTGATCAGGTGGATTTGGAGGATTTCTTATCTGTGGATGACAATATTCAAACATGCTTTGAAGTATCTGATGAAGATATCATTTTGTCCATTAAAACTACATCAAACCAACAAAATGACGACAGCAGTGATGACGATACTGATGTTACCGACGATTCAAAAGTTACCGCTTCGGAAGCTCTCTCATGCTTGGACAAAATGCGTGATTTTGTTTCACATCAAAAAAATGTTCCAGAGGAGGTATTTTCTCACATTCATTCGTTGCACACGTTTTTGTTATCATCAACCACACAATCGTTTGTGCAAACTAAAATCACAGATTTTCTGCAATAATGTACTATTAAATAAAGGTTAGTCCGTAATTTTGTATTTTTAATATTGCATTTTATTTTAGTAACTTTTTTATGTTAATTTAACTAGTCTTCCATTAAAATTTTCTATAATGAAAAGTAAATTTATCTTACATAATTAATTTACGTGTATATGCAGTTCATTAGATAAATAGGAGTAATTCCGTTATAACGAAAAAATCGTTACAACGAAATATTTTAGCGGTCCCGTTAAGTTCGTTGTAACGGAAATCTACTGTAGTTACTTTTTTTTAGAATAGAGAGATAAACAATCACTACACATCGTATAATAGGATAATAGTATAATAGGATATCGAGGTGGAAACCACTAAAGAAATTGTTAGTATTGGCATGTAATACATCTTTTTAAATGTCAGACTATGCGTTTAAAAAAGTAACTAAAAATATTTCTAGTGATTGTTTATAATGTAAAATTCTTAATTACAATATTGAAGGATTTTTTAATAAAAATGGTGTTTTATTTTAATAAGCAAAACGACATTTAACGAAGGGTCTATACTGATCTTGCTCTCTACAATAATAATTAAAACATGGTATCAACAACTGAAAACATGGTATATCAATCAATATATAATTATAGATAAATGCTTAGACAATATCTGCCCTGTTTTTTTCTTATTAATGTAAATAAAGCGTTTAAAATAAATCGACTTGAAATGTTTTCCAAATAAGAGTTTATTCTTAAAATGATTGAGGTAATAAAATTAAATTCCTACATGAAATGGAGCAACTTTTTGGTGATACATACACGCGCTATGAAAAGTCGGTCGAATTGTTACAATGTTTCTAAAAATAACACTCTGTAGGAAAAAGGTAACATTTATGTTTTAATTATTTTTCAGTGTGAAATTAAATATTCCCTCCACTCCAAAAAAATAAATAAATAAATAAAACATACATAATTAAAAGATTTTAACATTACAAAAACAAAATTTCTTTAGAAGAAACTTTCTCTAATTTGAAAAAAAGTCGTTTTCTTTCATTCATAATAAAATTTTAAAAGTTCGCAACAATAAAACGTTTAAAAATTGTTAATTAAAAGTTTGCTTTTAAAAATAAAAATATAAAATTACTAGCAAACCCCGCGGCTTTGCTCGCGTAATAGTTGAAATATGCCAAGGGATATTCATGTCTAAATAAAAGAAATTATACTTTTAGGCGTAATTCAGAAATTACTATTTAAAACACAGTTTGACTAAACCTCATTATTATACTGCATTAGGCAGAAATGAGACTTAAATTAATAAAAAGAACTGAAACTAAATGAATGATAATTTAGAAAATATTTTGAAGCTTTTATGCTTATTTCATACGCTCATTTCAGTCTTCATTTGAAGTTTTGAATAAACCGTTCTTAGTACGCATTTACATCTAAAACTAACCATCATCTCAAATTTCAAGTTTCTTGTCTATCAGTGTACCACCTCTCTGGTGGCAGTGGCACTAACATAAAATGCCTATGTTGAAACAAAAACTGTTACCATAAAGTTGTCAACATTAATTTTGAAATCGGTTTGGTATTTTCTAATATTCCATAGAAATGGTAATTCAGAAAGTTTTTAAAGACTTTTTTTAGAACATTTGTTGTTCCTCCTGCCAACCCGATGTGGTAGTGCCACTTGCATAAAATATAACCTCTGTGAAATCAGAGACTATAACCATTGATTTGCAACCATTACTTTTGTAATCGATTTACTATTTCCTGAGACTGCATAGAAATCGTAATTTAGGACTTTTTTAGTACGCTTTTCGCCCCTTCCCTTCGCTTCACCTCCTTTAAATTTCGAATTTATTTTCGACAGTTCTTAAAGGCCATTTATATTTTATAAGTAACAACCATGTCATATCTAAAGTTTCTAGCCTTTTCAGTATCACAGAAATCGCAAATTAGAACGTTTCTTGCTCCTGCAACCATCCAGGTGGTAGTGACACCAACATGAAATAGAGCCTATGTTGAAGCAAATGCTGTCGCCATGAATTTCGAACCACTACTTTTGAAATCGGTTTGATACTTTCTGAGTTTGCGTAGAAATCGCCATTTAGAATGTTTTTAGAACGCTTTTCGCGCATTATCACGCTTCTTAAACTTCGGTTTTTTAAAGAAATGTTCTTAAAGCTCATTTATGTCTTATAACTACCATTCCAAATTTCATGTTTCTAGACCCTTCAGTAGCACAAAAATCGCACTTTTAGAACATTTTTTGCTCCTGTACCCCTTTTTGGGTAATGACACCGACATAAAATATAGTCTATGTTGGAGCAAGTGCTATCACCATCATTTTGACACCATTATTTATTAAATCGGTTCGTTACTTCCTGAAATTGCGTAGAAATCGTCCTTTAGAATGTTTTTTAGGACGCTTTTTGCACATTTTCACGCCCTTTAAATTTCGAATGTTTTAAGAAAGGTTTTTAGAGATCATTTAGATCTTATAATTAACTACCATTCCAAATTCCATGTTTCTAGGTCTTTCAGTAACACAAAAGTTGCATTTTTAGAACGTTTTTTGTTCCTGCACCTCCTTTGGGGTAGTGGCACTGACATAAAATATAGCCTATGTTGGAGCAAGGGCTATCACCATCATTTTGACACCATTATTTTTTAAATGGGTTCCTTACTTCCTGAGATTGCGTAGAAATCGTCATTTAGATGTTTTTAGAACGCTTTTTGCACATTTTCATACCTTTAAATTTCGAATGCTTTAAGAAATGTTCTTAGAGATCATTTATTTCTTCTGAGTAACTACCATTCCAAATTTCATGTTTCTAGACCCTTCAGTAACACAAAAATCGTATTTTTAGAAAGTTTTTTGATCCTGCACCCACTTTGAGTTAGTGGCATGGACATACGATATAGTCTATGTTCGAATGGGGTCCACACAATCATTTTGATACCATTACTTTTGGAATCGGTTCGGTAGTTTCAGAAATTACCTCGAACAAACACACAAACAAACAATTTTTACTTCTTTATAATATTAGTATAGATTATATAAATATTAAGACTTTTTTTCACCTGCGTCATTTATGCCTTGCCATTGCATGTCATTCTTTCGAAAATATTAAAAGCACTTTACATGTTGCAAATTACAAAACTAATATTTGTTAGCCATTATTACAATAGCCATTAAAGTTTTATGTAATGTATATGTTTTGCTTTTTTAATAACAAATGCCGTCTTTAAAAGCAATAATATGATTTAACGATTTCATTAAATACTATGAACGAAGGATCCGTGAAATAATTAATGCATTATTTTAAGTATCATTTTACTAATCACACAATTAATTTTAGTAAGAATTCATTGCAATTTAATAACAGAATCTCTAATACTAAAAATATGGCCATTACCATTATGGAAATTCTACTATAGTTTTTTAATCCGATCCCGCCTTTAAAATAATTAATTGTAATTTTTTTGTAACAGAAAATTTATATTTATTTTTTGCGTATACAGAGTGAAGAGGAAAAGCTCTTTATCCTGAAATAATTCTCGGACGGGTAAAAGTAGATATGTGAAACAAGTGTCTAACTACAGTAAAATGACAATGTTAGAGTTATCTGATTATCAAGAATATCGAGTCAGAATTATCAATTAGATTCAACCTTATTGCGTGTTGATTTGTAAAAAAGTTTTAAGTTGTTTGTGGTCATTGAGGTTTTATTAAAGTCAATTGTCCTACTTATTTCCCAATTAATAAAGTATCATCAATTAAATTTAGTGTTATAAAGCTCTCTTCATTTTATAACCAGAAATCACAAAAAAAGAAATATCGAAGTTCATATAAAAAGTGTGCATAAATATTGTTTTCTAAATATAATTTATGGAACCCAGGACCCGTATAAAAATTTAAATTTTGTAAATTAAGAAAATGTAACTACAGTAGAACCTCGATTATCCGAAGTAATTGGAACCGACCCTCTTTTGGAAAATCGAAATTTTCGGATAATCGAGAATGCTTTGATTTTAAGATTAAGGAGAAATAAATGAAATATTTCGAATTATGGTAACAAGTGCTTAATAAAAATAAAGCAATAGCAAAATAGAACCAAGAATAAATTACCTGAATTTTAATTTTGATAACAAGTACCTTTTACATATATCACAAGGGTTTGAAAAAATGTTTTGTTTATCACAGTTTCGATTGTGTTTGCTTTGAAGCTCTATCACGGATTTTTATAACATTATTAGTTCACCAGTATCACAGTCTTTCTGCTGCCCCAACCATGTCAAACCTTTTACAAAACATTCAAATAATTTGTTCGTTTTCTTCGTTCAACTCCGCAGCTTACGGGAGCTCAAATTAAATTCAAAGGAACGCTAAGAAAGGGGATCGAAAATATTTATATGTACTTGTAGTTCGGAAAGGACCGCTTGCACACAAGAAATATGATAGTAAAAAAAAAAAGCTTTCAAAATGGATTTTGCACACAAGGAATGTGACAGTAAAAAAAAAAAAAAAAAAAAAAAAAAAGCTTCACAAATGGATTTCGGTTAATCGAGAGTTTCGGTTAAAAGAGTTTCGGATAAAAGAGGTTCTACTGTATTTTGAAGTTAATGAAATTTCATATGCGAAGAACAATAACATTTGAAAAATTTCTGAAATTGCAACTGTACATCTAAAATTAGATATTGGTAGACTGTAAGAAGGGATACCTTGTACATAACCTAAAAACTTACATTGCATATTGTAGGAGAGTGACGGCAAACCTATGTGACGCGAATGAATAATTTTTACACAACGTTGATCGAGGCTCTAAATCAAGATATAGTGAGATTACACAAAATGTACGAAATTATATGAGCTGATTCTGTTTAAATTCGGTGTAATGGAAATTGTAAATTTTTAATTGCGACTTGTTAAACTCCAATCTAGTTCTACAAAAATGTTGACAAAGAATTATTATAAATAAATGTTAAAGTTATTACAAAGAAAATGTTGAAGTTCATAAATTTAATGTGCACATAACTATTGTTTTCTAAATATAATTTATAGAACCCATTAACCGTATAAAAATATCAATTACGTAACTTTAAAAAAATTAACAATTTTCAGGTAAATGGGTTTCCATATGATGAAGGACAACATTTGTAAAATTTCTGCAATTAGAACTGTACATCTTAAACTAGCGGCTTAAGATTTAGCTATTGGTCTATGATAAGAAGAGATGTATTGCATACAACCTAAAAGCTTGTAAAGCATATTGCAGGAGAGTGGCGGAAAACCTACATCACGCGTAAGAACAATTTTGACACGGCGTTGATCGAGGCTCTAAATCAAGATATAGTATTATTACACAAAATGTATGAATTTAGATGAGCTGATCTTGTCTAAATTCAGTGCATTGGAAATTGTAAATTTTTAATTCCGACTTGTTAATTTCCAATCTAGTTCAATAAAAATGCTGACAAAGAAATGTTTAAGTTATTAAAAAGAAATGTTGAATTTATTACAAAGAAATGGTGAAGTTCATAAAACTACAGAGTACATAAATTTTGTTCTCTAAATATAATTTATAAAACGCAGGAACCGTATAAAAATTTTAATTTCATAGCTTAAATATATGTAACTTTTTTTAAGTAAATGAATTTTCAGATGATGAAGGACAATATTTCAATATTTGAAAAAATTCCATAACTGGAACTATACATCCAAAACCGGCGACTTGGGAATTAGCTATTGGTCCACGATCAGAAGTGATACCTTGTATATAACATAAAAACTTACATTGTATATTGTAGGAGAGGGGAAGCGAACCTATGGCATACGAAAGAACAATCTTGACGAGGTGTTGAACAAGGCTATAAATCAAGATATAGTCAGATCACACAAAATATACTGTTCTTGTCTAAATCCCGTGTGTTGGAAATTGAACAATTTTAATTCACTCTTTTGGCATAGAGGAAGGAATTTCTTTTCTTTTTTCATTTCTTACAATTGTTATATTTTGAAACTTTTGATGTTTATTCTGATAATATGAAGGTTATGACAAGGCTAAAACAATATACCGTATATACTCGCGTATAAGTCGGGGAATTTCTGACAATTTTCGGTAAGCAAATTTGGGGGGTCGAATTATACGCGAGTCAGTTAAAAAAAAAAAAAAAAAAAAAAAAAACTTCGAATACTGCAAAAATATAGCATTTTATGTGTATGAATAGAAAAATAATATATAAAATATACAAATAATAGTAATTTATCATTTTAAAAAATTTCAATGATTTGTTTTTGTTAACTTACTACCTTTTTGCATTGGCAAGGGAAATCTTTGGTTTGATTTTGTGCAAAATTGAAGCAAAAAGTTAAGGGGTCGACTTATACGCGAGTCGACTTATATGCGAGTATATACGGTATATATTTTGGAGATCACTAATATTTTATGATTATATATGATTATATATTATGATTATGATTATGATATGATGTTCTTAAGTGGCTCACTATTGATACGAATTCCTCAGTAGACGGGATTTTAACTGTATGCAGGGGATTCTGAGCAATAAATTATCCGGCATCTTTCCATTACACTTCTGTCGCCATGACAACGGTTAATAAATTCGTAATTTATGTTTTGCATTTACATATCATTATTTAATCACCCATCAAAGCAGTTCACATGCACTGTCCTTAAGTGACACACTATTGATACGAATTCCTCAGTAGACGGGATTTTAACTGTATGCAGAGATTTCTGAACAATAGATCATCCAGTATCTTTCCATTACGATTCTACCGCAATGACAACGGTGGTTAAATTTGTAATTTATATTTTGCATTTACGTATCATTATTTAATCACTCATTGAAGCAGTTCACATGCACTATCCTTAAGTGGCTCACTATTGATATGAATTCCTTAGTAGACGGGATTTTAACTGTATGCATAGGATACAACTAATTCACTAATGTTTGCATATATTGAAATTAATCAAATATGTATTTCAAAGACATGTATTTAATTTTTCTTAAGTAATTTGTCGTATTTCGTATTTTTGTATAGCAATTAACGACGTTAAAAACCTTAATATGCTTGGAGGATTTCATTTAAGACTTATTAATGAATGCATTATTATAAATATTTTCCAATCTCTTTACTTATCACAAAAGAAATTTATTAATATTGTATTGCTTTTTAATATAATAAAATTCCTCTAATGAGAAGGGCAATGATCATTAACAAAATATTAAGTTTTCGATGAAGTCCTGGAAATAATTAGGAAATTTGTTTTGTGTGTTCTGGATATATGCGTATATACGTCATGAAAAACTAATACTAGGTTTAATTACGATGTGGCATCTTAAAAGTAAAATAAGTTAAACAATTTTATTGCATCGTTAGTTATAGTAAAACGTTTAGTAATTATCTGGGTTTTTTTCTTTAAAGCAGTGTAAAATAAATTTTAAAACTAAATCAACTTAATTTTCACAGAAGAGTCTATTCTCAAAATTGTTTTTTGGTCACTATTAAAAATTTCATCAATGAAAAAGGGAAATAAATAAATCATAATAAAAAAAAAGTTTTGCGTTTTTCGAACCCTAGGGCATAGCTGCTAACATCTTATGCTTTTTTGTACCACAAAAATTTTATAGTAAATTTTACCTTTTTAATCTGCCTTTTAATCTGTAATCTGCCGATTAAATAAGGCAAAAATTTATTTTATTTTTTGTGATACAAAAAAACAGAAGAGTTGGCAGCTATGCTATAGTTTTGATTTCACAAAAATTACCAAAAATTGTACCTGGATACGGTATGTACCGAGCCATAGAAGTAAAATTAGTGCAGATATTAGATAGTTTAAAAAGAAAAAATCTAATTCTTAAGTAGCTTCATTATGATTTTACTTTCTGCTATCTTCAATAGAAGAAAGTGTTGTAATCGAAATTTTTTTGACTTCCGGTTTTCGACCGATTTACACGTTTTAGAGGTTAGAGATCCCAAAAACAGGTTTATACAAAATGTCTGCCCGTATGCCCGTGTGTCCGTATGTCGTCATTGTACCATAGAAAAGTGTATGAAGTTATGTATAGAATTGAACCAAATATTTTGTGTATATTTTTGGCTGTGGTAAGCAGGTCCTCCTTCAATTTAGAAGTATTCCGCCGGAAGGTGGAGCTGTAATAGCGATTTTTTTACCATTCTCAATATTGTACCATCCAAAAGAATATCAAGTTATGCATATTGAACCAAATTTCTTGTGTATGCTTTTGGCTATGGCCAGTAGGTCCTCCCTGAATTTGAAAATAATCTGCCGGAAGGGTGCGCTATAATAGCGATGTCTGTGCCATTTTCATTACTATACCATTGAAAAGTGTATAAATTTATGCATGGAATTGAACCAAATTTTTTCTGTATGATTTTGGCTGCGACAAGCCGGTCTTTCTTCAATTTTGAAATATTCCGCCGGAAGGGAGCGCTGTAATAGCGACTTTTGTACCATTTTCAATATTGTACCATCGAAAAGTGTATGAAGTTATGTATAGAATTGAACCAAATTTTTTGTGTATGTTTTTGGCCATGGCAAGAAGGTCCTCCCTTAATTTGGAAAAATTCTGACGGAAGGGGGCGCTATTATTGCGATGTCTGTGCCATTTTCATTATTGTACCATCCAAAAATTTATGAAGTTATGCATAGAATTGAACCAAATTTTTTGTGTATGTTTCTGGCTATGGCAAGCAAGTCCTCCCTAAATTTGAAAAAAATCTGCCGGAAGAAGGCGCTGTAATACCGATTTTTGTCCTATTTTCAATATTGTACCACAGAAAACTGTATAAAGATTTGCATACTACAGAACAAAATTTTTTGTGCATGTTTTTGGCTATGGCCAGCAAGTCCTCCTTGAATTTCGAAATATTCCGTGGAAACATGGCGCTTTGATAGCGATTTTTGTCTAATTTTCTTGATTTTTCGTAGTTCCATTGTCCATCGGCGGCTCGATCAGCGACAGGAACTCGCGTCCTGCTTAGCCAGCTATTCACAAACAGCTGATGACAACAGAATAAGAAAAAACTATTGATTTTAATATATGTCATGATCTAGATTAACTCGTTTTTCTCCGATTAATTGACTGAAGCAGAAATTTAAGATAAAAACCAAAGTTGGTATGGTATTGAACTAATAATATTAAAGTATTAACATGTGAAACTACTTTTTGAAATATTAAGATGTATGATATAGAAGAAAGTTTTGGGATTGGCACATCCAACTAGTTTTTATTTTTTATTATTATTATGTTTTGCATCCAATAACAACTATTTTTTCCTTCGTGGTCAAATTTAGCATTTGAAATTCTATAAGATATAAAATATTTAATTATGATAATGATGGATAGCAAAAGATAAAATTGTATATATACTAAAATATCATAAAGAAGCAGCATTTGTGTGTTTGTTTATAGAAGTTAATCTCTGAAACTATCGAGCCGATTTCAAACATAATGGTGGAAAAATGCTTATAACCAATCACTTCTCCAACATAGGCTATATTACACTATACATTTAAATCAAAATCAATTCCCATCAAGCATTACTGTACCTAAAAACGGAGTAGGGGAAGCACTGGTAAAGTGGTCGGTGAGGGCAAAGTGGCCATTTGGGTGTTTTCCGCTGTAACTCCTGTCACCCAGGAGCTGGGCGAAACAGGTAGTATTGTCTACGATTTTGAAGCTGAAGGCTATATTTTTCAAGTTTTGAACTCATTTTATAGTTATAGTTTTAATTAATTTTTCTATTAATTTTTTCAGCAGTGAAATTACGGGCTAAATTATATAATAATTAATACGTAGTTTATCATATTACTAACTAAGCGTAGAATCAACAGAGAGAAAAATGTCCAAACCTGGAGTTGAACCATGAACCCTTTAACCCCTTAATTCTCGCTCCCGTCAATATCACGGGCTGAAGTGCCGTTCGTTATTTCTCGTGCCCCTCATATTTCCGGGCTGGAGATTTAATTGCTGAAAAAACTTCTGAAACCAGAAAAATTTAACTGGCATTTCCGTGTGAAGTCTTTGAATATTGCTGGATAGAATTTGGCTTTTGGCGCTGATTGTAATGTTGGGATTTGTATTGCGTGCCCCTCATATTTCCGGGCTGGAGATTTAATTGCTGGAAAAACTTCTGAAACCAGAAAAATTTAACTGGCATTTCCGCGTGAAGTCTTTGAATATTGCTGGATAGAATTTGGCTTTTGGCGCTGATTGTAATGTTGGGATTTGTATTGCATGTTTCGAAACATATAACACTCAATGAAAATTTAATGTATACATATTATTTCAAATATTATTTTCAAAAATTTGTGGGATGATAATAATAAAGTTCTATGTGAAAAATAAAGATCTTATTCGCAAAATTTGTCTGGTGTAGAACGAATATTAAGACACAGAATTCTCACATGAAGGCTTTTCTACAAATATGAATTTGTTCTATACATCTTTTTTTTTCGCCTTAAAAAAAACTAGTTACATATTTGATTTAGAAACCTTATAATTATTCAATTTCTGTAACAAAAAAAATAGGTACTTTTTTATGGTTTTTCCAAATATTAAGCGACCGTGAAGGGGTTAAATAGCAATCTAAGTGCTCTAACATTTAAGCTACGAGGACGATACCCAGCTTAGCATCTCTCACTCACATATGTTGGTAAGGCTGCAACTGGAGCACAAGATGGAATAGCCTTCATGGAAAAAAATTAATTGAAAAATTAATTTAAATTATATGAGGTGTTCAGAAGACAATCCGATTAACTCCATTTTAAGTGAAGTTTTTTTAAACAAAGGTACATTGAAAATTTTTTCTGTATTTATACAGTGATAAAAAGTTACCCTTGATTAAAAGAAAATTAATGAGTTCAATCAAAATATCCCGAGAAAAAATATTATATAGATACAATATTTTTATAGTTACAATAACTTTAACTGCTTATATTGAGCATTTTCACTTGATAGAGTTAATCGATTTGTGCACTGAACGGCTCATATATGTGTTCACCGATGATGGGTTTATTTGTGTCTCATGTTTCGCTGCAGGATTCTGTGCTCATGAAGACTGTTCCATCTTGTGCTGCAGGAGCAGCCTTTCAATATATGTGAGTGAGAGATGCTAAGCTGGATATCATCTTCGTAGCTTAAATGGTAGAGTACTTGTAGCGCTATTCCAAGAGTTCGTGGTTCGATTCCTGGTTTCGACATTTTTCACTCTGTTGGCTCTACACTGTAAAAAAAACCACTGTAAATTTGCCAGAACAAACTCGATCACAGTGAATGTGCTGTATCTTTCTTTGTTTTCCTGACTATATTAACATGGAAAATACAGTAGTTACGTAAAATTAACAGCACAATGTGCTGGCAATTTGGACGCATTTTTTTTTTACAGCACAAACTGCTGGCGTCCAAATTGCCAGCACATTGTGCTGTTAATTTTACGCAACTACTGTATTTTCCATGTTAATATAGTCAGGAAACCAAAGAAAGATACAGCACATTCACTGTGATCGAGTTTGTGCGCGAGATGAACAGTACTTTGTACTGTAAAAATGTCGTATTTTTTTACAGTGTACGCTTAGTTAGCAATGTGATTAACCACGCATTAAATATTCATTTTATAGTTTTTTCACATTTTTGATTTTATGCAAGTGGTACAATTTCTTGATTGTAGCTAAATAATATATAATGTTAAAATTATTTGTTCTTATGATGTCTGATTACGGGCAAAGTGGCAACAGAGAGATTAGGCAAAATGGCCACATGGTTATTCTGCCCGGAAATGCTTTTTTATTCATTTTTCATAACAGAAAACTACAAAAAGTGCTTTCTTTCAAAGAAAGAAGACAGTTCGGGTCAATAACTTCTGCAGAGAAAGACATCTGTAGTCTGCATACCTGCTGGGGTTTACTTATATTCCTCCATTCATCATATTGATACTCCTTACTGTTTACTTTATCTTGTAACGATTTAATACTTAAAATATTACAAAACATAATACTTATTCTTAATGTGCTTTACTTTAGCTTGTGTTGATCAAATATACATCCTGAATCAACGCGATTTGTTCATGTACTTATGATGGTCACTTTAACCATCTTAGGTACAGTGTCTCTTTTTTTTTATAAGTAACGTCTACATTTAATTTTTTAAAGTAAAATACAATTGAAACTAAAGTTATTATAGTTACTATTGGTATCTGTTTCTCGAACTTTACTGATTGAAAAGGCATCACAAAAATTCATCAAACCTTAGATCCCCCACTTTACCCTTCCTTCCCCTACTCGTGTATGTCTGCGTCTGCAATATTTCATTATTGTAAAGAATGATAATATAACTTTCAAGAAACGCTTTAATGCTATCCTTAAAAAATAACTTATTATCGTTTTATGGAAAAAATGTCATTATCATTAAAACACAATTCACATACATGTATCTGTGATAAACATTCTTGTGATTATCATTTTTGATTTCTTCAATACCATTTTTAACACTTTCCAACAAAGTTGAAAAGTGTTTATGACTTCGGTTTGTCTGACTGTCTGTCTATCTCTCAGCGCTCTAACTCTCGTAAATATACTTGGATTGCCCTGACATTTTTGGATGTTATTGACATTTATCCTAGCACGATCCCTATTTCACATGAAGTTTGTAGCATGATTAATTTATTTACAGGGACAGTCAAAAGTATACCGTTACACGTCAATGGGAAAAAATCGTTTCAAATGAATTTTAAAGATGTTACACCCTTTCTATTGGAAATAATCGCATCTACAGTTTGTTTTGTGAGCGAATCAAGGATAAATATTTCTTTTACTCACGAAACAATGTTTGTGAATTACATTACAACGTACAATGTTTGTGAAATCGTGCTACAATATGTGTTTGTGAATTTAAGTGGCAATATACCGTTTTGCATGTGAACAATTAAATGTGTTTCAAATTATGACTATTCACAGTGTATCACAAAAGTTCTTCTTTGCTGCGTTAGAGGGCAGCACCAAAAACTGTTCCATTCTCCAATCCTTCAAGACTCGTTCAAATAACTGATAACAGGTAACGGCACTGATTGGGGTCCTTTGGACATTCATTTCTAAAAACTTTATTTCGTATAATAGAGAAACGCTGATCGCATCAAAAAGCTTTGTTTTACAGAATGAAGTATCCTGATTTTACTCTTGCTGCCCCAAGACCGCCACTCACTGTTGAACGTTCATGCATATCAGACGTGTTGTCTGATCTATTGTGCTTCCATTGTTTTATACGGAAGACAATTCTCCGTAATATGGAGCAATCTAAATCTATGCTGCAAAAGCAGCTTAAACCTGTCACAACTATGCTGCTGTAATTAATTTTAATTAATCATATATTCATATCTCTTCTTTTTCATATTAGTTATTCAAAATATAATAAATAGATTCTCAAACTGAAGATTTAGTCTCAG
This sequence comes from Maratus speciosus, assembly GCA_963932465.1. Taxonomy (NCBI): domain Eukaryota; kingdom Metazoa; phylum Arthropoda; class Arachnida; order Araneae; family Salticidae; genus Maratus; species Maratus speciosus. Next base: position 417,751,418 of record OZ010794.1, on the reverse strand, counting down.
CGCAAAATCATTTACGGCGTAGAAGTTACTTCACTACTCATCGCAACTCACCTAATAAAATATTTTTCAGGTATAAAGAAAGTGCCTGCTGCTCCTACAGAAATCACAGGTAGGAACTCTTTTACTATAATTCATGTGTAATATATCAAATTGAATTATAATCTGGGTTATTTGGGCAATGGCAATTCAATATTCACGGTTTCCCCTTAAAACATTTTATACTTTCAAACATAATAAAATTGATATGCATTTAAGAAGTGTACTAAAGTATGCATACTTTAAAATATGCGGAGCAAAGAATAGTTATTATTCATTTACAGGACCACACAAAAGAATTTTTTACCTAATGGTATGGGAGGGGGGGGGGGTGTTGTTTGCGGCTTATTTTAATTATGTTAAACTATTTCATATACAATGAAACTTATATACGTCGCTGAGGCTTATTATAAGTTATTTCATATATAATACGACGTGCATAGTATTTATAGAGAGACACAAAAGATTTCAGATACTATATTATGTCCAAGATACTGTATATTAGCGATGATTGCTGGAAATAGATTTTTATAATTACGATATGCGCTTTTATGTTTCACTATATTTCTGTACAGTGTGGCGTGTATAAATGCTATAATTCATATGTAGGGAAAAAAAGAATTGTTAAGGGTTAATGGGTATGAACGGAAATTGCTTAAAGGTGGGCTTTAAATGAGGTATGCATTTTCACGCTGAACTGTTTGTAGAATATAAATAAAATGATATGCAGGGTCACGCAAAGAATTGGATTCACGGCCTTCTATTGATGATAATTTCTGGAAAGGTGATTTCGATAGTTTTAATAGTGTTTTAGTTTGAATTAAATTTTAGCTATATAGTGGCTGATAATGATGGTACTAGGTAAACTACAGGGATGTACAAAAATATTCAAATACGCTTCCAATTATTAGCATAAATTGCTGAGAGAGAAATTTCAACCTGTAATGCGTTTTCCTGCTAAACTTAATTTTCCCATTATGTAGTATATATGTTGTTCAAAAGAATTAGAATCAGGGCTGTTCAAAAGAATTAGAATACATATTTGGCTATGGAAGGTAACTGCTGAAAACAGTCTTAAAATGTTTTATGCGTTTTCTAAAATGTTTAAAATGTTTACTTAGTTATATTTTTTACCCTATTTCCCCAAATAAAGAAGTTTTGTTAACGATTTCAGGAAGTGTTGGAAAGTGTTTCATAATCTATGCTTAACGCATGATTTTCCCCCTTGTTTTTATTATTATTATTATTATTATTATTGAGTCTTTTAAGATGTTCTAAAAATTCTTAAAAATCATATAATTCTTTGTTGTTGACATATCAGACATCCCATACTGTCCACCATTTTTCTAGAAAAACTTTACTTATCACACAAGAAAGAAGTTAATACAATGCAAAGCACGAAAAACTTGATATTGAATTAAAATTATTTCAAATTCAATAACGAAATATACAAATATTTTAAAGAAGTAACTATGGGGTCATCTATATCGAATGAACAGCAGAATGGAAAATGAGAAAACACGAAGAAAATATAATAAATAACCACACAAATGAAATAAGGATATGGATCATATTGATACAGGGTGTTTCAGAAAGAACTCCACAATTTTGAAAAAACATAAGTGCGAAACAGTGAGAGACAGAAAGGTGAAACAAGAGGTACGTTGGACAGACAGGTCGGGAATTTTTTTATACACTGGTTTGCAGGAATAGTTCCAAGACTGGGCATCAGAGAGCGCTGCAGTCAGAGAACAGTGTCTTTGAAATATTATCTGAAAGTGTAATTCGGGAGCAGAGGTCAAATCACATTATAATGGTTTCAATATTGTCACTTTTCTTAACAATAACATGACGCAACTGAAGGGTAACTTTTGAAGTCACTCATTGCAATGTCTCTACTGAAATGGATGCGCATGCCTTACAGATGAATTGTTCAATCTCTCCCAACGTTTGAGGATTCTTAGAGTAAACAGTGTCTTTCAAGTAGCCTCACAAGAAGAAGTCATATGGATTGAGGTCCAGGGAATGTGGAGGCCAATCCATAGCAATGCCATCGGTGGTGTTCCAGTACATTAAAAACATTTTGCCCCAAGGAATATGACATCATGTTCTTCAATATCCGTATAATAATTCGATACAACTCCCTTACGCATGTCAGCAGTAAGACAGACTCATGAATGAATTTTCTGTACTTCTGAGTACTATTTAAAGCTTCATTTGCTTTGCTGCCACCTATTAACCAATCTTGGAACTACTTCTGCAAACCGATGTACAACAGATTCCAGACCTGTTTGTCCAACATACCACTTGTTTCATCTTTCTGTCTCTTACTTTTTCGTAGTTATGTCAGTTCAAAGTTGGGGAGTCCTTTCTGAAACACCCTGTATGTTGGCGATATCTTTATCATAACAAACGATAAAATAAACCTTACAGCTTTACTTAAACAGAATACATTTATATGATCAAAATATTCTATTTACAATAGAAGAAGAAAGAAATCGGTCCCTAGCATACTTTGTACATAAAACTAACATACAAACAAAATAAAATACAAACTAGTGTTTACTGAAAGCCTACAGCTAACCTCACCTTAATATCAAGAAAAGCTAATACAAACTTACAGTATTGAATATACCTTATAACAGAGAACTGTACTTACGTAGTTCAACTGAAAAACTACTAAATGGAGTATAAAAACCCTTAAATGCCTGATTTTTCAAAAATCATTGTAATGATGTTTTTCGGCTTTCATTTTTTGAATAAATTATGGGAAAAATACTTTAAAAAATCATTTTTTTTAAAGTATGGTTTACGGCTAAAAAACAGTTTGTTACCAATCGGCAACACTGGTCTTTAATTGAAAAAAAGTTTCCTTGATAAAATTTTATAATATTAAACACACAAGAATTTTAGAAACTATAATAAGAAATAAATTTTACTTGCTCACTGCAGAACAGAATAGGGTATTTCGCAAGCTTCCAAACAACTCAAAAAGAACAAGTAACAACAACGGAAAAAATAAATCTATCTTTATTCTTAAACAGCACAAGTGTTGCCTTCTACATGTTGAAAATCGATTTAATAATATTTTCAGAATGTTAAGAATATTATGAATCAATATTATTCTAATAGTATTTTAGAGCCTAAATTGGGTATGTTTCCGAAAAGCAACAAAAATACAAATTAATGCAGAGCATCCTAAGAAAACAATTCAAAAACTAATACGAAGAGCCACATCGATGACAATTATAATGTAGCCAGCACAGAAGAAGCTAGAATTTACATGTCCTAATGCGTTCCTAACTGGAAATCACTTCAGATTTTTTTTTAAAAAGCAAACTTGGAAAATACGTACCGATTACACTGAATCCAGCCCTCTTTAAAATGAAAAAAAAATAACATTGAAAATTTACAAACGGCTGTGATTTATAAAATTACTCGCAAAAATAACTAATATGGAGAAATATCTATCATAGGAATGACAAAGCCTAAAATGGAAGAAAAATTAAAAAAAAAACATATCCGTGATTTAAAATATAACAACAAAACAACAGCCCTCGCAATAGTTAAAATAGCAACACTCATCAAAATTAATACAATGCCAATAGAAATAATTGCTAACTATGACGACCTTCAAAGTTCGTTAACCAGGGAAGCATTGAAATTATATTAAAGTATAATATATGGAAAAGGTATATGCAACGATATGTTCTATTCAGCAATCGACATTAGATGGCGTCGAATTTTAGAAGGAGAAAAAGGAAAAAATGGAAAATCATACAATCTCGGCAGAAAGAAAAATGAAGAAAAAAATTTTCGGAACTGATAATGCCTCATGTGAGGTAAAAACATTTTTTCAGAAAAGTGGTGGACATTATGGAATGTCTGACATGTCAACGAGAAGGTTGTATATGATTTTTATGAATCTTTAGAACGTCTTAAAGGACACGGAATTTATTTTTAAATGAATTTGAAGAAATCTGAAAATATAAACATAATAGTTTTTATTACAGTGAATTGCGTGTTAGTGGTATACTATATTTTGTTCGACATCACGATAGCACTTATTTGCTTATAAAATGAAAATGACATGTTTTTCCATAAAAAGGTAATAGTCTATTTTTAAGGAGAGAATTAAAGATTTTCTTAAAAACTATATTATGATTAAAAAGCAGAAAAACCAACGTTTAAAATGCACAAATAATATATGAAAAGCAGCAAACAGCTGTTTCGAATCTACTTGCGAGATTCTTCTTCAGTGCAAAAGGAACAGCGTGCTAGAAAAAGCAAGGCCCTCAGCCTTGCTTTTTCTAGCACGCTGTTCCTTTTGCACTGAAAGAATCTCGCTAGTAGATTCGAAACAGCTGTTTGCTGCTTTTCATATATTATTTGTGCATTTTAAACGTTGGTTTTTCTGCTTTTTAATATTGTTGCACAAAGGCTTTATTTGCTATTTTTATATATTATGATTATTTACCGTAATGAAATACTGCAGACACAGACATATACGAGTATCCCATTTTTCGGTACAGTAATGCTTGATTGGAATCAGTATAGGTTTAACTGTTTAGTATGATACAGGCATGAACAAAAAAATTTTTTGCTTACTACCTATAGATTTCATAGTCGCTATGAATGGTTTAAAAGCAGTTCGAAATTTGAAAGTGTGAAATTAGCTGAAAACGTTCTAAAGGCGTTCTAAATTACGATATATTTAGACTTGTTAGGGACATTAACTTGAAATTTGACATGGCTGTTATTTATAAGACATAAATGCTTGAATGTTTCAAACAAAATTGAAATGTAAAAGGGTGCTGTGTCAAAAAAGTTCTAAATATTGATTTCGCTGACACTGTTGAGATTAAAAATTGAAAATGTGCATAATAGTTACTTTTAAGATGTAAATGATCCCAAAGAACGGCTTTTACAAATTCAAAATTATAAAAGGTTGAAATAAGCGGAAAATGTTCTTAAAACGTTCTACATTACGATTAATTTGGAACTTTTAGAAACTAGAAACTTTAAACTTAAGATGACTTACTTTTAAAACATACTTACTCACAATAAAATAATTTCTAAAAGATTCGAAATGTAAAAGTGTGTAGGTGCATAAAACATTCTAAAATTAGGATTTCTCTGACACTGTTGTTGCTTTAAACTTGAAATTTTGCTTGATGGTTACTTTAATTACTTAAATGCATAGTTTAACTCAGGAATTACATGAATCTTTTTTTGCCATTTGGCACTTTCTATTGGTATTTTGGTGAACTATTATGTGTTACTTACCTGTGATAACATGCATTTAAGTTGTGAAGTCTTTTTTTTTGTTCCGATTTGTTATCACGTTGAGATTATAACTACTTTTGTTGATACTGCTTACAAAGTGCTTGCCTGGTATTTTTCCTTTATCTTTATAAGGTAGCCATCAAGGCTTAATTTCTAACAGAAAAAGTACCGGAGCGCTAATATTCTGCAGTACTAAAAACAGTACCTTGCTCCCTCCCGCCATCACTCCAATCTGCATATTTATTTTTCATAAATTATTTGCAAAATGTAAAGCCTTTCTTTTTCGTTAGCAAAATAAAAAAATTTAAATATATCTATCTGCGTATACTTAGATGTCAACTGTTCTACTTTTTAGTTATCACTCCTTCCGAATAGAAAGAAGTCTTTTCCTAATTCTAATGTTAAAAAATTTCAGAATTATGAGATTAAATATGGTAAGGATTATTATTCGGAAATAGTGTTAACACAAAAAAGGACTGGTTCGCAGCTATTCATTTGCGAGTATTACTCGCGCACAGAGGGTTCCGTACAATAACATATGAATTAGTAAGTGTATTTTTAAAAAAATACCGTTGCTAAAAGAATACTAAGACTTCGTAAAAAATATACAACGTATGGTTGGTTATAGCTGCATAGTATATGCAGTGTTGATTTCAGGGGGTGACACCCTGAAATCAGGGACATTCCTTCCCGGAGCAATGAGATGTTACCCCCTGAAGATTTGAGATTTTGTGTTTGAATGAAGTGCAATTTTCCCACCGGAACTCTATAATGCCCCCACCTTCCCGGAGCCACAGAGATTCCTCCCAGAGAAAAGTGTCTGAATTCAACACTGATATATAGGGTGCAAAGGAAAGTCCGTTTAACCTGAAAATACTTGCGAACGGAGAGAGCTACAGCTATACAAGTGAGGTAACGGTACAGTAAAGCGATTACGCTCGACCTAATGCAAACGGTAGCAGCGCTCCTCGTGGCGAAATTTGGAAGATAGCCATTGCAAATCGAAAACGAAAAGAGGTAGAGCAAATTTTCCTGTTAGAAAATTTTAGAGCAACAATTAATTAGTACGAAACGACATTTGGTTCACACGTATAAGATAAATCACCACCTGCATACACAAAAAGGTCCAAAATCGATGAGCGAAGATTCTACTTTGCCTATTCACATTCCGGAAATGTAGCAGTGCACAATTGCAGATTGTGACGATGTACTGTGCTGTAATGTCTGTAAAGATTTAATTTCCAATGCGTTTAAAATTTTATAATAACCCTTTCAGGGTCAGAAGAATTCTGTTCGTAAACTGATGAATCAATCGACTAACACCAGAAGATTCAAACGAATTTCTAAGAAAACAAAAACCCGCTAATTTTCACTTTCATTACAAAAGCAATATTTTATTAAAATATTCTTAGTGCCATTTGTCGGTTTTAAGATTAAAATTAGGTGGCTAGACCGTCTAGCGACCGCCCTTGAAAGGGCTAAATCTATGTCGCCATATTCAAGAGGCTTGTAATAGACGTTCCATGCTGAGAAATGTGCATGCAGAATTACTCTCACGAATACAAACGTGTATCGTGAGCAATGGTGAACTTTTCGAACATACTGAATATTAACTTTTTATCACTGTGAGACAGTTTGTCTTTTTTTTTTTTGTTTGATGTTATCAAAATGTATTGAGATAAGTACGTATTTATAGCATAAATTGTGCGTATATCTTCATACTTCTGACTATTCCATTCAAGCGTTTACACAAAATGGAGTGAATCGATTTCGGATATTTTCGGGTAAACAGGCGAATATTTATCTTATCCATTTAAACCAAATGTCGTATTCCATTAATTAATTGATGCTCTAAAACTTTATAACTGGAAATTTTGCTCTATCTCTTTTCGTTTTCGATTTGCAGTGGCTATGTTCCAAATTTCGCCACTAAAGGGCACTGCTGTCGTTTCCATTAAATCGGGCGTAGTCGCTTTACTATACCGTTACCTCATTTGCATAGCTGTAGCTTTCTCCGTTCACAAGTATCATCTGGTTAAAGGGACTTTCTTTTGCACCCTGCATACTACAAAAGTATAAATGGACATAATATGAAAGTTCAAAGATATATGGAACCTAAATATATATAATATAGCAAATATAGCTATTCTGTATATTTGTTATTCCATATAGGTTTTTAGTTAACCTTTAAAAACATAGTAGGTGTATTGAGAGAGCCACTCAATGGAAACTAGTCGCGAATCCCATAGTATTTGTGTTATTAATTCTCATTAAATTAGTCAGTTTTTAACAAGTTGACGTTTATTGCTTTTATACTGCTACTGGGCATTGCATTAGATAAATATATCGTTAAAATTTACTATCTATGCCTTAAAAACGGATGGAGTACGCCGTCCCTGTCATTATGTATGTCCAAACCGTCCGTGTCTTTAAGGGTTAATATCTCGGCTAATTACCGACGATTTATTTCGAAATTCATGACCAACAATGTGTTTATACTTCTGCTACGATAGGTACCTCCAGCTCTGCTCAGCCCTTTTGCTGAAGCCCGTAAATCGAAATTTGAGTGTAACGGAAAAATGCGATTTTCTCAAAAAGTATGTGACCTAGGGTAATCGCTATAATTTTCCTGCAAGGTTTAAATTAATGTCTACTACCTCTAATTTTTTCATAATTTTAGTTTCAATAGATTCAGAATTAGATGGGGGAGGGACATATTTTTGCGCTACATTTTCCACCATAACTTTGAAAATATAATATCTAAAATTAAATGAAATATATTTTTGATTTCAGCGTTACGAAAGCTTTCACAAGACACCCCACATGATATACAAAGAAAAGATTTTTGTTCAAGCAACTTAATTAGTTCCTGTACATTTTTCCTAAATATATATATGAATATTTATTAATCTGTAAATATGTGGGTCAATAATCTTTATTACTTCCCCCAATTTGAACTTTCCACGTTGCATAGTTTACGAGTAAAAGGGCTGTGACAGACAGACAGACACAGGAGTGATCTTATAATGGTTCCGTTTTTACTTTTTAAGTACGGAACCCTAAAATTAGACACCGTTATCAGAAAGATTCGATGTTTTTATAGAAAAAGAGGAAAAATTGATCAATTGCTTTCTATCAGAATAATAAATTCCAATTATATTTACTTACAAATGAAAGTGACTTCGTAAATGTGCAGAGCAGAACTTTAGCATGGGAAGCGTTCATGATACAAAATAAATAGAAAAATTACTAACGTGATTTTTATACTGGTACACAATAGAAGACTAAAAAACTCAAACAAACAAAACCTCAAGCTGATGCTAGTTGACTAAAAATAGAAAATATTCTTTTCAGGGTAGATATCCAAATAAAATAAAGCAGCCAATTAAAAATTATCCTACTGCCATAAAAGAAAACCGTATTGAAAGCAAAGTCATTGTTCAGTCTCTTGAGTGGCACCGTATCAGCACGTCGCTGCCTTTAATGCCAGACATAAATTTGCAAATATCACTAGAATAGAAAAATACGATTTCTGTTTTCCCTTCATTCTGATATAGCAATAAAATGATTTGAAATAGAATAGACAATGTAATTTTTAAGTAGGAAAAGTTTCCAATTCTTTTTCTATAGATGAATAAATAAATTCTGAATGTAAGACAACTAAAAACAGAGAAGTGCCGGAGCTGAGGTCCGGTAGGCTCCGGCGCAAATTAAGCCCTGATAGTCATTATTAATGCTACAAACTATTAAAATCATTATAAAAAATATTATATCATTGAATAGTTGTTAATGTGTAGTGTAAACGATTTTAAAGGAAGTATATAATTTAAAATTATCATTTTTGAGCGATTTTTGTTATGTAACTCAATAATGACATTATGACATTATGTCCAACAGAATCATAAATAAATTTTCCCACTATTTTTCTAGTGGATAATCAACAAAACAAAACGGTCAAGGTGAGTATTACTCGCGCTTAGAGGGTTCCGTACAAAAAATACTTCAATTATTAACTGTATTATTAAACAAAACCGTTAAAAGAATAACAAGACTTTGTAATAAACTATACAACGTACGGTTGGATATAGCTGTATATACTAGAAAAGTATAAATGGGTATACCATGAAAGTTCAAAGAGATATGAAGATTAAATAATATCATGTATTTCTATTCTCTATAACTCTTTTTTTAGTCTTATCCTAATCTGTCTATGATGATCTTATTTCGGTACCGACAGTAAAAGTAGTGCATATTTAAACTATATTTGGCATTTCATAAAACTAAATTCAGCGTAGTAATAAACTTTTCTTTTTACAGTGTAGCTAAAACACTGTTCAAAGTTTAAACACTGTTTAAAGTTGTACACTTGTTCAAAGTTTAAACTTTACATTGTGCTAAGCACGCTTCGAAAAGAAGTCGCGAAGTTGCAACGCCGCCTTAGTCCGTGCAGCGTTTTTACAGATAGGTTTTTAATTAACTTTTAAAGACACGGGAGGCGTATTGAGAGATCCACTCAATGCAAACTAGTCGCGAATCCCATAGTATTTATGTGAATTCTAAATAAATTAGTCTGTTTTTAACAATTTGATATTTATTGCTTTTATACTGGTACTGGGCATTGCATTGCACAAATATATTATTAAAAGTTGTTATCTAGGCTTTAAAAGCCGATAGTAGATAGAGTACGCCGCCCTTGTCATTATGTATGTCCAAACCGTCCGTGTCTTTAAGGGTTAACATCTCGACTAATTACTGAGGATGTTTTTCGAGAATCAATATCAACAATGCTTTTATATTTCTGTTACTATAGGTACCTCCAGCGATCCTCAACACCTTTGCTGAACGCTCGTAAATCGAAATGTGTGTGTAACGGAAAAATGCGCTTTTCTTAAAAACTATGCGACTTAGAGTAATCGCTAAATTTCCTGAAAGGTTTAATTTAACGCCTATTACCTCTAATTTTTTCATAATTTTAGTTTCAGTAGATTCGGAAATAGATGGAGGGGAACATATTTTTGCACTACACTTTCGACGGTATCTCATAAAATATAATACCTAAAATTAAAATAAATGTATTTTTGAGTTCAGCATTACGAAACCTTTCACATGATACCCCACACAGTATACCAAGAATAGATTTTAAAAATTTTTCCCTCTAAAGAAAGCCCCTCTAAATTTTTCCTAAATATATTTGTGAATGTTTAATAATCTGTAAATATGTGGGTCAATAGTCTTTATTACATCCCCCAATTTGAATTTTCCACGTTCCACAGTTTACGAGTAAAATGGCTGTGACAGACAGACACAGGAGTGATCTTATAATGGTTCCGTTTTTACTTTTTAAATACGGAACCCTAATAGACTCAAATATAATGTTTCCGAACAAAATAAAAAATCATGCATTAAAGGGTTAAGATGTAAATGCTTTCGAATAACGTTTTCTAAAAAATCTGAAATTTAACAGGATGTAATGAGCTATTTTAACGCTATACATTAAGATTAATTTAAAAATGTTAAGTCTGTGAACTTGGCATGACTGTTACTTTTAAAATGTAAGTACTCGCAACAGAAAAAATTTCTAAAATTCGAAATGTTAACCACTTCACCGGCGACGGGTATAAGGAAACAGCGCTTTTTCCCCGACTTATCTCGGGACAGCCGTTGAAGTGAGGGCAAAATACATTCTAAAATTGGGATTTCTGCGATACTCTTGGTGCTACAAACTTGACATTTCGTACGGTGGTTACTTTTAAGATGTAAATGCCGTCTAAGAACAGTTTCTAAAAAATTCGAAATTTAGAAAGGTGAAATGAGCGGAAAACGTTCTAGAAACCTTCTAAATTACCATCTATTTGGAATTTTTAAGACAAGAAACCTGAAACGTATAAAAGAACTGGATTTCGTTTTCCTTCAAACAAACTAAAGCCCTCTTGCAATTCAAATGCAACAATGTTGGTTGCTACTAAGCTTGTAACAATATAAAGAGAAATCTGTTCCTAAATTGTTTGCTCCCATTAATTTTGACACTACAAAAATGTGCTTAGATGCTGTATGATAGCCCATGAAAAAAATAAAATTTTTGCAGATGTTACATAAATTGTATAAAAGAAAATCCATTGAGTATATACATTATTTTTAAGTTTTATCGTAATGATGAATAAAAAAAAACAGAAAGATGAATAAAGATTTAATTTCATAGATGGAAAGCGATTCAAATTAAACTGATTTTCTAAATGTCATGCCAGGAAGAAAATGGTAGTAGGGGTGGAAATATCTAAAGATTTTGACAGACATGTTCAAGAAAGCGTAATAACGAATAAATATATGAATGACTTGAAATAATAGCGCATCATTTATTATTATTTTAAATAGATTTGTGATCGTATTCTACTTCCATTTCATTGTCTTATAATGAAGACACTTTATTTAAGTCACACTTTGATTATTATTATAGATTACTCAGAAAGTATTGGAGTACAATAATTTTACAACTTTATATTATGTCTGCAAACAAACATGTTACTCTGGATGCTCATTGTACAGATAAACGATTCAAATCATGACTTTAAGGTTTAAGGAATTAAATATATACTAGAGAGTGCCCGTCAAGATTTGACGGTAAATAACTTGAATGTTTCATTAGAAAACTTCTTGAATTTTTAATTAGTTTTAAATTATTAATTTTAAATTAATTATTGAATGACGAATTTCTATATTACATGAGTTATTCCTATTTCTTTAAGGCGATAGATAGTGCTGTCTGTCTAACCTATTCAATGAAGTGAAAGAATTCTAAGTTTATAATTTACAGCCAATTATGCTTGCTTTTTATCAGAAATTTAACTAAAAATATCGGGTAGAGAATTTATTTTTACTTACTATGGCCTCATTTTTCTTTTTAATAACCATATTTATTTTTTTATATTTTAAAGCTACACGACCATTAAAAGCTGCCATGAATTTTATTTTTATCTGTCATATTCTCTAAAAACCTAAATTTGAAACTTGATGCAGCTAACGATTTAAATTATATATTTTTTTATTACTTGAATTTCATTTTACATTTTTTAAATATTTAACATGGATATCAAGGTATGCTTTTATAGCTCTTACACAAATATTTTTCTTTCTTTCCGTTTTATTTTTTACACAAATGGATGACAAACTTTTCTTTCTGACAGACACACACCAAATGGAGCATTCTCACAATCTTTTGACTTTCGTGTCCCTAAATAATAATTTTTTATTTAATACACTTTTTTGTGTTTTTTTTTTTTTTTTTTTATTTCATATACTCGGGAACATCCCATTGCAATATTGCATAACAATATTAACCAGATAAATAAGTTTTGGACGATGTTGGGGGTCCAAATACCATGAAAACTCATCTACCGTCCCGTGTCCCTGATGCTGATTTTTAAGTTTGGAGCTGTCTGGATAAAATTGTTTCAATAAATACACTGCTCAAAACAATTAAAGGATATTTGAAGTTTTATATAAAATAAAGATATAAACGAAATTTTTTTTGCCGAAAATAGAAGAAGAGAATCACAAATGCAAATTTTTCTGGTTTTCAAACTGGACAAATTTTGTGTATCAAATTTTGAGTTCGACGTCAAAAACGTCTCTTCAGCGGCAGCGAATGAAATTTGACTTTCAACTGGATAAAAGAGAATGAAGACAAGGATGATCGGCATTCAGTGATTGCTTTGTTTCGATGAGTACGATGTCTCAGCGAAGTCATTTGACAGATTCAGAAGCTTTGAGAATTGTTGGTAGGTTAGAAGGGGGCCAAACTCAAGCCGAAGTAGCGCAAGCCATTGGAGTGTCACAAAGTGTCATTTCCGGGATCTGGAACCGTTTTTTGGAGAGTGGATGTGCAGGCCGAAGACCAGGGCAAGGTCGTAGACGGGCAACAACGCCCAATGAAGATCGTTATTTAGCGTTAACAGCTCGGAGACACCGAACCATGAACGCTACTCTTCTCCAACAACACCTTCGCTCGGCTACAGGCACCACGATTTCAACTCAGACTGTCCGAAACCGGCTCCATGCTGTAGGTCTGTATGCTCGCCGACCGATGGTATGTGTTAGATTAACATCAAGGCATCGTCGCGACCGCAGGGAGTGGTCAACCGAGCATGTCAACTGCAGGAGAAATGAATGGAGCAATATTCTGTTTTCTGACGAGTCCCGTTTTTCTGTGCATCCGGATAATAGGCGTATTTTCATCTGGAGGGACCGTGGCAGTAGGAATAATCCTGCGTTCATGCACGAAAGTGTCAGATTTGGCGGTGGAGGGGTGTTGGTGTATGGTGGCATCTGCATTGACGGGCGCACTGACCTCTACATCATTCGAGATGGAGCTCTGACTGGTCGCCGATATAGGGATGAGATCCTCAGACCTATTGTAGTCCCTTACGCTGCAGCAATCGGAGATAACTTCATTTTAATGGACGATAACTGCAGGCCACATCGTGCAAACCTGGTGGAGGATTTCCTTTTCGATGAAGGAATCGTTCGAATGGAATGGCCAGCGTGTTCTCCAGACATGAATCCAATCGAGCACGTTTGGGACGCTCTAGGAAGACGAGTTTCTGGCCGCCAACAACCCCCACAAACTCTCCAAGAACTGGAAAGAGCTCTTCTGGAAGAGTGGGGCAGAATACCCCAACTCGTCATTAATAGCCTCATTGAGTCCATGCCTCAAAGGTGTTCAACGTTGCTGGCCGCCCGTGGAAACCATACCCCCTACTGAAAATGATTTTCTTTGAAGAAAACACCTTTTCTTATTCTTTTTTTCTCATATGCCCAAATTGTGTTTATTTCCTTTAGTACACAAATGCGCAATAAAATGCATTTTTTTCTGCCAAACATGTGTAATTTATTCTCATATAACCTACTATGTCTGTCGACCCTGTATCAATCAGCTAAACAGTTTACCAGATACAAAATCCACCTAAAACTGCAATATCCTTTAATTGTTTTGAGCAGTGTATAATTCAATGTAACTTTTTTTCTGAAACTGGAACTATTGTTTTATATAAATATGTAGCTAAAAATTAACCTGCACACATTTTAGTGTTGTTATTATTTTTTAAACTCTGTTTTATACAGACCTGTGTTTTATATTCTTTACCATCCCTCTTCTAAAATTATACAGAAAATCATTTCAGATGCAGCCACAGAATTTTTTTCAAGTTTTTTCTCATGCAGAAGTATGCTAGAGAAATAATGTCTAAAATTCTTTGGCAGGAAATTTACTGTAGAATTTAAATCAGCATTTAAATATCAATTTCAAGCATCGTGGCTTTATTTATAGTCTCATTGTCCCCAAGGTTTATTCCTGCACTTTTCAAGGTAAATAAATAAAAAAAAATATATTATAATCCAATTTTAGCAACTGTTACTAAAAGTCAATGAACATTATGGCTATATCTTAGTCTGAACATGATTTTCCTAAAAACAGGTGGTAATTTTCCTTACCGTTCCATCCTTACCGTCCCTTTTTTTCAATACCATCCCCTTTTTTTACCTTACCGTCCCTTCCTTAACACCCCTTTAAGAAAATGTTATGCAAAAATTCTGTATTAAAAGTACTACATTGTTATTATTTCTTATTCTAATGTCCTGTGGGTACTATGCAAATTCATTATAAGTAAAATTTTACCTTACCGGTCCATCCTTACCGTCCTTTTTGTACTATTTCGTCCCTTTTTAGGTAGCTTTCATTACAAAAAGCTACCTATTACAGCCGTTCGGAGGAAAGCGATTTCAAAAAATTTTGGTATATTTTCATCGATCATGACCCCCAGACCCCGAAACCACCCTCCGTTCAAAAATTGATATATAATTATATATATATATATATATATATATATATATATATATATATATCTGATCTTTGTCATACTGTAACTCTAGTATTTAAGAACCGATTTGGATGTAACTCGGTGTGTACATAGTACATACTAATGTCTCGACCAAGTTCGTTGGCCAGCTCCATCCGCCATTTTTTTTCAAAATGGCGGCCATTTAAAAATTTTTAAAAAATTTAAAATTTGAAATGTGGTACCAAAATATTGAAAATGGAAAAATATTTTTTTCTTATATGTTTAACCTTTATACAAAGATTCCGGAGCAGTTTTTGTTTCGTCTATATCTTAAAAAATGGCTGAGTTATAGCACTTTGAATTTTTAGCGTGGCTGACATTTTGAAACGTCCTGATTTTTGTCACGCGATAACAGGCGTATTTATGAACCGATATGGATGTACCTTCGTGTGTACATAGTACATAGCAATGTCTCGACCGAGTTCGTTGGTCAGCTTCATCCGCCATCTTGTTTCAAAATGGCGGCCATTTAAAAAAAATTTAAAAATTTTAAATTTAAAATAAGGTACCAAAGAATTGGAAAATGAAAAAGATTTTTTTCTTATGTGTTTGACCTTAATACAAAGATTTCGGAACAGTGTTTGTTTTGTCTATATCTAAAAAAATGGCTTAGTTATAGCATTTTGAATTTCTATTGTGACTGACATTTTGAAACGACCTGATTTTTATCACGCGATAACAGACGTATTTATTCACCGATTTGGATGTAACTTGGTGTGTACATAGTACATACCAATGTCTCGACCGAGTTCGTTAGCCAGCTTCATCCGCCCTCTTGTTTCAAAATGGCGGCCATTTAAAAAAAAAATTTTAATTTTAATTTAAAATGAGGTATCAAAAAATTGGAAAATGAACTTTTTTTTTATGTGTTTGACCTTGGTACAAAGATTCCGGAACAGTTTTTGTTTCGTCTATATCTTAAAAAATGGTTGAGTTACAGCTCTTTGAATTTCTAGCATGGCTGACATTTTGAAACGATCTGATATTTGTCACGCTATACCACACGTATTTATTAACCTGTTTGGATGTATGGCATGTGGATAGTATATAGCAATGTCTCTACCAAGTTCGCTGGCCAGCTTCATCAGCCATCTTATTTCAAAATGGCGGCCATTAGATTAAAAAAATTATATTTAAAGTGAGGTGCAAAAAATTAGAAATTGAAAAAGGTTTCTTTCTTACATATTTGACCTTGATATAAGGATTCCGGAGCTTTTTTTGTTTTGTCTTTATCTTAAAATATGACTCAGATATAGCAGTTTGAATTTCTTTATGTGGGTGACATTTTGAAAAATCTGATTGTTTGCCTGCGACAGCACTCGTATGTATCAACCGATTCCGATGTGACTGAGCATGTGCGCAGGAATTACTAAGGTCTCGACCAACTTCACGGGTTAGCCTCATCCACCATATTGTCTTAAAATGGCAGGCACTTCAAGATATCGCCGAATTTGGCAACCAAATATAAGTTACTTTATATAAAAGCAGCTCGGATAAAGCTGACTAATTTCGCGAAATTCTCCTTCATAAGGATTTAGTATTGATAAAAATTAGTATTGAATCTTCTATAATCGATTTCCACCAAATTGAGCTTCGTGTGTTTGAATAACATAAGCTGGCTTTTTAAAAATAAGGAATATGAAAGCTACCTCTTGCTCCCGGCCAGTGCCGGGAGGACTTTTTTCAATACCATCCCCTTTTTTTACCTTACCGCCCCTTCTTTAACACCCCTTTAAGAAAATGTTATACAAAAATTCGGTATTAAAAGTACTACATTGTTATTATTTCTTATTTTAATGTCCTGTGGGTATTATGCAAATTCATTATAAGTAAAAATTTACAATAAAATAAAAAGTTATAGGGGTAAAATGGTAAGGAAAATTAAACTCGCAAGTTTAACTTAATCCTCAGTTAAATAAAAAAATTTTCGCTGCTGAACATTTTTTCTTTCTTTTGAATCATTAAGGCATTCGTCTATCAGATTAAAATGTTATTTTAGCAAGTTTAATTTTGTCAGATTTTTTTTCCGAAAAGTCAAAAGATTGTGAGAATGCCCCATATATTCTTGATAATGGTCAGAAAATATAACAAAAATTGTAGATCAGCTCATTTTATTTAATTGATAATTACATGGAAAATATTTTAGCTTAAATATTTTAAATATAAAATAATTATTTTTTCAAAATATTATTGTGTGTTAAATTTTATTCAATTATTATAAAGCATTCAAATAATAATAATAGTAAAATAAAAACCTATAACCTCTCTACCTAATAAAATATGTCATTATTGAAATGAATTATTGATAAAAATATGACACATATTACCAGCCTTGGGTTCGAATCTGCGTCCTCTACAAAAATTCAGAGATTTAAACTGCTGCTTTAAACCGCTACGCTAACAGGAGCTCGTTTTTCTTCCTTCTAAATTGAAGAAGTTCGAAAATCAGTTGACGCATACGGAATTGTCTCGAATTTGAGTTGAAAGAAATTTAAATGGAATAATTTCTTCAAAAAACACATAATAAAGAGAAGTAAACTAAACTGAAGCGTAAGAGTACCTTTTCTCTTCTGTCTTAGTATTCCAAATTCTCAACTTAAAAAAAGTCTGTATTATTACTTTTTACTGGTTTCTTATAAAAAATACACTGTTCATAAAAATTTTCGCACTTTTTTAAGTATCCAAATAATTAATCTGTAACATTTTCGTGAAACTGGAATCCCCTTCTTATTATATCGAAGGTTTTTAGCATTTCTCCTTTTGAAAGCAAATGATTAAATAAATAAATAATTTCATTCTCAAACCATCCTCTAATATAAATTCATATATCCATCGCAACAGGAACTCCTCTCCGTTGAATGCTGTACACACACGAACGTGGAATAAATTTCGTTATATAGAATGTATTTTTCATAATATGGAGATTAATTTACATGTTAATGGTGTTCAAAGTCAAGGTTCAGCAGAAAATTTCGTTAAGTAGAAAACTTCGCTAAATAGGGGCTTCGTTATAAGGGAAGTTCGTCTGTATACATATATATATATATATATATATACATATATATATATATATATATATACATATATATATATATATATATATATATAACCATTAATTAAACGTTACCGACCATTATCAAAAACTGCAATATTGTGAATGATTGACAACAAGTGCCACAAACCAACAATATAGAACTGTATGTATAAAATAAAGTACCTCATACCTAATTACAAGAATTAACATGGAAGAAAAAAAAAAGAATATGGATTCCGAAAAAAATTGAAAAACTTATATATTGAATTACGTTTTCAAGAGTACAGAATTCAATGATATAAGCATATCGGTTGTTTTCTGTGAGAAAAAAGCTATAAGCTGAATTTTTTTTTTCCCTGTACTCAAACAACCAATATATAACCAAAGGAATAGCCCCAAGATGAAAACAGAACATAATCAAATGACATGAAATGGGAAAAAAAACTACAACCCATTAAATATTCAATCTATAGCAATAGAAATCTTAGAAAACATACCGAATTATTCCCAGTAGATTTTCAAAATATATTCCCGCACTTGGAATCCAAAAAGCATGATAGATTAAGGTGAATAAAACAGTTAAGTTAACACAGAAATTAAAACCCATGGAGTCAGTTAATCAATGTTGAAACACCGCGATAAATATAATTAATATAATATAAATAAAAAATAATTACATTATTTATAATACCTAAAAACAATTTTAAATTGTTTAATAACAATTTTACAACATTGCCAGTATTCAGCGTTAATTACCACCTGGTGTAAAAAATTAAAATTATTACTTTATTAGAAGCTTTAAAAATGAAAAAAATTATAGTGCTGCCATCTATTATTTTATTTTAAAAACAATTATTATTATACAAATGTCACTAAAAGAAGAACCTAACACATGCTAATGAAATTAAAATATATCAACCGCATTCCTACACACATCCTAATATAAACAATACCATACTGTAATCATTATTCAAAAAAAAATTTAATAAATTAAATGTTAATAAAATGCTTACAATATATTCTATTACCATACCATTAAATCTACACTGAGAAATTAAAAAAAAAATTAAACTTGATAATATATGGAATATAGCTATATGCTATAAAATAAAATAAATTATATATTATAAAAATACATAAAAGTCTTAATATTTACCATTACATATAAAAAATAAACAGGAAAGAAAAAAAAATTAATTAATTAATTATAAAATAAATAAATAAAAAATGGATGTTTATATAAGATTGTCAGATTCCAAAATTCCCAATAGCCAAAAGAACACAAATATAGTGTGTGAATTATCCTAATATTAGCCATAAAAAAGCTAAAAAAATATGATTGTGACAATCAAGCATATAAACCGATAATTAATCATGGAATACAAAGTTGAAAATAAAACAATATTAAATAGTATAGAGGAATAATAATATAAACTATTTACCCAATTTTAATGCATACAGTATAACATTAGTTATATCAAATAAACCTATATGCATAATAATCACTAAAAAGATGGTATACTATTATTAATTAATATACAAGGTATCTATAACAGAATGTCCCAGTTTCAAATGTGTATTATAATAGTTTAATTTAGACTACTTATAACAAATCATACATCCAATTGAAGGTAAACTAACCTCGTTTTTCTCACTAATGTTCAATATGTGCGCCTTTAGTTATACAGCACTCATCAAAGTCCAATTCTTCCCACACTTCCGGTTAACAAGTCCGTAGTAACGAATGGCTTCTTCAATTCTGCTTCTCAACACTGGGAAATCATTAGGTAGCGGCGGAACGTAGACACGATCTTTTATAAAGCACCAAAAGAAAAATCACATTGCTCTAACGGCTTTTAAATCTTCAAACCTGCAATGACGCTTTGCGGTCAGGAGTCTCCATTTTGCGTATGTGGCACTGCAAGCGAGTCAATAACAAAGCAGTATTCGCCCATGCGTTTATCTAAAACTCTTTGAGTTCCTCTTTATTTGTGACCTTGAACCAAAATTCTACATCGCTTACAATTGGTACTATTAAAATTTATAACTGGGACATTTTTTATGGACGCCCTGTATAATGAATTGCTGCTTTTTTTCCATTTTCACACAGTTTAACTATAGATACTATTAATTTTTTTTCTTTGTTCGGAGCTTTAGTACTATCACTCGGCAGCTATATGTGATCTCGGACACGGAAATATGTGATAGGTCTGAAGAGATGCATTTTAACTATTGCAGTCCCGTACATAAGATTTTGTACATAACCCTTTAAGACCGGAAGTTTTTTTGGTAGAAATTGAAAGTTTGGGTGGTTTCCTCTTATTGATAGGATCATATTTGATTGAAAAAAATATTTTAAAAAAATGTTCGGTGTCAGGTTATGCCAAGGGAGGACCCACACAAATATGTGGGTTCGGCCTTAATGCAGTCGTTTTTGAACTAAATCTACACAATTGTGCAGTTTGGGATTATGTACAGATATCTAAAAATAAAAGGTTAAGCAAAAACAGTTGTTGTTTATTGAGATAATTTTCATCAGCCACAATGAAAATGTTTGAAACAATTTTTGTTTTTGGACAGACCACTACAATTTCATTTTCTGAGACGTGCTCAATGCTCGCACACTCTTAAGAACCGTTGAAAAATAGTATACCCTTCACTCCGTTTGGATTATGCCCGATCCTTCAAATTTATTTTTAGTTTTAGTTTTTACAGCAGCGATATTTTATTGAAATACCAATCGAAGTACATAAAACTAGGTCTGAACCAGAGTAAGGGCTACAGCATGTCCTAAGCCTAGATCCTTGTGGACCAGGTCTGTACTTTCCAACTGGTATACTACAAAATTTAAAACTATCCCAGATGATGCTGTTACCACAGAGTGTGGTTTGTTTCTTACATACTGCTTTACTGAGGCACGTCCTAAAAAAGGAATCGTCTGCTCTAAATACTTTTTGTCTATTGCTGTCAGACCTTTTTTAAAGCAGAAAATCTAAACCTGTATTGTAGTTGGTGCCCCCTTGTTGTGTCTTATCAAAACATCTGAAGCCAATTAACTCATATAAATGTGCAGATTTGGTTTTAAATCTCATAAAAACAGGAAATAGTCTTTTTCTTTTAATTTAGTATCACCAACACAATTGTGTGGGCCGGGGCTTAAAGGGATAAACTGTGTACATGTTGTGAGTTAATCGAGCCATCTTTCGATCAACCAATCTCTCACACCACTTATAGTAACTATGCGACAGATTCTGCCATTGCATTTAAAGGTTAAACTAAGTTTTGTTAAGTCTTAGTGAGGGCCATCAATCTCCCCACATACTAAGACTGGAGCAGTTCTATAGTTCTAAACGAGTCGGAAATTGTGCATTAAACGTAGCAAATGAGGTGCGTTCGTACTATAACTAGTTTTATAAATATTCAGATCTTGGTGCAATAGATGTTGCATTCTAATGCAAATATGCATGAATACAAAATGTATTGCGATTATATATATTAAATTCAGTAGTACGGAAATATATATGGCTCCATCATAAAAATGACATAATCACCATGGCAACCTAGAATCGTTACCTATCATGGGATATCATTGAATTAATTACGTATGATAGTATTTAATAGAATAATCACCATGATAACCAAGAATCATTACCTATTAGGGGATATCATTGAATTAATTTCGTATGATAGGATTTAATAGAATGAAGAAAACTTTTATTAATATCTTTTCAAGTTTTGATTCGATTTCCATAAAATGTGAAATGACTCGACAAAATTCTAGAACGATTATATATATTAAATTTCAAACCATGCGTTTGGGTAGTTTTTATGCTGCTATATGCGGACAGACAGATAGACAGATGGACGGACCAGACGACGACTATAGACGCTACTTATTTATAGAATTACATAAATGGAGGATATACCCCATACACAGAGTTATACACTAGGGAATATACGCTATAATTATACAGAAACAGGGGCATACGTAGTTTCTTTAAAAATTCCATAAGGTATACAGTGTATACCATCGTACCCCCTCCACTAAAAAAAACAGGCAATCATTTTTCACATCTTTACATCGCCAACTATTATTTAAAAAATAAAACGATTGCCTAAAGCCGGCGAGATCGTAACAACTCAGTAGGGGTTTTTTAGCCGCTTCCATCTCTATAACTATTGAAATACTCGTACACTTGTTGAATTGCACTCTTAGAATCTTTTTTTTAAGTATAGTGATTCAAAAGAGGGAGTTGAAGTTTTAAAACAAGATAATCTATCGAATGTATTAATATAACTTCATTCTGCATATTCTCATGTTACAGATATGCAACATAAGTCAGTTTATTTCGAAATAAGTTTTAAAAAAGAACGAATAATCATGTGTTCATTAGTATATAAAAACACTTTCCAACGCATTCTCGGGGCCAAATGCGAACGTTCTTAAGAAATTTATAGTATTGCCGCTTCGTCACGGTACTTTAACAAAGGAAAACTTTAGTATTCCATATTAACCGATTATTCCAACATACGTGAAATTATTATTATTTAAAAGCTATTTATTAATTTTTAAATGCGTAAAAAGGCATTTCATATATAGTGAAATCTGTCTAAGCCGGAATCTGTCTAATCCGGAAATCTGTCTAAAGCGGAAACATTTCAGAGTCCCACATTTCTAAACATAGAGATTTCCGAGAAATATGTATAAGGCGGAAACAATCTGTGTAACGTGGAACCGGACATTCATTTTGGGGCCCGAGGTAGCATATTTACTGTTTAAGGCGGAAGAAAATTCCGCTGCGAAATATAAATGAAAAGAAACCTTACTTTTTCATAATGACATGTATTGTCCAGTCTCATTCTCAGATGTCAGAAGGGTGCCTCGTTGATTGATGACAACTCTTTGGGGAATTAGGGTGATTCTATTACTGTATATAACTGCGAAATGTTGGACAATGGGTCACGGGATTTCTGACAAGTTCATTCTTCGGTTACGGTAAAGTAAGAGGATCTGTTTAAAAAGAGCGGGCTACCACACTGATATCTTTTGGGGGGATTTCAACACCCTTTCACCCCTGAAAAAGATTCTCCCCTGGTCAACTGCTAATCTTTGTCATATAATAGAAGGGCGGATTTCTTCGTCGAATTTTAGACAAAAAGAATATTGCCACAACTTCCCGAAATATCTACAAACTCTTTTCAATAGGTGAAGAAAATGCAGACTGTGAAACTTTAGTTGTGTAAGTAACTTTAGTTTGTGTTTAATCAAGTAAGTGCTAGATGCAAGACGATATCGTTGTCGTATACACTTATAGATTATAAAGAGGATATTTGTTGTATAATTTAAGTCATTATTCCCAAAATGGACAATAAATCAAAAACGTCGAATACGTTATCCTTAAAAGACAAAATTGAAATTATTAAACTCAAAGAACAAAACGTCCCAGTTAAAAACTTATGTGAGAAATTCAAATGTGGAAAAACTCAAATCTATGATACTATCAAAAAGGAGGATGAACTTCGTAAAGAATTTGAAGAAGGCGGAGATTGCACTCGGAAACGTAAAAGGCAAGTTGAAAACGAAGACGTCGATAAACTGACATGGGAATGGTTTACCAATGCCAGAGCAAAAAATCTGCCCATATCAGGAATTTTAGTTCGGGAAAAAGCAAAAGAAATTCCTGAGGAAATTGGAAAAAAAAGAGTTTAAAGCATCAAATGACTGGTTGATGAGCTTCAGAGGTCGACATAATCTGTCACTGAAACAAATGTGTGGCGAATCAAAAGATATTCCGGATTCTGATGTTGAAAAATGGATGGACAGAATTTATTACTAGATGGCTATGCTCAAAGGGATATTTTTAATTGCGATGAAACAGGATTGTTTTTTCGGGAATTGCCTACGAAAACTCTGACTGAAAAAGGAAAAACATGTTTTGGTGGAAAGCACTTGAAGGAGCGCCTGACTTTGCTTCTTTGCTGCAGTATGAAAGGAGAAATGGAAAAGCCATTAGTAATCGGAAAATCACGGAAACCAAGATGTTTCAAAGACACTGATGTGTCAAGTTTACCGGGTACCTAGAAATCTCAAAGGAAAGCTTGGATGACGGCAGTAATCATGGAAGAATGGTTGAAATTATTTAACAGAAAAATGCAAAGAGATAACCGCCATGTGTTATTATTTTTAGATAATGCACCTTACCATCCCGAGATAGAGTTAACAAATGTGAAGCTACAGTTCCTGTCAGCGAATACCACATCTAGAACTCAACCTTTGGATCAAGGGATAATCAAAACTCTAAAAATTGTCTACAAAAAATATCTCCTTCGATCAATTTTAGCTGCAATGGAAGCAGCAAAGTCTGCATCCGAACTAGCTAAGATCGTAACAGTTTTGGATGCAGTTAAGTGGATTGACAGAGCCTCTAAAGAAATCACACCTGATACAATAATTAAGTGCTTTCAGAAAACGGGGTTCAGTTTCGACACCGAAGAAATTTCAGATAGCGGTAAAGATGATGTTGAAAAGGAAGAGCTTCAAGACCTGGTGAATAACATTTGCAGTTTCATTCCAGATGGACAAGGACATACAAATGTTACTGAATACATACATGCCGATGATAAACTTACAACAAACGATTATAATGAGTCAGTGGATTTTCTCATAGCACAAAAGCTAGAGGACAATAGTGGGAGTAGCACTGATGAATATGAAGTAGAAGACGGAGTGACTAGCATTAAGTCATATCAAGATGCTCTTAAGAATCTAAAGCTTTTACAAAATTTTTACATAGCGCGAAACAATTATGAAATGATACTAATGTTAACTGAAATACAATGTGCTACCGAAAAAGAAGCGGTTAAGAAAAAAAATAAACAAACAACAATATTCGATTTTTTTCTAAATAAAGCCAAGATAATGGAATTTTAAAGCATTTATTAAGGTAAAATAACTTTTTTTTTCACTAAAATTTGTAATTTTGATTTATATCAGTGTGTTTGTGTACTATCAATTTGTAGTGTAAATTAATATTACTATAAGTTTAACGGGTTTTAACGGGTCTCGGCAACTTGTTATTACATGGAATAGAATTTTTAATAAACAGAAATACATCGAAAATAAGCCTCAAAGTGGCCATCCGAAAAAAACAACTTGCAATGTTGACTGTATTATAAAAATGATATCTACAAGTGATTGTCGTAAGTCCGCTGTAATAATAAAAAATGAATTGAAATAAATTTACGGCATAGAAATACACGTTTCATCAGTCAAACGACGCCTAAACCTCTATGGTTTACAAGGCAGAAGACCAGCAAAAACACGTTTGTTATCTACTAAGAATAGGAAGGCTAGAGTTGCATTTGTAAAACGCCATAACCCTTTCAGGGGCAAAGCAATTCCATTGCTAAAGTGTTGAAATTAATGATCGACACCGGAATTTTGGTTTACAAAAATTCGGTTTATTATGTGAGTGAAATATAGCTTTTTCATATTTATAAATAAATTTGTTTTGAAATTCCGGTGTCAGTCATTAAATTCAACACTTTAGCAAAGGAATTCCTTTGCCCCTGAAAGGGTTATGCCGTTTTACAAATGCGGCTCTAGCCTTCCTATTCTTAGTAGATAACAAACGTGTTTTTGTTGGTCTTCTGCCATGTAAACCATAGAGCAGGCATGTCAAACTCATTTACTGCTGCGGGCCAAATTAAGTATTGTATACAAAGCCGCGGGCCAAATTAAGCGTTATATAGAAAGCCGCGGGCCACATAAAAAAGAATAAATAATATTATTACCGTTGCATAGAATAAAATTTCTTCGTACAAAACACAGCCATGTTAAAAAACTTTTAGCAAAAAATTCCAAAGTTAATATTATACATTGTTTATTTTATGTTATTTATTTAAAAAAAATATTCAAAATTACTTTACAATAAAAATCTATAAAATTTAATAGAATTTTCTAAAATGCATTTATTTTAAAAGTTGATTGTGCACACTAATCTTGATCTAGCACTGGGCTTCCGATCCTCCAGACACTGGAATGACCCTGCTGCTGCTGGATTCTCCACCAGAGTTTCGAAATTTATTTTTTCGGACCGTTTCTTTTGTTTAAAAATTTATTTTATGTTCCTTGTTCAATTTCGATGGGTGTTAGGCGCTAAGCATTGGCTTGGCTTGTAATAATGCCTGGCATATTTAAAATGAAATGCATTTTCTTTTTAAAAATAATTTTGTACATGTAATAAACTCTATTGGAAAACGCTAATACTACTATTAAATAATAAGATAGCATCAAGAAATTTACTCTGAAGTTGAAATTTACTCAGGTGCTTTTAATTTCAAATGAAAACGCCAAGCACTTTGTCTTTTGGTAGTCTTTTGAAAATGCACATTCATAATTTGTCGATTTAAAATGAAAATTGTAACTTTTTATAATTGTTCGAAATATTCGAATTCAAATCTTTCGTATTATTGGTATCTCTAAGACCACGGTTGGCGCAAGTCTTTTCGTGTAAAGTGTATTTTCAGCATGCACGTTCTAACTAATGCATTAAATACAGGTAAAGTGACAGAGGCTTCGCTAGCCACAGATAAGTTGTCGGCGGGCCAGTTGTGGCCCGCGGGCCGCGTGTTTGACATGCCTGCCACAGAGGTTTAGGTGCCGTTTCACTGATGAAACGTGTATGTCTATGCCGTAATTTTCTTTCAATTCATTTTTTATTATTACAGCGGACTTACGACAGTTACTTGTAAATATCATTTTTAGAATACAGTCAACATTGCAAGCTGTTTTTTCGGATGGCCACTTTGAGGCTTATTTTCGATGTATTTCTGTTTATTAAAAAATTTATTCCATGTAATAACAAGTTGACGAGACCCGTTAAAAGAACGAGCTAATTCTGCTTGCAGTCTACCTTTCTTAAGTGCATTTACAGCGGCTTTTCTAGAATCACTTCAATGTTTTTTACATTTCGGCATTTAAAAATAATCACAATAAGTCAATATAAACACTAATCGAAGCTATAGCGCCACTGACACCTTCAACAATTAAATGCAAACAAATTGTCAAAATACTTTTGAGCTAAGGAGGAGTCATATTTCTTCGGTGGCGCCGAATGTAAACAAAAAAGTTGAAACTTGATACATTTGAATAACTGCAGTCATAGTGTTCTCAATTATAGGGAATATATTTTATTTTACATTTTTATATTAAATAAAATAAGAGAGAATATAAGGTTGTCAAAATACTTTTGAGCGCTACTGTACCATTTTGAAGTTTTCTTTTAGTAGATGCTTATGCGAAAGAAATAATTTGAAAAAAAATCAGTTAAAAGTGATATAAAGATGATATATTTCTTATGTTTTCTTTTTTTTTTCTTTTTTTTCTTTTCTTTGTTTAATTTTTAGTATATTCAAAGAATACTGAAACCCAATTTAAATTACACATCATTTCTTTATTTTTTAAATGTAAAACATATGCAACAGAGCTATTAAATACAATTTCAGTTGGAATAAAGTTACTCAAATCACAATTCAAATAAAAGCTGGCCGTAGTTAAAAAGTATTCTATGTAATAGTAAGGTATTTAGATAAAAACCATAACAAAGTTTGACAACAAAAATATTGAAGATGAAAAAAGTTAATAGCTATTTTATTTTATTGAGATGTTAGTAAGAAACGAAAAATTCTTCGAAATTATTTTATAACCCTTTTTATTATCCAAAGCATGCTCGTTATCAGCTTACAGACTTGGTTTTTCTTTTCAGTTATACATCATTCTTTCCACGTAGGATAAGAATAAAAATTATTACTTTAGAAAATAGTAGCTTTATTTCAAACGTTCCGTGAATTATAAAAAAATCTGTTTCAAAAATTTTACTTTATAACTGTTATCAGGATTTTCTGACTATCAATTAAATGTTTTACTAAAGTTGTACTGATTTTCTTTTTGATATAACCTGTAAAAGTTCATTTCCGCAAAGAAAAATATATTTGGTTCTTTTATAGAGTGGTATGAAAAATATTAGTATCTCATTAAAAATTTCTAAAAAGATATAAGACAGATAGCAACAAATAACAGCATCTCTATAACACTACGTGTAAGATGATATGGTTTCAAAATTTTGTGCTTAAAGAATATCAAGTTAATGAAAAGAAATACTCTGGAAGAGGTTAAAATGACAAAAATAACTGTAAAATGTGGTTAAAATGATAAAAATGACTGTGTAAAAAGAGGTTATAATGATATTATTTTATTTCACTTGTGGAGGAGGCATTCGTTACTCTGATTATAGAGGCTCTCTGCGAATGTTCTTCTTCAATGAGAACATCTAGTTTTTTCATTTAATGTTATCTACCTGATTGAGAGGTTCTATACTTATAAAACTTTTAAGTTTCTAGTGCTGTGAATGAGCTGGCAAAAATCTCCTGAATTTTGTTACTTTCATCAATCTATAATTGAAGAAAGTGTTGTATCGAAAAAATTTTTGACCCGATATTTGACGGATTTAACCGTTTCAGGAATCAAAATTCCGAAAAACACGTTTTTACAAAATGGTCTGTCTGCCCGTGTGTATGTTCTCTTTGTGTCATCGAAAAGTGTATGAAGTTCTGCATAGAATAGAACCAAGATTTAAATACAATGTTTATGGCGAGCAGGTTCTTGTTGAAATTGGGAATGAATATTCCGAGGAAGGGCGCAAAGGATCATTTGAAAGTGTACAAAATTATACATAGAATTTAACCAAACTTCATATATATATATATATATATATATATATATATATATATATTACTATGGCCGTCAGGTCACATGTGCAATTAGAGATATTCCCCCCGAAGTTTTACATTGATTTTATAGCATTAGATTTTCGAAATATTTCGACTTTTTAAAAATTTAAAAATTTGCGATTTGCGAAAAATCTTGACATGATGGTAAAAAATGAAGGTCATTTTCAGATTCAGGATTACAAAATACATGAGAATCAGTCATCAAAAACTAAAAAACACAACCATCTCATATATTTTGTACTATCAGATTTTTTTTTTTACTTTGAAATTTGCGGTATGCGAAAACAAACATGACCGGATGGTTAAAAATACAGGACATTTTCGGATTCAGCGATAAAAAATACATAAAAATCAATTATAAAAAGTTGAAAAGCATGACAATTACATATATTTTATAATATCAAACTTTCGCTATTTTTTTACTTTTAACTTTGAAATTTTCGATTTGTAAAAAATATTTACGTGATGGTAAAAAATTAAGATCATTTTTGGATTTAGAGCGACAAAATACATAAAAATCAATTATAAAAAGTCGAAAAACATGACAATCACATCTATTTTATAATATCAGATTTTCGCTATTTGTTTACTTTAATTTTTGAAATTTACGATTTGCAAAAAATAATATCATGATGGTAAAAAATGAAGATCATTTTCGGATTCAACGCGACAAAATGCGTAAGAATCAATTTTCAAAAGCTTAAAAACATGACACAACCCAAATTTTGCAGGCTTGTCATATTATTTCCAGTTAGTAAATTTTCAAGCTCTAGATTTTCGATTAAGAGAAATATATTCACATAAAATTGTAACGACAATATTTATTTTACCTCGTTTAAAAATAAATGAAACAGTATCAGTAAAAATATAATTGGATTATATGTAAATAAATGAATACTATAGAAATAAAATGTTTTTCAGAATTTATAACTAAGATGTAGGAGAAAAATTGGATTGAATGATTTTGGTGAATTATTTCTTAATGTATACTTTAAAAAGCAGTAATAATGAATTTTAATAAAATACAAGCTTTCATGTTTCTTAGGCTTCCGTACTTCAAAGTTAAAAGGGAGCCATTATAAGATCACTTGTGTGTCTGTCTGTCCATCTATCACTGGCGTTTTTCTTGTAAGCTATGAAACGTGGAAAGTTCAAATTTGGAAGAATAAAGGCTATGGAACACATATTTATTATTATTATTAACCATTCACAAATATATTTAGGAAAATGTAGGGGGGCTAATTAAGTTACTAAAAAATAAAATCTGTTTTTATATATTGTGTGGGGTATCGTGTGAAAAGTCTCGGAACACCGAACTCGCGTATACATTTATTTTAGTTTTAAGTATTATATTTTCAGAGATATTAACCAAGGATTAATGATTTATCTAGTACACCATACATCTCAACTTTCTGGGTGGATTTGTTATGTCACGACACTTCACTTCCGCATTAATTTCATTGGCTGTTGGAACTTGATGGTCTTTTGGTATTATGTTTTGACATTTGGGTTTTCACCGTACGTGTAGTTGGGGGGATATTGTTTTTAAAGTTTTTTACACTGAGGATGTGATTTCTAGTACTCACAAAACGTATACGTCTGATCAAATCAACTTATTTTATTGTGTGTTTAAACGTTGTTTTTAAATAATTTATATTTCTACACAAGTTCTGTACTTACTAGATTTACTATTGCGCGCAGACGATTACGAACCATAAATCAGTTTGCTCTCAAAATATTATAAATGGTTCGGCATTTATTTCCAGTTTATACTCCATAACGAAATTAATGTTTCACCGAGAAATAAATAAAATAATGAAAAGTAAATAAAATACAAATTTAAGGCACATAATTCAACTAAGCGTTTAAATAACTAAAATTATCAGAATAAAAATCGCTAAAATAAATGCCAATCTTTGTGCATTTCTTTGGTTATTAACTCTTGGCACGAGGCCCATACAGAAGTATCGCTTTTAATAAATTTCAAAAAATTATTTGAATTCTTAATTTGTATTTTTCATATGAAAATAATTTTTGGTATTCTTAGTGAAAAATCTAAATATATATATATATATATTAAATGTAATATAATATATTTAAGTTTTTAATTAAAAAAAATGGTTTTCGCCTATATTCTCTAACCCGGCGTGCCCGGGTTGGTCACCTAGTATATATAGAAATGCGGATTAAAGCATGTTGGAAATTACAAGTTTTAGTATCATTATTCTAACACTTTTATCAAAGCTCACTTGTTTTAGATTAATTAATAAATATACTAAAATATTTCGATACTCTTACAACCCTTTGTAAGATTTTTTCTTCAGTTTTTTTTTCAACATTTTTTTTTAAATACAAGTGATGGAAAAGTACATTATTTTGGCTCTCCCTCTTAATTTAACGATATCATATTCATCCTTTGAAGATCGCTCCTCGAAAGCTATTTAAAATAAGTGTTTTAGAGTAAATGACACTCAGTGCCTGTTGAAGCAGTTCAACAGGTGAAACTTCTTTTGGATACAAAAATGTAGTATCAAAATTAATTTTTGAAAAACAAAAATTTTAATTTCCTTCTTTAAAAACTTAAATTTAAAAAATTGCATACTTTTATACACTTTGTAATCTTTTTCCTCAACATTTTTTCAACATATTATAAATACGAGTGATGGAAAAATACATAATTTTGCTCACCCTCATAATTTAACAATATCATATTTCTCCTTTGAAGATCGCACTTCGAACGCTATTTAAAATAAGTGTTTTCGAGTAAATGACACTCAGTGACTGTTGAAGCAGTTCAACAGGTGAAACTTCTTTTGGATACAAAAATGTAGTATCAAAATTTATTTTTGAAAAACAAAAATTTTAATTTCCTTCTTTAAAAACTTAAATTTAAAAAATCGCATACTTTTATACACTTTGTAATTTTTTTCCTCAACATTTTTTCAACATATTTTAAATACGAGTGATGGAAAAATACATAATTTTGCTCTCCCTCATAATTTAACAATATCATATTTCTCCTTTGAAGAACGCACTTCGAACGCTATTTAAAATAAGTGTTTTCGAGTAAATGACACTCAGTGACTGCTGAAGCAGTTCAACCGGTGAAACTTCTTCTGGATATAAAAATGTAGTATCAAAATCAATTTTTGAAAAAAAAAATTAGTTTCCTTCTTTAAAAACTAAAATTTAAAAAATCGCATACTTTTATACACTTTGTAATCTTTTTCCTCAACATTTTTTCAACATATTATAAATACGAGTGATGGAAAAATACATAATTTTGCTCTCCCTCATAATTTAACAATATCATATTTCTCCTTTGAAGAACGCACTTCGAACGCTATTTAAAATAAGTGTTTTCGAGTAAATGACACTCAGTGACTGTTGAAGCAGTTCAACAGGTGAAACTTCTTTTGGATACAAAAATGTAGTATCAAAATTTATTTTTGAAAAACAAAAATTTTAATTTCCTTCTTTAAAAACTTAAATTTAAAAAATCGCATACTTTTATACACTTTGTAATTTTTTTCCTCAACATTTTTTCAACATATTTTAAATACGAGTGATGGAAAAATACATAATTTTGCTCTCCCTCATAATTTAACAATAACATATTTCTCCTTTGAAGAACGCACTTCGAACGCTATTTAAAATAAGTGTTTTCGAGTAAATGACACTCAGTGACTGCTGAAGCAGTTCAACAGGTGAAACTTCTTCTGGATATAAAAATGTAGTATCAAAATCAATTTTTGAAAAAAAAATTAATTTCCTTCTTTAAAAACTTAAATTTAAAAAATCGCATACTTTTATACACTTTGTAATCTTTTTCCTCAACATTTTTTCAACATATTATAAATACGAGGGATGGAAAAATACATAATTTTGCTCACCCTCATAATTTAACAATATCATATTTCTCCTTTGAAGATCGCACTTCGAACGCTATTTAAAATAAGTGTTTTCGAGTAAATGACACTCAGTGACTGTTGAAGCAGTTCAACAGGTGAAACTTCTTTTGGATACAAAAATGTAGTATCAAAATTTATTTTTGAAAAACAAAAATTTTAATTTCCTTCTTTAAAAACTTAAATTTAAAAAATCGCATACTTTTATACACTTTGTAATTTTTTTCCTCAACATTTTTTCAACATATTTTAAATATGAGTGATGGAAAAATACATAATTTTGCTCTCCCTCATAATTTAACAATATCATATTTCTCCTTTGAAGAACGCACTTCGAACGCTATTTAAAATAAGTGTTTTCGAGTAAATGACACTCAGTGACTGCTGAAGCAGTTCAACAGGTGAAACTTCTTCTTGATATAAAAATGTAGTATCAAAATCAATTTTTGAAAAAAAAAATTAGTTTCCTTCTTTAAAAACTTAAATTTAAAAAATCGCATACTTTTATACACTTTGTAATTTTTTTTCTTAACATTTTTTCAACATATTTTAAATAAGAGTGATCAAAAAGTACAGTCGTGGAAAAAAAAAAGTAAACACCCCCTACTAACTCCTCAACAAATTATCGTAGAAGAAAGTTACTGGTACCGAACGATTGGAAATAAAGTCTACTTTTAAATGATGTATATACAATTTGCTTAGGGGGGCACCTACATATTAAAACGAACCATAACTTTGTTTTTCTCAATAGCAGTACCCAATTCTGACAGCATAAATGAACTCTACACCCTTCAATTAGCCTAAAAACGAATTTTTATGCAATTCATACCATAAGTTTCCGAGAAATTAATTATTTTAAAACGAGCGTATTTTAAGGGCTGTATCCAAATTGAAGTTCCGTACTGGATTGTTAACCGAGAGAGCCGCTTCCTTGATCAAGGCACCTTAAGCACCACTCAAGGAGTCAATGAAGCGTGTTAGATTACAGTACGGCAGAATACATTTCAAAATGTCTACTCACTTCCATCATAGACGGCCCCTTAAACCATCATTTTGCCGTTTTTTAAGCATAATTTGAAAACTACTTGGAAGAAAAATGTGAAATTTTTGAATTTCCATAAAGCAGGGCTTAATAAATCTAAATCCATCAAAAAAATTGTAGGTTGCAATTCATAATTTTTTCGAATATTAATTTCATAATTCATAATTCATATCATAAAATTATAAAAATTACAAATTCAGCTTATTTATGTTTGGGTATATTAGTATTATTACCACAAAAAAAATTAGCACATTAGGAGCATAATTTCGGGAGATATAAATAAAAATATGAAAATATAATTTAACATTAGAAGCACTGAATTTTGAATGTTTATAATTCAAAAACTTATCATTCAAATGACTTGAAATTTGGTGTCTAGGCATAGTTTGAACCGAAGATTTGAAATATCTCGTTAAAATTGGGTATTGCCATTGAAAAAATGAAGTTAGGATTCGTTTTAATATGTAGATGACCCCCTAAGAAAATTTCATATACATCATTTAAAAGTAGACTTTATTTCCAATCGTTCGGTACCAGTAAGTTTTTTCTATGATGATTTGTTGAGGTGTTAGTAGGGGGTGTTTACTTTTTTTTTTTCCACGACTGTACATCATTTTGCTCTCCCTTATAATTTAACGATGCCATTCCTCCTTTTGAGATCGCACCTCGAAAGTTATTTAAGATAAGTGCTTTTAAATAAGTGACACTCAACGCCCGTTGGAGCAGTTTCACAGGTGAAACTACTTTTCCTTTGCAAAAATTTAGTTTCAAAATCGACTTTTGAAAATCAAAAATTTTAGTTTCGTTACTTAAAAACTTAAGTTTAAAAAATCGCTTATTTTCAAAGTTTTTTCTTCAACTCTTTTCAATAATTTTTAGATAAGAATAAGTGAAAAGTACATAATTTTGCTCTCTCATAATTTAACTATATAATTCCTCCTTTTAAGATCGCACCTTGAAAGCCATTTAAAATAAGGTCATTCAAACAAGTGATTCTCAAAACCTCTTGGAGCACTTCCACAGTTGAATCTTCGTTTTATTAACAGAAATGTAGTGACAAAATCAAGTTAAAAAAATAGTTTCGTTATTTCGGATTCGTTGTTTCGGGCTTATGTTTAAAAATTCGCATTTTTTTACACAATTTCTAAGGTATTTCTTGAATTGTTTTCCATAATTTTTAAATAAGAAAAGTGAAAAATTACATCTTTTTCTCTTCATTAATTTAACTATATAATTCCTCCTTTTAAGAGTTGAAAGCCATTTAAAATAAGCACTTTCAAACAAGTGATTCTCAACGCCTCTTTGAGCACTTCCGCAGGTGAAAACTCTTTTTCTTAACTAACAGTAATGTAGTATAAAAATCAAGTTTTTAAAAAAATAGTTTCGTTATTTAAAGACTTATGTTTAAAAAATAACATATTTTTACACAATTTCCAAGTTTTTTCTTGAATTGTTTTCAATAATTTTTCAATAAGAAAAATAAAAAATTACATCATTTTGTCTCCCTTAATTTAACTATATATTACCTCCTTTTAAGATCGCGCTTTGAAAGACATTTAAAATAAGTGCTTTCAAACAAGTAACTCTCAGCGCCTCTTGGAGCACTTCCATAGTTGAAAATTCTTTTTATTAGCAGTGCATACATTATACATTAAATGTAAAATCATGTTTGAAAAAAAATAATGATAATTTCGTTACTTAAAGACTTAAGTTTAAAAAATCGCATATTTTTACACAATTTCTAAGTTTTTTCTTGAATTCTTTTCAATAATTTTTGAATAAGAATAATGGTAAAGTACATGATTTTGCCTCACTTAATTTGATTATATAATTCCTCCTTTTAATATCGTACCTTGAAAGACATATAAAATAAGTGCTTTCAAGCATGTGATTTTCAACGCCTCTTGGAGCAGTTCCACAGTTGAAAATTATTTATTAACTGAACTGTAGTGTCAAATAAACTTTTGAAAATAAAAATATTTAGTTTCGTTATTTAAAGACTTAAGTTTAAAAAATCGCACACTCTCAGACATTTTTTCTTCAATTTACGGAAATATTCCTGGCAGCACTGCTACCGGTATATATCCGAAAATTAAAGAAATTCATGTTCTTTTTTTCCATTCTAGGACGGAAAATTTTCTCAATCTCAAAAAAGGTTTTTTTTTAACAGGTACGTCTCTCGTTCTTCCAGGGATCCCCTTGGATTTGAACCTGGGACAACTTGGACTTGGGAACCTTGACTCGACTTGGACTATCTGAAGGGGACAATGAATATTAAAAACAAAATCCCTCTATTTTCAATGGATACATTTGGAGATGGCAGACGTGTTAATGGCAAGCTCAAATAGTTATATTCAAAATTTGGTGATAAAATAATAAAAAGTTTTTAAATTATCCAATTTTTTAATTTTTAAAATAATGAATGTCATATTTTAAAATGTCCTATGCGCATTTCTTTTGCATAAAATACGACAATATTTACTCATGAGATACTTTTTATATATTACAATGGAAGTTGCACTGTTAAAAATTTGCAGCATTCTGGCAGGTCATTTGACCGTTTTTTCCGAAAACGGTTACACAACCGTAATTTAACACTATTCTGACCATATTATTGGCCATTTTACTGTCAGAATACAGTTAAATTATGGTTATGAAACCGTTTTTTCAAAAAACGGTCGAATGACCTGCCAGAATGCTGCAAAAGTTTTAACAGTGTGTCATGAATTGTAAAAGTTCGCTGAATAAATAAGTAGAAGAAAAAAATATTTTGATAATTACGCTTCGTTTGTCCAAAAAAGTAGCTATATATTTTCATATTCATATAAATTTCAACATTAAAATATTTCTGAAATGCAATTTTTTATGCTAACATTTATTTATAATTGTACAGAAGATATAAAGTATAAATTTTGAAAGAATCTGATAATTAGGAATGCGAATGGAACGTTTCAAAAGTTAGAAATGTGCGAAATTTCCAATTTTGAGAAAACAGCATTTAAAGTAAGTAAAACAAACCTCATAAATATATACAGTTTTTACAAATGTAAAAGCTTATACCTCTTATAAGAAACGTCCTCTTTGAAAAATTCTTTTTGCATCAGATATATTTGATCATGTAGTTTCATAATTCTCGAAAAGAAAAAAAAATCTATTTCTTTGTCAAATTTCGTTATTTTGAATGTCCACTGTTGCCTTAACCACTCGGCTAGCGAGCACTTAGCATACGGCGAGTTTAAAACAAAGATAATTGTTTTCTTCAAATGGGAGTTGGAAAGACTTGTTAAATTTCTTGTTCAGAAAGATCGAAAATTTAAACTTAATTGCAGGGACATTTCGAATTTATGAAATAATGTTTGGTGTTTTAACACTAATAGAAATATAGAAGATAAAATTATTACATATTAGACATATTGTTAATAAGACATTATTTGATTGTTAGATGTAAAATATGAATATTATGTTTTTAATTAAATTCGAGAAGAAATGTTCGCTTTTATGAATAAAATTGATTTTTCTAATTTGATTGGACTACTATATATTTTTTAAATGTGTTCGTTTCGATATACTTTACATTCGAATATTTTTTTAATGCTCTAAAAAATAATTTGCGAATAATTTAAAGGAATTAGAAAATCGCTACTTTCTTAAATTGTGAAGCATTATTTTTGTTTGTTTGTTTGTTTGTTTTTTAACCCTTAAATGCCTGATTTTTCAAAAATCACTGTAATAATGTTTTTCGGCTTTCATTTTTTAAATAAATCATGGGAAAAATACTTAAAAAAATCATATTTTGTTTTAAGTATGGTTTACGGCTAAAAAACAGTTTGTTACTAATCAGCAATACTGGTCTTTAATTGAAAAAATAATCTCCCTTGATAAAATTCTATAATATTAAACACACAAGAATTTTAGGAACTATAATAAGATATAAATTTTACTTGCTCACTGCAGAACAAAATAGGGTATTTCGCAAGCTTCCAAAGAAAACAAAAAGAACAAGTATCAATAATTGAAAATGTAAATCTATCTTTATTCTTAAACAGCATAAGTGTTGTCATCTACATGTTGAAAATCGATTTAATAATATTATCAGAATGTATTTTATTGGCAACATTAGGCATTATAGCTTCAATATTATTCTAATAGTATTTTAGAGCCTAAATTGGGTATGTTGCCGATAAGCAACACCCGTCATTTAAGGGTTAATAAATTAGAATTTTTTTTAATTGAATTTTCGGTTTTTTATTTTAAAAATAAATTCGAACTTTGGCATGCAGGCAATACGCATGCGTGCAGAGAATAAACTCAATTTCCTCTTCTTTTTCAGACTTCTGAGAAGAATTGACGGAAAAATCATGTTTTCTAGGAGTACGGAAATTTCTTTACACACTAAGTTTTTTCTTGAGTTATTTTCATCAATTTTTCGATAAGAATAATTGAAAAGTGGATAATTTTGTCTCCCTTATTAAACTGTGTGATTCCTCTTTTTAAGATAGCGCCTTGAAAGCCATTTAAAATAAGTGTTTTCAAGACAGTGATTTTCAGCACCTTTGGGAGCAGTTCCAAATTTGAAAAGAACAGATTATCTTCTACTATCAGAATTAAGTTTTGGTAATAAAAAAAAAATAGTTTCGTTATTTAAAGACTTAAGTTTAAAATATCGCATGTTTTACACAATTTCC
This sequence comes from Maratus speciosus, assembly GCA_963932465.1. NCBI lineage: Eukaryota > Metazoa > Arthropoda > Arachnida > Araneae > Salticidae > Maratus > Maratus speciosus. The sequence goes on along the minus strand of OZ010794.1, from coordinate 417,712,743 downwards.
GAGTTTTTTCTTGAATTCTTTTCAATATTTTTTATATAAGAATAACGGAAAAGTACATCTTTTGTCTCCCTTAATTTAACTATATAATAGCTCCCTTTAAGATCGCACCTTGAAAGCCATTTAAAATAAGTGCTTTCAAACAAGTGATTCTCAATGCCTCTTCGAGCATTTCCGCGGTTAAAATTATTTTTAGTAAAGAAATGTAGTGTCAAAATCAAGGTTTGAGAATTAAAAATTATTTTCGTTATTTAAAGACTTATGTTTAAAATATCGCATAGTTTTACACAATTTCCGAGTTTTTTCTTCAATTCTTTGCAATGTCTTTTAAATAAAAATAACGAAAAAGTACATCATTTTGTCTCCTTTAATTTAAATATATAATAGTTCCCTTTTAGATGGCTCCTTGAAAGCCTTTTATAATTACTGCTTTCAAACAAGTGATTCTCAATGCCTCTTGGAGCATTTCCGCAGTTAAAAATTATTTTTATTAACAGAAATGTAGTGTCAAAATCAAGTTTTGAGAATTAAAAAATAGTTTCGTTATTTAAAGACTTAAGTTTAAAAATTCGCACAATTTTACACAATTTCTGAGTTTTTTTCTGGAATTCTTCTCAATAATTTTTAAATAAGAATAACGGAAAAGTGCATCATTAATTTAATTATATAATTCCTCCTTTTAAGATCGCACCTTGAAAGACATTTAAAATAAGTACTTTCAATCAAGTGATCCTCTATGCCTTTTGGAGCAGTTCCACAGTTCAAAATTATGTTTATTAACACAAAAGTAGTTTCAAAATCAAGTTTTGAAAACAAAAAGTTTTAGTATCGTTATTTCAAAGCTTAAGTTAAAATAATTTGCTTTAAAAGAGCGTGAGAAATTTTCAGTTATAAAAAATAAATTTTTTTACTCACATTTTCGCAATGTTTGTTATTTTATCAATTTCCCGCTGTAATCGTTTTTAAAAATTTAAACAATTACGCAGTGTGCATACAGTTTAACGCAATTTTTCACTTTATTTAATCGCAGAAAAATATTATAAATTCTACTATTCCGGGAGGTGGATGTGAATTCTACGACTGAATCTTTAAATACAGGGTGATTCAAAAAAGATGGGAAAATTTTTAAGAGGTTGATAGTACACACCCAAACAAACATTTTGTATCAAAGAATGCATGGTCGAAAACTAAACGTAAAAAAGTTAGAGGGCACCAAAAGTTATGTTCTTATACGAGGCAAAAACACACAATGAACGATTAAGTTACGAAAACAAATTTAATGGCATTTGATTACAATAAGTGCTCAAAACATTGACCGGTAGCTGTTATGCACGCAGTACAACGGCGAAGAACAGATTGCCGAATTTTCTGAAACACACCAGGCATATCGCGAACTTCCCCTACAGCAGCCGAAAGCTTGGCGACAAGTTCTTCTGCGGATTCAATGGGAGTCTCATACACTGTCCCCCACAAAAAAAAAATCGAGACATGAAAGATCTGGCGAGCGCGGTGGTGCCTGGTGTGTTTCAGAAAATTCGCCAATCTGTTCTTCGTCGTTGTACTGCGTGCATAACAGCTGCCGGTCAATGTTTTGAGCACTTATTGTAATCAAATACCATTAAATTTGTTTTCGTAACTTAACTTAATCGTTCATTGTGTGTTTTTGCCTCGTATAAGAACATAACTTTTGGCGCCCTCTAACTTTTTTACGTTTAGTTTTCGACCATGCATTCTTTGATACAAAATGTTTGTTTGGGTGTGTACTATCATCTCTTAAAATTTTTCCCATCTTTTTTGAATCACCCTGTATAATTTTTCTGGTACCAGATGCCTTGAAAATTTCAAGGAGTGTACGCGCTTTGCATATACAGGGCGTTGCCTAACTCGACCGAAAAATTCAGTGAGAATCAAAAGGATGAAAAATTGTCACAGAACATGGGGTCTCAAACCAATTATTTTATCACAAATACAGAGTGTTTCACCCAGTGGTGTGATTCAAATAATATAACAACCGGTTCGCTGCCCGAATGATTTTTGGTGTATTAACATGAAGAGAAAAGGATGCCTCACACATAGATTATGAAATAATTTTCATAGTTATAAGAACATTGATTGAAAACTTTGATCTTTTGGTATAGTGAAAAAAATTCCTGAAACATCTTTTCCTATAAAAAGAACATTTAATTATTTATAGGATAGTAATTTATTAAATCATATTCGACAATGATGAAACTCTGATCAAACTTTCTATCAGAAAATGCATCAAAGCAATATTACACAATACAGATAATACAAAAGAAGCAGAAATTTAAGCTGAAGAACTAACCCATGTATATGATCTAAAGTTGATATCAGTTAACAACATTAACTATAAGTTAAAAACATTAACTATAGGAAGCTTGAGTAAGAAATCTCTAATCTCGTGAGAAACTAACTCACTGAATGTCAAAAATTGCATCCTTGCTTTTGCGGTAAAGGCTTGTAATTTCTTCAAAGTTAATCTCAGTAAATCGGCTCTTGTCAGTGGTAGATATCTGGATTTTTTAATGCACTAGGGGGCTCGGTCCCCTACGAGCTACGCTCGCCAACCCCCGTCCAGGCACCGCAGGCTCTAAATGCACGCTAATTTGATCGGCTTTAAAAAGATTTCGAAAGATTGAATTATAATTTAAAAAACAGTGGCGATCTCCCTATAAACGAATTTCTATTCATTTCTCTTTGATTGGGGAATTTTAACGCCAAATCCGCTGCGGTACTACTTGATTATCCCGTCGACCAATTTTGCCAAATTATATAAATCGCCAAACCACTCGCCAAATTATACAAATTGACATAATTTTTATTTTAAATAACGAAAGAACAAATAAATTCGTACAACATTAATAAAAATACAAATAAAACGTCGAAATAAAAATAACTTGACGACGTAGACACGTGTAACAACATTTCAAAATAAGCTAATATAAAAGGAATTAAGTAAACAGAGTCTTTGTCTCCTGGTATTTTTTAACAAAGCGAAAAGAAAGTTCTTTTAAATGAGACATTTTAAATTAATCGTTTTTAATCTGACGTAATTTTTACCAAGCTATTCTTTCTCTTTTAAATAATCGCGTGAAAGTACTTTTGTTAGCAATGAAATATTATTTGCGCTTTCCTAACAAAAATAGTTAAAAATATCTTCTCAAAATATTAAATAAATGTCTAGCGCAATTTCTAAATTTAAACTTTTTTGCAATATTATTTTGTGTTCATTTTATGTAATAACTATAATGTGACGTAAATATGACGTAATTTCTCCTAAGACTTCTAACGATGTTAAGGAATTTATTATTTTACAATATCCTTTCTCTTTTAAATTCACGTGTATACTTTTTATGACGTAATTTTTAATAAGTTCCTGCTTTTTATACATAATTATTTAATTCTAATTTGAAAGTTTTTTTTCCTGTTTATAATAGTCACGTGTAAATAAATTTTTAATTTGAAGCAAACATTATTGCTTGCGCTTTTTATGCAGTTGGCAACAGTTTAAATTAGTACAATTTTCTGAAGTCTGTAAAAAATATCTCTAGAAATGCTGAAAATTTGAATTTAAAATAGAAATAAAACTTGAAAAAATGAGTCAAAATAAAAAAATTAATGCAATCTGCACTCCGGCAAATTCTAACGCATAAAATGATCTAAAAATGATTACACTGCCATGCATAGTTTTTGCTGCTATAAAACTTTTTTAGTGGAACGATTTTGTCCAACTTTAGCATTAAATATCTCTTAAAATAATTCTTCGATTTGAAAACTGTCTGCATCAGCGTGTTTATCAAACATTTCTGTATAAAACCACTGATTTTCATATTTTTGTATGCATTATGTTTCTCAATATTAACGAAGAAAGACCTCCGGTCACAAAACATTCAAAACCGGCGGCGGCGGTGACAGCGGTAGTTACTTTTTTTTAGAATAGAGAGATGTTTTACGTTAGGTTTCGTGACCAAAGTCGCAATTTTCACCAAGATATTCGTCAATGTCGTCAATTATAATTAGTCACAAGTGACTCTATTTTTTTTTTTTTTTTTTTTTTTTTTGTAATAATTATAATATACGCCCGACGATATATCTGATTTTTTTTTTCAAATGAAACATTATTTTATTAAATGAAACAAATCAGAACATGTCACAGTGTTATATTTAGAAACCGGTGTTGTTCAGGTAAATATTTAAAGGGAGTAAATTAATGTAACTGTGATTTTCACATTTGAAGTATCATTTTAACAACCGGTTCGCCGAACTCAACACAAATTAACAACTGGTTCTATCGAACAAGTGCTAACCGGCTGAATCCCACCACTGGTTTCACCCTAACTGAAGTCGGCTTAGCGGTAATAATTTTGCGAAAAATAAAAGTATTGCAATAAAAATGTAACGATACATACCTTGTTTTGTATGAAATGTGATAACATCACGAAAAGTTCTGGAAAAACAGGATTCAATCGATGATATCCTATGAACTGATAATCACAGTCCAAAATGTGAAGCGTCAAATCCATGTTGCTGGTGCGTATAATGAAACTTTCCACTCCTTTTTTTTTGTGTGTGTGTGTTATCATGTGTGCATATCTATTAAAAGTTTCATTATAATATACGAGAATGTTTCAAAAAAAAATTTCCCCCACATAGAAATAATTGAGTAAAATTTATGAAATTTCTACATTGTATTAGTCCTTTTCTATAGTCACCGTGTACAGTAACACATTTCTGCAAACGATATTTCAAAAAGAGGGTGAAGGATTTATTCTAGGAGGTGCGATAAAAGATCCAAAGGGGGCATTTTTCTAACTTTTACCGACCCTCACATATGACATATTTTTGGAAAGGACTGTGACCACGTATTCATGTTATGCACATCCTGAGCCCCTCCCTCCAATTTGCCCCCCGAGGAGCACTTTTCTAAATTTTGTCGAACACCATTCATGCCACTCGGAGGGCAAATTTGGGGAGAGGGGCTCGAGGGGTGCATAACATGAATATGTGGTCACAGGCCAATGTGGTCCAACAATATGTCACATGGGAGGATCGGTAAAAGTTAGAAAAATGCCCCCCCCCCCCTTTGGGTCTACTATCGCGCCTCCTGTAATGCATCATCCCCCCTCTTTCTGAAATACCGTTTGCAGAAATTTGTTACTGTGCACGGTGACTATATAGAAAAGGATTAATACAATGTTGCAATTTCATAAATTTTACTCAGTCATTTCTATGTGATGGCAAGAACTTATTGATACCCCCCTCGTACTTCAGTTTTCTGAAAGTGATTACCGTCAACCAAAGTTGTGTTATGTTAGAACACCCATTAATTTTCATTTAATTGGTGGTTTGTTCAATGATAATTTTTCATAATGTTGATGCCTACTAGTATCACCTCTCTGAAATTGTCGGTCGAATTCGTCAACACCATATACAAATTCAGTCATTCATGCAATACAGTGGAATCGCGAGTGGCACTGGTAGCAAATTTTGAAAGACGATTTTCTCGAAAATTTTCTCTTTATGTCTAGCCAAAAGATCTCAGTAACGAAGCAACCAATTTCCCTATTATTTTTTTTCTTAATGAAAACATATATTTTCTTTGACTTTGAGCAATGATTTAAAAAAAAATTAAATGTAAAATTTCATAAATATGTCAGTCAACGACTAGATAAGTATTATTTTTAACACGATCAAACTGATTGGTAAAAATATCATAAGTTATCATACGAATTAAATATTTCCAAATGAGCGAAGAAAAATGCCCAGGCCGCGAATTGAACGCATATCCTTAGCTTACAGGGCCAATGCTTTACCGTTTAAGCTAACTGGCCCGACAACCAGTGAGCATATTTCGCTCAGAAAACCTTATTGGTAATGACATCTGGTCTGTCATGTAGACAGCTCAGCAGAATAAACCAGCGAATATGCTCACCGGTTGTCGGCCCAGTTAGCTTAAACGGTAAAGCATTGGCCCTGTAAGCCAAGGATCTGGGTTCGATTCCCGGCCTGGTCATATTTTCGCTCAGTTGGAACTATTTAATTCGTATGACTAGATAATTGTATGTATTTTAACGTCCTTTTTGTTTCGTCGGTTTCAGGTGAAACCACTTGATTAAATGTTTCAACGAAATGGTATAAGCCGTACAAAAAAGAGGGGGGGAAAAGAGACCAAAAAGCAAATTTTTCAAAAAAAAAATATATATATATATATATATATATATATATATATATATATATATATATATATATATATTTTCTTAAGGCTTTTTCTGTTTTCTACATGGGCTTTTTTATGCAAAACCAATGTATTTCTACATCATTCTTAAACGTAAAAGACATTTCATAAAATATGTTTATATTTCTATCAAAAAAGAAAAAACTTTATTCCCTATAAAATAAACTGAAATATTTGAACACTTTTATCTATTTTGACACTATTTTTGCTCAGATATTTTCCATAATTTATAAGTAACAGTGATGGAAAGTAACAAGTTTTCTTTTTCTAAAATTTCCTACTTTTATGCTGATTTTTTTCTGTTTATTATTTTACTTTTTCACTTTAAAATGTCTCGTATAACTAAAAATTCAGAATTCTATTAGGAATTAAAATCTAAATAATGCAACGTATGTACCGTCCGATAACACGACTTTTGATACAGGAAAATTTATCGAAATTTATTCGTGATCACTATATGTTGGTGATAAAAAAGAAAGATTGAATAAAAATTAAGAAAAAAAGACCATATGAAGTAAGATTTCTGATTAAATTAAAATGCTTTTCTTTGTAAAAGAAAAAAAATCGCTAATTGGCTTACTGAAAAGTAATAATTATTACACTTAAAAATATTTATTTTATGTTTTGCTATGTATCTCATGAAGGTTTCTTTGCAAGGAAAACAAGTCTGAAATTTTACGTCAAATGTAGCAAATGAGAACTAGTAATAACTAGTCTATAACTAGTCTATAACTAGTTTTATAAATATACAGATCTTGGTGCAATAGCTGTTGCACTATTATGCAAAAATGCATGAGTACAAAACTTATTACGATTATATATATATATACATATTGAATTCAGTAATATGGAAATAATATGACTCCATCTTAAATAGACTGTTATCACCATGGCAACCTAGAAGACCTATTATGGGATATCATTGAATTAATTACGTATGATAATATTTAATAGAATGCAGAGAACTTTTATTAATATCTTTTTAAGTTTTAATTTTATTTTCATAAAATTTGAAATGACTTGACAAAATTCTACAACGATTATAAATACTCAATTTCAAATTATTCGGTTGGGTAGTTTTTGTGCTGTTATATGCGGACAGACGGACAGATATATGGACGTACCAGACGATGACTGTAGATGCTACGTATTTACAGAATTACGAACGCACCTAAAAGGGGTGCGCATTATACGGCGAATATAACTATAAATTGAAAAATGAAGTTTGAAAGTCAAGGGACACCAGAAAATGTTAACACCGGAATATACATTTGAACAAAAACATGGAAATCTGTACGTTTCAAAACTATGATTTTTATCCTTAAAAATGACGTTTATTTTATTTTTTCTATGTACCTCATGAAAGCTTAGTTTAAAAAAAAAAAAAAAAAGTTGCGCATTATGTGACGAATATAAATACAAATTTAAAAATGAAGTCTGAAAGTCTAGGGACTCGTTATACACTAAAACGAGTTTATACACCGGAATGTTCATTTGAACAAAAACATGGAAATCTGTACGTTTCAAAACTGTGGTTATTACACTTTAAAATAATATTTATTTTATTTTTTCTATGTATCTCACGAATGTTTCTTTAAAAAAAAAAAGTTTGCATTATACTGTGAATATAACTGCAAATTGAAAAAGGAATCCTGAAATTCTGGGGACGGACACACCGGTATACACCGGAGCGAGTTTATGAGCCATTCTCATACAATTTTGACATTTAAGTCCCTGAATAATAATTTTTATTTTAATACATATTCTTGTTTTTATTTATTTATTTATTATGTTGGAAAACATCCCATTACATGACAGTATAACAATATTAACGAGATAAATAAGTTTTGGACGATATTGGGGTTCCAAATATACCACGAAATTCCTTAGACTCCCGTGTCTCTGATGCTGATTTTTAAGTTTGGAGCTGTCTGTATAAAATTTTTTCAATAAAAGTAATTCGATGTAATTTTTTTCCGAAGCGGACTGTTGTTTTATATAAATATGCAGCAAAAAATTAACCTGCACACATTTTTACGGTTGTTATTATTTTTTCAACTCTGTCCCTGGATTTTAAATTCCATACCGTCCTTCTATATAAAGTTATACAGAAAATCACTTCAGATGCAGCCACGGAATTTTTTTTCTTATGCAGAAGTATGCTAGAGAAAGAATGTCTAAAATTCTTTGTCGGAGAATTTACTGCAGAATTTAAATCGGCATTTAAATATCAATTTCAAGCATCATGGCCTTATTGGTAGACTTACCGTTCCCAAGGTTTATTCCTGCACTTATCGAGGTAAATTATTATATTTTTAATTTAATCCAATCTGTTTCTAAAAGTCAATGGACACTATGGCTATCACTTAGTCTTAACATGATTTGCCAAAAAATAGGAGGTAACTTTCCTTACCGTCCCATCCTTATATGACTTTAAGACAATGTTATACCAAAATTTTGTAGTAAAAATATTACAGTGTTATTATTTATTATTTATTATTTGAGTGTTTTGTGGATAATATGCAAATTCATTATACGTAAAAATTTAGAATAAAATAAAAAGTTAGATATGTAAAATTGTAAGGAAAATTAAACTCGCAAGTTTAACTTAAACCTCAGTTAAATAAAATAAATCGTCACTGCTGATAATTTTTTCTTTATTTTGAATCATTAAGGCATTCGTCTATAAGTTTAAAATGTTATTTTATTAAGTTTAATTTCACCATATTTTTTTTCTGAAAGTTAAAATTTTGTGAGAATGTCTCTTCTACACCAGACTATATGTTGTATATAAATCATTGAACAAATCATGGAAAACTTTAGATTTCAAAATCATAGTTATTGCACTTAAAAATAATTTATATTTTATTTTTTGCTATGTATCTCATGAAGGCTTCATTTAAAAAAAAAAAGAAAGAAAAAAAAAAAAAGAAAGAAAAAAAAGAAAGAAAGAAAAGTTGCACATTATATGGCGGATATAAATACAAATTGAAAAACGAAATCTGAAAGTTTAGTGACGCGTTATACACCGGAGCTAGTTTATGTACCGGAATATGAACAAAAAACATAAAAATTTGTGCGTTCCAATACTATTAATTTGATCTTGTTACTGTTTTTAAAGTATATATTAAACATGTATAAAACAAGTACAAAAGTATGCATAAAACAAGTTATAAATATTTTTTCTCAAATTTTCTAACATTTTTTAAATACAAATGATTGAAAAGTATCTTATTTAATGCTGCTTAATTCAAGGATATCATTATAACATTTAAGATTGCGCCTCAAAAGCTAGTAACGAAAGAGCACTCAAACAAGTGTCACGCACCACGTTATTGCATGCCAGACATTTTAACATTAAAATGTGGTGTTAATATCCGATTAAAGGTCTGTGCGTGTCGGGTTGTTTCCAAATCGAACCCGAAAATTCTGCTTAAAATCAACCCAAACGGGGCAAAAATTTTCATCAACGAGAAACCTCACTCGAACACATCCCATTTTAACCAATCGGAAATCGAAATATTTAATATTGAACACAACACTAACCTAAAGCGGAAGAAACTTAATTCATATTTTAATATAGAAAAGTTCTCGAAAACAATGCGTCTAATACCATTTTTTCCGTAGAAATGAACGTATATACACGCGTTAATCTTCAAATAAACATTTTTCCTATAGGAATGAACAAATATACACCCGTTAATATTTAAATATCCATTTTTTTCCCACCGGAAAAATATTCAGGATTTTCATTGAATAATGGGATCAAAACCGAGCCCGACCCGAATTAATCAAAACTTAACCTGAAACCAACTAAAACAGGACTTACAATGATAAAAATTAATGTCAAAACTCGAAACCAACCCAGACACGATCTGCACTGATAAAAATTAATATCAAGTCAAAGCGCGAGTCCGATTCGGGTACAACCGGGTTACTCGACCCAATGCAGGATTAGGCCGATTACGATTAGGAGCCGATAGAGAGTGAGAGAAAATAGATAATGAAATATTAAAAAATGTTGGACATAAGTGAATGAATGATTGTAATATGAAGTACTTTTTATAATTAATAGCTAGCAGGTTAAAAGAATATATATATATATATATAGTATATACTTATATATATATTTTTTTGACATTTTGACTCTCTCTCTATATATATAGTCAAAATGCTTCTAACCTTTACGTTTAAAATATCTTCTATTTTGAGATGTATATATAATTTAAAAAATATATATTTCAAACTTTGCAATTTAGGATACATCTTTTAATATAAAAAAAAATTCAGTTAAATTAATAAGATACAGTGAAATATTTGAATGTTTTTATATTTAAAATCTTATTTTTTTTCCACAGTTTTTAAATATAGCCCTTTATTATTTCGCACCTGCAGGAATACAACGAAAAAGCGTCATTTATCGGATTTAACCCTTTCCGGCGCGGTGTCCTTAAAAAAGGACACCTAATTTTAATTCCAAAACTGACAAACGGCACCAAGAATATTTAACTAAAATTTTCCTATTATAATGTACATGAAAATAAGCAATTTCGTATTTTCTAATAAATTCGTTTATAAATTGTGGTGTCAGTCCATTATTTAATCAGTTTATAAACAGAATTACTCCGCGCCGATAAGGGTTAAATAACAGGGGCAATAAAAATATTAAGACTGATTACGTTTATTACAAGTAAATGCTTTATATTTATATCCAAATTGTTCATTCATTCTCATATTACAATTTCCTTAATGAAATTAACACTACGTTGTACGTATTGTAATTGCTTACTCATTGTAATAGACGTGTATAGTAACTTAAAATGTTAATTTAAGTTTTTTTTTTTTTTTTTTTTTAAGTTCACAAGACATGAAGAAAAGGGCTATAAAAAGAGGAGCTATTTAAAATTAAAGAAACAGTATTGTTTTACTGATGTAAAAGTATCTCGTTTTTCCTAATGGTTTCCTTAACCAGCAGGAATACAACGATAAAGTGTGATTATTGGATTTATATAACCTGGGGCAATAAAAATATTAAGACGGATTACCTTTACTACAAGTAAATGCTTCATATTTATCTCCAAATTGCTCATTCCTACTCATATTACAATTTCCTTAATGAAATTAACAATAGATTGTACGTATTGAAATTATAATAGATGTACAGCCATTCAGAGTAACTTTAATCCGCATTTTCTCTATTTTCATAAGCCACACTCTTATTTTAAGAATAGTGTTGCAACTAGGGGCAGAAAAGAGAAGAAATGATCCTAAATTATTTTATGACTATCAAAAATTAAGGAATAATAATAAGAATAGCAATAAAAAGTGAATTTTTAACCTGGTTCAAAGTTACCCAGCCATTTAGAGTAGCTTTGCACCATATGATAAATATTATCTAAAATAATTCATTATAAAAAATGTATTATATATAGGACAACTTTGAATCCCCAAAAAAATTTTCAGATATGTAAAGACTCCGAATTTACATTTCCCAACATCACAAGATTTGTATAATTTATGATATTACAACAAATATTATGCATGGGAAAAGTGGAAGAAGAGAACCATGAATATTTATATATAAAAAACCTTTTTATTGTTCATATAAAACATAAAAATGCAGTGAAAACAATTTTCGATGTTTGAACTCAATAATATACCCATAGTTACAGTAATACATACTAGTACTAGTATTATTCAAACAAGAATAAAAAATGTCGAATGTGTGAAATGTCAAATTTGAATAGCTCCGCGCCGAATAACGCCTTTAAATGAATTTTATGTATTTTACACATATTTGTGTAAATATTTACATGTTATGTCTAATGCACACTTTCGGCATTTATATAAAATACATGTGCAAATATGAGAAATTTTTGACAGTAGCACCTATAATCAATAAATTATAAATATCAGTATAACTTTGAGCCGGCTCAAAGTTACCCTGAAAATGTGGTAAAATGTCAGTGCCTTCTTATTTTACATTTTATTAACTATTAATAAATAAATAATCACAAAATATTAACACATTTGCAACATTTAGATAATAATATGTCTGATAAATGAGTATACTGTTATTTACTATGAAAATTTAATTGTATTACAACAACTTCAAAGCAGCATTCAAAATTAACTTGAAAACAGTACTTCACAAAAATAGTTAGATGATGCAATTAATTGCGCATAATGTTGCTAATTTATTTTTTAAAATAAAGAGTAGAAATCCCAGTTTAGAACCTTGCCAACAGAGCACAGTTCTGGAGTTTATTTAGTCTCTTGGAGTCAAAAATATTGAAAATTAGGAAGTGGTGCAAAGTTACACCCAATGATTCAAAATTACCCTGAATGACTGTATTGTAATTGATTACGTTTTGTATTAAACGTATATAGTAAATAAAAATGTTCATTCAAGTTTTTTTTTTATTCACGAGGCATGAAGAAAAGGGCTTTAAAACGAGGAGCTATATATCCCTTTAAGACCCTATGTATTTGTAAACAAAGCTAACCTGTAGAAAGTAAAGCATGGACTGCAACCGCTACCCGTTGATAAAAAATGATACTTTACTCTATCTGCAAACCAGAACTATCGTTCGATTCGAGTTTATATTACATACGGCTGAGTAGCAAAAATTTAAATGAATGTCTAACCCGTACGATCGCGCGGGTTGGGTCTTAAAGGGTTAAAAGTAAAAAAATACATTACTACTACTACTAACTACTACTGTACTACTGATTAAAAAGTATCTCGTTTTTCCCAATGTTGTTTTTCCTTTTCCGTACCTGCAGGAAAACAACGAAAAATGTGATTTATCGGATTTAAATAACCTGGGACAATAAAAAAAAATTAAGACGGATTACGTTTACTACAAGTAAATGCTTTATATTTATCTCCAAGTTGTTCATTCATACACATATTACAATTTTTTTTTTTACTAAATTAACAATAGATTGTACGTATTGTAATTATAATAGATGTATTGTAATTGCTTACGCATTCTAATAGACGTATATAGTAACTTGAAACGTTCCTTAAATTTTTAAATAAGAAAATTTCACAAGACATGAAGAAAATATCTATAAAACGAGAATCTATTTAAAAGTAAAAAGAAAACCCTCACTACTGTACTACTGATAAAAAAGTATCGTTTATTCCCAATGGTGCGTTTCCCCCTTTTAAAGTCACGCTTCGGGTAATATTTGTCTCTCAAATGTTCATTTACATTGCAATTATATTACGCGATATTGCAATTTTTATAATGAAGTTAACCATAGATAATTTTACTTATTAAATTCGATATATATAAAGTTACTTAAAAGGTTCAGCTAAAGGGACTTAAGATCCTTAAAATGTCAAATAGTGCAAAACATTTACACTTTTTATAATTTTACATGTATGTACGTTTATGTATACATTACAAAAACACAATTTTTAAAGGTAGTGATAAAGACACGTTTTCTCTTTCACTTCATTTTTTTATGATAATAGGGGACATTAGTTTTTATAGGAGTTTTTTAACTCATCGAGCAGAAAATTTAAATTGGAGTTTGCACGCATGATTACCAAAAAATTTCTGTAAGTAAAAAAAATAATGATATCTGATTATACTCAAGAATCTTGGGCTTGTGCTAAACTTAAACATTTCTTTATAACATTTTTTTCTTTATGTTTTAAAAACAAAACCTTATCATGTTTATATAAAATTTTCAAAATTTTAGCAGTATAATACAAAGAATTTTTTTTTCGTTAAGAAAAGATGAACATAGGTTCACTTTATAGAACATACAATGCACTATATATCCGGAAAAATTCATCTAACCTTACTGAAAGTTTATTTTACTACTTTGCGCGCAATGGCGCAAAATAACATTTTTAGAAAAATCACTTTAAAGTTCTTTCTTTGACACCATAACAACTGTTAAGAGTGCCATTAATGTTTTAAAGTATTCAGAAATGATTATTTTTTTTTATAACGAGCTTTTATTTTTTCAAACATTGAAATTTTTATAGTTTAAGAGTCCTAATCCCTTTAAGATTTTCTGAAATCCAAAGAAACAATTAAACTATTTTCTGATACAATTGAAGAGCTGAGTGGATGAATATGTTATGCTACATTTTCTAAAAAAATTCTTTTTATTTTGGATGAAAGCGTTATGAGGTATTCTATCACATGATAAAACTAAAATACTAAGATTCTATTTAGCTTTGAAGATTTAAGACATTATTCATTAATATTTAATAACTTAATATTTAATAATGTCAATAATATTAATAATTTTTAATATTTGAAAATTCAGTATGAATAAGTTAGTCTAAGAGAGTTTAGTACCATACCTGTTAATATTTTAAACACATGGTATCAAACAGAAAATAAATCATTAAAATTTACAGCAAAAACTTTCACTTCAAATGTAATTTTTGTTACTTAACATGTTCTTCTACTTAGCTCTTCAACTCTGAATTCAGTTTTGTTCAAAAGTACATAAAATTGCCACGTGTTCTTATTCAGAAACTATGTAATAAAATGGCGTTTTCCACTTTTCAAAAATCTTTCAGAAAATACTGTGAAAATTAACGTTTTAAAGTGAATTACCGTTCGTGACAGAGCGGGAAAGGAGAAAAACATGTCATCACATGGCAAAAAATGCTTATAATTCAATAAGTAAATCATTTCTCAAAACTAGTTGGATGTGCCAATCCCAAAACTTTCTTCTATCTTATACATCTTACTATTTCAAAACCTAGTTACACATGTTAATACTTCAATATTATTAGTTCAATACTATACCAACTTTGATTTTCATCTTAAATTTCTGCTCAAGTCAATTAAACGGGCTAAAAACGAGTTAATCTATATCATGATATTTGTTAAAATTATTAATTTTTCTTTATTCTGTCGTTATCAGCTGTTTGCGAATAGCCGGCATAGCAGGAAGCGAGTTCCCGCCGCTGCATGAGCCGCCGATGCACAATAGAACTACGAAAAATCAAGAAAAGTATACAAAAATCGCTAGCACGGAGCTCCTTTACCGCGCAATATTTTCAAATTCAAGGAGAACCTGTTGGCCAAAGCCAAAAACAAGCACTAACATTTTGGTTCAATTGTATGCATAATTTTATACGCTGTTCGATGGTACAATAATGAAAATGGCACAGAGATCGGAATTATAGCGCCCCCTTCTTTCGGAATTTTTTCAAGTTCAGGGAGGACTTGTTTGCCATAGCCAGAAACATGCACAAAAAATTTGATTCAATTATATGGATAATTTCATACACTTTTCGATGGTACAATAATGAAAATGGTACAGACATCGCAATTATAGTGCCCCCTTCCGGCAGAATTTTTCCAAATTCAAGGAGGACCTTCGTGACATGACCAAAAATAAACACGTAAAATTCGGTTCAATTCTATGCACAACTTCATACACTTTTCGGCGGTACAATATTCAAAATGGCACAAAAATTGTACAAAAATCGCTATTACAGCGCCTCTACGAGCGATTTTTTTACAAATTAAGGGAGGACCTCCTTGCCATAGCCAAGAACTTAAAATTTTTTTTGGTTCAATTCTATGCATAACTTCATACACTTTTCGATGGTGCAATATTCAAAATCGCACAAAAATCGCTATTACAGCGCCCCCTAACGGCGAATTTTTTGCAAATTCATGGAGGACCTGCTTGCCATATCCAAAAACTTAAAATAAAAATTTGGTTTAATTCTATGCATAACTTCATACACTTTTGGACGGTACAATATTCAAAATCGCACAAAAATCGCTATTACAGCGCCCCCTACCGGCGAATTTTTTCCAAATTCAGGGAGGACCTGCTTGCCATAGCCAAAAACTTAAAATAAAAATTTGGTTCAATTCTATGCATAACTTCATACACTTTTCGATGGTACAATATTCAAAATCGCACAAAAAACGCATTTACAGCGCCCCCTACCGGCGAATTTTTTCCAAATTCAGGGAGGACCTGCTTCCTATAGCCAAAAACTTAAACTAAAAATTTGGTTCAATTCTATGCATAACTCCATACACTTTTGGATGGTACAATATTCAAAATCGCACAAAAATTGTTATATCAGCGCCCCCTACCGGCGATTTTTTTCCAAATTCCGGGAGGACCTGCTTGCCATAGCCAAAAACTTATAATAAAATTTTGGTTTAATTCTATACATAACTTCATACACTTTTTGATGGTACAATGGCGACAGACAGACGGACAGACGGACACACAGACAGACAGACATTTTCTATAAACATGTTTTTTGGAATCTCTGACCCCTAAAACATGCAAATCCGTCGAAAACCGGAAGTCGAAAAAAAATTCGATTACAATACTTTCTTCTATTGAAGATAGAAGAAAGTAAAAATGGAAAACGTCATTCAATTATAAATTTCATTAACAGTCAGTCCTGCCAATTTCATGCTTTTACGTTTAAAAATGTGTCAGGAAGTTTCCCGTTTGTTGAGACGGGTATTTGAGAATTGCCTTAACCCTCTCGCTGCGCAACCCGAGAGTTTCTCGGGCAATGTAAAAGTAGCAAAATTTGCACAACCCGAGATTTCATCGGAGATGCATTTTCTCCGTCTAATTAACTCGTCTTGATCATTCCCACCAGTTACTTTTTATTGTAAATTTTGCCTTATCTAATCGGAGCATTTTCCCGATTAAATCAGATGAAAATTTTGTTTTGAAAAACCGGTGGCGAAAGAATAAAAATTCTTAAAAGACGTTCGTCGCGAAGGAATTAAGTACGCAATTTTTGAAGCTATTTTGATAAAACAATTACGTAGTGAGAGGGTTAAGCCCTTTGCGACGAGCATCTTTTTAAAGAATTTTCAATCTTTTATCACCGGTTTTTCAAAGCAGAAATTTTTGCCTAATTCAATGTAGAAGATTCCCTGATTAAATACAGTAAAATTTACAATTAAAAATAACTGGTGGGAATAATCAAGAATTCTGAGCACCTGATGGGGCTCGTCCCCAATGGGTTAACTATTAAAATTAATTTGAATTTATGCATGGGGCTATGTTTCGTTTAAATTTATGAGTATTTGTTAACAATTTATTGTAAGAATGTGAATGGGACAAAAATTGCTTATTACTCAATAAGTAAATTATCTCTCAAAAAAGAAAAATGGAAAACGCCATTCAGTTACAAATTTGTGAGCATTTGTTAACAATTTATCATAAGAATTTGAATGGATCCTTGTATTTTTAGGTATATAATATTAATTTAAAAATTTAAATTTATTTATAATGAATTACAAAATACGGAAAATCTTTAGTTAGTTGACTTAAATTTATTCTGGTCTATTTTAATTCCTTTGGGGTTTTGTACCTTTTAAACGCGTCGAAAATTAACGAAAATCTTCAAAGTTTGAATTAGTCTATCTTCAAAACCTTTTTATGTATAAACATGAAATTTTGGATATTGATTAAACAGATTATGCTTTGTAATATACTACCAACAGAAATTTATTAACCCTTTACAGAATTTGTGTATTGCTGAAATCAAAATAGCTCTCTTTTTTACCCCATAAGTCATTGCGCGCATGATATCTTGAGAAAGTATGTATGGATTGGCATGAAATTTGGTAAATATACTAAAACAATATGTGTGTTTAAAATAATCTACTTTTAAGTATTTACAATGGTAATATTTTTAGTTATGATTATTTTTATTCATTAAAAATACAAAATTTTTATTTTTTTTTTACGAAAAATTTTTTTGATATAGTTAATGAATTAATTTTAGCCTAAGAGTAGATCATTTTAAACACACATATATGTTTAGTATCTTTACCAAATTTCATGCCAATCCATACATACTTTCTCAAGATATCATGCACGCAATGACTTATGGGGTAAAAAGAGAGCTATTTTGATTTCAACAATACACAAATTCTGTAAAGGTTTAATAAATTTTTAATGGTAGCATATTACAAAGCACAATCTGTTTAATCAATATCCAAAATTTCATGTTTATACCTAAAAAGGCTTTGAAGATAGACTAATTCAAACTTTGAAGTTTTTCGTTAATGTTCGACGCGTTTAAAAGGTACAAGACCCCTTAAGAATTATATTGTCCATATGACTATAATGCTAAAGCCATTACTCTAATACCTTATTATTATATATTTATCATAGTTGATTCGTAGAATAAGATCTTTTTCAAAAAATACTGGTGACGGTTAGAAGAGAACTGTTTATGAAAAAATTATCTTTTACATTTAAGTATTAAAGAACTCTAAAAATCTTCAAGAAATCAATGAGCAATATTTTTCAAGAAATTAAACGGAAAAATACCTTTGGTTAGTTGACTCAAATCTCTTCTGGTGTGTTTTAATTCCGTTATTAAGATTTATATCGTCAGTGTGACTACATTGGGAATGCCGGCGGTATCAACATATAAGAATTATTATACTACCTTATTATCTACTTGCCATCGTTCATTTCTAGCATATTTTCTTGCTAAGAAATACTGGTGACGTTTAGAAGAAAACTTCTATGCAAAAAATTAACTGCTACATTTAAATTGTAAAGGATTCTGAAAATCTTCACGAAATCAAAGAGCAATATTTTTCAAGAAATCAAAGAGAAAAATTCTTTAGTTAGTTGACTTAAATCTCTTTTGGTGTGTTTTAATTAAATTATTTAAATTATTATCATCAATGTGACTATATTCGGAATGACGGCCAGATCTACAGAATTACTCTAATACCTTATTATTATCTATTTGACATAGTTAATTTGTAGAATAAGTTCTTGTTGACGAAATACTAGTGACGATTAGAAGAAAAGTAATAAATATGGACTTTACGTTGTATACTCAAATGTTAAAACAAAACAATAAGTTGCTGTCCAACGTACACTTTATTTCCAAATTTTAAACAAAGATATAAAAATTAAATCACAAAAATAAAAATATTTATGTATATTTTATTTATTAACCATTAGTAAAAATGGTTATTGTCCTCGGTCAGGGTAGGTAATCAAAAACATATCTGAAGCGTTTTATTAGATGAATCCCGCATTTTATTCGTTTTCTGATTGGTCTATACAGTAATCTGTATTTTCCTTTTACTTTCAACAGAGATGGATACTTCTGTTGCCACTATGACAAAAAAGTAATAAAAACTACAAAAAACTAATAGCTCAGAACCAAATTGAGATACAGCTTTCAAACAAATTGCATTTAAAAGTACATTTTTTTTCTATGCGACGGTGTAAAAAGTAATATTGTGGGATGTCTAGAAGTTTAAGAATGAAATTTCATTTAAAATTGGTCCAGGAATATTAATGTTTAATCCATGGCGTACGTAATGAATGGCCAGCTCCGTAGAAGTTTAAAAATTTACAGTACCGAAAAATGTAATCCATGGCGTACGTAATGTATGATCAACTCCGTGCGATTTTTTTATGTCTTAAATTTTAGTCTTTGAAAAAATCATTTTCCAAATGGTCGTTGTAATTTGTTAAATTGTATTTTTATTAATTTATTTATCTATTTAATTTTTGTGATTTTAATTTTTACATCTTTTTTAAAAAATCTAAGTTAATAAGTTCGATAGCAACTTATTGTTTTGTTCAACATACAAGAAAACTTTTATGAAACAATTAGCTTCTACATTAAAGCGGAAAAAGACTCTAAAATCTTCAAAAAATCCGATTTAAAAAAAAATAATCAAAGCGCAATATTTTTCCGAAAATTTTTTTAAAAGAACTATTTAACCAAAAAAGCGATATAAGATGCGAAAATAAAAGTAACAAATAAATACAAGGTATTATACAACTTACTGGAAAACATCTTATTTTGCACTTCTTGAATTCAACGGTGCCGTTCCCCCCTTGTAAAATCGCGCCTCGGGAGCTATTTACGTAAGTACATTCAAACAAGTGACACTCACCTCCTGTTGGAGAAATTCCTCAGGTGCGACGTGAATCCGCGGAGCACCAGGAGTATACTAGGAAGAAACTTTCCTGCAAAGCCATTCAAGATAACAGCAACAAGCGCCATCTGTTGTCAGACATGCGAAACTTACTTTCTTTCTTCTGAACTACCTGTTATGTGATTGATTCCGTTGTAAACTTTTCTTCCGAAAATTTTAGAAGTCACCAGCTGTCTGACGCGGCTGTACAAGACTTCTTTTTAACCGACTTAAAAAAATAAAAATAAAATGCAATTTAACAAATTACAAGGACCATGTGGAAAATGATTTTTTCAAAGACTAAAATTTAAGACATAAAAAATTGCACGGAGCTGGTCATTCATTACGTACGCCATGGATTAAACATTAATATTCCTGGACCAATTTTAAATGAAATTTCATTCTTAAACTTCTAAACATTCCACAATATTACTTTTTACACCGTCGTATAGAGAAAAAAAATGTACTTTTAAATGCAATTTGTTTGAAAGCTGTATCTCAATTTGTTTCAGATTTATTATTATTTTTTTTTTTTTTTGTAGTTTTTATTACTTTTTTTGTTATAGTGGCAACAGAAGTATCCACCTCTTTTGAAAGTAAAGGGAAAATACAGATTCCTGTATAGACCAATCAGAAAACGAATAAAATGCGAATTCAACCAATAAAACGCTTCAGATATGTTTTTGATTTCCTACCCTGACGGAGGACAATAACCATTTTTCCAAATGGTTTAAAAAAAAAAAAAAAAAAAAAAAAAGTAGGAGATTCTTAATTTGACAGATATATATATATATATATATATTGTTTGTTTGTTTGTTTGTTCGTCGATTACTCCGAAACTATGCGATTTATGTGATTTTTTCGATTAAATTAAAAAAGGGATAATCTTGAAAACTTTAGAGATCACCAGGTGTCTGGCGCGACTGTAGAAGACTTATTTTTAACAGACTTTAAAAAAAAAGCAAAAGATTCTCAATTCGACGGATCTTTTTTTTTTTTTTTTTTTTTTGTATGTTTGTCGATTAATCCAAAACTATACGATTTATGTGATTTTTTCCATTTAATTGAAAAGGGATACTCTCCAATTGGTTCCTTTTAAATTTCATCAAAATTGGTACAGCACTTTTTTTTAGAGATTAAGCAATAAATAAATAAATAAAATAAACATCTTTTAAATATTTCATTTTGAACGATTTTCCTCATGTGACGCAGTGCTATCTGTTCGGCGAGAAAAGTCACTACCCGGTGATTTTGCTATCTCTTTATACGCTTTTGCTTCTAAGAGTTTGTGGGAGGAAATCAAAAAGAAATGTTTTAATCTTTAAAAACTTTTATGACTAAAAATTTTTAAAAAAGAAAAATATCAAAACTGTAAAGCGAGTAAATTAACTCAAAATTTCTGTGGTACACTCGCTTCATTTGAAGAACTTTATTTTACGGTGGATGCTAATACAGGATTTGTACGCTAACACAGGGTAGGTCAAAAGTGCCTGGCAAATTTTTTAATTTGATATAGAATCAAACTATCAAAGCCTGTTTTTTTTTGTTTTTTTTTTTTTTTTTTTTTTTTTTTGTATGTTTGTCGATTAATCCAAAACTATGCGATTTATGTGATTTTTTCCATTTAATTGAAAAGGGATACTCTCCAATTGGTTCCTTTTAAATTTCATCAAAATTGGTACAGCACTTTTTTTTAGAGATTAAGCAATAAATAAATAAATAAAATAAACATCTTTTAAATATTTCATTTTGAACGATTTTCCTCATGTGACGCAGTGCTATCTGTTCGGCGAGAAAAGTCACTACCCGGTGATTTTGCTATCTCTTTATACGCTTTTGCTTCTAAGAGTTTGTGGGAGGAAATCAAAAAGAAATGTTTTAATCTTTAAAAACTTTTATGACTAAAAATTTTTAAAAAAGAAAAATATCAAAACTGTAAAGCGAGTAAATTAACTCAAAATTTCTGTGGTACACTCGCTTCATTTGAAGAACTTTATTTTACGGTGGATGCTAATACAGGATTTGTACGCTAACACAGGGTAGGTCAAAAGTGCCTGGCAAATTTTTTAATTTGATATAGAATCAAACTATCAAAGCCTGTTTTTATAATTATTCTTACATGAAAATTCTTAAGAGATTATGGGATTCTTCGGCTTGAAATATAAGCATATTTTATGAAGTTGTATTTGCTTCAAGGAAAAAGGTAGATGGTTGCACGAAAATCACATAATTTCTAGTTTAAAAACCAAATTTTTATATTTTTTTATGAAAAAATGCGCATATGGGACTCGTTTTTCCTGGGTGACGCACAGTATTTAGAGTTCAGCAGTTCCCAATATTTCTGTGATTGGCTTTATTTGAAACATATATAACAAAATTCATGCTCAGATCTATATTAAAAAATTAAAAACATGTCCATGAGTAACGCTCACGTCACTTTGACGGTGCAATGAACTGACCGATAAATTTCGATTTTACTAATTTTTTTTACTTATAGTCATCGCCCGACTTCATTTTTTACACCGAAAGATTTTTTTTTTTTTCAAATACAATTTGAATGAAAACTATATCTCAATTTAATAATCTTGTACAATTTCGACATTTTCGACAATCTGTGCAATTTCTACAGACTGGAAGTGTGTGTAAAGAAAAAAGCACAGGCCGACCGCGTGTGGGGCGCTTTCTCATGTGTGGGACGAGTTTGGCTATCGCGTAGATGGGGCATTCTCACAATCTTTTGACTTTCGGGAATAAAAATCTGGTGAAATTAAATTGCTAAAATAACCCTTAAATGCCGGGTGTTACTTTTCGGCAACATACCAGACTTAGGCTCTAAAATACTATTAGAATAATATTGAAGCTATAATGCCTAATGTTGCCAATAAAATACATTCTGAAAATATTATTAAATCGATTTTCGAAATGTAGATGGCAACACTTGTGCTGTTTAAGAATAAAGATAGATTTATTTTTTCAATTTCTGCTACTTGTTCTTTTTGTTTTGTTTGGAGGCTTGCGAAATACTCTAATTTGTTCTGCAGTGAGCAAGTAAAATTTATTTCTTATTATAGTTCCTAAAATTCTTGTGTGTGTAATATTATAGAATTTTATCAAGAAAATCATTTTTTCAATTAAAGACCAGTATTGCCGATTAGTAAGAAACAGTTTTTTAGCCATAAACCATACTTAAAACAAAATATGATTTTTTAAAGTATTTTTCCCATGATTTATTTAAAATGAAAGACGAAAAATGTTATTACAATGATTTTTGAAAAATCAGGCATTTAAGGGTTAATCTGATAGACGAATGCCTTACAGATTCAAAATAAAGAAAAAATGGTCAGCAGCGAAATTTTTTTTATTTAATTGAGGTTTATGTTAAACTTGCGAGTTTAATTTTCTTTACTGTTTTACCACTAAAACTTTTTATTTTTTTTTTAATTTTTACTTGTAATGAATTTGCATAGTACCCACAGGATATTCAAATAAGAAATAATAACTATGTAGTATTTTTAGTACAAAATTTTGGTATAACATTGTCTTAAATGGGTGTTAAAGAAGGGACGGTAAGGTAAAAAAAGTGGACGGTATAGGAAAAAAGGGACGAAATGGGAAAAAAAGATACGGTAGGATGAAACGGTAAGGAAAATTACCACCTACTTTTTGGCAAATCATGTTAAGACTAAGTGGTAGCCACAATGGTCAGTGATTTTTAGAAACAGCTATTTACATCAGATTAAATAATAATAAAAAAAAATTGTTTCCCTCGAAAAGTGCAGGAATAAACCTTGGGGACGGTAAGACTACCAATAAAGCCACGATGCTTGAAATTGATATTTAAATGCTGATTAAAATTCTGCAGTAAATTTCCTGTCAAAAAATTTTAGACATTCTTTCTCTAGCATACTTCTGCATGTGAAAAAATTTGAAAAAAATTCTGTGGCTGCATCTGAAGGGATTTTCTGTATAATTTTAGAAGAGGGACGGTAAGGAATCTAAAACCCAGTGACAGAGTTTAAAAAATAATAACAACCCTAAAAATGTGTGCAGGTTAATTTTTTGCGACATAGTTATATAAAACAATAGTTCCAGTTTCGGAAAAAATTACGTCGAATTGTTTTTATGGAAACAATTTTATACAGACAGCTCCAAACTTAAAAATCAGCATCAGGGACACGAGACGATATAGAAGTTTTCCTAGTATTTGGACCCCCAACATCGTCCAAAACTTATTACAAGGCTGGACGTTCTCCTCCAGTGATTTCCATCAGTAAACAAAAATGTACTTCAGAAGTTTTGTGCAGCTCTGTATATGATGTACAGAAATTATATACACTAAGTAATATGCAAATAGATAAATTCAAAAATGCGTACCTGATCGGAAAACGCACTTCCAGCATAGGGAGTTCTGTGACCGAATTATTTTCTGTCCCTGTATATGAATGGTGAATGCTGTGATCACAGCATTCTATAGTAAGTATATTGCTGTTAATCACACAGATATATAGGGTGACCGAGCCGGTAGTTGGTCAAATAAGGTCGGTGCTACGGGTTTTTTTATTATGTTTCCTTCCTTTTATGTTTTAGAAGTAAACTAACATGATTGCTACAACACTTAATGAATGTCCTATCATGGCCGAAAATGAAATCTGATGAAATACGAACAAAATTATAAGCAAATAGCTTATTTAATTGCTATTTCCCCAGTAGTTGATCGATCGAAGAAATCGGTCGAAAATTTCAAAATTAATTTTCTAAAATATCATGCTGAAGCTGTGATTAATAATAATTTACATAAAACTATTGTTTGAAATAGGCGAGATGGAAGTGGATTATTTTAACTTACCATAATTGTCTCCAACTAATCAAAAAATAAATATTTATACATTCTAATAAAAAATTTTAATAAAATGGCTTCTCTTACAGCAGACAACAATGTCACAACAGGTGCACCAACATTCAAACAAAAATATTATGTCTAGTGCCACGTGTGAAACTCATTTCCGCCTGAATTGGCGCAATATTATGAAAATTTGTTCACCTACTGGAAGGGTATCAATTACTTGCGTGGTCACTGTATATATATTAATTTAAATATGTTTCAAATAGTGTAGCATGCATAAAATAACACCATAAACTGTTTTTTTTCCCCCAGACCGTAACGGAATTCTTTTGATTGTCCCTGTAAATGAACGATGCTATTCATACCATATTCTATAGTAAGCATCTTATAGGGCACTTCAGAAATATATATACATTTCAATGTATTTGAAATTGTGAAACATCATCAAAACCCATCAAAACCGATTTTTCCCCATAGGCCGTAATGTAACGGAATTCTTTTGAATGTCCTTGTAAAAGAACTTTAAATGCTACATCTTTTTCAATACCGGACATACAGGTGATATTTTTTTTAATTTTTCTGACGACTCCGGCATTAATTCTCTCGATCATGAAAGCAAGAAGATTTACTTTAATAATCCATTGAATGTGATCTTGCAATATACATATATTTATTTATTTCGAAATCACTTTCAAAATAGGATTACAATAGAGAATATTATTACTTGGGAATTTCATCTTGATGCTCAAGTTAATTGTTTTGAACTTTAACAAAACTATCAAGTAGATTGCAATACATTAGCTTTAAAATTATTTCTGCAAGTATCAAATGACACCATTTTAAAGTTTTGATTTATGTTTATTTTGCTCGAAGTTTTTTAATGTAATAAGCATGAAAAAGTCCAATCTATTAAAATTGATTTGTAATTGTTCCAATCTAAAACTTACAAATGAAAAACCACAAATAGAAATTTTTCAAAAGATGTCATTTGACACCTGTAGAAGTAGTGTTAATAGGCTAAAAGATGGTTTATCATAACTGTTTTTGCACCTTCTTCGTTAAAATACTATTTTATTTCCTCAAGAATTTCAACTATATAAAACTTAATGTCTAGGCTAATCAATGTTATTGCCCATTTAATTATGAATATATTTAAAATATTAGTTACATGATATTGGAAATCTGTACAGTACATTTCTTTATTACATATACTTCTCAATGAAATAATAAATTATTTAATTTGCTAATATGGTGTGTTTTCTTAATTTTAATATATTCACTTTTTTTTTTTTTTGTATTTATAGTTTTGATGCGTTCATCATAATTGTTTTCGATCTTGGAATCTTTATAGAGATAATTGGTGCATATAAACATATCAAAGATGTGTATTTTTCTAAAACTATTATTTACACAGGAAGGCAGCTGCGTAGACCATCACCTCATCGAATTGACGGCTGAAATTTCGGGATTAGACAGAACTCGATTAGCATACTAATATGCAACTGGTCTGCCAAATCATATTTTGGTGGAAACCACCTGCAGACACGATTTTAGTTGTTGATCGGTATGTTTACCATTGTATTATCCTGCACCCAAAGGTATAATAAACAATTAAATTTAAAAAATCAAAAAACCCGAACTAATTAATTATTTCTCATCAATGTGAAACTACTTTTACTATTACTAATATTAGCTCACACTATCGCTATATATATATCTTGTTCAAATTTTTAATCGTTAATAAAATACTTATTATTCATCCAATCAAACTCAAATATTTTTTTTTACTTGTAGTGGATGACACTTGATGTTACTCCAGTTTTTTTTTTCAAATATTAATTCATTAATTAAATTAAATTAATTAATTTTCAACAATCGAGAGATACCTCTTCTTAATCAAGGTATTATAAGACCGAGAGAGCCCTCTTCTTGATCAAGGCATTTTAAGCGCCACTCAAGAGGAAAGAAGAATGGGAGAAAAAAATTCATCACATAACCCTTCTTTTCAGTCGGGTAAAAACACGGTGGACTGGGAGGAAGAAAACACAATGGTAAACCTATCAGTCAACCATCAAAATCGGGTTTGCAGGTATTTTCTACCAAGATATGATTTGGCGGACCAGTTTACTGAGGAATCGAGCTTTAACTAAACCTGGAATTTCAGTCGTCAACTCGATAATTTGTGCAGCCGCTTTTCTGTCTAATTTAAATATAATTTTAATTTAATATTTTTAAAAATATTTTAATTTACAATCTTGTATACATCATTACTGGTTACGAGCTAATACTGAATTTTTAGTTGTAGCAACATCTTAATTCAGATGACTGAATTTTAATTATTGTCATATAATTCATCAAGTTGATTTATTTTATTTTTCTTTATTTGAAATTTTTACACAGCTATTTTTCTATAAATTCAACTATACCTTAAATATGATATGCCATAAATTAAAAGTTACTTATTTATTTTATTCTATTATTTATCATTTCAAAACAAATCGTTTATTTACATAATTCTAATTATTTATTTAATTTAAATATTCTCAAATTTTCTGTCCTCCATTAAAGTTTATTATTTTTTTTATTTTTCCTTTTTCTGTACAATGTATAAGTAAAGTAATCAGACGTATCATGTCTGTATATTTTAAATATTATGTTATGTTTTAAAAAATATATATATAATGGCTGCGCGTTCAAACAATTTAAAAATTATAACTTACAGCAATTAGTTTTCAGGTATTTTATGTACTTAAACTTTTCACTGAAATATATAGAGTCATAAACATTACTGGATATTTTGTGAATCTACTACACGTATTTTCCCCTTTAAAATATCTATTGTTTTTCCTACAATCCTGTTCTGACATAGTACACAGTTGTGTCGGCAGTTCGGGAAATTTACGCTTGTGTAAGTGATTCGGGAAATTTATTAACACAAAACGTTAAAGCTAACGGCTGTTTATTCGCCCTCTGAAAAATCTATAGAAATAAAAGATGAAATAAAGGCTATTAGATTAAAGAGTCAAAAGTATATAAGTATATTACGAAAAAAATCCACATAATAATTTCCCTTCTTTCCTGTTTCCCTGTTTTATTGATCAATAAATTATCCTAGCTAAATAGGGATTTCAACATAAGGATAATATAAATTGAATTTGAGAAACTCTCTCTTCGAAGCTTTTTATCTTACATACCACACGGATATATAATGTATGTTTAACAAGTGGGTAAGTGTGATCACAGATCGCACAGAGGTTTTCGTTTAATATTCCTTTCAAAACCCTTTATCCTTTTGCAAAATCTGTTAGTCCCACATTTCGCAACCAGGGGGCGCACTCTATTCTAAACAAACTTCTATCCCAATGAAAATCCGTTTAACAATCTATCCCTAGATATAGTAGTCGAGGGGATCAGGCCCATAGCACCCGAGATAGGTAGTTGCCCCTGGTGGTAAAAAGTGGAACTAAAATATGTAAGGTTATGAAAGAGTTGTCATAGGGCAGTGCAATGATATATCACGTGAGTGGTGTCAGAAAAGGATAAAAAAGCGCCCGCGGGTGAAAAGGGGGAGGTAAGAAAATTTGCTTAAAATACACAAGTTACAGACCGGAGAAGTAAATATAACACTTTTGACATTTTTATGATTTTTTAGTGTGATCTCAAGTATTCAGCTATAAGTATGCAAAATTTAAAGTCTCCAATTTTATTAGAGGCTGAGTTAGAAAATTTTCTTATAATACACAAGTTAGAGACCGGAGGGGTAAATATAAAACTTTTTGAAATTTTTATGATTTGTCATTTGATTGCAAGTATTCAGCTAGAAGTATGCAAAATTTCAAGTCTCTAACTTAATTAGGGGCCCAGTCAGAAAAAAATGCTCAAAATACACGTTAGACCCCAAAGGGGGTAAATATAAGACTTTTTCAAAATTTTATGATTTCTCGTTTCATGTGAGGTGTTCAACTATAAGTATGCAAAATTTCAAGTCTCCATTATATATAGCTTCTGTGAACAGGCTCTATGATAGACGGACAGACTGACAGACAGAGGAGTGAGACGAATAGGGTTTCGTCAGATGAACGAAACCCTAAAAAAATGATATGGAAATATAACAGTTGAAAATAGGTGCATAAATTATCGAAAATCAGTCAACTTAAACAAAGAGGATCAATTGAAAGTTTGCAAAAGAAAAAAATCTTCATTAATGCTTGTCAGAGAGTATCAAAAACCAATTTACAGCAGCAAATTATGCTAAGCATGACCAGTTTAGATACTCCAAAAACTATGTTTAAATAAAACAAAATATTAAATATATTGTAAATGACAGTTTTAATTGTTTCATACTTAATACTTAATACACATTTATCTATATGAGTATAATTTCTTGAAAAACGCTAAAATATATAAAATAAAGAAAATTCTCAAAAGCAATTTCACCAAAAAGCGTAAAAAGTACAAACAGCAAGTTGGTGGAACACTCCTATGATTGGAGAAGATTTTTCGGTTATTTTAAAACATTTCCATCTTTTGAATGGAGAATTTTGGAAGATTTTAAGTTTAGGTACGTCCCCCGCCTTTTTGTTTTGATTGTTAATTTGGTTAAAAGGGACATTAGTGAAAATTCTGTTTCTAATACGAAAAAGTACCAGACCGGAACCCCTCATCCTTATATGTTGGCAAGGTTACATACGCTAACCATCCTGTCAGGCTGAGCATCGTCCGAGTGGTTCAGTTGGTAGCACATTGGTGTGCTATACCAATGACCCGGCTTCAAGTTCCGGCATTTACATTTTTTCACTCTGTTGGCTATACGCCTAATTAGCAATGCAAACATTCATGCAATTAAATTATTCAATATTTTAAGCGCAATTCATAACTACATAACTATTGGCTGTCGTCCGAGTGGTTCAGTTGATAGAACATTGGTATGATATACTAATGCCCCAGGTTCGAGTTCCGGCTTTTACATTTTTACCCTCTATTGGCAATACACTTAGTTATAAGTGAAGAATTTCTGCAATTAAATTAATCAATATTTCAGGCGTAATTTATAACTACTAAAATTTATATCTCTTAAATTTTATTTTAAGTTTTAATCTTGTCAGTAAACTTCAATTAACTTTTACTAATCATTTATTTTCTGTAAATCAAAATTAAGGAAGCCTCCAAAACTGGTATTAAGAAAAACTTGCCTTGAGTTTCCACACAATAAATTTATAAATCTTCCATTACTAAACAATCTTGGGATTTAGCTGAGACAAGCTGCGCATATGCGCATATTTCGAATAGCATATGCACTATTCGAAATGCCATAATTATCTTTAATGCAAATTCCATTTCTGAAAGAGATTTTCTTGAAATTTTAGCAATCAACCTTTACAATTATGTTAATGTGGATTAAAGAGTCGTAGTGTGTTGTGCTCTTACAGTGATATAAATAACATTGATCGACCTTTACTAATTCAGAGATTCTAAGCCTTCATAAACCCTAGCTTGCAACACTGGGGATTTTGGTGATAGCTTGATACTTTAGTCAAATTAAAGTTGTTTCTATATAACTGATTACAAGTTCAGAGACTGAAATTTGTGTCTTTGGCATTCTTTTTGTTTTGCATATAGATTATGTCGTGTGTTTTGGAATACAAAATGTAATCAGTCTATCGGAATATTTGCCGATTAGAGAGACTTATTGAGCTTTGTCTCTTTGACATTTTTGCACAGTTATTATATCGTGTATTTTGATGATATAAAATGTAATCAATGCGTCGTAATTATACAACATTTGTTCTTTAGAAAGCTGTTTTTGATCGCAAATTAGCTCGCTTGTTCGAAAGATTCAATTTATCAAAATAAGAAGATTTTGTAGCAATATTCTCGTATGTTCGAAAGTAATTCATAATCTAATTGGATGCAGGATTTTTCTTTCTTGTTTATTTTAGTTTCAATTTTGCTTGTATGTTTTGTTGTTATTATTGACTTTAATTATGTTTTATATACTTCATTTTCGCTTTTTTCCGTTATTTCTCGTCTTTGTTATATCTTTTTAAGTATCCCTTACTTTTTCAATCATTTTCTCTGTTATCAGTATCAGGTCAAGAATAATTAGTAAAATAAGAAATCATGTAGCATTTTGAAATATCCATAATTTAGTTTATATTGATATTTTTTAATTTATCAAGGGACTGTGGCCCCTACGAGCTACGCTGTCTAACCCTCGTTAAGGCAACGCATACTCTAAAAATAGATTAATTTGATCGCCTTTAAAAAGATTGTGGAAGATTGAATTATAATTTAAAAACCGGTGGTGATCTCCCTGTAAACGGGTTTCTATTCATTTCCCTTTGATTGGGGAATTAGAGACTGAAAGGTTTAAGACCGAAGGGTTTAAGACCGAAGCAGCTACTGTTACCACATCTACATAATAGCTGTTTTCGTGTTTGATTAAAGATCAGTTAAACATTTAAAAATAAGCTAATATAAAATGAACTAAGTAAACAGTATATGTGTCCCGGTATTTTTTTAACAACACTATAAGAAAATCGTTTTAAGTAAGACATTTTAAGTGCGTTGTTATAAATCTGACGTAATTTCCACTAAAGTTCCCTTTCTTTTTTTAATATTTTATTATTTTAAAGTTTTTTTCTCTAATATTCATGAGTTAATACTATTTTTATCACGTAATTTTCAATACTTTCTTACTTTTAACACGTAATCATTTATTTCTAAGTTTGAAGATTTTTTCTGTTTTTAATAGTCACGTGCATTTTTTTTTTCAAGGAAATATTCTTTGCACTGTTTTTACAATTGACAACAATTTAAATTAATAAACTTTTCTAAAAGATGATAAAAAAACATCTCTTTAAATAATGAAAATTAAATTAAAAAAAACTCAAAAAAATATTCAAATTTAAAAGATAAATGCGGTCTACACTCCGCAATATTAAAATGCATATCCTCAGGGAAAATGATAAAATTACTATGTATGGTATTTTCTCCTCTAAAACATTTATAATGGAATGATTTTGACCACCTTTAACATTAAATAGCTCTTCAAATAATTATTCTATGTAAAAACTGCCCACTTCAGATAGTTTATTGTTGCATTTCTCTTTATTACTAATAATGTTCATATTAGCAATAATGTTCATATTAGTTTTGTATGCAGAAAACTATAAGAAAACTGTAGTTTTCTTAATATTAGCGAAGAAAGACTTCCTACCACAAAAAATTCATTAACGGCGACGGCGGCGGTACCAACGTTAGTTACTTTTTTTAGAATAGAGAGATATACAGGGTGTTCCTAAACTCATGTACATAGCTTACGGGGTGATAGAACACTACTAGACAAGCACATATCACCATACAATCCATGGTCAGAACGCAAGTTGTAAAAAGCTAGAGTGCGAAACTTACTGTGGCACAAAATGGGAAGAAAGAAAATAGACAGCGATGGAATGAAAGGAAACCGATAATATGAAGAAAAACATTCTATTCAATAAAAGGAAAGTATATACCACACGTACGTCCCCCATCACAGCAACTGCTCAAAATTGCGGCCGCCAACAGTAACGCAGGCTTCACACCGTCGATGGAGTGACCGCCGTACATTGGCGAAAACACCAGGCATCTCTTGTATGGTGTTAGCAGCTACGGATATCCGCGCAACAAGGTCTTCAACGGAATCTATGAGACCATAATCGTAGATGAGGCTCTTCATATCACCCCAGAAGAAAAAGTCTAGGCATGGCAAATCAGGTGAGCGGGCCGGCCAGTTGATTGGTATAACCCTTTGGGCTTCCCTTGCATTGCCGTCTGCCGTACATGTAATGCATCTCGGACTTCTCCTGATTTGAGTACGCATCCATCTCATCGATGATCCACAGAACGACTGACCAATGACCAATGCAGTATTGTTGAAGTGCCTACTAGAGTCTTGATGCTCTAATTTACCTTCCATAGACAGTGATCAATCGGTTGGTCATTATGCATAGATGTTAAGCAATATGTTTAATTTCTTCCAAATTCCTGACCATTGGGATGGTCGAAAGACAGAATGAATGAAGACAGCTGCGCTGAACAGCCTTTTTATTGCGGTCGCTGGGAAGCGCCCTCTAGCGCTTTACGGCTTGCGAGCGATCATGGATTGTATGGTGATTTGTGCTTGTCTAGTTGTGCTCTATCACCTCTTAACGTATGTACCATGAGCTTAGGGACACCCTGTAGACAGAAGTGATATTTATTTTTAAATGTCTAAAGAGAAAATTATTTTTGGTTATTCTTTAATTCTTATTTATTTTTTCCTATTTACTGTTATTTTAAATCGGCTTTCCTCTACGTATCTCTCTCGCCCTATCTATCTTCTTTTTTCTCTATACATTTGTATGAAAATTAAAGATTTGATTTTTCAAAATACGCAGCCTTCTATAAATTTTAAAGCTACAAAGGTTTGTTTTAATATTTTAAGCAAATAAGAGATATTATAGAAATAAGAAAAAGAAAGGAATGAAAACTTAATACAAATACATATAAATAACGGGAAGAGGTAAATGAAAATGAATGATTTCTATACTAATAAAAGAAAGTTTCGCTCTGTGTGTGTTTGTGTGTCTGTTTAACTGCGATGGCTAGCAAAATCTATGGCACGTACAAGGCTGAAAATTTCTGAAAGATTAGTCCACGGCCTCTAATGGTGCACCTGAGACGCAGAATTTTAATTTCTAATAATTAGCTGAGTTATTAACTAATAAACGGTCAAGTGCGAATATTACTCGCGCTTAGAAGGTTCTGTACAATAAATATATGAATTATTAACTGTATTATTAAAAAAAATTCTTGCTCAAAGAATAATAAGACTTTGCAAAAACTATACAAAGTAGGGTTGGATATGGCTGTATATACTAGAAAAATATGAATTGGTATACCATAAAATTTCAAAGAGATATGAAGTCTAAATAATATAAAAAATTGCTATTCTGTATAACTCTATTTTTAATCTTATCCTGAAATGTTTATGATGAACTTAATTCGGTACTGACAATAAAAGTAGCGCATATGTTAACTTCATTTGGCATTTCATAAAACTAAATTCAGCGTGGTAATATTTCTTTCTTTTTACAGTGTAGGTAAAACAAAACACTTGTTCAAAGTTTAAACTTGGCTAAAAGCATATGCTGAGGGCGCTTCGAAAGGAGGTCCCAAAGTTTGCAACACCACCTTGGTCCGTGCCGCGTTTTTCCAGATAGGTTTTTAATTAACTTTCAAAGACACGGGAGGCGTACTGAGTGATCCACCCAATGCAAACTAGTCACATTTCCCATAGTATTTATGTGGTTAATTCTAATTAAATTAGTCTGTTTTTAACAATTTGACGTTTATTGCTTTTATACTGCTACCGGGCATTACATTACACAAATATATCATTAAAAGTTTTCATCTACATTTAAAAGAAGATGGCACATAGAGTATGCCGCCCTTGTCATTATGTATGTCCAAACCACCCGTGTCTTTAAGTATTAATATCTCGGCTAATTACCAACGGGTTTTTTCTTCTCGAAAATCATTATCAACAATTCTCTTATACTTTTACTACGATCGGTACGTGCAGCACTCCTCGACACCTTTGCTCAATGCCTGCAGATCGAAATTTGTGTGTAACGGAAAAATGCCCTATTCTCGAAAACTATGTGACCTATGGTGATCGTTATAGTTTTCCTGTAAGCTTTAAATTAACGTCTATTACGTCTATTTTTATCATATTTTTAGTTTCCGTAGATTTGGAAATAGAGGAGGGGGAACATATTTTTGCACTACACTTTCGACGATATTTCTGAAAATATAATACCTAAAATTAAAAATAATGTATTTTGAGTTCAGCGTTACGAAAGCTATCCCGCGATACCCCACACGATATGCAAAGAAAAGATTTTATTTTTCAAGTAACTTAATTAACCCCTCTACATTTTTTCAAAATACATTTGTAAATGTTTAATAATCTGTAAATATGTGGGTCAATAGTCTTTATTATTTCCCACAGTTTGAACTTCCCAGGTTCCATAGTTTGCGAGTAAAATGGCTGTGACAGACAGATAGACACAGGAGTGATCTTATAATGGTCCCATTTTTGCTTTTTAAGAACAGAACCCTAAAAATTAAAAAGAACTCTCATTTAAAAACTCATCGCCGTTCTTTTGAGAGGAGAAAAGTGTTCGCACATGCGCTTATATCATACCCTATTTGCGCCTCGGAAAGAAATGAAGATCGGAAAGAAGGAATTTTGTGGGGTGTTTTGTCCTTATTTATTAACTTTCATCAGCCAAACAGCTCAGTAAAATTTAAAACGGAAGACATATTCTAAAAGATCGTATACTTACATCTCAAATCAATTTTTAAAAAATATCGCATATAACCCTTTGAAAAAAAAATTCAAGAATGGTCGTTTTTCCGAAAAACGTTTTTTGGCTTTATGGCAACTCCTGCAGGACGTAATTTTGGAGGTACCAACAAACCAAAAATATGCTCTCAAAGCTGAACTCATCTTTTAATCGATGGTGCAATCGGTTTTTAAAAATATTATTTTTAACACTTTCAAATATACCGGTAAACGCAGGTCACTTCGAGCATCACAGAGACTATATTTTTTCCTACGCTAAAAGTAACTAAATGTCGTATTTTAACATAACATTAACATAGAGCATCTCAATAGACCAGATTTACATCACGTACAAAAATTTAAAAATATTCGGACGGCTAGAAATATTTTTTGCAAAATAAAATGTGCGAAAATTTAGATGAAATCAGTAAAAACCTTTGTGTTTCGTCGCGGTTTCGCCTGCTTTCTGTGCGTATAGAGTCCAAAAATCAAATTATAGAGAAAATAAAATACCAAGTAGCATATACTTTCAATTCAATATTTTTGAACGATTTTTTTTTATTTAAAAATATAAATTCAGACAAAATGGAGTTAAAGGTAAAAAATCATACAAATTTGAGGTTCGTTTAAAGTTATTTATCACGGGACCCGTCAACGCCGGGCGGCTCAACAAGTATGATAATAAAGCGGGATTAAAATATATATCAGTGATGGAAAGATGGCACTTTGAACTGCATTTGCTAATTTCAATGGCTGCTAAGTAATGTTCATGAACAATATAAAGCATATCTGCAAACATAAATAAGATCAAATATCTAAAATTATGTTTCATCATAAATACTATTTAAACCTTTCAGGGCAAAACAATTGTGTTTTTGTTGAATTCACGCTAAAATTTTCGAAACATTTTATTTGAAAATAACGGAATGAAATTTTATAGCACCTTTATTTGTTCCGAAGGGGTATAAAAGTTAATTTTTGTTCAAAAAGTTTGGTTCGATTAAAATTAAGTAGTATAAAAAATATCTTACCGCTCGTCAAGAAGTTAAAAAAAAAAAGAAAACATAAGAAAATTCTAAACAAATATTTATTTACTTAATATTTATCATACTTGCGTTGAGTTTCCAGACAAGAAAGTTATAAATCTTTCATTAATAAACGATCCTGGGATATAGTTGGGACAAGCTGTGCATACAAGCCATTTGAAATGCCATTATTATCTTTAATGCAAATTCCATTTCTTAAAGGGATTTTCTCGAAAATTTAGCAACCTACTTTTGCAATTATGTTAATATGGATTAAAAGGTCTTACTCTGTTGTGTTCTTACAAAGTAGTGATATAAATAACATTGATCGACAGTTACTTATTCAGAGATACTAAGTCTTCATAAGCTTTAGCTTGTGACATTGGAGACTTCCGAGATAGCTTGATATTTTCGTAAAACTAAAGTTGTTTCTAGATAACTGATTACTAGTTCAGAGACTGAATTTTGTGTCTTTGGCATTCTTTATGTTTTGCATATAGATTATGTCGTGTATTTTGGAATACAAAATGTAATCAGTCTGTCGGAATATTTACCGATTAAAGAGACTTACTGAGCTTTGTCTCTTTGACATTTTTGCACAGTGTTTTGGTGATATAAAATGTAACGAATGCATACAACATTTGGAATTAGAAAGCCGTTTTTGATCGGGAATCAACTTCCTTGTTCATAAAATTCAACTTATCAAAATAAGAAGATTTTGTAGCAATATTTTCGTAT
Source organism: Maratus speciosus (assembly GCA_963932465.1). Taxonomy (NCBI): domain Eukaryota; kingdom Metazoa; phylum Arthropoda; class Arachnida; order Araneae; family Salticidae; genus Maratus; species Maratus speciosus. Next base: position 417,675,575 of record OZ010794.1, on the reverse strand, counting down.
GTTCGAAAGTAATTCATAATCTAATTTTATGCATCATTTTTATTTCTTATTTATTTTAGTTTCATTTGTACCTGTATTCCTTGTTGTTATTACTGACTTTAATTATGTTTTATATATTTCATTTTCGCTTTTTTTTCAGTTATTCTTTTTTGTTTTCGTCTTTTCTTTGTCATATTTTTTTTAATCTTCCTCTGCTTCTCTATCATTTTCCCCATTATCAGTATCATTCGAATAATAATTAATAAAATATCTTGTAGCATTTTATAATATCCATAACATATCTAAAAATAAAATTATTTTTGCTTACTTTTTAATTGTGTCGTCTAGTTGCAAAACCAGCCAACTCCTCAAAAATGGAAAATCTGTTTTTTCAGTTTTTTTTTTCAGTTCTAAGTTAAGGTTTCTACCATCTGGAAACGATAAACCATGCCAAAACCGGTCAATCCCTGTGTTATATGCGTTTGAAAATCACGATGTGGTGCAAAACCGGCCAAATCCTTCAGCCGGTGAGTTTCAAAACCAGCCATCTCCATATCCGCTAGATGACGCTTCTACTCGATTCCACAATAACCTCTCACTTGTTGATTATATTAACGTTATCGTGTTTTCTCTCGCCTGTGACTGCTCTTCCTTGGTGTATATAAACTTTCTAATAATTTACTTCGTTTTTTCTCCGATTATGGAAAAGTTTGTGGAAGAAGTGCCTAATAATCAACCAAGGAAGCGGCAAAGTGGACCTACGATGCGGAAAAGGAGAAAAGCCAAAATTCAAAGGTAACGTACACCTTTTGATAACCAGGGACGGTTTATCATTTTTGACGCTCTAGGCCAAAATACTTTTCCGCGCCCTCCCTTCCCCCCTTCAAAAAACTGTAAGCGAATTTTCTCTGATAAATTTAAGAATTTTTTAATCTATTTAATTAATGAATAATACATTTAAATTTTGTTTTATAAATTTTAGTATTTTGAGGATTTAGATTGGGAATGAACGGGCTTTTGTTACACTTAAAATCTGAGAGAATTTTGTGTTGGTGTATCGAAAAGTAGAAAAATTGTTTTAAATGTAATTGTTACACATTCATTTTTTATTTAACACTTTTCGTAAAATTTAAATACGTTAAAGTTCTTAATTTTGCGAACACTACCCAACGTACACCCCTAAGCCATGGCCTGAGTCGGCCATATGGGTAATCCACCCTTGTGATAATATAATACGTAATTAATTGATAACATAATAGCATCATAGTTAGCATATTTTGATTAATTAATCATCAGGATGCCATAAATAACTTGCTTCCGTTGATTCAGTACTCTTTTATCCCTCCACACTGTGTTTTAGCTCAAATTGGAAAAAAGAATGAAGAAAATCGAGTCCCTCGTTCAGCCGGCAAAGTATGAAGAAATTTTATCTGAACATGGAACAGTTTTCAAGCCGGGAAGAGATTACACCGACCATGATTGGAAAAAGACCAGCAATATCTTCCCCAAACCACCTGCACAGTGGCACTTCAAATTTGCTCCTATAAAACAAATTTTCATAACAAAATATGAAAATAAGGTGTTGGTGCAAGGGGAGGTCTTCTACAAATCTGAGGTAGAAGTCAAAGTCAGTTTTCAAGAGTAAGAGGAGTATTATGAACAGCAAGCTTGAGGACGTGGCTCCGGATAACGTGCTGATGAAGCCTATAACACTTCGGAATGTCCAAAACTTACTGACAAAACATTTTGGACCAAATGGGGATGCTGGCAAGCGGTTATTTTTTTTACAAAAATATATTGGCATCAACTTTCTCAAGAAGCAAAAAGCAGAGATGATGAAGAAGAAGCCGCATAGATGGACCATCATGACGAAATTTGTGAGACTATCGAAAACGATGAGACCACTAAAGTTTAAAATTGTAAGTACATGTACATAGAAAGATTTTTGTTTAAGTTTTTAAAATTTAATGATTTTATATAAAATAATATCATGTCATTTAAATCATTTGTTTAGTGACATTTAAGTCAGTTTAACAGCTAGTCAGTTAGTTTTAACTGTTAGTCAGTTTTAACAATCAGTAACTGTGTAAAAGTCGTTTTACGTTAATAACTTTCCTAAAGTTCTTTTTGTTAAATAACATTTAGTTGAACAAAACATTTTTGTGTAGTTGCTACCCTTAAAAACCCAATGTCAGATTAAATTTAGCAAAAATTAATTTCTGGTTTGTTGCAAAACCGGCCAACTCCAAAGTGAGTTGCAAAGGCGGCCAAATCCGAGACAAAAGCTTAAATAACACCCTCCCTTCATGTGCCCCTGCCACCTTATTTCGTGTTTTCAAATATACTGCCCTAATGACTATAAAACTGAAGAGTTTTGGTTCCAAACTTTATTTGGCTAGGTGTGATAAAAAATCAGCTTTTTCTCAAAATTTTATTCTTTGGAGATGGCCGGTTTTGCAACTAGACGACACAATTCTAACTTATTTTTTCCTAATGTACTGTTAATTTAAATCGGCTATTTATTTCCCCTGCGTCTCTCTCTCTCACCCTATCAATATTATTTCTGCTGTGCAAATACATGCTAATACCTTTGTCTGAAAAGGAAAGATTCAATTTCCTAAAACACGTATCCTTTTATATATTTTATAGCGTATTTTCAAAGGTTGATTTTAATATTCCAAGTAAATAAGAGATATTATAGAAATAAGAAAAAGAAAGGAACGAAAACTTTTAATACGAGTATCTATAAATAACGGGAAGAGATAAATGAAAATGAATGATATCTATACCCTCCTGAGACCCAAGAAAATTTGAAACACTTTATCTTTGTCTTTAGTACTTTATTTTCATCAAAAGTGTAAAAAAATATTATTTTTACAGATTTTTAATTTTTTTTGTTTTCTAAATTTGGTAAGGACCATATCCATTTCAATGGATGTTCAGGACTTAAATATGATGAAATGTAAACACAGTTCATTTCAACTTTTCACATGTAAAGTGATACTGAAAAGCACTAAATTAACAATAAAGTGAAACATCTATAAATTCATTATTAATTTAATGAACAACACTGAATTATTTTACACATATTTAAGCCAAATATAAATCTTTGAAACGATTTCTTTCACTGGTAATGTACAAAAGCACATTGCAACTTGGACATCTAAGTTTAGTTTTCTTTTAAATACATATTATTATCAATGTAATGTCTAAAATAATGATGTGCTTTAAATTTTATGTGCACTTCTGCTTCTTGTTCTATTTGTTATCAGGATGATATGGAATGCTTGAGCGAACATAAAAGGAAACATAATTACAATGAGATTTCATGATACTTGTGAAAAATATTATTTATTGTAATAATTTAATTTTCTATCTTTATATTTATGAATTTCTAACAAAAGAAAAATATAGCCGAAATAATATTCTTAATTTACATATTAAAAAAGTTTATAAATACTTAAACTGTCATAACTTGGCTTACTGCAAAGATCTCTTCCAAAGCAAATTGGGCTTTTGATATTTCGCTATTTCACTTCCGTTAGTTTGGCTAACTGAGCCATCAGCAAAATTATTTACTGATTCTTTAGTAGCCTCATTTTTAGCTTCGGAAGAAACTTCATAAGTTTTATTAATATTAAAATATTCATCACTAGAATCACTATAATCAAAATCCAAGTCATTCCCATTTGCTGTTATTTCTAATCCTTCTAATGTTGTTAATCTTTTGGCTAAAATAAAATACAAAAATATGTAATATTTTATAAAAATATTACATACATATGTCTTTTTATAAAGAATAATTAAAATATTACAGAGATATTAAATAAACATAAAAACTTGGAAATCCTGCACATGATTAAAACCAAAACTATTGTTAAAACTAACTATATAATTTTACTCAAGTAAGACCCAACATTCATTTTAATTGATGTTTTTAAATTGAGCTTTAAAGCAATAAATATATCCAAATTACAGTTGCTAAGGCGCTACAAAAACATTAAAATTAACATATACACTGTAAAATGTACTTAAAAAAATAAAATGATTAAAGAAAGATTTTTAACTGGTCGAATGCCACGTTGATTCACCCACTTCGCAATATTACAAAGAAAGGAGAAGCCGTTGCCAGATTCTAAAAACTTAAAAGTTATCTTTGAAGTGTATATTATATTGGAGTATGAGGACTTTCTTCTGTTGAATATCTGTTGTGATCAGTAGGTTCAAACAAAACATCCATTTTAATGGATGTTATGCCTCAGAAGGGTAAAGTAATACTTCGGTTTTCGTGGACTTCGGTTATCGTTGGTTTCGATTTTTGCCGATTTTTTCCACAAAACATTCGCCTCGGATTTTGTAAGCATACTCAGGTGGCCTCGCTGGATTTTCCGTAAACAAAGGGGACGACATGGAGAAAAGAGATAGATGGAGATGCAGTATTCCGTAAAAACGTTTTGCAATATGATGCGCGTTATCGCTCAAATTTAAGGCTAATGTCAGACGAACGTCTTTTGCACGTTTTTTCCCTACACATCATCCGTTCGTCTGGCATTAGCCTAAATGCCCTCATTCGGCCCAAACAAAACAAGCACTGAAATAAGGACCAAATTCTTTGACATCACCCGTGCATTCTTTCTCTAAATGAAAATGATCTGCTTATATTTAAGCATTCAAAAATAGCGTTTCATTGTATTATGAATTAAAAAGAGTATTATAAAAGTTTTCTTCTTTTTTGCTAAAGCACGTGGATGCGTTTGGGCCGAATGTAGCGTATTTTAGGGTTATATTTTTGGCGTCACCCCCACTCACCACACTTCATCTCTATTCTTTCTCATTACTCTATGGGGGCGATCCACGCGTTCTCCTGATCAATGTTGCGTTGTTTCACGTCGTGTGTGTAACAACCTAGCCAAACAATTTCGTTTTTTTCTAGTGTCTGAGTATTTTTATGCGTTTTTTATTGCTTGCGAATGCCCCATCATGGGCACAAAGAATTTCAGAAACACTATCGATTTAAAGAAGGAAGTTATTCAAAAATACAGCAGCATATTAAAAAAAAGAGCAGCATTAAGCTTTCTGAAAACGGTTGCATGTACGGAAAATTGCTAACCATGATAAGCTCCATTTTCGCGTAAAGGGAAACAATAAAAGTGACTAATGTTCCGAAAGGCGTGAATGCACTAACGGAACAGACATCGCAAGCAAGTGAAAATTTTGAACAGTTATTATTAAATTGGATCAATGAAAAAAAGTTAAATAGCGATTGTATATCGGAGGCCATCATATGTGAAAAGACCATACTACTGTATACCGAACTCATTCAGAAAATGCCTGGGATGAGTGCTTGTCTTAGAGATTTTAAGGTCAGCAGAGGCTGGTTCGAAAGATTCTAGAGGCGCACCGGCATACACAGAGTTACTTGGTGCAACGATTGGAGTTCGGACAAGTCGGGGGACGACATATTTGTGTCCGAATCAAAAGCTAAAGCAATCATTCCCCCAACAAGTTTTCTATGATGAAACCGGCCTCTTTTGGAAGAAAATTCCAAAGAAGACGTTCATTACTCGGGAATAAAAGACACTGTCAGGACATAAGCCTATGCATGATATGCTAACTCTTTTGTTGTGTAGTAATGCTAGTGGTGATTGTAAAGTGAAATCCTTACTAGTGCACCCTTCAGAAACTCCTAGACCTAAAGTTTTTAACAGGAACAATATGATTAAAAATAAATTGTGTGTGATGTGGAAGGCAAAAAGGAATGCATGGGTGACCAGGGTTGCCAGTTTGGCCTCCAATTTTTAACCGAAATTTCAAATTCACACCGGAAATTTCGAAAAAAACTTTTTATGTTATGTGATAGCTAAATGCCTCTCATTCAATAAAGCATAAAATACTATTCTTTATTTCTGGTATGAACTTGAAATTACGGAATAAAAATGTTGTGCAAACTGGTAACCCAGTGGGTCACGAGGCTTATCTTCAATGAGTTGATGAATGAAGTGTTTGGCCGGAGTGCGAAAAACTCCAGGATAATCAGTTGCCCTTTAAATGCCTTCTGGTAGTGGAGAATGCTCCTGCACATCCTCCAGGTTTGAAAGATCACTTGTTAGAGGAGTTCAGTTTTATCACAGTGAAATTTTTGCTCCACTCATCCATCCCATGGACCAGAATGTCATTTCAAACTTCAAGAAACTGTACACAAAAGCAAAGTATCAAAGGTGCTTTGAGGCGACATCAGATACAAAATAGCCCTTAAGAAAGTTCTGGAAAAAGCATTTCACCATTCACAACTGCATTAACCTCATAGATAAGACTTGGTAGGGAGTGACATCCAGGACGAACTCTGTCCGGAGAAAATTATGGCCAGGTTGGGCAAATTTGTAATCTCAATTATCCGAAGTGTAATTAAAAGTTAATTCTATGTAATTGATCATAGTTACACACATTCAAACAGAGAAATTTTGTCAAATACTGGGATGGGAGTGGCTTAGGCTGCAATGCTGCAAAAACTTTTTACGGTATGTAGTTTCAACTATAATTAATTACATACAATTAAACTTTAATTACATTGCAGATAATTGAAATTACAAATTTGCCTAACTCTGGACAGGATGTGTACATGAGAGAGATTTCAGTGGGTTTGATCCGTCCCCTGATGACCCTACACATATTGTGCGTCAATTGTGGATTTCGGGTTGCCATGGATTTGGAGATGAGCGAAGAGGATGGTGAAGAATTGGTGGGTGAACACAAGTGGAAAATACACACAGAAGACCTGCAAGACCTTCACCTAGAAGTGCAATAGACAGTAGACGAAGAAGTTGCTTCAGATGAAAAAGGATGAAACAGACGAGAATGTGCCTTCTTCAGGAATTAAGGACATCTTCTCTTCTTTTCTATGTGGAGTAAGGTACAGAGTTTCGTGGAGAAAAATCATCCATACGAAAGTGTTGCAACTTGTTTTATGATAATGTCTTGCCCCATTTTGGTCAAGTCTTAAATAAACGTCAGAAACAAATACTTTTGGACAACTTTTTTGAGAGACATAGGTCCAATGACACTGAAGCTATTCCTACCGCCAAAAGACCAAAAATGGAAGTGACACCAAATATAGTGCCTTGATACCATACGCCAAGAACACTATTTCAATTTCTTATTGTTTTCAGCATTAACAACTATATTTATTCTCCATAAAATGTGATTTCGGTACCTATTTTTGATTATTTAGAAAAGATTAATTGACTTTACATAGGTTCATATGGAAATAAATGTCTTGGTATTCGTCGGTTTCGGATTTCGTCGATTGTTTTCAGTCGGATTAGCGACGAAAACCACGGTATCACTGTATTAGTAAAAGGAAGTTTCGCTCTGTTGCTCTGTGTGTGTGTGTCTGATCGATTACAGACTAGTAAAATGAATGGTACATTCTTCATTTTCAATACCGAACATGCCATAGTGAACATCAATAACGTATATCAATAACATGGTAATCCGAGCATATTTCCGCAAGTTAGAGCACAGACAGACAGACAGACAAACCCATGCATAAACACTTTTCAACTATGCTGAAAAGTGATAAAAAGGAAAAAAAGAAAGAAAGAAAAACTCGTTAATCTAACCATTTTTTTTAATTCTCGATTTGAGTACATGCAACGCCCCTAGATAATAGAGAAAGCCGTGACAGGCTTTATTCTCATGTCATGAAACGTCTGAAAAAACAGGGAAAACAAAAAAACAAAAAAAAACTAGAAAACAGCAATTATGCCTTTTCAGAATTTAGTGTCGCCCTCGATGAGAGAGAAAAAAGTATATGTATATATATCCCTTTAAGCCCTGATCCACACAATTGTGGGGGTGATACTAAAGTAAAAGAGAATGACTATTTCCTGTTTTTGTGAGATTTAAAACCAAATCTGCACATTTATATGAGTTAATTGGCTTCAGATGCTTTGATAAGACACCACTAGAGGGCACTAACTACAATACAGGGTTAGATTTTCTGCTTTTAAAAAGACTATATCATCTGGCAGCAATAGACAAAAAGTATGTACTGTCGTAATTTCTTTTAAATATTATTTTAAGTGTTTGCTTAGATTTAATTTTTCTTTTCATATACTTTATTCATGATTTCAATTGATTTTGTCTAAATTGATAAATTTAATTAGGCTTTACAAATGTTGAAAAACAAATGACCCACACAATTGTGCGGGTCTGGGTTTTATCGTTTCCAAAATGGGTACAATTCCTAATATATAAAATTTTTATTTTTAAGGGATTTCTTTAAAACTTATGTTTTTAGCAATTTATTTTTTATTAATTACATTTTTAAACCGGATTAATTTGAAATAGGTTTGTACTATTCATGATTTCTATTGAAAATATTCATGATTTCTATTTAAAATTGATAGTATTAGATATATAATATGCACATGTAACGAACGGTATGTTTCTGCTCTGAGTTATAGATGTCATATATGATTTATAAGTTTTATATGAGTTATATGCATATCACGAGATAGATTTTTAAGTTTGATAAATACATTCCATTTTGTCGACACAGCAAGTAAGCCACAAGGAATAAATAATAAATTATGGAAAGTTCAGCAAAAACTCGACAGATTCCGTAGTGTCTGCTTGAATTTGCCAGGAGATCAGGGAAAATTTTCCACAGATAAGCAGACGATTCCTTTTTTTTAGGACGTGCTTCAGTAAAGCATTATATAAAAAGCAAACCACACTCTGTTGTAACAGTATCATCTGGGATAGTTTTAAATTTTGTAGTTTACCAGTGGGAAAGTGTAGACCTAGTCCACAAGGATCTGGTCTTAGGACCTGCTGTAGTCCTTACTCTGGTTCAGACCTAGTTTTATGTACTTCGATCGGTATTTCAACAAAATACCGCTGCTGGAAAAACTAAAAAAAGAAATTTGAAGGATCAGGCACAATCCAAACGGAGTGAAGGGCATACCATTTGTCAACGACTCTTAAGAGGGGTGCGAGCATTGAGCACATCTCAGAAAATGAAATTGTAATGGTCTCTCCAAAAACAAAAATTGTTTCAAACATTTTCATTGTGGCTGATGAAAATTATCTCAATAAACAACAACTTTTTTGCTTAAACTTTTATTTTTAGATATTTGCACACGCACACGTAATCCCAAACTACACAATTGTGTAGATACAGCCCAAAAACGGCTGTATTAAGCCCGAACCCACACAATTGTGTGGGTCCTCCCTTGGCATAACCTGACATGGGGTATTTTTTTAATATTTTTTTCAATCAAATACGGTCCTATCGGTAAGGGGAAACCACCCAAACTTTAAATTTCTACCAAAAAATATCCCGGTCTTAAAGGGATATATATATAGAGAGATAGTACAAAATATATTTCAATTTTAAGACTTAAAACACACGCTTTTATTTTATATAAAATGAAGTCATCCGCATCCGCTGAAGAATTCCTTATTTGCGATCCAGTATTAAACAACATCTACAGTAAAGTACGCATAGGACGTCACTATCGCTGAATAATACACAAATCCTAAAAAGGAGATATCGCCATTCAAGAAACTCGAAAAAAAATAATCGGCTGTCTAATGATTCATACGCCTTCATTTGTTTGAAATATTAATATAGATACTTAAAATTAAATAAAGTTTATAATAGCTCCAAGTTTTATCAGAAATCATTCATTTATATTTTTTCAAAATAATACGCATTTTAAATACAGTTTTTCAGTTTTTTAGTTAAATGGCAACAAAAAGATAAAATTGCAATTTTCCAACTATTTGCCCTTTACTTTCTACAGAAATGGAGTTCTTGAGTTGCCAAAATTAAACAAATGACGCTAAAAATACACAAAAAATAATATCTCAATTATAAATGGACATGCAGATTTCAAACAAATTGCATTTAAAAGTACTTTTTTTCCTAATACGATGGTATAAAAATTGAAAATGTGCGATGCTTAGAAGTTTAAAAAATTACAGTATACATTATTCCATACAATGATTCATCGGCTTTGTTTTACGGCTGGCTTATACAATGGAACGCTATTTTTTGGAGAAGACATTTTTTTTTTTTTTTTTGACGGGAGAAAGAAACAGCATACTGGGGGCTAGAAAAATTCGAACAACTTGCATTTTTCGATTTCGTTGACTCGTGGAATTATTAATTTTTATTTACTATTAATAATGGATAATTCAACGAACCAACAAAATCGAAACATGCATGTTTTTATCCGACTGCCAAGAAGGTTTATGTGTTTCACGCGTATCTGGGTATATGGATTACTTTATACCCTCGAAACATCCCAGCGGCTGGATGGATTTTAATGAATGAGGTCTCTATCGATTCGTCTTAACCGTCCGATGGTTATGAGCTAAGTTTAGTTTTTATAAATTAAATATGGCGGCCGTAAAATCCAAAATGGCGGTAGAGACGAAAAAAATTTTTACGCACGACAACAACTTGCATTATTCGAACAGCTTGCATTTTTCGATTTCGTTGACTCGAAAAAAAGTTTGATGCGGAAAAAAAAAATTACGCACCTTATTGAGTGGCATATCATTGGATAGGTCTTTCAAAATGAAGACGATGTTTTACTGACTATTTTACAGTCAGAAGCTCCGTTTAAATATTATACAACCTGGAAGTTGTGTAGGTAGGATCTCTAGCTTTACTGCAACTGTAACCATCATAGACATCTATAGGCCTCATCAAAACAGTATTTATAGATAGGAACTAACAATTAAACACAACTTAAAGGTCATCAATACAAGTAAAGTAATAAAATAGGTAAGTAATATAAAAAATAGTTTAACACTGATGAAAAATAATTAATTTGCTCGCTTTTTACGCAGTCGGGTTTTTTGATTTTTTAAATTTAATTCTTTATTTATTAATAATTCAACGAGTCAACAAAATCGAAACATGCATGTTTTTAAATTTGTATTTCTTTTGTTTTCCCTGCTTCATGTGACCTTTCGGGATGTCAGAACAAAGCGTGCCACGGCTTTCTCCCTCATCCAGGGGGCGTTTGTACATGTCAGGTTTGAAGGAAAAAACAATCATGTAGAGCAGCGTTTCTTAAACTTTGGAATCTCGCGGACCCTCTCTGATATGATATGCATTTCGCGGACCCCCAACAAAATTTTTCTTAATGGAACATAAAAAAAATAATTTTATAATATAGACCTTATTTATTTTTCGCCTCAGATACTCCGTCTTTAGTTGTTGAAAAAATCAGTTGCATTAATAAGAAAAATGGCATACATCATAAGTTCGTTAAAATATACATACTACTATTTCTCATGAGAACGATGCTGCTGTTATTGTCTACGAGATGTGTAATGTTTGGTTCAATATTCGAAACATGTATTCGCAAGTCTGGTTCGACATTCCATCCATTTCTATATTTATTTTTTATGTGCAGAAAGCTGGAGAAAATCTTTTCACACATATATGTTGTACAGAAGGAAGTGAATGCTTGATAGCTTTATCTGCTAGTTCTGCATACGTATTTCTCGCGCAAAACTAAAAATTAAGAAGTTCTCTTGGAAAGCAATCTTCATGGAATTGTCGCATGATAATTTCGCAAGTTGTTTCTGCTCCAAGAATATTAAGGATTTCATTTCACTAATGTTTTGAGAATGAAATGGATCCCTCATCCACTCATTTTTTGACTTTGATGGAGGAAAATAAAGACGGAAAGCTTCTTTCAAGTTCTTAAGTTTCACAGTGAAATTTTTTAACAATACCAATGGAACTTGTATCACCAGAGGTTTGTAAAAAATCGAGTAATGTTGGGAATAATTCAAAATTAGTATTTTCAAGTCGATTTGCTAACAAATAATTTCTTTTATTGTACTTTCTACTTTGTCTTGGACTTAGAAAATATGTACCGATCTTCCTTGTAATCTGAAATTCAGCTCATTCAGAAAGCTAAAAATATCTGTCAGATATGCCACGTTAACAAGCCAGGAGAAATTATCAAAACATTATTTCAAATGGCATTTGGAATCCAATAAAAATAGTCTCACTACATGACGTAGCGCAAAAATGCGATTTAAAACTTTTCCTTGTGACAGCCATCTATTTTCTGTATCCAAAAGTTACTGTTTCTATTAACTTCCATTTTTTTGCAAAAAATTTTAAAGAGTCTAAAATTCAATGGACGAGCCTTGACATAATTTACTACTGAAACAACTTCGTTGAATGTAGACTTCAAATCTTCAGGCATTTTTTTTTTTTTTTTTTTTTTTTTTTGCCACGAGTGTTTCACGGTGAATACAACAGTGCGTCCAAACTGCATGTGGTGTTTTAACCAAGCTGATTAAACCATTAATAGGTCCACTCATAGCTAGAGCCCCATCTGTATTTATTCCGATAGATGTTAAACAGTTTATTACTTTTTCTTGTATGAAACCGTTTAAACAGGTGAATAGCGCTACACTTGTTGTGTGAGATGGAATGGGTTTTCAAAACAAAACATCTTCACATACCTTACTACCAAATTCATAACGAACGAAAGCTAACAAATTCACATTATGGGAAACGTTTAAACTCTCATTCATCTGTAATGCGAAATAAGGACAAATTTTTACACGTTCAATTAATCGGCTCTCAATATTTTCACATACGTCAGTGATTCTGTTCTTAACATTATCATTTGATAATGAAATGAAATTACTACTTTTTCTCCTAGCATTGTTGTGACCATTACTTTAGAAGCGGACAGAAATAAATTCTCTGAAATCGTATGAGGTTTTAGTAGACTTTGCTACCATCAAAGTTACCTGGTACGAGGCAAAAACGGCCTTTTCATTATTGGAACCAGTTGCGGTCTTTTCAATTAATTTCTGACTCGTTTTCAGTTCTTCGAGGTTGCTACTATGCAAACGTGAATCACAATGCATAATTAATGCTGTTCTCAAATCCAAAAGGTCAACTTTCTGACATAAGTTTTAATTTATTTTTGTTTGGAAACGCATGGAAATAAAAGGTGATGTTATTCAGAAACTGTCACCGAACTGTTGTTTCCGTTTTCTTGCAAACGCAATATATCTTTCAGAAAATACTGTCAAATTTGGCATTTTGAACTGAACTTACGAACGAAAGAAGAAAATCCAGTCAATAAGGGAAGAAAAATGCCGTGTCACGTGATCAAAATCGCTTATAACTCAATAGGTAATTTATTGATCAAAAAATGGAAAACACAGTTCGATTCCAAATCGCTTCCATGGCCAGGCTTTCCAATTTTATATCTTTTTGTTAAAAAATGAATTTGTAAATGTGTCAAAACGTTTTAGCTTGATGAGCAGAGCAGTTGAGGACAGCCTTAAAGCGAGCTGACGAGGAAAAAAGTATTTGGTAAAAATATTTGGCTTGCGCAGATATGAATTCAGAGGGTGGAGTAGAGGAGGGAGTAGAATTCCCATACACAACACTGAAATGCTTCCCTCGAAAGATTTAGATATGGGTGTTTATTTTATGCTTATTAATATTCCTAAATTTGAAGTTCTAGTCCTGTATTTATCTACAATTATTGCTACAGGAATTCCTGCCGAAGAAAAAATTTCTGAATTAAACAATGGGCTTGAGGACCCCGTTTGTAAGCTCGCGGACCACAGTTTAAGAAACGCTGATGTAGAGTATTCTGTAAAAATATCTTTCACGTGACTTACTTACATGCAAAACGATTTAAAAATACTAAAAAGGAAATGGAACAAAGAAATGTTTTTTCGTTTTTTTTTTTTTTTTCAGTAATTGAAAACGGACGTTGGCTCTATATTATCTATGAAAAAATTCAGTGCCTGAATATAATGAAATCCAGAAGCGGTTTGGCCAGAGTCTGCAAAATAAATGTAAACACGAGTGCAGCACTAATCAAATCTTTAAAAAATATATTCCCTGTCCGGCCCGACTCCAGAATAATGAAAGAAATTTTGCCAAGTTTTTCCCGCGGGCCGAACAGGGATCAGGCTTCGGGCCTAGCTCAGGCCCGTACAGAAATCTACATGATAATAACATTAAGGAGGTTTAAATGAAGGATGAACAAAATCGTTTTCAGGTTTCCTCGTGAAGGATATTGGAAAATTCTAGTAATAGATATTTTTCTAATGTACACTGATAATCAAAATTAAAGGATAAAGAGAAAAAAAATATGCTCACTAAGTTAATGTTGCAACCAATGCCCAATGTTGCAATTATTTATGTTAATTAAATACTATTGAACTCAAAATTGCACTTCCGCGCGTACGTTAGAAATATGCAAATTAGATGACTGACAGCGTGGTGCGCAATACACGTATTTTGGAATTCTGGTCTGTAGTGTTGTTTAAAGTGAATGTGGTGTCTGAGTGTGGTCGGTATTTCTTAGTTATGGCTCAAAGGCATCATTTAAGTTAAGATCAAATGTGGCGAATAATTGGTAGAATCGAGGAAGGTCAAACACAAATGGAGGTCGCCCAAGATTTGAATATCTCTCCAAGTGTCATATCAAAAGCTTCGAGCCTCTTTTGAAGCACTGGATCCGTTGATAGACAGCCTGGTCAAGGGAGACTAAGAGCAACAACAGCATCCAAAGACCGTTTTTTTGTCATTGTGGCTCGAAGAAACCGCGAAGCGACTACAAGATATTTGGTTTCAGACATTCAGGCTGCCACAGGAGCTCGAATTAGCCGTGCTACTGCTGATCGAAGGCTTAACGAGGATAGACTGTATGCGAGAAAACCAATAATTTGTGTCCCACTCACAGCAGCTTCCATTCCAAAAAGGCCCGTTTAAACTGTTGCTGTCCTCATGTTCAATACACTGAAACACGACCAACGTCGTAATTTCATTACAAAGTAAGGTTTTAAGTTTGTTAGATCCTCCCCCCCCCCCTTTTTTTTTCTCGAGAACTAAGGAGCACTGTATAAAATCCGTTGAACCTGAGACTAAGGGTTCTCTACCCTACAGCATATATTAAAATAATCAAGACCTATAATTACCTCTCCTTGTAAGCGTAAGCTAATATGTGAGTCGAATGGATAAGAAAACGATGAATGAAATTACTTTATAGCTAGATAGAAATCACATGAGGATAAAATAAAAAAGAAGGTTAAATAAAAAAGAAGAAGTAAAGATTAATTAAAAGTATTTTATGTATATACATTTGACTTAAATATATTTGAGGTAAAATAAATCTTAATTACAGAAAAATCTTGCATATTTTTATTCCATAAGAGTTCTATAATAAATTATTAATTAAATTCTATAATAATTATTTTTATAATTTATGATTCGATGGAAGAAGCGAATTTATTACAATAAAAAGTATAATTTGAACGAATATAAATTTTCTTATTCTGCTATTTCAATAAGTTTTGAAGGAGACAGACATGAAATAAGTTTACTTAATTAATAATAATAGCATAATAATGATAGAATTTTATTTCAAGCTAAAAGTTTTGTTTCAGTTGTTTTATTTAACTACTTATTAAAAAAAAAGTTTCAATTGTAAAACTGCTTATTATAGCATTATATAAAGTGAATCAATAAGCTAATTTGCCTCAATAATAATTGGCAAAATAAAGTCTGGAGTAGTTATTTAAAATATTCATAATTTATTTTGTATTGAGAATATTTAGTTTATATAGATAGAAGTATGGGCAATTTTTAATTTATAAAAAAACCCTTTATAATTAAAATGTCCTTAATTACAAAGAATGTCTTCCAGTACAATTGATAAGGAATGTGAACCCAGTTATTATGATTGCATAATATTCCCTGTTAAAACGTTAATAAGTAATACTGATATATTAAAATAATATATGAATATAATATATAATATATAATATATATTATATAATATATAATATATATTATATAATATATAATATATATTATATAATATATAATATATAATATACTAGCAAACCCCGCGGCTTTGCTCGCGTAATATTTGAAGTATGCCAAGTGATATTTATATGTCTAATTTTAATTAAAAGGTACTAACTAAATTTTTATTTTATTAAAAGGTTTTTTTATTAAAATCTATTTATTACTTTTAGGAATAATTCAAAAATTACTATTTAAAGCACAGTTTGATTAAACAACATTATTACACTGCATTAGGCAGAAATGAGACTTAAATTAATAAAACTAAATAAACGATAATTTAGAAAATATTTTGAAACTTTTATGCTCAATTAATACACTCATTTCAGCGTTCATTTGAAGTTTTGAATTTTTTAGAAACCATCTTCTTACATCTTAAAATTAACTATCATGTCAAATTCCAAGTCCTACCACCTCTCTCAACATAAAGGGCTATGCTGAAATAGGAACTGTGACCATTAATTTTGAAATCGGTTTGTTATTTCCTAATATTCCACAGAAACGTAATTTAGAAAGCTTTTAAAGGCATTTTTTAGAACGTTTGTTGTTCCTATGAACCCCAGGCGGTAAAATCATCGGCATAAAATATAACCTGTGTAGGATCAGAGACTGTTACCATTGATTCGCAACTATTACTTTTATAATCAGTTTATATTCCAAGAAATTGCATAGAAATCGTAATTTAGGACTCTTTTAGAATGCTTTTCGCACCTCCCATTCACTTCACCCTTTTTTAATTCGAATTTATTTTCGACAGTCCTTTGAGGGCATTTATATTTTATAAGTAACTACTATGCCATATTTAAAGTTTTTAGCCTTTTCAGTATCACAGAAATCGCAATTTAGAAATTTTTTAGCTCCTGCAACCCTCTGGTGGTAGCAGCACAGACATAAAATATAGCTTATGTTTGAGCTGGTTCTATCACCAACAATTTCTCATCATTATTTTTTAATCGGTTTGGTATTTAAATAAGATTGTATAAAAATTGTAATTTATAACGCTTTTCACTCACTTCAACTTTTTAAATTTGTAACTTTCTTTCGACTGTAGCTGTTCGACAAAGTAGTTTCATCTTGTAAGTAAATACCATGCCATACTTCAAAGTGATAGACCCCTCAGTTGTGCAAAAAACGCAAATTAGAACACGTTTTGCTTTTGCAACACTCAGATGGCAGTGACAGCAACATAAAATATAACCTATGTTATAGCAGAGGACTGTCACTATTGATTTGCAACCATTACTTTTGAAATAGCTTTGGTATTTCCTGAAATTGAGTAGAAATCACTATTTAGAACGTTTTTAGAACGTTTTGCGAGCATTTTCACCCCTTTTTAAATTTCCATTTTTTTCGAAACTGTTCTTAAAGATTATTTATATCTAATAAATGTTTTTTTGCCTAATTTTAAGTTGCTAGCCCCTACCGATCACAAAAATCGAAATTTAGAACGCTTTTTTGCTCCTGCAACGGCTAGGCGATAGCGATACCGACATAAAATAGCGTCTATATTAGAGCAGAGGCTGTGAGCATCAATTTCCTACCATTACTTTTGAAATCAGTTTGATTCTTCCTGAGATATTGCTGACAAATCGGCATTTAGAACGTTTTTAGAACGCTTTTCGCACATTTTGCTCCTGCATCTCCTCTAGGGTACTGGAAACAGATATAAAATATAGCCTATCTTGTAGCAAGATGTGTCCCCATCATTTTTACACCATTATATTTGAAATCGGTTCAGTACTTCCTGAGATTGCATAGAAATCGCAAATTAGAACGTTTTTTACAACTCTTTTTCGCGCATTTTGACCCCTTTTTAAATTTCGATTTTTTTAGGAAATGTCCTTAGAGATCATTGATATCTTATAACTAACTATCATTCTAAATTTCATGATTCTAGGCCATGCCGTAACGCAAAAACCGCGATTTAGAACGTTTTTATCCTGCACCCCCTTTGGGGTAGTGGCACCGACATAAAACGTAGCCTAAGTTGGAGCAAGGGTTGTCGCCATCATTTTGACGGCATTATTTTTTTAAATCGGTTTGGTATTTTCCGAGCTTGTGTAGAAACCACCATGTAGAACGTTTTTTAGAACGCTTTTCGCGCATTTTCACCCCTTTTAAATTTCGAATTGTTTAGGAACTGTTCTTAGAATCCTTTATATCTAATAAGTAACTAATATGTCAAATTTCATATTTCTAGGCCCTTCAGTAACACATAAATCGCATTTTTAGAACGTTTTTTGCTCCAGCACCCCCTTTGGGGTAGTGGCACTGACATAAAATATAGCCTATCTTGGAGCAAGCACTGTCACCATCATTTTGACACCAATATTTTTTAAATCGGTTTGGTATTTCCTGAGATTGTGTAGAAACTACCATGTAGAACGTTTTTTAGAACGCTTTTCACGCATTTTCACCCCTTTTAAATTTCGAATTGTTTAATAAATGTTCTTTGAGATCATTTATATCTTATAAGTAACTACCATGCCAAATTCCATGTATCTGGGCCCTTCAATATCTCAAAAATCGCATTTTTAGAACGTTTTTTGCTCCTGCACTCTCTTTAGGATAGTGGCACCGATATAAAATATAGCCTATGTTCTAAGTTGGACTAACACCATCATTTTGATAGCAGTACTTTTGAAATCGTTTCGGTAGCTCCAGAGATTACCTCTAACAAACAAACAATTTTTACTTCTTTATAATATTAGTATAGATAACATAATATATAATATATAATATATGAAAGCAAGAAAAAAATATCTATATTAAATATAAGAATTTTGCGAAATAATTTTCTTGTTACTGTTTTTCCTTCTGCGTCAAAGTTTTATTTTTAGGTGCGTTCGTAATTATATAAATACGTAGCACCTATAGTCGTCGTCTGGCCCGTCCGTCTGTCTGTTTGTCTGCCCGCATGTAACAGCGCGAAAACTACCCAACCAAATGGTTTGAGCTTTAATGCATATAATCGGTGTAGAATTTTGTCGAGTCATTTCAAATTTTATGGAAATCGAACGAAAACTTAAAAAGATGTTATTAAAGGTTTTCTTCATTGTATTAAATCTTATCATACGTAATTAATTCAATGATATCCCATGATAGGGAATGATTCTAGGTTGCCATGGTGTTTACGTCCTATTTAAGATGGAGTCCTATTATTTCCGTATTACAGAATTAAACCTATATAATCGTAATAAATTTTGTATTCATGCATTTTTGCATAAGAGTGGAACAGCTATTGGGCCTAGATCTGGATATTTATAAAACTGTACATAGTACAAACGCGCCTCGATTGCAATGCTTTCCGTTCAATTCCCAACTTGTTTCTTCTCGGTCAAAGTTTCTTACCATTGGCCTTCTGCCAAAAATCTGCAGTTCCCTTTTAGACGGATGCCAAAAAACCAGCCTCAATTCTTTTATCGTTTGCAGATCATTTCAAAATATTGCATAGTTTCAATTTTTACATCATTGAATAGATATAAAAAAGAAAAAGCTTTCGAATAGTAATTTTTGTTTTATTTGTACCACAATTTAGTGACCTTTTATGCCTTTTTACATATTTTTCACGCATATTTGTAGGGTTTCTTTCATCAGACGAATCCCTATTGATCTGTTTGTCTGTCACATAGTTCGTTCTCGGAAACCGTACAAGTTAGAGCAGGGGTCGGCAAGTAATTTTAAGTGGTGTCCGAATATTTTTGAAAAATTTTATTGAGGTCTAGCGAAAAAAAGCACATGAGTAATATAAGTACTTATTACTTTTAAATTCTTATTTTTACGTATAGGGGAGACCAGGGTACAGTGGTCCACTTTTGCAGTTAACATTTTTTTTCTCTTTAACGGAGAGACCAATTTACCTGAAATAATTTTTTAATATTCTTTAAACCTTTCTACATGCCTCATAATTTTCACAGAACGTAATTTCCAATACATTTTTCAAAAAAAAAAAAAAAATACATACACTTGTGAAGTGGACCAGTGTACCCCGGAAGCGGGGTACACTGGTCCACCCACTGGGGCACAGTGGTCCACTGTTAGTTATTGTCTAAAATACAATATAAATCTATTTATAATTAATCTAATTCTTTTTTATTTCCCCTTTACCTCCAAAGTAATATAATAATACAAATTTGCAAGTAGCAATTTGAAACAAAAAACATATAAAACTAAAGAATTATCAAAAAATTTATTATATTTTGAAAATAACAATGTAAGATACAGGAGTGATGGCAAACAAGTTATTAATTAAGTACAAAAAAATCAGCAAACATTAAGACAAATATGATGATGAAAAAATTATTAGAAGCTTAAAATAGTCAGGATAAAATAGTTTATTATGAGCTAGCCATGTGCTCTGAAGTTATAAATAACCAATCCAGTGAGGTCATCTATTACTTATTAGGCTACAGTTATATTTTTCAAAGGCAGTAAATACAAAACAAAATATTTCTTAATATGTTAACTCTACAATGCATGATTTTCATTTCTCTCCTTCTCCCCCCCCCCCCTCCCACCAAAAAAAAAATCTGCTATATTGAACAAGAAAACTTATTTTAAAAATCACATGTGAACTGTTATCCATAATTTAGGAGAAAACTAAAGTGTAAGATGTCTACATTATAATCTGAACAACATCATAACATGAAATTTAAAGTGTGCCAAATGGTTAATCTATGCATTCTAGGGTTTAAAAAATTGTCATTTTTCTTTGTTTACTTTATTTTACAGTTAGATTATTTTAAAACAATATTTCTTTATACAGAATAAGTAATTATTAAATATTTTGAAAATTCTTCATTACAGGAGCAGTATTCATTGTGGACCACTGTACCCCAGCAGTGGCCGGTCCACTGTGCCCCATGTTAAAGTTCAATACATACTGATAAAAATATTATTTAAAGTTTTCTTTTAAGCATATAAGCTTTTAAATTTAATAAAGAGCAGTGTTTTACCTTTTCAAAAAAGTTGTTTTATCTTATTTATCCATAACCTTTAATTACTCAATAAAGAAAAGTATGATGATGAAAAATTTTACTTTTAGGATCTCAAAACAACCAGTCAGGATAAAAGGGTTCATTCTGAGCTAACGATGTGTTCTGAAGGCTATAAGTAATCAATCCAGTGCTGTTATCAATTAGCCTAAAAGAAAAGCTTTAAAAATTTAAAAATAAGTAAAATATAAGGGGTGGTCCACTGTGTACTTAGGTCCACAGTACCCTGGTCTCCCCTACATATAACAGAAAATAGAAAAGCCTGTAGTTCGTTCTGAAAAAATTATTACATACACAGTTATACGTTCTGAAAATTTTTACTGACACATAATAAAATAGAACATGCAGGTATTGGTTGAAAAATTAATGCGAAAAATTGCACTTGCGGTCTTGAGCCAGTTTTTTATAATTTGGTTCACGTGGTGAACAGCTAATGCGAAGAATGTCTTCAAGATAGGCATCCGTTAATCTCGAACGATATTTGTTCTGCAAAAAACTTCCTATTTTCACTGTCAACTTTACACTTTTTAGGATGCACATTGATTCACAAAACGTTTGGTTTTATTAAACACATCATCAGACTTGTGTGCTTGACCCCAAGGCCCACTTATTAGTCATCGTCGATATACAAGGACGAGATAGCACAATGAAATTTACAACACAGATAATTTTTACATCCGGGAGCTCCACAAAGAATGTGCAGCGGAGCCAGCGGGAGTCGAACCCGCAAGCCTCCTACGCTCTCAAGCGATTAGCAGCGTGGTGTCTTATCCACTCAGCCACGGAGGCTGACGCTCACAAAACGTTATTTTAGCACACGACAATAACAACACAAATAACAAAAGCTCCGCACTAGATCGCAATCAACGACTGAGAAGGCGAATCCTCGCGCATGCTTTCCAACGCAGCCGGCCATTCTCACCGTCGCGTATGCACACCAACGTAGCCGGTTGCGCACCAACGCTCCCTCCCGCTGCCGCGCCTGAGCTCCAACGGAGTATTTTGCGTTTCACATCATAGCAACTATGCATCACTATTAAAAAATAAAATTAATCGCGCTATTACTTGTAAAATATAAGAAACATTGATAACGTATCGTTTATATGTAAATATTAAAAAATTATTTTTTCAAATCGAAAACTTTTGGCGGTCCCGGCTTCGAACCTCCGCGATCCACCTGTTGTCGACCGTACAGTTAGAGGCTTGAAATTTTGCATGCTTATAGCTGAATACCTCCATTCACACGGCGAATTATAAAATTTTGAAAAAGATTTATATTACTTTAATTGCATGAACTGATTTAATGACATCCGACCATTTCTGCAATTTATAGTTAAAAACGGAACTTTAAATTCTGTCTTTTTCGCGCAGGTTAGATGGCTTACTGATAGCGCATTTGCCTGCTATTCAAAAAGTTCTTGGTTCGTCACTAGGAGTTTGGAATTTTTTTCATTATCATGTTTCATTATCTAATAAATTCAATTTTACAGAATTTTTGGAAAAAAAAATTATCATTTTAAGGCCAAAAGTTGTGGAAAAATCTATTATGAATTACTTTTTTACATCAAAAATTCTTTTCTCGAGAAATTGCGAAATTTTATTATTTATTTAAACTTCTCTGCTAAATTCTTAAAACCTCTGAAATTTTAAATTTCGTTTAATTTTTTTTTTCTTTGAGAAAATTTGAAATTTGAAATTTAACATCCACTAAATTGATGAAAATTTTCAGCGCATTTAAAAAAAAATTCATTTGAACAATTTCTTTTTTGTTGTTGTTGTTGTTTTTAGAAATTTTAATTTTTTTTAAACCTCCACTAAATTTTTAAAATTTCGGAATTTTGAATTCTATTTATTTATATATATATTTTTAAAACATCGTTTATTTACTAAGTTTCCTCTTTAAATAAATCATTCTCGTTAATGACCAGTGCTGTCATCTCGCTTTCGATTTTTTTTTTCTCTTTGACTACATTTCAGTGACAGAGGGAGTTACGTAAATTGACTTATATATTTTTCTTACATTTAAAGGGTTTCGTTTTTTTTTTTTTTTTTTTTTTTTTTTTTTAGCTAAAATTAAATCATGTAATTAAATATGCTTTTCATATATGTTGTTACAATTGTCTGAAAAACAGTTCTTGAATATTTTTAATTTGTTTAAAAAAATATCTTACAATTGTAATAATTTTAATATTAAATTTAATAGTGGGGCCATCAATGTTCTTATTGAAAAGGGTTATGGTTTTCCTAATTATAAATTAACGATTTGGGTCTGTTAATTAAAAAATAAAGTGTTTTGAAAGAAATATTAAACGAAACCCTTTGTACGATCTTCGATCACTTTTATGCACTTGTTTTATTTCTTTCTTAACCTTACCGGTGCGGTGTCCTTAAAAAAGGACACCTAATTTTAATTCCAAAACTGGCAAACGGTACCAAGAATATATAACTAAAATTTACCTATTATGATGTACATGAAAATAAGCAAGTTCGTATTTTCTAATAAATTCGTTTATAAATTGCGGTGCCAGTCCGTTATTTCATCAGTTTATAAACAGAATTACTCCGAGCCAGTAAGGGTTAAAGTAGTATAAATAATTCATTTTCATTTAAGGGGACTTTCACAAAACTAAACGATCGTTTAAATTCTGTTTATACTTAGTATATTTATACACAGTATCAAGTTTGCTTCAAACAATGTGATTTAATCTTTTTTATTATTATTATTATTCATTCTTACTTTAGAATAATAGATATTTCATGAAAAGAAGTTCAGTAAGTCAGATGTAAGTGAATTTTATTTTTAAGAAGATTGATTTGTGATGGAGACTACATGAAGCTCAAATCTTAAATCAATACACAAAATTTTTAATTTGATTTAAAAAATATCTTCTTTTTGTCATCCTTTAATATTAATATTCAATGATACTGCCATCTGTGTTGTTATTGATAAAGGAATAAAATTTTGTAATTATGAATTTTATAATTTGGATTTATTAATTAAAGGATAAAGTGTTCTGGAAGAAATACTAAACGAAACACTCTGCGCTATCTTCGATAACACTTACCCACCCGTGTTTTTATTTTATTTATTTTTTGTTGTTTTTTTTGTTTATTTGTTTGTTTGTTTGTTTGTGACGGTACTCATAAGTACCATTAAAATAACTTGTTATAAAATTCATTTAATACATCGATTACTAGTAATACACTTTAGAATGAGTTATAGATGCATTACTTTATCTCGTTCCAAAAGCATTACTGGTTACACAAAACAAAAATATTTTTAAAAGGATGATTTCTTTTGCCTTTGCATCTTTTCAGCTTTCTTGGCGTTGGCGGGGCGGGGGGAGGGGATTTTTCAGTTCGGAAATATTTCTATATATCTATTCTAAGAATATTATATTTGTACATTTCCTAATTCTACAAAATAATGAGAAATATATTTAAAATAAAAGAATTAAGTTCGGTTATAAATATTTCACAAAATCCCTATAAATTCAAATTTAATTAATTCTTCTAAATCATTCAATCCTTCTAAAATCCTTCTAAAATGTATTAAATGATTATGTAAATCTTTTGATGTAGTTTCAAAAATTCACGAATAATGCTTTAGAAGATAAATTTTTCATGAATTCATAATTCAGTATATAAAGGGTTAATATGAATGGTTTTCTTTAATAATGCAAAGAAATCACTGCAGTATTCACAAAATAGGCAATTGCCGAGAGCAAATTGAAATAATATCAAAAGATAAAAATCATGCTTCAGGCATACATTATGAAACACTTTCCAACATATTTAAAATACGGTAAAAAAAAAAAATTCTCCGTTTAATAAGGTGAAAAGAGATATCTAAAAAAAAAATTGAAAAACGCATAACATATTTTAAGACCCAATTTCAGCAATTACTATTCATAGCCGTAAAATTATTCAAATTCTTCTAAATAAGCCTGTATATATCTATAGATATATATGTAGGATTTGAATTTAGGTAGCATCATTTATTTCACTTATGATGTACATGATCAAATCAACCAAGTCTCTGGTAATTATGATTTGTATGCATGAGATATAAAAGCAAAATTCACGGATCATGAGCACAAGGAGTTTAGACTTTGAAAATTAGAAAACGGTCAGTCTTTTATTTTTCCATCATTCATGAAGCATTGGTATTGGAGATGTCATTAACCCGCTTTTAGGCCTAATTAGACTTTTCTAGAGATATTGTATAAATTATATGTTTTAAGTGTTAACCCTAGTATGTTTGAAGAATCTTTATAATTTTACAATTATGAAGCATTGTAAAACTGTCTTTAAGGAATTAAATAAAATTTCGTATGATTTCAGCCAGTGGCGTAGCCAAGGGGAGGGGGGGTCCAGAGGGTCCGCCCCCCCGAAAGTAGACCTGGTTTACTGAATCATGGATACAAATACAACAGTAAAAACTGCTAAGACAGAAAGCACAAAGGATCTATAAAAATTCCGCTTTAGAGAGGTATTCATCTTAGAAGGTATAATTCAAAGGTATGTCTTTCTTTGGGACTATGAACTTTTCCGTTTTAGGCAGGTTTCCGATATAAACACTTTCCGTTTTCACAGTATCCCTTAAAACTGCTAAAACGTACTCACTTCCCAAACTTTTTTCTTTCACGTACTCCTTTCTTAGGTTTTTCATTTCGGAATACCCCCATTTCTCATAAACACGCCCCCCCCCCCTCCACTCAAGGAGATAACGTAAATATCCTTTTTTTCATTAGCAATCTTCTTATCACAACCATATAACAAATCGATGCAAATTAAATTGATATTCCTAACGTTTTTGTGACTTTCGCCATTACCGATAGTATTTTCATGTACCCCCAGGTTGGAAACCGCTGCTATAACACCACCCCTGAAGAGCATAAATCTATTACAAGAAATCTGTGAAGATTATCTATCTCAAAGGAAAACAATTCAAGGTTCGACGAAAACAACACTATATATTTGTGCTTGCTAGCGTTTGAAACCTATCTGAAATGAAACTTGTTCGAATTGTGAATACTTCTTGGCAGGTTTACTGAAAGCACGGAATTCTCTCATAAACAAAAACATTTTAATGTCCCGAGACGGAAGGATAACTATGCAAGTATACTTGCTATTCCGTTTACACAATTTTACTGTAACTAGATTAGACGTAAAACTTCTTTATCTTGGACTTCGATGGGGTTCTGTTGTCGCCACTTATGGGAAAGAACGAGTTTATACGAACGCAATAACGGTACATTGGTTGAGTTTCCTGACCCTTATCGTTGTTCACTTTATAACGGACAATATTAACAATTACTTTAAATCTGCTGCCTGTAATTAATAAAAATAACTTTATTTTTGGACTGGTTATTTGTTACCACTTTCAAAATACACTGGCGAGACAAATTAAAGGAACAACCATAAAAAAGGGCTTTATGTTAATTCTATTAAGGAAACTTCCAGAAAGGTAACTCAATGTCAACGTTATCACTTATTCCAATGGGATTAACATTCGCTGCAGAAATATATGCAAAATTTTCAGCCTCAGCCGTTCTTTCGGTTCCCGGAGCGCACGTGGGTAATTTGAAGTCTAATTTTAAAGATTTTACGTATAATTAGGTAAAACTTTCGCTTCTAGTAGGTGGAATATGTCGTCCAGAAGACATTTGACCGATTTGGAGAAATTGCGTGCGATAGGGAGAATGGAAGCAGGACAGACACTCTTAGGGGTCTGTAAAGACTTAAAAATAGCCAAAAGCGTCATGTCAAGATTCTGGAAACGGTTTAAAGACACTGGTATAATGTCTACAGACAACCATGTCAAGGTAGAAAACGCACCACAATAGGCTCCCAGGACTGTAATTTGCAAACGATTGCTAAAAGAAATAGGCAATTGACGTCAGTTCAGATTGCAGGGAGTTTGCTGCAGCAAAAAGAACTCGACTATCCTGATTTACTGTGAGTGACAGTCTGCATGCAAGGAAACCCATGATTTGTGTTCCACTAACTTCGGTAGTGAAATGCGCCCTGTTAAAGTGGTGCAAAGATCATCGTCACTGGGGTACCACGGACTGGAGCCGAGTTCTCTTTACCGATGAATCCCGATTTTGTTGAGAGAGTTACTACAGACGTGTTACCATATGGAGGGAGAAAATCACACGCAATAAGGCTGCAAACATCCGTGAAAGGCATCGATGCAAAGGTCGTGGAATCATGGTATGGAAGGACATCATTTTGAATGGCCGCAGTGACCGACACATTTTTACCAGTGCAACTGTGAATACTGAAATATACAGAAATGAGGTTATTGATCCTCATGTCAAGTTGTTTAAGTGTGCAATCGGAAGATTCGGAATTTTATGATTATTGATGTTCTAGAAGGTAGCTACTCCCTTCCACGGAACTCCTAAGTGTCCCTTCCAGAGCTACATAAATCCGACCCGCCCGAAGCTTATTGCTGAACTTGGAGAATGTTCTAAAACTGTTTCGAACCATCTAAAATAAATTGGCTGGGAAGTACAAAAACAGAAACCACCATGAACCATTTTTTACACATTCTAATACTTCCAAAAAAGTGCTAATCCATCACAAATAAACTGATTACAAAAATTTAATTTCCTTAAAGACGACCAGATATCGGAAGCAAGCAACTATTAGATCGAATATGGTATCAAAAGTGGCGAGACATGAAACATGGAAACCCAAAAGAATTATGACAATTGTAACAAAACTGCTTTTTCCAGCATGAACTATATTTGATGTGTGTGTTTCTTACATTACTAGTTTCTGTACCTGAAAATGCAAGATCTTTTTCTTAATGTTACCCAGATAGCATGAACATTGGCAGCAAGCTTGATTTTTTTCTGATATTATCTTGCTGTGACAAATTATGAATTGAGGAATTCGCAGCAAATCTCCTGCAAGGTATACCATCCCCACTTGCATGAGTAGTTTGTTGTGAAACTGATGGCAAGACTGTCTTTAATACACGAAAGTGACGAAAGCAAACAATCCCTCTATTGAGAGAATAGGCAATCAGCAGATACGCAGAAATTGCAGAAATTTTATTCGGCTGGCACCGCTTTTTTTAAACGCTATACTTATGAAATACCAAAAAAGGCTCTAATTGAAAGAGTACTAATATTACCTTAACTTGTTTATGGTGGTAAAAATTATGCATGTGCCTTAACGGTGCGTATGCATCAATAGACCTGATCAGGCTTGTGGACCCCTCCGAAGGAGTTAAACTTATAATGTAGCAGTTGTAAACAGATAGTGGGGCGTGGGAAGTTACTACTTTGCAGTAGGTTGGCTGTATTTTTTATTACTTGTTTGCCGTTAATTTGCAATAACTTTGATACAGGCATGAATTTAACTTGCACGACAAGTTAGCTGCAAGTTCAAAGTGTGGTGACTTCGGCGTTTGCATTATCTTGAATCAGTCTTGTTTTGAATTTTCAGTCTTGTCATGCTGAGCTTGCTGCAACTTTGCAAGTTTTCAAAGTAAGACTTCTGCAAATTTTCTGCAAATTAAAAATGCTATGTGGGTAAAACCTTCCCACATAGCATTTTTAGTTTGCAGAAAATTTGCAACAGTCTTGCTCTGAAAACCTGCAAAGTTGCACTAAGCTCAGCATGGCAAGACTGAAAGATCATAACAAGACTGCAGCAAGATAACGCAAACACCGAAGTCACCACACTTTGAACTTGCAGGTAACGTGTCTCTCATGTTAAATTCATATTATATCAAATTTATTGCAAACTAACGGCAAACAAGTAATCAAAAATACTGCAAACTTACTCCAAAGTAGTAATCTTTCCATGTCACACTATAAGTTTAACCCCTTCAAAGGGGTCCATAGACCTGATCAAGTCTATTGATGCGAAAGAGCCGTCAGAAGGTGCATGCATTGGTTTTATCACCATAAACAAGTTTAGGTAATATTTGTACTTTTCATTTCGAGCATTTTTTGGTACTTAATAAGTATAGCGTTTAGAAAAAGCGGTGCCTACCGAATAAAATCTCTGCCTATGTACTGATTGTCTATTCTCTCAACAGAGGGATTTTTTGCTTTCGTCACTTCCGTGAATTAAAGGCAGTCTTGCATCAGTTTCACAACAAACTACTCGTGCAAGTGGGTGATGGTATACCTTGCGGGAAAGTTGCTGCGAATTTCTCAATTCAAATTTGTCACGGCAAGATAATATCAGAAAGAATCAAACTTGCTGCTAATGTTCATGCTATCTGGGTTATCTCAAAAACTCCCATGGGTGGATTGCGGCGGATCGCATGAACGGCTCATGTGATTGACACTTATGTGAAATCATTATCCAATATCTATTGCAGAACAAGTTCTTAATTCAATGGCAAGAAATTAAACATGGAAATTGCTGTTTTAAACTTAACCACTTGATCCTAACTTTATTGTAGGCAAATGTTATGTAATATGAAACTTGATTTAACCCATTCGCTGCCAAAACTATAAAGTAAGAATTTTCAATTTTTTTGTTAAAAGTCGTTTGCTACCACAAATTCAGAAAGGTAAATTTCGCTTTACTAATACAGCGAAATTTCTGGCAATAAATGAGGCAATTTTTTTAATTCTAAAATAGTAGTGACAAAGTAATTAATAAATTAAAGCCACGAGTATACTCGTGAAGGACAGCGAATGGGTTAATTAAATTTAATTCTTCAGTATGCGCTCAGCTTTTTACATCATAGTGAATCTTTTTCATCGGTAAATATTAATGTAACTTCAATGTATTATTAGTTGCAGTTATAGAAATTGGCCTTACATTTTTTATCCATGCTTTTTTTTAATTAAGAAATTAAATAAGGATATACCTAAATTCTTAAAGTTACTCGAAATACTTCTATTATGCATACACAGTCAAGGCAAGATTGCAAGGGACTGGTAAAAAGCTCCATTTTAGACAGGCTTCCATAGAAAGAAGTGTAATTAATTATGCTTCTAAGAAACACTACCTCAATAAGATCTATTGTTCGTTTCGCAGGGATTCTGAAACTCTTCCGTTTGAGACAGGATTCCGTTTTAGACAGATTCCGCTTTCACAGGTTTTACTATGTTTCACTAAAGAACGATAAAAATCCCCTTACAGACAGGTTTTCATCAAATTTAATTCTATCGCAATTCACATTAAGACCATGTAACGCTCCCATTAAAGACAGGATTCTGTTATAGACAATTACTATTTTGACAAGTTTTATTCTATTCATATGACATAAATAAGTATATATATATATATAAATACACAAAACTTGTAAAAATGGAACCTGCCTATAACGGAATCCTGTCTTAAACAGAAACTTTCCACAGTGCTACGGAAACGAATACTATAAAAACACACCTGTTAACACAAAAACCTGTGTAAAACGGAATTTTTCAGCAATATTTACGATTTTATCTTGACAGGTTTTACTATATATATAACCTGAAGGAAAAATTCTGGACCCCCCCCCCCCGAAACGAAATCCTAGCTACGCCACTGATTTCAGCATTCAGTTATTATTCGAATACTTCAATAAACTAAACTTTTGCATAACGCCATCCTACATCTATATATATATATATATATATATATATATATATATAAGTTCGTCCTGACTGACCCATAATCAACGCACAGCCCAAACTACTGAACCTAGAAGCCTGAAAATTGAGGGGGGGGGGGGGGGGTACATCTCTTATGACATAAGCTTGCACTAAGGAAAGATTTTTGAAAATTCTTCCCTAGGGGGATTAAAGCTGGGCTCGAAAATTTTAGAACATCTGGCCATATCTCAGTAGTCGTTTAGGTAGGAGCGAGAAATTCCAGAAAATAAATCTACGTAAAAAATAATTAAATGTATTTCAGCCATTTTACAAAATCTCCCCTAAGGGAGTTAAAAGGGTAGTAAAATTTTTTTTAAACATTTGGCATATCTCAGCAATCGTTATAGGTAGACGCATGAAATTCCAGAAAATAAATCTACTAAAAAAATAATTAGACACACATTTCAGCAATTTTCGATATCCCTTTATAAAGGCGTTTTCCATACGGTTCGCAAGAGCGCAAAAAAACCTCCAACGACAATTTAGAGGACTTAAAATCTTTATTTTAAACTTTTTAAAAGGGGCCGTGAAAGCATACAGAAATAGCAGGCTGCCCGGAGGCAGGCCCCGCAGGGGGCTTCAGTTGAAGTCTGCTATAAATCAAGTCAGGAACGATAGTGGCCCAAGATTTCGTTACAAACTTGGCGGGTACAAGATAAGCATATATCAGATATTGGCGATGAAGCGAATTGAGTAGACAAAGTACTGATTAAAAAAAAGGGAAAATTCACATGGGTTAAGTTACACGTCCTGGCGGGCTTATAGTACAGCGTCTAGAATACCTAGTGTGGAAATATGCTATCCAAACAGTGCTAAAAATTTGTATCCCTTAAATGTGCGACTATACTGCTAAAATCCCAAGTGTCAATCGCAGCGACATCTGCGGGATTTTCGTATTACTAGTATTACATTGTATAGACTAGCAATATCTTGCAATTGTAGAAAATATCCTGCAGATGTTGCTGCGATCTTCATATTTCAGCAGCATCGTTGAACATTTAAGTGATACAATATTTTACAGCTTTTTTAAGTACTACAGGGATAGCCGATTTCCACACTATATATTCTAGGCGCTATATTTATAGGGTTGTAAGAAAACAAATTCTTGTGGTTTCTGCGGAATAACTGAGAAATAGCTTTACACATGCTTTTACATGTACGTTAGAACATTTTGGACAAAGGCTTGCATTACCAGTAAGGCCATCTGAAAGATATCTGACATAATAAAAGGTGAGAATTGGTGCCAATGCGAGCTTAAAACTATGAGAGAAATTAGGGCTCATTTCCGTGCTAACCACAAAATATGTATTACATATTGTCGGCTGTGATGCAAAGGGAATTCATTTATCTTGTTTTTTTTTTTTTTTTTTTTTTTTTTTTTATCACAACGGAAAATCACTGGCAGTTAAGATTTATTTCTATACTCATGTCTGTGTGAAAGTTAAAAGAAAAAGTAAAAGGAATGACAGAAATGGTGCACGCAGTTTAATTGAACTTTTAAAGTATTAATATAACTTACAGAAGTGTGAGGGGGGGAGTGAATGAATACAAAGGTATGAAATTAAATGTAAAATTCGAAATTTAAATTAAATATTTTATTTGAGGGGGGTGGGGCATGAAATATACAAAATACAAAGAATTAAAGTTAAGTATTGATTTCCTGTGGGGGGGGGGGAGCAGTTATAAAGATATATAACAGTGAAAACTGTTATTTATATCCTCCAGCACGCCTAGAAAAACTGTAGAATTGTAGTACAATATTTCTTCAGATATTGTATACTTTGCCTATCCCACACGCATAAGTACATAAAACATATTTAACCCTCCGTCTACCAGACGGGTCCATTGGACTCGACAGGTACATACAAAATATTCATTCAAACCAGAAATTTCTTTAAAATAAACTAAGTATATAAACCAGACAAAAATAAGGTAAATAAATAAGTTAAATAGTTTTAAATAAAAATTCTGGTGTAGAACGTTTTATTAAAACTTGAATAAAATTCCCGGTAGATCTAGGGTTAACACAATAATAAAGATAAGCCTCTACACATATAAAAATTCCTTTCTGCTTGCAAATGTAATACATTGTTTGCATAGTGTAAAACTTTTCCGGTCATGATGAATGGCGCCTTTTTTTATTGAAATTATTTCTTGGTTATCAATAGTCCAAATCAGTCTCCAGAAAGTCAAACTTGGTATAATAGTAATAGTCGGATCCTTTATATAATTTTTTTATATTTGTTGTTCTTCCAGCTTCTGGTTCCAGCTTCTTTTTTTTCATGACCAAATAAGAGAAGTAATTTTAAGTAAACTATTACATTTTCTTCTCAAAATAAAAATGATATAAATGCAAGCAACAGGAGGTACAGACACAAATTTAAAATGAAACTGAAGATAAAAGACATATGTATGTCTGTAATTAAAAAGTTAAATGAAGTAAAATTTTAAAAAAAGGGGAAGTAAAAATGGGTAGAAAAAAATATCTAGTTTTGTGCACGAAGCACAGAAACAACGGGATGCGTATAGCACGCCCATAAACGGGTGTAGACCTTACTCTTGTTAATTAACAAGTATGATGGCATCTGTTTAAGACACCAGCCCTAGAGGAGGAGGGAGTTGCGAGACCCATACATAAACAATATATAGGTCCCTGCTCCCCAAAGATTACACTGATCTTCAAAGGAGCACGTGTCGACAAATCGTAAAAAAATTATGTTTGTTGAATTGGAACACCAATTCAAAGTCGCTTAACACAATGAAGTTTGGACCCTTAGGGCAATAATTTTGAACGGGAACAAAACTTCAGAGGGAATAAATTAAAAGAACAAAAAAAAACTGAGATATACATCTCATATATCAAAGTAAAAGGTCAGTCCAATTGTGCGGAGAGACTGTTTGTCATGATCAGGTAAGTACTACAACTGCAAGTGTTTCTTAAAATAAGCTATAATTTTGTATTAACTACAATGTATCAAGAGGGACATTAACTTTAGCTGTATTGCATAATATTAAATATTGTGTTTAAAATATTTAATGTAACTGAAATAGTTCTACAACTGCACAAATTAAAAAAATGTTAAAGTACTGTATTGTGAAGTTATGTTATTACGAGAAAACAGCTAAATCAGGTAATACGTGTTTAATGTCTAAGTGAAAGGGTTAAAGGGGAGTCGAAAATTTTTGAACATTTTTAATATCGCAGCAGCCATTTTAGGTGTAGTAGCGTAAAATTCCTCAAAATAAATTTACCAAAAGAATAATTAAACATGTATTTCAGCGATTTTAGAAATTACTCCTGAGGAGGATAAAAGGAGGGTCAAAATTTTAAGAATATTTGGCATATATATCTCACAGCCGTTTTAGGTAAGAGCGTAAAATTCCAGAAAAGAAATCTACCAAAAAAATAACTAAACACATGTTTCAGCGATTTTAGAAATTCCCCCCTAAGGGGATTAAAGCGGGGTAGAGAATTTTAGAGCATTTGGCATTATCTAAGCAGCCGTTTTATGTAATAGCGTGAAATTCCACAAAGTAAATCTACTAACAGAATTATTAAACATGTATTTCAGAGATTTTAGAAATTACTCCTGAGGAGGATAAAAGGAGGGTCAAAATTTTTAGCATATTTGGCATATATATCTCACAACCGTTTTAGGTAACAGCGTAAAATTCCAGAAAAGAAATCTACCAAAAAAAATAATTAAACAAATATTTCAGCGATTTTGGAAATTCCCACTGAAAGGGTTAAAGCGGGGTCGAGAATTTTAAAACATTTGGCATTATCTCAGCAGCCGTTTTAGGTAGTAGTGTGAAATTCCACAAAGTAAATCTAGCAAAAGAATAATTAAACACGTATTTGAGCTATTTTAAAAATTCCCCCTAAGGTGGTTAAAGAGGGGGGTCGAAAATTTTAGAGCATTTGGCCGTGTCCCAGCAGCAGTTTTAGGTAGGAGCGTGAATATCAAGCAAGCAAACCTATTACAAAACTAGTCGTTGGGGGCCACCGTAATACTTACCCATCATGAAATGCATAGTATAAAATATGAAAATAAAACATGTGTAAATTATTTATAAAATGCGTTGCAATTCAAAAATAGAATTTAAATGTATATTTAAATATTTTTAATACATAGTAATGCTCTATTACTGAATTGCGGATACTACTTGATTATCCCGTTGACCCATTTCGAAAAATTATATAAATCGCCAAACTACTCGCAAAATTATACAAATTGGCATAATTTTTATTTTAAATGACAAAAGAACAAAAAATTAGTAAAAGATCAATAAAAATACAAATATAACGTCGAATTAAAAATCACTTGATCACGTAAGAAACAAGTGTAAAGTGTTTAATGTCAAGTGAATGTGACATTTACGATAAAGTATTATTGGCATTTAATCTTATAGTTTGGCGATAGTTTTTTGGTCGACGGGATAATTAAGTAGTACCGAATTGCGTAAAAGAAACATCCTTGCAACTCCAAAAATTTTAATCATATTAACTAACAGTTTACTGCGTCGGATTAAGCATTTTATTTCCAATTAAAATACATCTTTGAATTGATATTTGAATGAAATACAGGGTCATGAAAAACGTACAGTGTTCAAAATAGAATTACAAATATCTCGACAACTAATTATCCGATCGAGTTCATTCTTTATGCAAAATTTATGCTTTTTTATTGTCTTTTATATCCACTCCTTAAAATAAACAATTTTGAAATTTTTATGTACCTTTTATCAGGACGACTATTTCGAGAGTCCGAAAAAAATAGTTCCGTATAATCGAGATTAGTGATATTCAATAGGCTTCTTCCCATTATTACATACTAAGTACACACCAAATTTAAGTCTCTATCTCAATTTGTTCGAAAGATAGAGCGTTTACAGACACACAGATGGAAATTTTTTTTTCCTAAAAATATGTTTTTCGGAATCTCCAGAGTCTAAAACGTATAAATCCGTCAAAAAAATTTTTTCGATTTTTAAAACGATTACAAGATTTACCCTATACTACTTATGATGGATAGTAATGATTAAACATTTCAGCGATTTTAAAATTCCCCACCACCCTTCTCTCTTGGAGACAGTCCCCGATCATGACTAATTGGGGCCCTGGGCAATGATAAATTAGGGGCCCCCATTCGAATCGTTGCAACATTATTCATATAGAACTGATGGTCAGTCACATGTGTAGTCACATAAAGAATATTTTCGCACCTTGGATTTTAAAAAGAATACATTCTTAGAGTCGTCAATTCTAAATTAAGTACCTTAATTAATAAAAATACTCTTTTTTTCTTAGTACAGAGCAAAACACTTTTATGTAACTTTAGCAACTTGTTTAAGATGAATTTAATAACTTCAACTTATGGAAGAATGTAGAATACTCTAACATGTAAATATGTGTTAGTCAAGTTACTTTCTTTTACATCTTTCGAAGTTGTACTACACACAACATAATATCAAATCAAATACATTCACAAGTCAAAAGTGTTTTTCAATAAATCTAAAGATGGCAATTTTAGGTTTCGTTTTCATATTTAACTCTACGTTAAAAGAAAAAAGCTGGAATACGGAAGGAAATGTATCTCATGACAACTAGAACCGATTATTTTCAGCAACTAAAGTTTAGATATGATTTAATTTCATTGCTAATACAATCTATTAAAATCAAAATATTATTTCTTATTTAAAAGTGGTTGAGGTCTGTGAGTTCAAAATGAAATTTGTTTTTCAGAAAATTTAGTAGAATCTTTTAAAGATGAAATGTGTGTGTATTCGAAAATCTTCAGGGCTGGATTAGGGGGGGGGGGGGGGAGTAAATATTTATAAAATAATATATGGATTTGGGGGCCCCTTGAGGTCTGGGTCCCATGGGCAAAGTCCCGATTTGCCCATTCGATAATTAGGGCTTGCTTGGAGGATTAAAGGGAGGGTCGGATCTTTTAGGTCATTTCGCCATATCTCAGCAGCAGCTTTAGATAGAGGCATGTATTTCAAGATAAGTAATCAACTAAAACATACTTAAAGACATATTTCAGCGATTTTAGACCCCCCCCCCCTCCTCCTAAGGACATTAAAGGAGTGGTGGAAAATTTTAGGACATTTCGCCATATTTCAATGGCAGTTTTAGGTAAAAGCGAGAAATTCAAGATAACGAACCTTCTAAAATATAGTTAAGCACAAGTGCTTCAGTAATTTTAGAGCTATTTTATTTATTATGTCGCCAATATCGACTTTCAACTGGATAATGTACGATTAAACGAATAAGACCACAACTAGGGATATTTCATTAGAAATTAAGTAAAAGTTCCTTATTTTAATTTCACCTTTGCTAGATATATTTCGTTTGATTCAAAATTCTTTTAGAGAAACCAACCAGCGAACCGGGCGAAGGCTGTTAGTATATACATGCGTGAGCAGGTTTATGTGTATGTATATTTGCTTATATATTGTATGGATATATATATATATATATATACATAAACCAGGAGTATCATGCATTTCACATCATAAATTTTTCATTAATATTTCACATTTTGGCA
Organism: Maratus speciosus; assembly: GCA_963932465.1. Taxonomy (NCBI): domain Eukaryota; kingdom Metazoa; phylum Arthropoda; class Arachnida; order Araneae; family Salticidae; genus Maratus; species Maratus speciosus. The sequence goes on along the minus strand of OZ010794.1, from coordinate 417,638,548 downwards.
CATAATACAAGGCTATATTTTACTATCTCAAAATAATCCTCATTGTTTTTTAAATGTTATTTATCTATTCATTTTTTTATTTTATAATATTTGTTTTAAAATGGTTAATTTAGCCAATGCCCTTTTATTTATTTATTTATTTATTTATTTATTTATTTATTTATTTTATTTATATTATTTCTTTGTATTTTCTTTGTATTTCTTTGTATTCTATTTCTTTATATTCTCATTACTTATTAAGTTTACTCCTATTTTTTCATTCTACTTTAAATAAATGTTAATTTAAGTAATTTCTTGATTTCTTCAATTGATTTCACTTTTTTATGAGTATAGATGGCAGCACCAAACATTTTTATAAAAAATCTAGTTACCTTTTCCCCACCAGATGGTAGCAATGTTTTGGTTTTCAGTAACTAATTGCTGGCCACATGATTTAATAGTCTTAAATCTGATTGCATCCTCACATGTTACAATATTGTGGGCCAACTGCCTTACGTCTTTGATTCTTGTCTATAATTGAGGTATTGTGCTCTAATCATTTTTTTAATTTTTAATATCTTGTGTGAGGGTTATTTTTCTTTAGACCTCTTGTTTTTTATCATTTATTCTGCTTTATGATGCTCTATCAGCAGCTACATTTTGACATTTTAGGCATAATGCCGATAAAATTGGATGAAATAACTCCTCTTCACTATGAATTAAACCTTCGAGCTCCTCTGACGATTCTGTGGGTTATTCATAGTTTCTTATTTTACATACTGGTTTCCTATGATCATATCTTGTTCGTCTTTAGAATTTTACCATCTGTTCATATAGTTGTGATTTCATCTTTACTATATATACATATAACCATTAATTAAACATTACTGACCACCAACAAAAATTGTGATAGTATGAATGAATTTACAATAATACAGTGTCCCCAAACACACTGAATGGATACCAAAAACATAATATACAGGCTGCTATGTATAAAATAAAGTCCCTTGTACTATATAACAAGAATTAAGAAGGAAGAAAAAAAGAAGAATATGGATTTCGATAAAAATAATTGAAAAGCTTATATATTGAATTACGTTATCAAGAGTACAGAATTCAATTATATAAGCAAAATTAGTTGTTTTCTGTGAGGAAAAAAAAAGCTAAAAGCTGATTTTTTTTTACTTCTGTAATGTAACGACCAATATAACCAAAAGAATAGTTTCAGGATGAAAACAGAATAATATTAAATGCTGTGAAATGGAAAAAGCAATACAACCTTTTAAATATTTAATTTATAGCAAGGAAAAATATTAATATTAATATATATATATATATATATATATATATATATATATATATATATAAAGGGATTGGGGCATTTGATTAATAATTCCGTTCCAATACATTTTATAATAGATTTTGATTCTGTACTTTTGTATGTATAATTATGTAATTATATTTATATATTTATTAATTCAAGTTAAATCTATATATTTTCTTTAATAATTAATAATGTTATTGTTTAACTTGCATTTAAGTTTTGGGCAACTGAGGACAATATCATAATAATTTGTAATACATAGTATACTATATTACATGAGCATAAAGCGCGTGTTTTAACCCTTTCGTGGTCACGCACGCGTATCCGCGGTCGCACTTTGGTACTTGTAAGTGGTCGTGAACGCATATAGGCGGTCAGACTTTTGTACTTGTAGATGGTCACAAGCGCGTATAGGCGGTCAAAATATTCTACTTCTAGATGGTTATGAACGCGTTTGCGCGTTTGTGCTTCCCCCCACTTCTCGAGACTGGGAGTTAAAGAAGGCGTTTATCAATCACCCCCTCTTTCCAAGCACACAATAGGCGTTAGGCAGACTATTTGTCAACTGGATTACCGTATTTTAAGTCGAATGCCTTAGGGGATTTCGTTTTCTGTTAATGCTTAAGAATGGCATTGTATTTCGAACCATATACTAGGCAATTTTATAGAATATCATCGTTTACTTATTTTACTTTATTGTTTCTGTCCATAAGATTCTAATTCATTACTATAATAATTATTATTTTATATCATTTGCCATATAATATTTATTTATTTTGCATGTTCATTATTTATTATGTAATATTTATTTATTTTTCTCTTTTAATGAATATACACGTTCTTTTCTTTCCTTTTTACTTCCAAATGTATGTCATTTTTTTCATTTAACTATAATACTAAATAACTAAACTGTTTTTTTTTCTTTACTTACAGCACTTTTGTTGTGTAATAATAATAAAAATCTCAAATATCCAATTTAACATTACACTTCAAAAATAATATTTTTATTCATTATTGTTGTGCAAATTTTATTCAAATTCTAGCATAATTTAAAACTAGCACCGTGAAACCTGTCTATAATGACGCTGAATGGGCCAGAAAAAGCATCGATGTAGATAGGTTTTAAATTTCATTATAGGTAGATTGGTAAACGGAAAAAAGGTGACCGGAAAAAACGGGACCGGAAAAAACGTGACAAGGAAAAAAGGTGACCGGAAAAAACGTGACAAGGAAGTGTTAAATATTGAATTTGGAAACAATGAACCTGGAAAAAAAATTAAAGCAAATCGGATGTTTCTGTCAAGAGTTATCGCGTTACGTACATACAGACGTAAGTGCATACATACATACATACAGAACCTGCGTGCACATTAATCCTTGGGCTTTGATAGCCTGCGAGCAAAAAGCAGGATAATGAAAAAATTCCTCTAAAGAAAATGCCTCCTCTCTTCGTCTTTATTTTGTTCCCTTTACAGGCTGTGTATGCAATTTTTTCCCTCCCCCTCCGCCTTATAAAACATCTTTACTCATATATAAACTATCAATAGCGAATTGAAAGAATCAATAAATTGTATTTCCTTAATACCCCCCCCCCCCCCTCCGTGGATAGCACTAACTTGTCTTTTGTAGAAGTCATAATAAACTTCTCTTAATGAAATGTTAAAATTGTATTTTCTTGGACCAAATCTTAGAGTTGTCAAACTCACCCATTAACTCTGCCCCCCCCCCCCCCTACGCTGTAAGAAACTGAGAGTGGAAAAACTTTACTTTAGTTTTTAGCATTTATTTATCGACAAGTTCAATATTTAACACTTCCTTGTCACGTTTTTTCCGGTCACCTTTTTTTCCTTGTCACGTTTTTTCCGGTCTCGTTTTTAACTTATCCCGTTTTTTCCGCTCTTGTTTTTTCTGTCACGTTTTTTCCGGTCACCTTTTTTCCTAGATTCAATATTATTCCTAAGGAAGAATTTTTTAAAGATAGCGTGCTTGCATTTCAGTATTTTTAAACGATTTTCTTTGATTTGAGTAGCTGAGGTCGATCTGTACAAAGGACTTTTTTACTCCTTCTATTTTATTTGCAAGGTTTTTTAATGGGGATACTTTTACTTTCGAAACCGGTTCCGAAAGTAAATGTATCCTAAATAAATTTAAAAAAAAACTTTAAACAAAATCGAAAAAGAAAAAAACGGTCTTTCTATAGATCGATCTTAGGTAGCCAATGCAAAAGATTCGTTTAAAAAAATGGAAATAAAAACGAGGTATCTTAAAAAAATTCTTCCACCAAATAAACATTAGCGAGCGGGTGCTTTCGCGTGAGTGAAGTAGCCTATTAATTGTTGGAAGTAGATCAAAAACTCCACGCAATTAAACATCATAGACGGCTTTATTAAGTGCAATTGCTCGCAGTAATCTGCAATGCTTTTTTAATATTTTAGAGCAAAAGTAAAGTAATTTTATTTTTCAATTTGAAACTTTTCCTTTATCATATGAGACAAAGTTAATGATAATTCTACCGTGAAGGCTGTATTTCAAAATCTCTACAAACGTATCATATTTTTTTTTTTTTCCTGTTCTTATCTCGATTTTCCTTTTGTTTATATGGCAGTTTACATACAAAGAGATTTGCCATGAAAGAATTATTTCAATCAATAAAATGATGTTTACACAGTACTTCTCAGGTTGGGAGATATAACCTATCATCTCACCAATATGATTAAGCAAAGTAAACAATAATAATCATTTTAAGATAGGTAATGCATTCATATGCATTAAAGACAGATAATCTTAACAAAAGTTACTCTTCCTTGTTTTTACTTGCATTAAAAAATAAATAAAGGTGTATTTTTACACATATTTATATGTGTGGTTTTCATTATATTCGGCCTACTTATATTTTTGAATAACTGGATACTTGATTTCTTTTGAAAGTTGAGGGGGGGGGGGGAGAGAATCCAAAAACCATTCTTATGTTTATATCACTGGTTGTGTCCGCTTGGAAAATTAAAAACATTGTGTATTATTTGTGCTTTCTTTATATAACGAGTCCCAATATAGCGACTCTTACATTAAAACTGCCATATTAAAAAGCCCTAAATCTTATTTATTCTCACAGTTGTGTTTCACAGAGAAGAACCAGAGGTGTAGCCAGAAAAATGCTTATGAGACTACACTTCCCTGAACGATATCTACAATTATCATTATTTTTTACCTAATCATTCTACTAAATACAACAGAGTTGACCAAATATTCCAGTGTAATTAATTTCAATGATACTTTAAAAGTTTCTATGAGTTTTCTTTGAAGTAAGGTTTGAAAGAGTGTAAATATCTCCCATTGTTATCTAATCCAAACTCTTGCAACCCATGAATGACATCGAAATACTACCTGTAAGTGACGCTTTGAGCTTTGAGAAAACTATGATTGACAGCCCCACCCCTTCCCTTGTAAAGATGATTTCTAAAGAAAACAGTTCACAGGAACAGTAAAATTCCAAATAGTGGTAGCTTGCTACATATTTTTTTCATTGTCGCTTATTTAATAAAAGGATTATGAAATGTTTATGTTTTAAACTAGTTCTTTTAAAATTAGTATTAATCAATAATTATTAAATCATGAATATTGCACAATGTAACATAAAAGATTGTTGATATAAAAATAAAGTAGGGCATCATTAAAAAAAAAAATCTTTTCTGACATCACAGCAGAAATCTTAGAATAACTCCCCCCCCCCCCCCCCCAACGGAAAATAAAAACTGATAGCCGAAGAGTTATCTTTATTGTAGCCTAAGAATTATTATTAAACTTATGGTTATTTTTAATAATAAAAACTTTGTTGCACATTTTCTGTATGTTATCAAATTCTGCCCCATTCCGCAAGCGTGTTTTATAGAAGAATTTAGTAATTTAGTTATTCTACCTAAATACTTTTAAATAATCACTTTCAATGGTCTACTTTAAAAAAAAATCAAATTCGTGATATTTGATATGCGCATGTTACCTCCGATATCGTAAAATCAAGAAAATTTTTCTCCGATTAAGTCACACACTAATGACAATTTGTAATTCTAAATTATGAGGAATTTATTTATTTTACATTTTCCAACATAGTTGAAAAGGGTTTATGACTTCAGTTTGTCTGTCAGTGCTCTATCTTGCGCAAATATAATTCGATTTCCCTGAAATTTTGTGTGTTATTGACATTTACTATCGCACGATCACCATTGAAAATGAAATATGTAGCAAATATAGTAGTTCCCTTACAGGGGCATTCAAAAGTATGCCGTTAAATTACGACCAATGGGAAAAAATCGTTTCAAGTGCAGCACTAAAACATGCTTTCTGTAGAATATGAAATGCAAAGAATTTATTATTCATTTCCAGAGTCGCACAAAAGAATTCCGTTACATAATGATCTACGCGGGAAAATCGTTTGCAGTATATTTTAATGTAGATGCTCTATTTCAAATGAATTTAGGTAAAAAGGTCAACGGTGAAAAGGTCTTAGCAAAAAAAAATCAGTGGTAAAAATAATAATTATTATATATACAGATGAACCTAAAATTCAGATCTATTAGTTATTAAAGTTACATATATTTTCAGTTATAGAAAACTAATTCTAAGCTTCAACTAAAGCCCGTGGTAAGTCCGCATATCTATTATTGATATCAAAAAAGTATATTATACATAGCGTTACACTTAAAGGACACTAACAAATAGGTGCTGTGTATTGAAAAAATATATTCTGCTGGAGGCGCCGGCTGTTCATTAGTAAGCCCCTAGAAAGGGCGGGGTGGTAAACAGAAAATACAATCTATAGATTCTCTCAATTTAGTACATGGATAGCTTATGTATAAGGCTATTAACTTTTATATATTTATGGGAACTTTGACCAAAGACAGCCTTTTGGTGAAGAGAAAGGGGGAGGACATGGAATTAAAAGAAACAAATTTTTACATCATTTAAAGGGGTCAAAACATAAACAAAAGTACTTTTTTCAAAAGTGAAGGTTTTTCATTATCTTGATTTTTATAATGTAAGAGGGGAGCAGAGTTAAGAGCGGGGTGTACGTGTGTGTGTGTGTGTGTGTGTATGGAGGGGGGTAACAATAAGTGGGAGTCAAAATTTTGAAGTTTCAACAAAGAAAACAAAATTTAAGGAATGCACAGCAGAAATGAAAATATTTTCTCGAAAATAATTTAAATAATACTTAGGATCTAAATTTATTGAGTATGGCGTAGAGTCCTGCATCGGGTCGGGAAACCTTTCTTTTTTTGTCGGGGGTTGGATTAACTTCTACAATTTTGCTGCAAATCGGGTTGATATCCATTGTTTCGGGTTAGGTTTTGTCTCTTGCGGGTTCGGTTCGGCTTGACCCGATTTTTCAAAGAATTTCTAAAATATTTTTTCTGTTGAAAAATCTGCATACAATAACAGTTTTTAAAGAAATCGAAAAATTGAATACACAAGGAAAATTGTAAAATCTAAATAATTTAGAAACTAGTTTTATTAAGCTTGTCTTAATACAATTTAACAGACATATTACAAAAATGGGATCTGTAGGTTGAAGGGAAAATTTATGATAGTCATAGACCGTTTATTCAGAGCTATATTTCAATTTACATTTGTGAATATACGATCTTCAGCTGTGTATCGACCTATCTTTAACTACATTGTCAAAGGACTATTTCATCTTATTCCTCTATCTAAGATAAGCAAACGATATTACGTCGTTCAAGCCATTAAATAAAACTGTCATACAAAATTTCCCACAATTGGACTATTATCGTTCTTCCTCTTAATCATTTGATTTTCCTCTAATTTTTTACGCGCACGCAAAAAAAAAAAAAAAAAAAAAAAAAAAAAAAAAAAAAAGAACTGGAAAGTAAAAACTTTTTTTTTCTTCACCATTTGAAAAATTAAGAAAGATATAATGAAAGTAATGTTTTATTAAATTTTGAACTCGAGTGTGAAAACCAAATTTCAAAATAAGACAGTTTTCTTTATAGATATTAAAATTATTTTAATTTCAGCAATCCACCCTTTACTAAAAAATATTTTAAATATTCACAAAAGTGCCCCTTTTCAACCGTCCTTTTTTAGTGCACTGTTCTTCGGTTGTCTTGGAATTCCTCTGTTAATGATCAGTAAACACTACGCGCATTATTATTACTATTAATTTTTATGGGAAACAGACTGCAGTGCACATTAGCAATGTGTATCAATTATTGCGGTTGGAATAATATACTACTATAAAAAAAAGTACTACAAGCAGATATCGATCTAGACCGTAATTCGAGTTTATTCGAATTATTTTATACATCCATGTAAACCAACAATAAAGGCCACACTCACTATTTCCAATAGTGAACAGGCCTCCATATCATATATCGATTTCATGGCAATGCAAGTAATATTTACAAAGGTCAGATCGAAAAGTAGTACTAGACTTTTTCCGCGATGGCACACCAAGCTCACAATTAGCCTAAAATATTCAAGTGTAACTATATATTGTTTAAAAAGATACCAATGAACAGTACAAGTATAGAATTATTCAAAAATATCAATAGAATGGATGCAATTAAAGCAGTAGATATGATTAAGTGTAAATATATGTCTTTAAAAACAGGGAAGAATCATTATCTGAAAGATTCTTACAATAATGCAAATGAAAGCATTATCTTTTTAAATTTATTGTTATTATTATTATTACTTTACTTTGTACAATCATGTTTGTTAAATGACAAATTAAATCATGGCAATCTATTTTTTTATAAATATATCTCATATAGACTAATACTATATGATCAGAATTAATGGTAATACTATGATAAGTATGATTAAAACAATCATAATGAAATGAATGTATTGAAACTGGAAAAAAAAAAAGAAGTTAAACTAGATTTTGATGATTGAACTTTTCATTTCGTTACCATGAGAATTAAACTAAGAAAACATTTATTTTAATGCATTAAACTACACTAATACTGTATAATGCACATTTATTTTAACGTATTTAAATATCCATTTTTAATTATAGATTACTTAGAGATCACAAATATATTTTACAATTAATGTTGATTTCTTTCCTGCTCATGCTGACTGATAATTGTTACATCATATAAATCCAACTTATTGCAATTGCTTCAAGGTCTATGACACTAAATTTGGGGTGCTCTGGGCGAATGCCCCGTACAAAAACTGCATAATCTTCCAAATTGATTTTTTTTTGTGACACATTCCTGAATTCAGTTTTGTTCATAAACACATGGAATTGGCAGGTACTCTTATTCAGAAACTATAAAGTCGAACAATTTTTTTCAATTTTCGATAAACATAGGAAGGAAGTCTTTTAGAAAATGCTGTTAAAGTTGGCGTTTTGAAAAAAAAATTCTGCACACGGAAGCCCGATAAAGGTTACAATGGGAAAACGCTTGTATTTCTCATGTAATTTATTTGTCGAAAAGTGAAAATAAGAAAAAGTGAAAGAAAAAAAAAACATTTGCTCTCAAATCATTTACATAGTCATACCTGCATTTGTCAAACTTTTACACTTATATATTAATTCGTTAATGTGTCAAAGTTTTTATTGTTAAACGAGCAATTTTTTTTCATCTAAATAATATTTACAAAAGTTAGCGGTAGGGCAGGCGGAAGAGCATTAATTAACCACCATATACAGGGCAGGGTCCGACTTAGGCTATGGGGGGAAAGGTAAGAATCATTCTGCCCCCCCCCCTCTATCTATCTATCTATAGATTTTTTTGTGAATAATGTGGAAGTAGCTAGTAATAAACTTCATACTATTGTATTATATGCATAAGTTTTATATCCGGTACTGCTTACATCTGTATACAGAGTGTCACAAAAAGATAATCAAAACTTTAAGAAAAAAATACTTGTAGGAAAATAGTAGAAAAAAAAATGATAGATTGTTTGATACGAGTATTTCTTTGCAAACATTTACTTTGCTTATCTGCGTACGTTATAAGATGTCTAAAAGAAAACGTCCCAAATTGGTTATAAGTATTGGTTTTAACTTGCCACGTTAAGAGGAAAACGTTAATAAAGAATTGCTTTTGAAAACTATAGAATACTAAATTGTCATAATAAAATATTAATCATTAGTTTTCTAATGATATTTGCGTAGGTGGAGAGGTTACTGAAAGCGGAGGGGGGAAGGGGACCGCACTTCCTTCTTAAAAGTTCGAAAATGTATGAATTTTGGTCACTTTTATTTAATTTTAAACATTTGACACCATTTAAATAAAAATCCTGACTACTCTCATGGGAGTCCCCTAAAAAGGGGGACCCGGGGAAGCTTCCCCGCATGCACCTACATAAGTCGGGCCCTGACAATATATATGTAATATACATATATATATATATGTATTTAATGGACCACCATAACCAATAATTTTATATATTAAACTTTATTTTCAAAGATCTTTGTAAAACATTTTTATTTATGCAATGTATTGCCTAAATTGTGTTTCCTTGCGCTAAATACTGAATTTTTTACTCATACTTTGTTACCCCCCGACCCCTTTAACTCTGCCCTCTCCTACATTGTAAAGATCAAGATGATAAAATTTCCGTTTGTTAGTCAACATGTTTATTTCAACCCCTTTAAAATATCTGTATGTAAAGTTTTTTTATGTTCCCCCACTCTCTTCCTTCTCACCCCAAAGACTATCCTTGGTCAAAGATTCCATAAATATATAAAACTCGCTGTTCTTATACATAAGCTATCAAAGTAGCGCGTTGAAAGAACAGATACACCTGCTTTACTTGAAACGCAGAAAAAAAAAATATAAGTATTACTGACTATGGAAGTTGCTTAGAGAATAGTTTTAATTGTGTGATGCATTTTCTCGCTGAACTATATTTGTATGCCAATAGAAGTTTGTGGAACATAAAAAAATTTATACAGGGATACGCAAACCAACAAGATACATGGCCGTTTGGGTGCGTAATTGATTATTTTTTTTTTATTATTATAGAAGGTAATTGATAAAACTGGATTTCTAAATGTGTTATATGTTTACCATACTGTTTACTCACATATCTTCCTGCCACATATCTTGCGCCTTATTTACCGGTAAAATTTCAGTACAGTTTTATAGATAGATAAATGTGTTGGAAAGTATTTCACAATCTATTCTTGAAATCTATTCTCACAATCTATTCTTCATTCTTATTTTTATGAGCTTTTATTTTTTATGCTGGAGAAAGTTTTCAAAGTTTCCATACATACAAATACGCAGAGATAACAATTACTACTATTTGTTTATTAATATTATTTGTTTAAAAATTAAATGAAAAAAATAAAAATATCTTGAGAAGGAAAATTAAAACTGGTTTCATCCAAATCCTAAAACTTAAAAAAAGGATAAATCTTAAAAAGTGATAAAAAGTGTCATTTGATTTTTTTTTAACTCTTTCCAGTATAGTTGAAAAGCGTTTATAAATTCGGTTTGTCTGTCTTTCCTTCTGTCCGTGCTCTAATTCACATAAATTTAGTCCAATTGCCATAAAATTGATATATGTTATTTTTGTTTAATTTGGCATGTTCATTATTGAAAATGAAATGTGTAGCATGTAAGATTCGTTTACAGGGACACGCAAAAGAATGCCGTCACATTACGGTGAATTAGAAAAATCGTGTATGGTGTAGTTTAATGATATTACACTATTTTAAACATATTGGAATTTTTATATTTCACTAAGGAGTTGTACACTACAAGGCGATTACTGTAGAATATGATGTGCATAGAATTTATATTTCATTTTCAGGGACACACAAAAAAATTTGGCCTATGACCAATAATTGCTATAAGTTCGTTATCAGTTGCGGTATACGTTTTTAAATTTGACTGTTGTTATTATTATTTTTTTTATATTATGTGGTGTTTATAAATTCAATAGGTCATATACTGGGAATCACTATCGCAAGTACAATTCCGTTTATTGACAGAAATTGCTGAATGGGAATTTTCCTGCGGAACTAAATTTTTGCATACATACATACAAAGTTATAGAGCATATACAGGGCTGCACAAAAAATAGATATTTTTCCAACTAACTGACAGCAATTTCAGAAATTGGGTTTTCAAATGCGTTATGTGTTTTCTAATTTATTTATTTAGACACCACCTTTCTCCGTAATAAGCTGTAAAGTTTTGTTTCAATATTCTGAATGTATTGGAAAGTGTTTCATAATTTATGCTAGACACATGATTTTTAGCTCATGTTTCTTTTTACAAATATTCTTTTTCAATTTCTCCAAAGAATTTTTGAAAAAATACGGAGTCTTACTGTACTAAATATAAGAAAAAATACATGAATGCATTTCGAAATTATTAAAAATAGTGCTTAGTTTCCATCTGGTCTAAGAATGTTCAACTTGTGTCCCGCGGAGTTGCGAACTTATTGTTGTAAAGTTTAAATCCTTTTTATCTCTTTATGGCCGATGGACGCTGGAAGTTTTATGGGAGATAAAGTGAGGGGGGGGGGGGGAGGGAGGTATTACTCTTCACAGATATTTGAAATGGATTGTATTTTTCTCATTTTCAATAGGAGAATATATTAGGTACCTAAAATAATTCCTGTTATTGGAAAATTTTAAATGTAATTATTTTTCCTAGGTGGTGAGAAGGAGAAAAATGACACCCGAAAAAAAAAGGGCACTTTTATTACAATGGAACTTACAAAAAGCACATTTATTTTGTATATTACTATGCAGACTCTCCATTGACCTATTTATACATAGTAATACCTGTACTAAGCGGAATCTTGCCTTAAAAAAATCCAAAGTTCTTTGGAAAATTTCTAATTCAAAATTATTATATTGCCCCTTATCATTTCGTTTTAAAGGGTTTCATTGTTAAAATTAAAACTTGCATTTAATCAGTAATACAGTCGTTCCCGTTTAAACGATTATTTTTGGTTCCAGAAATAATATTCGATTAAGCGGGGTTTTTGATTAAACGGGGAATCATAACTGTAATATGCGTAATAAAAAGGGAAAATACCCATCTACGGTATGTTTAATTCACAAAATAATAAATCGTTAATAGAATAACATAAACTAAAATAAATACGAATGCTAATATAAAGTAAATACTTATTAATTTAACGTCAGTATATTCATTTATATGGTTTACATCACACTTAATGCAGCTCGTTTGAGTTTGGTCAAAACTTTGCTATTTCTAATTTATGTTACTTATACTGCCTTTAAAAAATCGTTTAAAGTTGTTTGTTTAAGTGAAATTTTAAAGGAGTAAATATAGAGTTATTTTTCGAATGAGTGCAATATATCACAACGACCATCTCGAGTCTCGAAGTGACGACGCATTGCCATTAAAGCCTGATTAACAGCAAGAAGCGATGGTGGTGAGATCAAGGTGGGGAAATCATTTGACCTGTCCATTATATACCTGCCGACCAAAATCATTGCAGGAAGAACTGGAAATTTGTTTTCAGCGTAAAGGAACCGGAAATGACAAAAGGTGGAAGGAAATTCTAGCTGAAACGGGCTTTCTGCGTCTATTTTCAAACATCGGTCACACAGTTCTTATTCGATTAAGCGGGGAGGTTCGTAAAAGTTATTTGGTTTAAGCGGGGGAAAATAACATAGAACCAATAGGAATAAATTCGGTTCCGGAGAATTCTATTCGAATAAGCGGGGTATTCGATTATCCGTGACCCGATTAAGTGGGGAGGACTATTATACATATGCACAAGTATTACATCTATAATTCGTTAATGATGCAATACTATGATCACTAATTAATTACAGTAAAACCTGTAAAAATGAAATCCATGTATAACATAATCCTGCCTTAAACGGAGAATTTTATATTCCCAAATACAAAATATTACACAATTACACCTAGTAAAACCTGTCTAAAACAGAATTTGTTTTCGTACCTAGTGATCTCGTATTAACCGGTTTTATTGTATTATACAGTGGTACTGTGCAGTGTTACTGATTAATTAATTCTGTAAAACTTAAATAATATATCTTTACTATCTCTAAACATGATTTAAGTATAAGAAATAGTGTACTTTATAAAAAAGAAACGCCTTAACATGTTTGGTTTTACTGTACTAAAACAATTGCCTGCCGAGACGAAAGGAAAGGTTGAAATAATTACTGCCACTTTGATTACATCAATAAATGTTTTTCTTTTAATGTTCTACATTTATCAGTAAAATAATAGGAATTAATAAAAATTCAAATTTGTTATCTGGAAGCTAAATTATAAGATAAAAAAAAAATCCGCCTGTTTTTTTTTTTTTTTTTTTTTTTTTTTTTTTTTTTATGTATGGCTGGAAAAAAGGTTGTCAGTTTGTATTTTTTTCTTCTTTTTTTAAACAGGAATTTGCACATTTTGAAAATCTTATTAAAATTTGTTTTAATTCTTTTATTGCTCACAAAAAAAAAAAAAAAATAAGTTAGAAGAATTATCATTTAGAAGAAGTTTTTTCCATTTATTTTGAATGCGCATTTGAAATACTTTATAATAAATCACTTTTTTTTGGTGGGGAGGGGGGGGGGGTGTTAGAATATTTTAATGTATTTTCAACTGGTATATTCATCAGGATAATGTACAATATATCAGCTATCTCAGATTTATATCATAGAAAATCAAAGAAAGCAGATGTTACACTAATTTGCATAATGAGAAATTATTATTATTATTATTATTATTATTTATAAAAGAAAAAAAATAATATTAGCATTAATTGAAATTGAGATACGATGAATAACCCTATCTAAAAGTGTAACTAAAGTATACTAAACGTTTAATTGAGATTCGTTGTATAGTGAGATCTATCGCTATGCGTGCGTTTTATAAAATGTAAATTTATTTAAAAAATCGATTACTTCCAGTTTAATTTTGTAATTAAATCATTACAAATTAATAAAATTTACAAGTTTATGTAACAGAAACTGTTTAGAAAAAAAGAATGCATTTAGAGGAAATGAAACATGCTTGTTATTACGAAGATATAAATTCTTTTCAAATTTAGATAAAATTTAATAGCATATAAAGCAAATTATACTACATTAACAGTTTGCAAACATTATTCTAAGCAACACAGAACACACACCTGTATTCCTGAAAACTGCTATTTCGTTACATACTTTCAGATGTTGTCTGGGATTAACTAGACAATCGTTTTCGAAAGCTATTAGTCAACTAGTTTTAAACGCCCATTCACGCCTCATAAAAGACAGTGGACAGACGTTTCAATCATTCAGTGTCAGAAAGAAGGGGAAAGAACTAAATCCCTTAGCACTTTTCAACTACAAAATCACATAACCCCTTCTACCTTTTCGAACAAGTTTTTTTTCCTATTCAAGGCCTTTTTAAGGTACATTTTTATAATCTAGTGAAACGCTCAATGGGTTAATTATAAATTTTATTCTTTGATCTATCCTCTCCCCCAAAATTAAGTATATTTAATTATTGAGAAAGTTTGTGGACACTTTAAATGTAATTAATTAATTTCAAAATTTAATTATTATTATTATTATTATCATCATTAATTCCTAAGCATCATAATTTTAATAATTTATTTATTTATATTTAACTAGAATAATTAAAATAATATAACATTTTTCAGAATTAAAACTGTTTATAATACATGTGGCTTTAATTGCGTATTCTAGCAAAATTAAAGTCACACAAAGTGATGATTATAAAGCTAAATATAATTAAAAACGCAAAGAATTTTTTTGGAATGCATAAGTTGTTTGTAGGGTTTTGAAACAAAAGATTGCCAATGTATTGAAACTTTACTTTTTTGGAAAAATTGCGAAAAATGGTTATTAAATGGAAAATATTATCCTTAAATGTTCTGCAATTAATTTTTTATTTGATTTTGCTTGTTCCCAAACATTGCAATGAAATATTCTATATAATACCTATTTATTAAAACATCCAGGTTTTAAATCAAAATTTTTATTAAGCTATTGTAAGAAATAAATAAAAAGAGGGGGGGGGGGAAGTCAGAGAAAGGAAAAATATATATATAACATTATTTCCTAACACATTGGCCGACGGGCAGTTTTTATCAAATCTCAATTTTAAAACAGTGGAAGCCCCACTCTGTTCTGAAATTCCTTTGTGAATTGATGTTCTAGATGTAGGTTTCCCAAGTTTCTGCATCGGTAAATATCTTTCGATGAACGAATTTAACATAAAATGTCTTACAATCTAAAAAAATATGGACAACATTATACAAATGCAATTTCTATAAGATAGAAGCCACGCCTTTAGTCAATGATGTTCTCTGAATGAAAACGAGAATTCTTGTTTCCCGTCGCGAATGCGTTAAGATTGTTGTAATATTTGTAGGTCAATATAAAAATTGTAAGTAAATATTTTTCAGCATAAGCTCTAAAAAAACAAAGTACATTTCTGCTGTATAACAATAGTTTGTTCATTCTTTCGATTGTAAATCGAAAATCGTAGCCAAATGGTTAAGAACTCCAGGTAGTACGAAGCGAGTTAAGCAAATAGGATGGGGATCCTATCGTCGACGAAGGAAGTCAGATTTAGTGCTACTTAATGATGCTTTTTATTTTACTTTTTCAAATTTGCATTTATAAAAATTTCCATTGAATTTTATGGTAATAGCATCTAATTTTTTTCTTGAATTTTGCAACAGATAACAGAATTGCGCTTTTGCTCCTAATTTCTTAACTAAAGAATATAATTCCAGTCGGAAAATAATAAATATAACATTAATGCTATTTTTTTACCTGATTTATAAAAATGGACTTATCTTTTCTAAATATAATGAAAAATACACCTTGTTGATTTTCAAGCAGTTGTTTCTGTTACAAGGAAAAAAAAAAAAAGCAAGAAAGAAAAATGTTTCACAGTGCAGATTAAATAAGGATTCTGCCAATCGCTTTTTGTTCAATTAAAATTGGCGACTTAGCACTAAAAAATTAAATAAAAAATTAAATACAAGTACCCGGCCGAACTCGCCAAGGAATTTACCCTGTTGTGCAACTTTGCTGTATGTGGTGACGATCCATCACCAACACACTTGGTCACGCGACAATAAAGTGGTAGTACAAATGATAGAAATATTACCCGATCCGCGTTGTGAAAGATCAAAAGAGGGTAATATTAATTAATAAAATGGGAGGAGAATAAATTTTGAATAAGATTATACGTCAATACTCAGAATCGACTTATTTAACGTTAAAATTTATATTCAGGATTCAGTGGGTGGCATAGATAATAATTCGATTAAATATTTTCTAAAATTAAACTTTCAAAACTCATAAATTTAATAAACCTCTGAAAAGAAAGAATAAGAATAATGCATCAAAGAAAAGATAGGAAATGCACATGTGAATCAAATTTTATTATTTTCAAGCACATAACTTCCATATATCAAACATAATCACTCTTAAATGCATATTGATTTGACAGCATACTCAGTTACATGAGATCTCATAACAAGATAATTATGAGTCATATCTTTGTGGAATTTTGGATTCAAAACGTTGTTTGAACTTCTCACAGCACAAATAGATGGGCTTCTTAGCCAAGTTATTAACAAATTTCCAACGTTGATATTTTAATGTTATGGTTAGTCCATAATAATGACAAATACTCATAACTGCATTAAAATTTTGCCTATAAAATATTAGACACAGAAAATCCTACGCACAAAACATAAATATATAATAAAATAATGGCCATATATTAAGTAATAAACTCACCATATACCTCAGACGAAAGGGGCGAAAACACTTCCTGTAGAGCACTGATAGTTCTTATCACTAGGTAGATTTGGTCCGCACCTTTCAAATTTTGAAAGTCACTTTTGACCGGACACATTAAAGTTCATGTAGTCTCTTTTGGCTGAACTCCTTATACAATCACTGTGATAACTGGAACTTTTCGGTGTGGCATCCCATCTCATCCGCTAATGGCAATCAGAAAAATGGTGGTGTGGCATCCCATCTCATCCGCTAATGGCAATCAGAAAATGGTGGTGCACTCCGAGATCAGACTTCTTTCCATATCCGATACAGGGTGATGAAGGATTTCGCAGACTTCAGCTTATCAACCTAGCCCTTTTGGTCGCAAGACTAATCCCAGAGCTTCCTTCAGGAGGTGTGACATAGGTGGAAGACAAAATCCAAGTGTCTCTTTTTTTTTCAAAATCTTCCACCACAAAAAAATGGGCGTATTTCATTAGTACAATATGATTTTTTTTATTCTTCGATTGGTGCTTCTCTCTTACTGGTGCGCCTGATCTCTTGGCTGTGGTTCGCTTTTTTTCCCTCTTCTGGGCGTCTCCGTATTTTTCCAATGCATAGCTAATTTTTATTCTTCGTTTACGTGGATCTGGCGTCACCTGTGAGCTTCGGACCCCCTCTGCCACACACGATGGTACAAATAAATCGTAGCCCTGTCAGTGCTAAGTGCATCATAAATAATTGTGACTGGCTTTATTATTAACATGTCTCATATGGTGTCCATGTGCCCTTCCTATAAGTTTTATTGCCCTATTTTCGTCTGAAGTATATGTGAATTTTTATCACACTATTAATTTTCATATAAAATATTACAAAATTCTTAATTAATTGCCATATTACGAAATACATTCAATATTCACAAACCTTAAATTTTTACAAATGAAATGATACCAAAAACATATATATGCATCCATATCTTTATTATAAATTATGATTTTTTTTTATCTAAATACTCTTAAGATTTTTTACAAATTAATTTACTTTATTTATTTTATAAAGAAATATTTGTCAAAATGCCATTTATTATTTTCTCTTGAATAATAATAGGTTGTTCTGTTTTGTATAAATATTTTAATTGTATAACAAGCTGTGTGTATAGATTTCTATACCACATAGCTTTGCCCCCTTTTTTTAAAAAAAGAAAAAAAAACAACGCGTCCCACATAATTTTCTATATACATATATACATCTAGTATTTACAGAAATTTATCAAACCTGATAAGTTCATATTTTCTTCTATATTCTAAGGGGGATCTGAAATAACAATTGAGTACAGTAATACAAAATATAAATTGTTATATACAATTAAAATGACGTATAGGTGAGAAGATTACTCCAATATCTGGCCATTGAAAAAACAAAATTTTATACATTCTTTGCATCCTCACAATACAAATATTTACATGAACCCCATTTTCCAAAAGATATACAATAATGTGTGTAGAAATCTATGTACATTCATGCAAAACATCACTGAAATCAGTGTGTAATTTTAAAAGAATATCCAGTCACTGGCGCGCGCTATGCGGGAAAGCACATCCCAGAGCGAGCAAGCCAATTCATCCTGCAGCCTAGAAAGATGAACCGAAAAATCTCTCCACAGAGAGCACAACCGAATATCCTCTCCGGTGCCTAGATGCGATTTTCCCACGCCCGTGTCCTTGACAGTGACAATAATCTCGGAACAAATCGGACTGGTCAGTACTATTACTCCAAACAGGTTTCTCCTTATCGCGTTGGCCACCTTACTAATCGTTTTTTTTTTTTTTTTTTTTTTTTTTTTTTACTTAATGGATGTCGAAGTGTGCGCGGTATATTTTTCTATCGTGTGTATGTTTTCCCTGGATATAAAATTGGATAAGATCTACAGAATATATGGTAAGTGTAATTCATTTTTAAATCCGAAGATTTAAATACTATCTAATAAAAGTGTTCTTATTTATATAGTATATCATTCCTTATTCTTAATGATGTCCTTTAATATTTATTTATCAGATCTCTAGTGTCTGACTGGTCGCCATTTTCTTTTGACCTTACCTTCAAGAAATTGCACTCATGTAACTATCATTTCATTAAATAATTTTAGTGCTTTTACATTCATAAAATATTTTCCTTACCTCGTACAATTTCCTTTCATATGTGCCTTATTATCCCATATGATATTAGAAGTCTGTCAATGTATCCTTTTTTATTTCTTTCACAGTACTTTTTGTCATAATCTTTCGTGTCATTTGGTTACGTAATTTTTTCTGACATATTTATTTATATATATTTTGATTTTATTTCACAAACAATATTATGTTTTATTTCGTTTGCGCACAGTGTAGTTCTCGTGCGTCATTATATACACTATGTTAATGAGATTTTTTTTTTTTTTTTTTTTTTTTTTTTTTTTACAACCGTATCCTTTTTAATGTGGTATTTTGTATATTTATGACGTGTGAAATGTTTTAATCCTAAACTCCTAATAAATTGTTTTGCTATATATATATATTTTATACGCTACTATGCGTCATATGACTCATGGTACTTTGCTTAACATCTTTTGAGTTAATTTTATATTATTTATTTATTTTATACTACGATTTTCTAACACATGTGTGAAAGATTGTACCCTCTATTCACTCATATATTAGCGGTAAATATAGTGTTTAAATATGTCGTTCCGTGCACATTTTGCCGTTTTATATTTTTTTAATTGTTCAATGGGTTCCCAAATTAATATGCATCCGTTTTATTTACTTATTTATTTTTATTTATAAATTGTGAAAATTTTAATGTATGTTGTAATAATTCATCTATAATGGTTTTGTTTTTGTTTATTTCCGAATGTTTTCATTCCAGCACAATGAAGTTAATAAATTTTTATAAACTTTTTTCCGTTCCGTTAAGGTATTGTTGCAAATCTACCATATATATTTTGTTAATTTTAGGTATATTATGGTTTATTTATTATATTAATATATTAATTTAGGTATGTGTGTTTTAATATTTTGCTTCAATATTGAAAAAATTTGTTAACAAACTCATGAAATTTTATTTTTTTAATAATGTCATCCTATCGTCCAGCAATAAAATGACATTTTCCCGGGAATATAGCATCATTTCATGCGATTATTACAATTTTTTCAAACATTATTATATTAAAATTACTTTGTTGTTGATAGTTTTAAGGTTTTTAAATAATACCTACAGATTGTTTACTTATTATGTTGTTTACAAAACGGTGTGCTTTTCATTTATGGCCCTTATGTGGTCATCCACTTTATTTATTTTCCTAAATGAGTCTGTAATGTTTATTTTAATATATGTATTAATTTATTTACTTATTTATGTATTATTTTTCAGATTTTTTTTTATGTTTAATCTCTTACTTTCATAAATTTTTAGCAATTTTACACACTTACATTTTGTTTACATTTTCCCAATTACTACTTGTTTTTCTTTTTATAATTGGTAGTAATGTGTAGAAAATTTTTATTTTCTGACAAATGGTGTTTTAAATCGTTTATATTTACAAAGAGTGTGAAATGTATAAATTTATATACAATTTTATCCATGTTGTGTCATAAATATGGTAATATAAATGCCATATTTAAAAGTGCATCCGTGACATAGCAATTTTTATTTATTTGCATACTTTAAGACCATGTGTTCATAATGTTTCATTTTCGTGTCAAAGTCATAACGTGTTGTTAATATCTTATAATATGTATAATGGAAAATACATTTTCCATCCAATGTTGCTAATTTCTACTTATATATCTCCAAAGGAACCGTTTTTTATATTTTGTACAACAGAATTTTTCAATTTTTTTTTTTAATAAATGTGTCAATTTAATATATATATTTTTTTTAGTCCCCTTGAAGTAAGTATGTGGTTTGTCTATCACTAGCGATCAAAATATTTTTCCGACATGTTTTGAAATACGTCAAAACAATTTTGAAGTGTAAACAAATAAATTATATATACCCTGTTTTCCGTTTTTCTATTTTTTTTTTTTAATATATTTTTTTTTCTAATTTTTATTTTCCAGGATAATCCTTATGTTACGCTTCATTTTTACTCACTCAAGATATTTCTTTTCTAGCCATTGTAATTAATATGCAATTCAATATTAATTTTGTCATTCAATTATTTAGCTGTGTTGTCTACTCAAATTACGCAATCAATTATCTTCAATCCGTGTGTCGTGAAAAATTTGCCATCCGTGAAAAGATTGCCCATGGAAACAACTGCTTGATGCCAATTGCACTACACAGCCAGGATATATTTTGACTAATACGCAGCCAAGCTAAAGCTCTCAACTCCTGAGTAAAAAAACCGCCTTGGTTCTACCGGAATTCTGCTACGATACCGGGTTGGTGAGAAAATTCTTTATTTATTCCCTTCTTATCAATCTGTACTTTTAAATCCTCATTCGTGACAACTGTTCTGTTAATCTCCCCTGAATTTGCTAGGAAGCCGGGGTAACCCAAACCAGTTTTTTGGTGCAGTATTAGTTTCTGTTTCACTCTTCCTCCCTGAACGTTCGCACTTTGCTCTTGGCCTTCGCTGGCTCGTTCCGCTGGTCACTGGAGGAAGCAAGAAAAAAGGATGGGGGAAGGGGTTACCCGCTGCCTTGCTATACGGGATGCGGAGAAGAGGTATTTCTCCAAGCCATAATTATCTTCTCCATCTCAGGAGATGCTACTTAGCGCTTCTCTTTTGCGTTTGATGCTGCCGCCGTATACCAATATTTACATTTTTTTTATTTTAGTAAATTTTTTTATGTCATGCTTACCTGTGTATAATGTAATAAATTCTGTTTGTGTATATTATATATTTTGTTTTTTTTGTGGAGGGATGTATGAAAGAAAAATTATCTGTTTTACTTGTTTGCAAAAATCATTCCTATTACTGTGACAAAATATTATATTGTTATTTTATTTATTTTGACTATTTACCTTTGATTTATTTTGGGTTAATATTTCAAAAGGACTTCCTTTATACCTCCAGAATTTTTGCACAAAATATTTTTCCAACATGTGAATTTCTTGGGCAGTATTTGTCCAACTTCATTGAATTTTATTTTATTGAGGGAAAACGAAATTTGAACACATTTATGCTTTACTACATGTTTATTAAAATTATTTATTATTATTATTACCACATTTTTTACCAAAAATTTCTACCGCATAACATTTTATTTTCATGGTATAAAATACACATCATGGCTCCATAAATTTTATTAAAAATTCAAATTTTGCTTCTTCATTCATAATAATTTTCCAATATTAACTATTTTATTAAAATAATATAATCTAAGCAAATATAAGTATATTTATTAATATTTTTATTATTATTATTAATTCCGTGTTGCCGTTGAAAAATTTTTTGTATTTTTGCTATGTTTTTGTTTAATCAGTTTGCACTGATTTATTTTTTTTTTTTAATTACCTGGTTATTTATTTATTTATTTTGTTTGCGATGTTAGGCGCGAACAATTTTGAGATGTGAATAGTGACGGGTTTTAATTCCGGCTTGTCCCTGTTTTTGATTAAGTAATTGTCGTTTCTAAAAATTCTTTCGACAAAATATGGTCCTGAAAATTTTTGGTGTAACGCTTTAGGTTTTATTAGAAGTTTTAAATAAACTTCATCACCTACTTGTAGCTGTTTATGTTTTAATTTTGTGTTTTTATTTAATTCTTGATCCGATTTTTCTTGGTTTTTCATGACCTCGTGTCTGATTTCGTACATATGTTTTAATTTATTTTGCACATAGGTGCTGTACAAGTCCATTTCGTGTGTTGTGAAATTTTTGAATGGCGTTTTTATTTCACGTGCAAAAAATAACATGCTTGGTGTAAAATCCGTTATTCGATTTTTTGTTGTATTGTGCATAAGCACAAAATATGGAAGTCTAATGTCCCATTCGTACGTTTTAGTACACATGGATGCTATAGAATTTTTTAAATCAAGATGGACTCTTTCTATAATCCCTTGACTTTGTGGATTATATACACCCGACCTTATCAGCTCGATATTTAGATTCTGCATGTAATCTTTGAAATCTTTTGACCTAAAATAAGGTCCATTATCGCTTGCAATATATCGTGCTAAACCGTATGCACTAAAATATTGGTTCAAAGCGTTAATTATGACCTTAGTGTCGGTTGATCTGAGTGGAAATGCTTGTAGAAAGCGTGTAGCCGTATCTATTACTGTTAAAATATATATATTTTTTTTAACGATACAACCAAAGGTCCCACTATATCAATCGTTAACCTTTCCCCTGCTAAATAATTCTTATCCATTTTTTTAATGGTACTTTTATCGTCTTATGTTGTTTAAAAGTATTGCATGTTATACATTTCACACAGAATGTTTTTACCTCCTGATACATTCTATACCAGAAAAATCTTTCTTTTATTATACCATAAGTTTTTAGAAAAGCAAAATGTGGTACATGTGCACTATTTAAAATGTCTTCTTTCAAACTTTGTGGTGCAATGTATAAGTCATCATTACTGGAATTTTGTGAATTTTTTAAAATTAGAATCCCATTTCTGTTTAAAGTGTACTTTTCGTACTTCTTTGCTTTCTTCTGTTGCTGTAAAGCTTCTATAATTTCTTTTAGTTTAGGGTCTTTCATCTGTTCTTTTTTTATATTATCCTCAGTTAAATTTTTATTCACCGTGAAAAGGTGTTTATTTAAATTATCTGCAATTGTTAAATTGTGTACTTCGCGAGAATTGAAATCAGCTGGGTTGTTATTTCCAGAAATGTGAGATATCTCATAGTCGTAGTCTTGGAGTTTAAGTAACCAACGTGCGACAATCTCGGGCTGTTTATCTAGTTGTAAATGATATGTTAAAGCCTTAGAATCCGTTAAAAGATAGAATTTTCTTCCTAATAAAATGTTTCGAAAATAGGTTTCGTAAATAGCTAAAAGCTCGGTTTGTAGATTGGGATATTTCTTTTCTGACTCTCTTAACTTTCTTCCTGTAAATTCAATTGGTATCATTTTATCACCTTGCTTTTGTGCCAATATACCTGATGTTGCGATTTTAGATCCGTCCGTAATTACATAAAATTCTTTCGCATAATTCGGAGGATATATAGTTGGCTGTAGCATTATTATTCGTTGTATTTCTTTAAATGATTTTACTGCAGTGTCATTCCATTTGAATTTTTCTTTACTTTTCGTAAGATCTGTCAGTGGTGAAATAATTTTCGCGTAATTTTGTATGGTTGATTTAAAATATGTGCATAGACCTATGAATGCTCTCACCGTTTTATGAGATGTGGGTCTTGCAAAGTTAGTAATTTTCTTTATATTTTTTTCTGAGGGTGCATATCCCTTTTCGCTGATTTTATACCCCAAAAATTCAATTTCCGGCATATATAGTTTTAGTTTTGTAGGTTCTATAGTTAAATTGAATTTTTCTAATCTTTTTAGTACTTCTTCAAGTATTTCATGCATTTGTTCTATATTTTGAGCTCCAAGAAGGATATCATCGATGAAATATTCAATGTCATATTTTTCTTTTAAGTCACTTAGAACTATGTCCATTAAGCGAGCAAATAAATTCGTCGAAAATTTTAATCCAAATGCTAAACGAGTCATTTGAAAGTGATTGTTTTCCGTGACGAAAGCCAATTTGTGCTTGTCTTCTTCCCTCAGCTTGATTTGAAAAAACGCTGAGTGTAAATCTAACACCGTGTATATTTTCTTTCCTGCCATGCTTTGTAAAATCTTTTTTGTATTTGGCACAGGATATGGGTCGCTCTCTACTATATCATTAAGCGATCTAAAATCTAGAGCTAATCTTACTTTGATTAAATTTTTGTCGTTAGTTTTTGATGTGGAATTTTTTTTAACGAAAATTACTGGAAATGCATAGCTAGAATTAGTAGGTTCTATAATACCTGCGTCTAATAGATCTCTTATTTCTTTTTCTGCACTCTTCTTTATATCGTGTGCTAATTTAAAAGGTTTGGTTTGGATCGGAAATTCATGCTGTAATTTAATTTTAGGTTTAATTACATCCGTCGCTCCTAGTGTTTTATAAGATTTACTGAATGCTGTCGCATGTCTCATTACAATATCCAAAACTTCCTTTTGCACCTTCGATGGTAAATGATCTACTTTGAAATCCTCTCTCGACAGTTCCTTTCTTCGCAATTCTCTAATTTGTGTTATATTTAAATTGTTAACTTCATAAATACTGTCAGTATTTGTTTCATTTTGTTCTTTAATAGAAAAAACAGTTGTAATCTTCCCCATTTCTTGATCCTTGTATAATTTTAAATAATTCTTGGAGAGATTCTGCACTATAATTTGAAATGAATTATTATCCGATTCTTTATTTTTTTGAACAGAATTCTGAATTGCTAATTTTTTATTATTGTATTTGGGTTGAAAAGGGAATTGTTGGCCTTTTTCTAAAACTCCGTCGAAAATTAAATTTACTAATTTCGATTCTTTAGGTCTTAGAGTAATTTTATTTTCTACAACTGCTCTTATATTATTTTGTGAATTATAACATTGATCATTATAACTAATTCGTCTAGGTACAGTTTGAAAATCATCATTTAATTGTGTGTCTTTAATTCTGTTATCTTCTGTAAAATGATTTTCATTAGAATTTAATTTTATTATCATATTATTGATTTTTACAGTATTGTTTTCCAAATCCATAATTATTTTGTTATTCTTTAAAAAATCGTATCCCAAAATTATTTTGTAATCTCGGTCAAATTCTTCTTTGGTGACATAAAATGTCCCGTTTAGGAAATTATTCTCATTTCTAAATTTAAATTTTACGCAGTTTTTGAAAGGGATCGTTTTGTTTGCCAAAGTTGTAATTTTGATGGAATTTGCTAAATATTTTATTTTTACATCTGTCTGTTTAATTTTTTCAAAAATCTCTGGTGACAATAGACTTATGCTTGCCCCTGAGTCTACGAGACTGGGTATAATTAGTTCTTTTGTAATTTTTAAATTCCATATTGGTAATTGATTGTTCCTACCAGAGTTGCAACTTGCTATAAATTTTTCCTGGATTTTTGGATTTTTGTCTACATTTTTTTTGCTCACTTTTTTTTCTCCTGTTTATGTTCTGTTTTTCTTGCTTTTTTGTTTAATTTCGTTTTTATTTTATAACCCTGTTTTTCCTCTAATATGCGGGACCTACGGGTTTGCACTTGTGCTAAATTTTGAGGCCCGCCTATCGGTTTAAATGGTGGTGTCCTCTTTTCCCTCTGGTATTTTGTCTACCCCTTCTCTGTTGATTTTCACTTGGGAAGGTAATAGTAGGCTGCATTTCTCTATTTCTATCATTAGGTGGTTGAGAAAAATTGTTTTGCCCATTTTGTATATTTGTCACGCCTTGGTGTTGCTCTGTATACTGACTTTGTGCATTATTCCCCTGTGTAAAATCAGCATTCTGAATTGGGACAGTGTTTTGAAAATTGTAATTCCCTTGGTGCATTTGATTTTGACCTATCAGCTGTTGAGAATCATTATGCCAATTGGGCATCACATTGTACATATAATTTGGTCGAAGCTGATTATAGTGCGGTCTTATGGGATTGAAATTTTGAGGATTTTGAAAATGTGGTATATAATTTTGTGGACTTCTTTGGAAATTTTTATAATTGTAATTTGTATAGTAGTTCCTTGGAAATCTTGGCCTGACATTGTATTGTTGCGCTCCCCTAGGTTGTACAAAATTTTCGCTTCTTTTATTAAAAAAACAATGTTGTGTTTGGTGGTTTGATTTGTTGCATATGTGACAGAATTGTTGGGTGATGTGATTAATTTCCACTTCGTTTTGTTTGTTTTCATGTGTCTCAAGCTTTAAATTATTTATCTGTTTCTTTAGGTCTTGTATTTCAGTTTTTTGCTCTTGGGACATATTGATTAGTGCTTCATACAATTTTTTTTCACTAGTTTCTGTTAAGTTGTTCATTTCGCCTGCGCATTTTCCGTTGATTGCTAATTCGATGTCCTTGGCCCGTTTAAAAGCATCGTCGAATTTTGTTGGAGGATATTTTTTTAATTCAAAAGAAATATCCGGTCTCAACGCCTCAAGGTATTTTGTTAATTTCATCGTTTCAAGCAGTTCTTTTGCTCCATTTTTTTTTTTTTCGTGTCCCGATAAAGCTAAATATTTTTGTGCCTCAATATTGAATTTTTTAGTAAATTCTTCAATCGTTTGATTGGCTGTTTGTTTCGCGTTAATGAACTGTAATTGCGCTACAAAACAAATAGGTGTTGCTATCCAACGTACAATTTATACACAAGTTTAACATAAAACTCTACGTTTCGGTTTATTCTTTAAAACCTTCATCAGGAGAAAAATTTTCTGAAATATGAATCGACAACAAACTCTTTACATGCTACATTTTGAAATCAATGCAAAATTCAAAACATTCTAACGGAAACCTCTTACTCCCAAATAAAGAGTTCAGTGGCGCCATCTTTTAATCAAAGATGCAAACGAAGAAAGACTAGCTGAAAAAATGGAATTTTCATTGACTTTTCAAAATTGAAAGCCATATTTCTGGTATGTGAAAGGAAACATTATCATTACACACTTCATGGTTTCTTAGACGAATTTCTAAAGATTCACGAATAATAGCATTGCGCGGAATAACTTGTTTGGAAATAACTTTAGCATGGTCAAAGTCTATAAATGAAATGAGTCCTTTATGGTAGCTTCTTGAGAGTGCTGTAGAAAATTTACGAAACTTCAAATCGTTTTTATGTTCTTGCAATCTTTCGAAAAATCGACGTTTAGTCATACCAATATAGGACGAGGTGGTCCCATCAGAAAATTTAAAGGGAATTTCATACACTCCAGAAAAAGATGAAAAAGGAATTGGATCTATTTTTTTACACAGGAGATTAAACAAAGTCATAGAATTAGAGGCAACAAGTTGAATGTTGAATTTCATGAAAGACTTTTTTAACTTTTCAAATAGGATAAGAAAATAAGGAACCTTTCGGTAAACTTGATTAAATTTGGGGGAGGGGGGATAAACGGAAACTTTATACTTATCAACCAATTTATAGATAAGGCTTGAATTAAAACCATGACATAATCCAATATTAACGATGAAATTGATTTCATCATCCAAAAATTCATCGGAACAAACAAGTAATGCACGCTGGATAAATGACCTAAATGCTGCAATCTTATAATTCCATGGGGCAGCTGCAGTGACGGGAATAACATTGTTTAATTTCATAGATTTCCGGAAAATTTTCCGTTTTAAACAATTGTTTTCTTTAATAAGGAGAACATCAAGAAAAGGAAGCGAGTTATTGTTTTCTAACTCCATCGTGAACTTAATATTGTTATCAAGTTGGTTAATTTCGTCAAAAAAATTTTCTAAGGATTGTTTCCCATCTTCCCAGATAATAAAAATGTCATCGACATACCGTAACCATAATGAAGGTATAGGAAAAAGTTTCTTAAAGATGAGTTCTTCTAAAGGACGCAATTTGAATTCTGCCAGAATACTAGAAATAGGTGAACCCATAGGAGCTCCTTTCTGCTGTTTAAAATATTTATCTTTAAAAATAAATACATTACTTTCCTTAATTAAGTTTAAGCCCGACTTAATAGAAAATTTCATATTATCACTTAAATGAGGTAACCCATCAATGGATAAGCCTATGGAAAGAATAACTTCTTCCACATCGATGGACGGAAACAATGACACAATGTCAAAACTTGCCAAAATTGCATTATTAGGAAGATTAAAATCTTTAATTCGATTAATGAATTCCAACGTAGAAGAGATAGAAAAAGTTGAAGAGGGGAGAATACTTTTAAGAAAAAATGCAAATGCTTTTTCAACAAAATATAACGGGCCTTGGCACCGAGAAACGATAGGACGAAATGGAAAACCAGTTTTGTGGTCTTTAAGACGAGCAAAAATACGTAGGGTAATCCCAGTTGGGTTTAATTTAATTTTACCTTTGATCGAAGTAGGCCATTCACCATTTCTGATCAGTTCCTGTGTTTTACGAAAAAGTTTAGGATTTGGATCTTTAACAAGCGTTGAGCATGACAATTCTTGAATGCATTCATCCATCTTCAAAAAAAAAAAAAAAAACTGGTCTTGATCTATAATGGCAATTTTTCCGGATTTATCTGTTTTCATAAAGAAAATGTCAGAATCTTTCTTTAATTTTGAAATGACATGTGGAATTCTACAATTAGGAATTTTACTGTTTAAAAACTTCATGCTAATATTACAAACTTGATGTCTGGCCATTTCTCTTTCAGAAACTGGTATAACTTGAATTATACTTTCTAAATCAGAACAAAAGTCACTCTTATTTATTATAGCAGGGAATGAATATTTGCTAACTAAAGAAATCAAACGTTCTTCTTCCAATGAAAATACTTTACTGGAGAGGTTAATAAAAGGAACAGGCTTGACAATTGGACGTTGAGAAATGTCCGAGTTTACACATAAACTATGAATTTTCTTAGTATGGCGTAACGTGATATTCTTACTCTGGGCGAATCTAAGACCTTCAACGGCATAGATAAACTTGTCAAATTGGGTTTGGAAAGTGGCTTTATCCAATTTAAAATATAAATCATAAGTTCTTGATGATAAAAAGTTAACATATGAAAACTTACTTCTAATACACTTATCCAAGATAGAAGCTTCAAATTTCCGTTTCAGATTTCCAAAACCTTTAAGAAAATGATTGTTGATGCACAGAAAATTAGGAATAACATCAAGTCTTTTACAGGTCTTCAAAAATTTTATGTTTAAGAGTTCACGATCTAACTTCAAAATGGTCGATTTATACTCCTTGAAAACTTTAATATAGTCCATATTGCCCAGCATCGGCTTAGTCATAATAATAATAAAGGACTTTACGTTGTAATATCGATACAAAACAAATAGGTGTTGCTATCCAACGTACAATTTATACACAAGTTTAACATAAAACTCTACGTTTCGGTTTATTCTTTAAAACCTTCATCAGGAGAAAAATTTTCTGAAATATAAATCGACAACAAACTCTTTACATGCTACATTTTGAAATCAATTGATTTCAAAATGTAGCATGTAAAGAGTTTGTTGTCGATTTATATTTCAGAAAATTTTTCTCCTGATGAAGGTTTTAAAGAATAAACCGAAACGTAGAGTTTTATGTTAAACTTGTGTATAAATTGTACGTTGGATAGCAACAGCTATTTGTTTTGTATCGATATTACAACGTAAAGTCCTTTATTATTACTGTAATTGCGCTTTTGCGAAAGATTTTTCTTTTTGAAACTGCTTTATTGAATTTTCTTTGAATGTTTTGTAGTCGTTTGCCTTATGAAGTTCTGTTGTATTTTTCATAATTTCCCGTGCTTGCCCTTTAAATTTTGATTTTGCAAGTACTAATTTGATATCATCGGGAAATTGTGCCGCATCGGCTAATTCTTCAAATTCGTCAAAAATTTGTGTAATTCCTTGGTCTGGTTTATCTTCAAAATTTTGGAGAGAATTTATTAAGGTATCTACTCCTATCGTAAATGTTTCCCTTTCAGGAGAAGTTTGTCTCTTCCCTCTGCCGCCTGTCATGATTTAATTTTTATGCCTTATTCTCCTAGCGGCTGCAATTCCCAAATATATAATAGAATAATTTCTATTTTGTTTTGCTTCTATCCTAGTTTCTCAAAAATTTCCTACACTGCAAATTATTATTTTTTCAATTTTAGAATATAATTGTCTATCTATATTTTCAAAATCATGCTAATTTGTAAAATAATATTTTCGCATAAATTCTACTGAAATAACACTGAATATTCTGCATGCATGCACATAAATAAAACACAATATGAAATTTTCACCAATATTTCCTTTCATAAATATTAATTATAATAATCACTCGTTATGTTCATACTAAATTATGTGCTGTGAGCTGAACTACTCTTTTTTCTTTTTTTATATACATATATATAATTATCCTACTTATCTTTCATAAATATATTTATTTTTATTTATTCTGTATGAATAATTCAAAATATCATATTTTATGTTTTTATACCCAATATGCAGAAATGATTTTTGTTAGTAAGAAAAGAGAAACGATGGAAGAGAAGAATTTTTTATATAATATTAAATATTTTCTAATCAATTACTACAAATATTAAATTTAGATCCTAAATACAAATTTATAACACCTGGTATTAGCACCATTAAATTTTAGTATGTGGTGACGATCCATCACCAACACACTTGGTCACGCGACAATAAAGTGGTAGTACAAATGATAGAAATATTACCCGATCCGCGTTGTGAAAGATCAAAAGAGGGTAATATTAATTAATAAAATAGGAGGAGAATAAATTTTGAATAAGATTATACGTCAATACTCAGAATCGACTTATTTAACGTTAAAATTTATATTCAGGATTCAGTGGGTGGCATAGATAATTATTCGATTAAATATTTTCTAAAATTAAACTTTCAAAACTCATAAATTTAATAAACCTCTGAAAAGAAAGAATAAGAATAATGCATCAAAGAAAAGATAGGAAATGCACATGTGAATCAAATTTTATTATTTTCAAGCACATAACTTCCATATATCAAACATAATCACTCTTAAATGCATATTGATTTGACAGCATACTCAGTTACATGAGATCTCATAACAAGATAATTATGAGTCATATCTTTGTGGAATTTTGGATTCAAAACGTTGTTTGAACTTCTCACAGCACAAATAGATGGGCTTCTTAGCCAAGTTATTAACAAATTTCCAACGTTGATATTTTAATGTTATGGTTAGTCCATAATAATGACAAATACTCATAACTGCATTAAAATTTTGCCTATAAAATATTAGACACAGAAAATCCTACGCACAAAACATAAATATATAATAAAATAATGGCCATATATTAAGTAATAAACTCACCATATACCTCAGACGAAAGGGGCGAAAACACTTCCTGTAGAGCACTGATAGTTCTTATCACTAGGTAGATTTGGTCCGCACCTTTCAAATTTTGAAAGTCACTTTTGACCGGACACATTAAAGTTCATGTAGTCTCTTTTGGCTGAACTCCTTATACAATCACTGTGATAACTGGAACTTTTCGGTGTGGCATCCCATCTCATCCGCTAATGGCAATCAGAAAAATGGTGGTGTGGCATCCCATCTCATCCGCTAATGGCAATCAGAAAAATGGTGGTGCACTCCGAGATCAGACTTCTTTCCATATCCGATACAGGGTGATGCAGGATTTCGCAGACTTCAGCTTATCAACCTAGCCCTTTTGGTCGCAAGACTAATCCCAGAGCTTCCTTCAGGAGGTGTGACATAGGTGGAAGACAAAATCCAAGTGTCTCTTTTTTTTTCAAAATCTTCCACCACAAAAAAATGGGCGTATTTCATTAGTACAATATGATTTTTTTTATTCGTCGATTGGTGCTTCTCTCTTACTGGTGCGCCTGATCTCTTGGCTGTGGTTCGCTTTTTTTCCCTCTTCTGGGCGTCTCCGTATTTTTCCAACGCATAGCTAATTTTTATTCTTCGTTTACGTGGATCTGACGTCACCTGTGAGCTTCGGACCCCCTCTGCCACACACGATGGTACCAATAAATCGTAGCCCTGTCAGTGCTAAGTGCATCATAAATAATTGTGACTGGCTTTATTATTAACATGTCTCATATGGCGTCCATGTGCCCTTCCTATAAGTTTTATTGTCCTATTTTCGTCTGAAGTATATGTGAATTTTTATCACACTATTAATTTTCATATAAAATATTACAAAATTCTTAATTAATTGCCATATTACGAAATACATTCAATATTCACAAACCTTAAATTTTTACAAATGAAATGATACCAAAAACATATATATGCATTCATGTCTTTATTATAAATTATGATTTTTCTTTATCTAAATACTCTTAAGATTTTTTACAAATTAATTCACTTTATTTATTTTATAAAGAAATATTTGTCAAAATGCCATTTATTATTTTCTCTTGAATAATAATAGGTTGTTCTGTTTTGTATAAATATTTTAATTGTATAACAAGCTGTGTGTATAGATTTCTATACCACACTGTACCTCATATTTTTTGTGGAATACTGTTTTACATTACGTCTAACGGACATTTCGCTATTTCTTAGACTGCGTCCTGCCCAAAGCCGCCTCAAGACTACAAGCCAGACACGCACTTCATCCCCCCACATGTGACGTCACAGCCCGGGGCTGGCTAACTGCCAACGCGCCAGCACCGAACATTTGAATTTTGTATCTTACTATTTTACGTGCACGTGCGTTTTACTTAGCCTAATAACATATTTTTTTCAAGGTAAGTTTTATTTTCAAATCATATTTATATGCTATCAGTACAAGTTTTATTTCTTGTGTTCAAAATCTTTTATTTTTAATTTCTTTGAAATAAATTAACTAGCAAATCCTAGTACGATTCTATCAATAATACCGTATCTCAAAACGAAACGATATTATTGCAGTTCTGTTTCTTTCCACATAGAGCAATAATTTAAAATGGCAAACATCCCTAAATCGTGTCAAGACTTATATCATTTAATTTGTATCTTGTCACACCATTCTCTCTTTATAATTTGTTCTGTTTTCTCTAATTCATTAGAGTGACCTTTAATTAACGCTCATTTAATAAAAGACACTTGTCGTGTGAATAGTAACTCGGGTTATTTTGTATGCAGAATTAGTTGGACTTTAATTTGACAACAAATTTATGTATTTATATATATATATATATATATATATATATATTCATACTTAAAAATTTAAATATTCTAGAAAGTTTCATAAAAGTCGCTGTGAATACATAGCATTTTTATCTTGTTTACTACTTTTAAAGCAAACCCCGATCGATATACTTGTATCAATTTATTGTAGTTTTTTAATCTTAAACGTTTGCTATCTTAATAAAAATTCTTTTTATAATTTTTTGTTAAATTATAAATGCTTATGTACTGTGTAAATAGACCTATGGGGATAATGTTTTTGAATCTCTCTATTTTTGCCACAACTGTAAACAATTTATTTACAAGACTAGAGGAAGGGTTGTTAGTACCCTTATGCAAGACAGTAGTCCCCCCCCCCCCACACACACACACACCTTCTTCGCAAAAATCCTATGTGTTTTCATATACATTTTAATGTTTAATTAAAAATAACAATTAATAAAATTATTATTCTATAATTATAAATTTACTTTTAGATCTAGTCAGGAAATACTTTTCATCTCATAAAAATTGATTATTTTAAGCTTAAAAGATGTGAACAAACATTTAAGAACCCACACAACATTATTTTGGAAATGAAATATTTTCGTGGAAGGTTTTTGTGTTTTTCGATGGTTTTTTTTTTTTTTTTTTTTTTTTTTTTTTATCAGCTATTACCTAAACATTCGAGGAAAATGAACATAAATTAGGAATATTTTTATTCCAATTGATGAAAGTCTTTTCTTTCTTTCTTTTCTTTTTCTCTTCATATGTCAATACATTTTTTAAAAAAATCTACTGCTTGTACCTTGCATAATATATCAAACTAATACAAAACTAAATAATAATTTTCTGTTTCATGAACTTGTGTTGTTTTAGTATTATGACAGTTTTATGTTTTTTAATTTAATGGATTTTATGTGAAAATTACCCATTTCTGATAAGTAAAGTTTACAGTAAGAAAATTTATTTATAAGAATACTTAATTTCATGTATACTTTAATTTTACTATTTATTATATGCAGGTTTCAAATCACTTAATATTTAATAGGATATTTACTGTATAATTTCAAGCCCAATTAAAAATAAAAATAGAACACAACTTGCATTTGTTTTCATAACATTCACTTTTCTTCCACTTTAATTTAATTTTTAAATATGGGTTTTGATTGGCACACTTATTGTTATTTATTTATTTTGAAATAATTGAAAGCAAAATAATTCAATTTATGTGTTTAAACTGCAAATTTATATATATACAGGGATGCAAGCGCTGCGCCACAAATGGTTGATTTTCACCACTAAATTTTAATAGTATTCTTCGCCTTATTAAATCTCAGAAATTCTGTCAAGAAATAAGGTGAGGAATACTATAAAAGTTTAGTGGTAGTAATTAGCCATTTGTGGCGCAGCGCTTGCATCCCTGCATATATATGTGTGTGTGTGTGTGTGTAATAATGTATAATGTCTTGTTTTTGAATATATACCAAATAGATAATTGATATTGTTTCTAAATTTCAAAGTAGAATAAATAATAAAAACTGTCTACTGAAATAAATTTAATACTTGGGATTTTTTTTTTTTTTTTTTTTTTTTTTTTCATTAACGAACGAATTTTCTTTAATGTATCTTTAATTCTGATGCACATTTTCATTGACACAGTGATATTGTTTCATAAATATTGTTTTTGTGTTATCTTTATTATTGTTTCGAGTGATCGAAATTGATTAAAAATCCCTTAATTAGCGTCTTTAAACTATAATTTTTTATTTTTTCCCATATGCTGTGATAATAAGTTGAAATATGGAGGAAATAATTAATATTTTAAATAACGCATGCTCTCCACGGCTGATCTAAGCCCCGCGTCGTGACGTCATGAAACCTTGTGCCTTGTGTTTGGCTTGTAGTCTTGAGGCGGCTTTGGTCCTGCCATTGCTAATATTTTCTATTATTGTGCTGAATGCTGAATTCAACACAACTTCAAGATTATTCACAATTTCCAAAACTACGATGCAAAAATAAATCGGTTTCTATTATCAATAAAAGCTTTCTTCTAACTATTTCTGACTCAGGTTTTATATTTTATGTGTGAATATTTTAATTTATTATATTTGATGCTATTATTGCTTTTGTAGTCATGTTCATGTATACTAATGCATGGCTAAAACAGAAATAAAGTTGCCAAAAACAGCAGCCACAAAAAGACTGTGAATTGCACCAAAGTTATCTATAAATATATTAGGTCTGCCGGAAAATTCAGTCGTTTAATATTCGTTCACGCCTACTTTATTAAAATTCTGATTTCTTCATTGGCACCACTTTTTGAAATGGTAAAATTCCCATTGTTTTCACTTTGATGTGAAATGTGAAAACTCCGAGAATTTTACCATTTCAAAAAAGTGGTGCTAATGAAGAAATCAGAATTTTAAAAAAGTAGGCGTGAAAGAACATTAAACTACAGAAATTTCCGATAGAACTAATATATTCAGGGGAAAATAAAAGAAAAAAGAAAAATCATTTACAAAGTAATCGACAGTGATATAGTTAAAAATAATTTCGTATTAATTTTCGATAACTTTTATCTTCGATAAAAACACTTCAATAAAACAAAAAATTGCATAAGGTGTTTAAAAAATAAATAGATAAAATAATAAAAAAGTATCAAAAGAAAAAATAATTATAAAAGTAGCAGTAACAAAATTCCAAAATGATAGATTTTGGTTCAAACAAAATATGTAAAATCAATAATTCGACATTTCTCAGAAACCCATATTACAAATTAAAACTCAGACAGATGCTTCAATAAATGAGTGCAGCAATAAATTCTAAAAATATGTTCTTATCAACATTAAAAGCAATAATTGTATATTATACTAGGACTTCCCTCAGAGGGATTAGTCTGAGCGATATTACTGAGAACATAGATTTAATAATAACATGTGGAAGCAAAGAAAATGAGATGTTATCTTTAATTGTCCATATACTGCGATAAACTGAAATGGTGAAAATAAACGAATCGTAGAATTACAAAATCTTATATATAAATTCGTATACACTGTTTAAAAAAATGGGAAATCAAACCATTCAAGACGCCCATGCATGGATATAAAATTGAAAGTACGCAATATATTAAAAGTAAAATAGAAAATGAGACACTAAATTACTTATATCGGAATTTCAACTGTATTAAATGATGTCAAGAGCATAATCAGACGCTCCGCACCAATTTGAGTAACTTTAAATGACAAATATATCATGTTTAAAAAGAATGGACTATACTTTATATGGTGTGTGCTAACCCGGAATAGTTAATATTGTACAATATCTGTTTTCCACAGATGCAATGAGGTTGTCGATAACATTTAAGGAATTCTCTCCTCAAAATCTAATATAGTATCAAAGTATCGAATACATCAACAGTGGCATGCAATGCTTCGTTAGAGTGTGTTTTAGATATGCTCGATCGGATTTAAATGATGAGTGTATGCTGGCCACTACATACGCTGTATTGTTTTGTTTCCAAACATATTCTGCACAAGTTGAGCTGTATTTAGCATGTATTAAATAAAAGAAATCGGCAATGATTACAACATAAAGTATGACACAAGATCTAAATATATCGTCTGCATAACTTTTGAGCTGTCAAAGTGTCATTTGAAGTAATTTACAAATCCATACATATTTATTCAGGAAATCATGCAAGCTAACATACGCCAATATGATCCCGATTATAAAATTTCACCAGAATAAGTTAATATATAAAAAAGTTACTAATGATAATTGAAAATATGACCTTATGATAAAATGTCTAGAAACATGAATCGGATAAAAAATTCATATCACATTTAAAACGGCACTTCCCTCTGTTAGTGGCCTTGGCGAGAGAGAGAAAAGCCTAGAGAAAGGACCACTTTAACAAGTACTTTTGGGCAACCTACTCACTGTTTCATACAGGTCTTTATTTAATATTTACACAATTTATTTAATGCTAGGTGGGTATCTATCTGTTTTGTTGCATTTAAATTGCATGTTTTGCGGAGGAAATGCAGCATTATGAAATATTTAAAGTTGCTGTACCTAATAATTCCAAATTAATGGTAATTGAGATCGCTTTCCGTTAATTTCATCTTTTTTAATTTGAAATTTTTTAGAAACCATTCATAGAGACAATTGTATATTTTAAAACTAACCCGAAGCAAAATTTCAAGATTTTGGGCTCAGCAGTAACACAGAAATAGAAAATTTTTGAGTTTTTTTGTTTTTGCACTATTTTATATAGCGACATTTTTAGAAATTGTTCTATTGCGAGAATTTACGTCATGATAAATACAGCCATGTCAATTTTCATGTTTATATTCCTAACAATTCCATGTACTTCGTTACTTAGATCATCTTTAGATATTTTTCTGCTTTGTTTAGTCTTTCTATTTTTTAGAATTTGTTCTACAACGAGCATTTACATCTTATTAATTACTACCATGTCAAAGTTCTAGTTTCTAACCCCAACAATATCCCAAAAATTTCAGTATTCCAAATAAATCATAGTTTAGAACCTTTCTAGAAATTTTTACGTTTATCCGTCAAATTGAACCTTTTAGAGAGCGTTCATTACGAGTATTTACATCTTAAAAGTAACTACCGCACCAAATTTAAAGTTTCTAACCCAATCAATATCACAGAAATCGCAATTTTAGAACTTTTTTACTCCTGCAGCGATGTAGGTTCTTGCACTGACATAAAAGTCTTTTTTTCGGAGCAGAGATGGCCACCAAC
Organism: Maratus speciosus; assembly: GCA_963932465.1. NCBI lineage: Eukaryota > Metazoa > Arthropoda > Arachnida > Araneae > Salticidae > Maratus > Maratus speciosus. The sequence goes on along the minus strand of OZ010794.1, from coordinate 417,599,932 downwards.
ATTTTTTTAAGTTGGCTATGTAGTTTTAGAGATAACACCTAACAAACGTACAAGCATTAATAATATTACATACTTTATAATATTATAACGCTTTATAATAATAGCATTAGATGTACAGATACAAAAGCCATTTATCTGTTACAAACTAAAGTGCCGGCGTTGCCCAGAATTTGAAGGATGTTTGTTCTGAAAAATCAATTTCAAAATTTAACATACAACACAAAACAAACATTAAAAAAAGCAGTCGAAATGTTGTATGAATGAATCATATGAAAACGCTATATAAAAATGTATAAATGTATATAACGGACGCAAAAGAATACAGCTATAAATGAACTTATTTCAATTTATAATTGGAGCAATAATGTTAAAATAGGCCAATATTTCCCTAATCGGGTTTTTAGGTAGCTTTCTTTACAAAAAGCTACCTATTGCAGCCGTTCGGAGGAAAGCGATTTCAAAAAATTTTGGTATTTTTTCATCGATCATGACCCCCAGACCCCGAAACCACCCTCCGTTCAAAATTGATATATATATATATATCAATATATATATATATATATATATCTGACCTATGTCATACTGTAAATCTCGTATTTATGAACCGATTTGGATGTAATTCGGTGTGTACATAGTACATACCAATGTCTCGACCGAGTTCGTTGGCCAGCTTCATCCGCCCTTTTGTTTAAAAATGGCGGCCATTTAAAATTTTTAAAAAAAATTTAAAATTTGAAATGTGGTACCAAAAAATTGAAAATGGAAAAATATTTTTTTCTTATGTATTTGACCTTTATACAAAGACTCCGTAGCAGTTTTTGTTTCGTCTATATCTTAAAAAATGGCTGAGTTATAGCATTTTGAATTTCTAGCGAAGCTGACATTTTGAAACGTCCTGAATTTTGTCACGCGATAAAAGGTGTATTTATGAACCGATTTGGATGTAACTTCGTCTATACATAGTAAAGACCAATGTCTCGACCGAGTTCGTTGGCCAGCTTCATCCGCCATTTTGTTTAAAAATTGCGGCCATTTAAAATTTTAAGAAAAATTTAAATTGGAAATGTGGTACCAAAAAAATAAAAATTGAAAAAATATTTTTTTCTTATGTGTTTGACCTTGATAAAAAGATTTGGGAGCAGTTTTTGTTTCGTTTATATCTTAAACAATGGCTGAGTTATAGCATTTTGAATTTCTAGCGTGGCTGACATTTTGAAACGCCCTGATTTTTGCCACGTGATAACAGACCTATTTATGAACCGATTTGGATGTACCTTGGTGTGTACATAGTACATACAAATAACTCAACCGAGTTCGTTGGCCAGCTTCATCCGCCATCTTGTTTCAAAATGGCGGCCATTTAAAAAAATTTAATTTTAAAATGAGAGGCCAAAAAATTGGAAAATGAAAAAGATTTTTTCGTATGTGTTTGACCTTAATACAAAGATTCCGGAACAGGTTTTGTTTTGTCTATATCTAAAAAAATGGCTGAGTTATAACATTTTGAATTTCTATTGTGGCTGACATTTTAAAACGACTTGATTTTTGTCTTTCGATAACAGGCGTATTTATGAACCGATTTGGATATTACTTGGTCTGTACATAGTGCATACCAATGTCTCGACCGAGTTCGTTGGCCAGCTTCATTCGCCATCTTGTTTCAAAAGGGTTGCGATTTTTTTTAAATGTATTTTAAAATTTAAAATGAGGTATTAAAAAATTGGAAAATGAAAAAGATTTTTTTTATGTGTTTGGCCTTGATACAAAGATTCGGAGCAGTTTTTGTTTCTGAAAATTTGTTCTTTTGTTTATATCTTAAAAAGTGGTTGAATTATAGCACTTTGAATTTCTATCATGGCTAACACTGTGAAACGATCTTGTATTTGTCACACGATACCACACGTATTCGCCTATTTCGATGGAAGAAGGCATGTGGGTAGTATACATCAATATCTCGACCAAGTTCGCTGGCCAGCTTCATCAGTCATCTTGTTTCAAAATGGCGGCCATTAAATTAAAAAATATATATATTTAAAGTGAGGTGCAAAAAAATTAGAAATTGAAAAAGGTTTGTTTCTTAAGTATTTGACCTTGATATAAGGATTCAGGAGCATTTTTTGTTTGCCTTTATCTTAAAAAATGGCTCAGATATAGTAGTTTCAATTCCTAACGTGGGTGACATTTTGAAAAATCTGATTTTTTGCCTGCGAAAGCACTCGTATATATCAACCGATTCCGATGTGAGTGAGCATGTGCACAGCAATTACTAAGGTCTCGACCAAGCTCACTGGTTAGCCTCATCCACCATGTTGTCTTAAAATGGCAGGCACTTTAAGAAATCGCCGAATTTGGCAGCCAAATATAAGTTACTTTAATTAAAAGCAGCTTGGATAAAGCTGACAAGTTTCGCGAAATTCTCATTGATAATGATTTAGTATTGATAAAAATTAGTATTGAATCTCCTACATTCGGTTTCCACTTAATTGAGCTTCCTGTGTTTGAATAATATAAGTTGGCTTTTTTAAAATAACGAATATGAAAGCTACCTCTTCCTCCCGGCACTGGCCGGAAGGACTTTTATTATGCTTCAATACATTTTTCACGCTCATATGACGTTATACTATATCCACCACGTCCTTTATATTTCCAATATGACGTAATATTTTCCTCTTTCACGTGGAAACCTTGAAATAGAAAAATTATGAAGTTATATTCACTTTCATTTAAATTCGTCAAACCATTTATTTCATTTTCATATTTCACGTGAATATCTTGCAATAGAAAAGTTATGACGTAATATTCACCTTTTTTAAAAAATTCGTCAAACTATTTATTTCATTTTCATTTTTGACGTGGAAATCTTGCAGTAGAAAATTAATTGTTGTAGTAATAATTTTATTGTGTTTTTTAATTGTTGGCAACTGCTATAACGAAAAATGTTTAAATTTGATAAGAAATTGCTGTTAAATTGGTGGTTTTTTATTAATTAAAAATTAACTATAAATTATTTTGATTCCGGATTACTTTAGCTGCCTCGGCGATGTTTTAATACACATGTACGTATCTTTTCACAATTTAGGCTTCCAAATTGTGGATTTTTATACAATTACAAACAGACAGATAGACAAGTTTTCATTTTTATATATCTCTAAATTCTAAAAAAAGTAACTAACGCTGTCACTGCCGCCGCCGCCGCCGCCGCCGGTTTTGAATTTTTTGTGACCGGAGGTCTTTCTTCGTTAATATTAAGAAAACTATTGCATACAAAAAATATGAAAATCGGTGGTATTATAGCGAAATGTTTGATCAACACGCTAATGCATACAGTTTTCAAATCGAAGAATTATTTTAAGAGATATTTAATGCTAAAGTTGGACAAAATCGTTCCATTAAAAAAAATTTTATAGGAGCAAAAGCTATTCATGTGAATTTAATCATTTTTAGATCATTTTATTCAATAGAAAATCCCAGTGTGCAGATTTCATTAATTTTTTTTAATTTGACTCATTTTTTGAGGTTTTATTTCTATTTTAAATTCAAATATTCAGCATCTTGACTGATAATTTTTACATATTTTGAAAATGGTATTAATTTAAACTGTTGCCAACTGTGTAAACAGCGCAAACAATAATGTTTGCTTCAAATAAAAAAAAATTATTTACACGTTACTATTATAAACAGTTAAAAGCAGTCAAATTAGAATTAAATAATTAGGTATAAAAAGCTGGCTCTTATTGGAAATTACGCCATTAAAACTATATTTACATGTGAATTTTGAAAGAGAAAGGATATTGTAAAATAAATTCATTGACATGCGTTAGAAGTCTGAAATAGAAGAAATTGCGTCACATTACACTTATTATGCAAAATGAACAAAAAATAGTATTGCAAAACAGTTTAAATTTAAAAATTGCGCGAGACAAAATATTAGAGGTTAAATATTAGATTTGTTCAAAATTTTATTATTTGTCGTTTGATGTGAGGTGTTCAGCTATAAGTATGCAAATTTTCATGTCTCCAACATAATTAGGGGCTGGGTTAGAAAAATTGCTTAAAATACACATGTTAGATCCCAGAGGGTTAAATATTAGACTTTTTCAAAATTTTATTATTTGCCGTTTGATGTGAGAAGTTCAGCTATAAGTATGCAAAATTTCATGTCTCCAACTTAATTAGGGGCTGAGTTAGAAAAATTGCTTAAAATACACAAGTTAGAGCACAGAGGGTTAAATATGACTTTTTCAAAATTTTATGATTTATCGTGTTATCGCAAGTGTTCAGCTATAAGTATGCAAAATTTCATGTCTACAACTTAATTAGGGGCTGAATTAGAAAAATTGTTTAAAATACACAAGTTAGAGCCCAGAGGGTTAAATATTAGACTTTTTCAAAATTTTATTATTTGTCGTTTGATGTGAGGTGTTCAGCTATAAGTATGCAAAATGTCATGTCTCCAACTTAATTAGGGGCTGAGTTAGAAAAATTGCTTTAAATACACAAGTTAGAGAGCAGAGGGTTAAATATTAAACCTTTTTCAAAATTTTATTATTTGTCGTTTGATGTGAGATCGTCAGCTATAAGTATGCAAAATTTCATGTCTTCAACGTAATTAAATTAGGGGCTGAGTTAGAAAAATTGCTTAAAATACACAAGTTAGAGCCCAGAGGGTTAAATATTAGACTTTTTCAAAATTTTATTATTTGCCGTTTGATGTGTGGTGTTCAGCTATAAGCATGCAAATTTTCAAGTCTCCGACATGTATAGTTTCTGAGAACGGGCTCTGTGACAGACGGATAGACAGACAGACAAAGGAGTGAGACAGGTAGGGTTTCGTTAGATGAACAAAACTCTAAAAACATGCTGCGGATGACTGTAATAACATCCTAAAATTACATTACCATCAGCGATCTACCAATCCCGAATTTAGTTTATATTCATTTCATATATTCTTATTCTTTTGTGTGGCCCTGTAAAATAACTATCAATATTATATACAGTAAAACCTCTGAATAGCGGACACCCCGAGAATGAAGAATTTGTCCTCTATTTAGAGGTGACCGCTACTGAGAGTAAAACATGTACAGTTATTTAAGGGTTGGTAATCGAAAAAATGTCCGCTAAATAGAGGTATCCGCTAATCGGGTGTGTCCGCTATGGAGGTTTTATCAGTAAAACCTCTGAATAGCGAACACCTCGGGAGGGCAGAATTTGTCCTCTATTTGGAGGTGTCCGCTACTGAGAGTAAAAAATGTACAGTTATTTAAGGGTTAGTAATCGAAAAAATGCCCCCTAAATAGAGGTGTCTACTAATCGGGTGTGTCCGTTATGGAGGTTTTACTGCATAATAATATCATCCTTTAAAAGAAAATTGCATGCTGTATGATAGACAGACAGACAGACATCCAGAGAAAGATAACCTCCCGGTGCAATAAACACTCATGTCTTTTGTTTTAATCATCCACAATTGTATGTCATACAACAGGTCAGATATTATACAACAGGCTAAAAACGGTCACCGTGGTACGGAGTACTGTACTATTATTTGTTTGCTCACCAAAACTGGTTGCCACGGGTTGTTGCAAGGTTTGTGATCACGTGGTTGAAAGTGATCTATTCAATATTAATGCGTTCGTTTTTTTTTGTTTTTTTTTCTTTTTTGTGCTCCATGTGTTCAAACCTGTTGTCTACGAAAACATCAACCGGTGAAAGTGACGCACACCAAATTTCTGTGACGTATGCAGATAAATTGTGCTTTTTTATCAGTTTTTTCTATATAATTTTTAAACGGTTTGGAACTTATTTTTCATAGTAGGTGCATTCAGTAGGCGACCCTCATAGGTACCTTCTGGTGCAATCAGAAACGAAATCCGACAAGTATTTTTTGAGTTATGCTTGACGAAAGGTTTTTATTAGGCTTTTTTTTAAGTAGGACATGGCATTAATATCCATCGTAGTAGTAATGTGTCCGGACAGTAATATTTCGCTGAGTATTAGCCTTCGCTTCGCTCAGACAATAATATTATGGATACACAAAAGATTTTATTGATTTGTAATATTGAAAAAATTACTAAGCATAATTTAAAAGAATCATTGCCCTGCCTCTTTACTGTGGAATTAATTAAAGAAGGCGTGTCTAGAGCTGGATTCTACAAAAATAAATTGCCCAAACAGAACAAAATTTGCTGTAAATATTATTTAGACCGGTATGGCGCGGTTAAACTGTAATCTGCGTATACCGTTATTTCTGAATGGTAATCTTCGTCCTATTTAATCACAGGCATTCTGCGAAAGTAAAATTACCAGCATCCTAAAATAAATATACCGGGTGATTCAAAAGTCCGGTGCAAAAGTAAAACGCCATAGAAAAAAAAAATAAATAAAAGAACTATTGTCAGAGAGACATGTGGTTTGCAGATAAAGATTCAGCACTATTACAGATAATTCCACGGAATAATTCCATATTGCTCACAGAACGCAAGGTTTGGATACAAAAAATTGTATATACAGTATTCCCTAATGTTTTTGTATCCAAATGTTGCGCTGTGTAAGCAATATGGAATTATTCCATGCAATTATCTGTAATAGCGCCCTCTATTATCGAGATTTTGAACTAATTTTTGTTGTTGGTGCCATACAAAATCCCGTACTACACTGCATCTTTATCTGCAAAGCGCATGTCTCTCCGACACATAGTTCTTTTTTTTTATTTATTATTATTATTATTTTTTATTGCGTTTTACTTTCGCACCGGACTTTTGAATCACCCTGTATAAAACTAACGAGAAACTGAATAACTAGGACAATTTGCGACTTACAGCCGAAGCTTAGCGAGGGTATTTGCATCTCCTATGAATAGTCAAATGAAAGTAAAACAGGATTTAATGGGATTGCTATTTTGCTTTTTTTTTTTTTTTTGCATATATAAATTTAATCTCTTTAATAGCTTTATTTAACACTGCGACCATTTTAACTCGTTTTTTCATCATCATTTCCAGATAAAGAAATGAAAAGGCATTTAAACCAATTTTAAAAAAAAATCCGGAATTTATTCCATGATTAAATACAGATAAAAAAAAAAATCAGCAGAAACTAGAAAAGTAGCTTCGTGCAATGTTAAATAAGCGCAATTAAACAAAATATAAAATTTGTTGAAGATTATTTAATAATAATAATAGTAATAGTAATAATAATAATAGAAACCTCATCCCACCCCTACCTCGACACACACCTTAAAAGGGGGGGGGGGAGGAAAGCAGCCTTGTTAGCAAAACTTTTATGTACCAAAAAACAACTGTAGATTAAATTGAAGAAAGTTTAAAAGGCTGTAAAATAAAATAAAATTTGTATTTCTCTTCTGTTTTAGCACCATGGTGCGTAAATGAAATATGGCAGCCTTTTACTTTAGCTTTTATTTTCTATAACTGAATCGTGTGTTAAGAGTGAAATATTCAGCTTATTATTATCAATGTTAATTTTTAATTTGACCTTGCACACACAAGAAAAGCAGTTCACAATCTCCGTAAACGAACTCGAATTTTAATTAATGGCGTTACAGTGAGAGATCTGTACATTAAGGTAAGAATGCTTCATGATTATTCTGTCTTTAAAAGAAAACCTCTTCTTTAACATATAATTTAAAGGTAGAGAATAGTTTATATTAATTCCATCGACGGCATTGAAATATAATGTTACCAATCAATATAATCCATAAAAGCAACAAAATCGATGCAAGGGCATAGAATGAACTGCGTTTTCAGAAGCAATGCTAACTTTTGGTCCGTTTACTGTTAAAGAAAAGGGGGACGTGGCTTGTTGGAAGGGGTTACTTGTGAATCCAGTGCTGGAATTTTTCTCTCATTGGAATTTTACGACATTAGAAAACTTTTTCATATATTTAATCTTTTTAAATCGATTCTAGAAAGTCTGTATTAAACAAGTGTATAAAATATAAGATTGGCTGCATTAGGTATAAAATAGAAATTAGCCGATAAAAGACAAACTAATCATTTTTAACAAAATGGGACTTTTTAAAAAGAAATAGCAAAAAATTCTAAAATTTAATAATATAGATTTATATTATTAAACACAAATATTATCACAATAATATTTAATGTAAGATTTTTATATCCATTGTAATTCAATTTCTGCAATGGAAATTTATTTTTAATAAGTTTTATGCAAATATTTATCAATAATTGGAGACGAATCTCCGCCCAGTTTACATTCCAAAAGTTTACGCTGAATTTATTTATATTTAATATAAAATAAATGCATAATCATAATGGCAATAAGCAAATAATGTATGTAAAGAGGAAAACAGATTATAAAAGAAATAATGTACATTCCTTGCGTAAATGTGTTCAAAGGGATGAAAATAATATGCAGTCATAAACAAATAACAGCGTTATTAATATTTTTAATAACTTAACTGCCCTTCACAAGAAATGCGTTGCATATTCACACGTGCAAAAAAATTAAGAGCACATGGTGACAGGTTCAACTCAATAATAAAACACAAATATTATCACAATAAAATTTAATGTAAGACTGTTATACCCATTATAACTCAATTTCTGCAATAAAAATTTATTTTTAACACTTTTTATGCCAATATTTATGAATTACTTGAGACGCTTCTCCACCCATTTTACATAACAAAAAATTTCTGTTGAATTCACTTATATTTACAATATAAATAAACGCATAATCATAATGGCGACATGTGAAGTATGAATGTAAAGAAGAAATCAGATAAGAAAAGAAATAAAGGCATCCTTTGCGTAAATGTATTCAAAGGCATGAAACTAACATGCAGTAATAAACAAATTAAATATTAAAAGTTGTAGAATATTTGTTTTAAAATTTTTAATTTAGCCAATGCCCTTTTATTTATTTATTTATTTATTTATATATTTATTTTATTTATATTATTTCTTTGTATTCTCTTTATATTATTTCTTTGTATTTTCTTTGTATTTCTTTGTATTTCTTTGTATTCTATTTCTTTATACTCTCATTACTTATTAAGTTTACTCCTATTTTTTCATTCTACTTTAAATAAATGTTAATTTAAGTCATTTCTTGATTTCTTCAATTGATTTCACTTTTTTATGAGTATAGATGGCAGCACCAAACATTTTTATAAAAAATCTAATTACCTTTTCCCCACCAGATGGTAGCAATGTTTTGATTTTCAGTAACTAATTGCTGGCAACATGATTTAATAGTCTTAAATCTGATTGCATCCTCACATGTTACAATATTGTGGGCCAACTGCCTTACGTCTTTGATTCTTGTCTATAATTGAGGTATTGTGCTCTAATCATTTTTTTAATTTTTAATATCTTGTGTGAGGGTTATTTTTCTTTAGATCTCTTGTTTTTTATCATTTATTCTGTTTTATGATGCTCTATCAGCAGCTAAATTTTGACATTTTAGGCATAATGCCGACAAAATTGGATGAAATAACTCATCTTCACTATCAATTAAACCTGCGAGCTCCTCTAGCGATTCTGTGGGTTATTCATAGTTTCTTATTTTGCATACTGGTTTCCTATAATCATATCTTGTTCGTTTTTAGAATTTTACCGTTTGTTCATATAGTTGTGATTTCATCTTTACTATATATACATATAATCATTAATTAAACATTACTGACCACCAACAAAAATTGTGATAGTATGAATGAATTTACAACAATACAGTGTCCCCAAACACATTGAATGGATACCAAAAACATAATATACAAGCTGCTATGTATAAAATAAAGTCCCTTGTACTATATAACAAGAATTAAGAAGGAAGAAAAAAAAAGAATATGGATTTCGATAAAAATAATTGAAAAGCTTATATATTGAATTACGTTATCAAGAGTACAGAATTCAATTATATAAGCAAAATTAGTCGTTTTCGGTGAGGAAAAAAACGCTAAAAGCTGATTTTTTTTTTTTCTCCTGTAATCTAACGACCAATATAGCCAAGAGAATAGTTTCAGGATGAAAACAGAATAATATTATGCTGTGAAATGGAAAAAGCATTTTATAATAGATTTTGATTCTGTACTTTTATATGTATAATTGTGTAATTATATTTATATATTTGTTAATTCAAGTTAAATCTATTTATTTTCTTTAATAATTAATAATGTTATTGTTTAACTTGCATTTAAGTTTTGGGCAACTGAGGACAATATCATAATAATTTCTAATACATAGTATACTATATTACATGAGCATAAAGCGCGTATTTTAATTATAAATTTTATTCTTTGATCTATCCTCTCCCCCAAAATTAAGTATATTTAATTATTGAGAAAGTTTGTGGACACTTTAAATGTAATTAATTAATTTCAAAATTTAATTATTATTATTATTATTATCATCATTAATTCCTAAGCATCATAATTTTAATAATTTATTTATTTATATTTAACTAGAATAATTAAAATAATATAACATTTTTCACAATTAACCCTCCGTCTACCAGACGGGTCCATTGGACCCGACAGGTACATACAAAATATTCATTCAAACCAGAAATTTCTTTAAAATAAACTAAGTATATTAACCAGACAAAAATAAGGTAAATAAATAAGTTAAATAGTTTTAAATAAAAATTCTGGTGTAGAACGTTTTATTAAAACTTGAATAAAATTCCCGGTAGATCTAGGGTTAAAACTGTTTATAATACATGTGGCTTTAATTGCGTATTCTAGCAAAATTAAAGTCACACAAAGTGATGATTATAAAGCTAAATATAATTAAAAGCGCAAAGAATTTTTTTGGAATGCATAAGTTGTTTGTAGGGTTTTGAAACAAAAGATTGCCAATGTATTGAAACTTTACTTTTTTGGAAAAATTGAGAAAAATGGTTATTAAATGGAAAATATTATCCTTAAATGTTCTGCAATTAATTTTTTATTTGATTTTGCTTGTTCCCAAACATTGCAATGAAATATTCTATATAATACATATTTCTTAAAACATCCAGGTTTTAAATCAAAATTTTTATTAAGCTATTGTAAGAAATAAATAAAAAGAGGGGGGGGGCGGGGTCAGAGAATGGAAAAAATATATATATAACATTATTTCCTAACACATTGGCCGACGGGCAGTTTTTATCAAATCTCAATTTTAAAACAGTGGAAGCCCCACTCTGTTCTGAAATTCCTTTGTGAATTGATGTTCTAGATGTAGGTTTCCCAAGTTTCTGCATCGGTAAATATCTTTCGATGAACGAATTTAACATAAAATGTCTTACAATCTAAAAAAATATGGACAACATGATACAAATGCAATTTCTATAAGATAGAAGCCACGCCTTTAGTCAATGATGTTTTCTGAATGAAAACGAGAATTCTTGTTTCCCATCGCGAATGCGTTAAGATTGTTGTAATATTTGTAGGTCAATATAAAAATCGTAAGTAAATATTTTTCAGCATAAGCTCTAAAAAAACAAAGTACATTTCTGCTGTATAACAATAGTTTATTCATTCTTTCGATTGTAAATCGAAAATCGTAACCAAATGGTTAAGAACTCCAGGTAGTACGAAGCGAGTTAAGCAAATAGGTTGGGGATCCTATCTTCGACGAAGGAAGTCAGATTTAGTGCTACTTAATGATGCTTTTTATTTTACTTTTTCAAATTTGCATTTATAAAAATTTCCATTGAATTTTATGGTAATAGCATCTAATTTTTTTCTTGAATTTTGCAACAGATAACAGAATTGCGCTTTTGCTCCTAATTTCTTAACTAAAGAATATATGTATTCCAGTCGGAAAATAATAAATATAACATTAATGCTATTTTTTTACCTGATTTATAAATATGGACTTATCTTTTCTAAATATAATGAAAAATACACCTTGTTGATTTTCAAGCAGTTGTTTCTGTTACAAGGAAAAAAAAAAAAAAAAAAAAAAAGGAAAGAAAGAAAAATGTTTCACAGTGCAGATTAAATAAGGATTCTGCCAATCGCTTTTTGTTCAATTAAAATTGGCGACTTAGCACTAAAAAATTAAATACAAGTACCCGGCCGAACTCGCCAAGGAATTTACCCTGTTGTGCAACTTTGCTGTACCTCATATTTTTTGTGGAATACTGTTTTACATTACGTGTAACGGACATTTCGCTATTTCTTAGACTGCGTCCTGTAATTGCTAATATTTTCTATTGTTGTGCTGAATGCTGAATTCAACACAACTTCAAGATTATTCACAACTTTCAAAATTACGATACAAAATTAAATCAGTTTCTATTATCAATAAAAGATTTCTTCTAACTATTTCTGACTCAGGTTTTATATTTTATGTGTGAATATTTTAATTTATTATATTTGATGCTATTATTGCTTTTGTAGTCATGTTCATGTATACTAATGCATGGCTAAAACAGAAATAAAGTTGCCAAAAACAGCAGCCACAAAAAGACTGTGAATTGCACCAAAGTTATCTATAAATATATTAGGTCTACCGGAAAATTCAATTGTTTAACATTCGTTCACGCCTACTTTATTGAAATTCTGATTTCTTCATTGGCACCACTTTTTGAAATGGTAAAATTCCCATTGTTTTCACTTTGATGTGAAATGTGAAAACTTCGAGAATTTTACCATTTCAAAAAAGTGGTGCTAATGAAGAAATCAGAATTTTAAAAAAGTAGGCGTGAAAGAACATTAAACTACAGAATTTTCCGATAGAACTAATATATTCAGGGGAAAATAAAAGAAAAAAGAAAAATCATTTACAAAGTAATCGACAGTGATACAGTTAAAAATAATTTCGTATTAATTTTCGAGAACTTTTATCTTCGATAAAAACACTTCAATAAAACAAAAAATTGCATAAGGTGTTTAAAAAATAAATAAATAAAATAATAAAAAAGTATCAAAAGAAATAATAATTATAAAAGTAGCAGTAACAAAATTCCAAAATGATAGATTTTGGTTCAAATAAAATATGTAAAATCAATAATTCGACATTTCTCAGAAACCCATATTACAAATTAAAACTCAGACAGATGCTTCAATAAATGAGTGCAGCAATAAATACTAAAAATATGTTCTTATCAACATTAAAAGCAATAATTGTATATTATATAACATTATGGATACACAAAAGATTTTATTGATTTGTAATATTGAAAAAATTACTAAGCATAATTTAAAAGAATCATTGCCCTGCCTCTTTACTGAGGAATTAATTAAAGAAGGCGTGTCTAGAGCTGGATTCTACAAAATTAAATTGACCAAACAGAAAAAAATTTGCTGTAAATATTATTTAGAACGGTATGGCGCGGTTAAACTGTAATCTGCGTATACCGTTATTTCTGAATGGTAATCTTCGTCCTATTTAATCACAGGCATTCTGCGAAAGTAAAATTACCAGCATCCTAAAATAAATATACCGGGTGATTCAAAAGTCCGGTGCAAAAGTAAAACGCCATAGAAAAAAAATAAATAAATAAAAGAACTATGTGTCGGAGAGACATGTGGTTTGCAGATAAAGATTCAGCACTATTACAGATAATTCCACGGAATAATTCCATATTGCTCACAGAACGCAAGGTTTGGATACAAAAAATTGCATATACAGTATTCCCTAATGTTTTTGTATCCAAATGTTGCGCTGTGTAAGCAATATGGAATTATTCCATGCAATTATCTGTAATAGCGCCCTCTATTATCGAGATATTGAACTAATTTTTGTTGTTGGTGCCATGCAAAATCTCGTACTACGCTGAATCTTTATCTGCAAAGCGCATGTCTCTCCAACACATAGTTCTTTTTTTATTTATTTATTATTATTATTACTTTTTATCGTGTTTTACTTTCGCACCGGACTTTTGAATCACCCTGTATAAAACTAACGAGAAACTGAAGAACTAGGACAATTTGCGATTTACAGCCGAAGCTTAGCGAGGGTATTTGCATCTCCTATGAATAGTCAAATGAAAGTAAAACAGGATTTAATGGGATTGCTATTTTGCTTTTTTTTTTTTTTTGCATATATAAATTTAATCTCTTTAATAGCTTTATTTAACACTGCGACCATTTTAACTCGTTTTTTCATGATCATTTCCAGATAAAGAAATGAAAAAGCATTTAAACCAATTTTTAAAAAAAATCCGGAATTTATTCCATGATTAAATACAGATAAAAAAATCAGCAGAAACTAGAAAAGTAGCTTCGTGCAATGTTAAATAAGCGCAATTAAACAAAATATAAAATTTGTTGAAGATTATTTAATAATAATAATAGTAATAGTAATAATAATAATAGAAACCTCATCCCACCCCTAGCCCGACACACACCTTAAAAGGGGGGGGGGGAGGAAAGCAGCCTTGTTAGCAAAACTTTTATGTACCAAAAAACAACTGTAGATTAAATTGAAGAAAGTTTAAAAGGCTGTAAAATAAAATAAAATTTGTATTTCTCTTCTGTTTTAGCACCATGGTGCGTAAATGAAATATGGCAGCCTTTTACTTTAGCTTTTATTTTCTATAACTGAATCGTGTGTTAAGAGTGAAATATTCAGCTTATTATTATCAATGTTAATTTTTAATTTGACCTTGCACACACAAGAAAAGCAGTTCAAAATCTTCGTAAACGAACTCGAATTTTAATTAATGGCGTTACAGTGAGAGATCTGTACATTAAGGTAAGAATACTTCATGATTATTCTCTCTTTAAAAGAAAACCTCTTCTTTAACATATAATTTAAAGGTAGAGAATAATTTATATTAATTCCATCGACGGCATTGAAATATAATATTACCAATCAATATAATCCATAAAAGCAAAAAAATCGATGCAAGGGCATAGAATAAACTGCGTTTTCAAAAGCAATGCTAACTTTTGGCCCGTTTACTGTTAAAGAAAAGGGGGGCGTGGCTAGTTGAAAGGGGTTACTTGTGAATCCAGTGCTGGAACTTTTCTCTCATTGGAATTTTACGACATTAGAAAACTTTTTCATATATTTAATCTTTTTAAATCGATTCTAGAAAGTCTGTATTAAACAAGGGTAAAAAATATAAGATTGGCTGCATTAGGTATAAAATAGAAATTAGCCGATATAAGACAAACTAATCATTTTTAACGAAATGGGACTTTTAAAAAAGAAATAGCAAAAAATTCTAAAATTTAATAATATAGATTTATATTATTAAACACAAATATTATCACAATAATATTTAATGTAAGATTTTTATATCCATTGTAATTCAATTTCTGCAATGGAAATTTATTTTTAATAAGTTTTATGCAAATATTTATCAATAATTGGAGACGAATCTCCGCCCAGTTTACATTGCAAAAGTTTATGCTGAATTTACTTATATTTACAGTAAAAATAAATGCATAATCATAATGGCGATAAGCAAAGAATGAATGTAAAGAGGAAAACAGATTATAAAAGAAATAATGTACATTCCTTGAGTAAATGTGTTCAAAGGGATGAAAATAATATGCAGTCATAAACAAATAACAGCGTTATTAAAATTTTTAATAACTTAATTGCCCTTCACAAGAAATGCGTTGCATATTCACACGTGCAAAAAAATTAAGAGCACAGGCTGACAGGTTCAACTCAATAATAAAACACAAATATTATCACAATAAAATTTAATGTAAGACTGTTATACCCATTATAACTCAATTTCTGCAATAAAAATTAATTTTTAACACTTTTTATGCCAATATTTATCAATTACTTGAGACGCTTCTCCACCCATTTTACATTACAAAAAATTTCTGTTGAATTCACTTATATTTACAATATAAATAAACGCATAATCATAATGGCGATATGTGAAGTATGAATGTAAATAAGAAATCAGATAAGAAAAGAAATAAAGGCATCCTTTGCGTAAATGTATTCAAAGGCATGAAACTAAAATGCAGTAATAAACAAATTAAATATTGAAAGTTGTAGAATATTTGTTTTAAAATTTTTAATTTAGCCAATGCCCTTTTATTTATTTATTTATGTATTTATTTATTTTATTTATATTATTTCTTTGTATTCTTTTTATATTATTTCTTTGTAATTTCTTTGTGTTTCTTTGTATTCTATTTCTTTATATTCTCATTACTTATTAAGTTTACTCCTATTTTTTCATTCTACTTTAAATAAATGTTAATTTAAGTCATTTCTTGATTTCTTCAATTGATTTCACTTTTTTATGAGTATAGATGGCAGCACCAAACATTTTTATAAAAAATCTAGTTGCCTTTTCCCCACCAGATGGTAGCAATGTTTTGGTTTTCAGTAACTAATTGCTGGCCATATGATTTAATAGTCTTAAATCTGATTGCATCCTCACATGTTACAATATTGTGGGCCAACTGCCTTACGTCTTTGATTCTTGTCTATAATTGAGGTATTGTGCTCTAATCATTTTTTCAATTTTTAATATCTTGTGCGAGGGTTATTTTTCTTTAGATCTCTTGTTTTTTATCATTTATTCTGTTTTATGATGCTCTATCAGCAGCTAAATTTTGACAATTTAGGCATAATGCCGACAAAATTGGATGAAATAACTCATCTTCACTATGAATTAAACCTGCGAGCTCCTCTGGCGATTCTGTGGGTTATTCATAGTTTCTTATTTTACATACTGGTTTCCTATGTTCATATCTTGTTCGTCTTTAGAATTTTACCATTTGTTCATATAGTTGTGATTTCATCTTTACTATATACACATATAACCATTAATTAAACATTACTGACCACCAACAAAAATTGTGATAGTATGAATGAATTTACAACAATACAGTGTCCCCAAACACATTGAATGGATACCAAAAACATAATATACAAGCTGCTATATATAAAATAAAGTCCCTTGTACTATATAACAAGAATTAAGAAGGAAGAAAAAAAGAAGAATATGCATTTCGATAAAAATAATTGAAAAGCTTATATATTGAATTACGTTATCAAGAGTACAGAATTCAATTATATAAGCAAAATTAGTCGTTTTCGGTTAGGAAAAAAAACGCTAAAAGCTGAATTTTTTTTTCTCCTGTAATCTAACGACCAATATAGCCAAGAGAATAGTTTCAGGATGAAAACAGAATAATATTAAATGCTGTGAAATGGAAAAAGCATTTTATAATAGATTTTGATTCTGTACTTTTATATGTATAATTGTGTAATTATATTTATATATTTATTAATTCAAGTTAAATCTATCTATTTTCTTTAATAATTAATAATGTTATTGTTTAACTTGCATTTAAGTTTTGGGCAACTGAGGACAATATCATAATAATTTCTAATACATAGTATACTATATTACATGAGCATAAAGCGCGTATTTTAATTATAAATTTTATTCTTTGATCTATCCTCTCCCCCAAAATTAAGTATATTTAATTATTGAGAAAGTTTGTGGACACTTTAAATGTAATTAATTAATTTCAAAATTTAATTATTATTATTATTATTATCATCATTAATTCCTAAGCATCATAATTTTAATAATTTATTTATTTATATTTAACTAGAATAATTAAAATAATATAACATTTTTCAGAATTAAAACTGTTTATAATACATGTGGCTTTAATTGCGTATTCTAGCAAAATTAAAGTCACACAAAGTGATGATTATAAAGCTAAATATAATTAAAAACGCAAAGAATTTTTTTGGAATGCATAAGTTGTTTGTAGGGTTTTGAAACAAAAGATTGCCAATGTATTGAAACTTTACTTTTTTGGAAAAATTGAGAAAATGGTTATTAAATGGAAAATATTATCCTTAAATGTTCTGCAATTAATTTTTTATTTGATTTTGCTTGTTCCCAAACATTGCAATGAAATATTCTATATAATACCTATTTCTTAAAACATCCAGGTTTTAAATCAAAATTTTTATTAAGCTATTGTAAGAAATAAATAAAAAAAGGGGGGGGGGGTGTCAGAGAAAGGAAAAATATATATATAACATCATTTCCTAACACATTGGCAGACGGGCAGTTTTTATCAAATCTCAATTTTAAAACAGTGGAAGCCCCACTCTGTTCTGAAATTCCTTTGTGAATTGATGTTCTAGATGTAGGTTTCCCAAGTTTATGCATCGGTAAATATCTTTCGATGAACGAATTTAACACAAAATGTCTTACAATCTAAAAAAATATGGACAACATGATACAAATGCAATTTCTATAAGATAGAAGCCACGCCTTTAGTCAATGATGTTTTCTGAATGAAAACGAGAATTCTTGTTTCCCGTCGCGAATGCGTTAAGATTGTTGTAATATTTGTAGGTCAATATAAAAATCGTAAGTAAATATTTTTCAGCATAAGCTCTAAAAAAACAAAGTACATTTCTGCTGTATAACAATAGTTTATTCATTCTTTCGATTGTAAATCGAAAATCGTAACCAAATGGTTAAGAACTCCAGGTAGTACGAAGCGAGTTAAGCAAATAGGTTGGGGATCCTATCTTCGACGAAGGAAGTCAGATTTAGTGCTACTTAATGATGCTTTTTATTTTACTTTTTCAAATTTGCATTTATAAAAATTTCCATTGAATTTTATGGTAATAGCATCTAATTTTTTTCTTGAATTTTGCAACAGATAACAGAATTGCGCTTTTGCTCCTAATTTCTTAACTAAAGAATATATGTATTCCAGTCGGAAAATAATAAATATAACATTAATGCTATTTTTTTACCTGATTTATAAATATGGACTTATCTTTTCTAAATATAATGAAAAATACACCTTGTTGATTTTCAAGCAGTTGTTTCTGTTACAAGGGAAAAAAAAGAAAGAAAGAAAGAAAAATGTTCCACAGTGCAGATTAAATAAGGATTCTGCCAATCGCTTTTTGTTCAATTAAAATTGGCGACTTAGCACTAAAAAATTAAATACAAGTACCCGGCCGAACTCGCCAAGGAATTTACCCTGTTGTGCAACTTTGCTGTACCTCATATTTTTTGTGGAATACTGTTTTACATTACGTGTAACGGACATTTCGCTATTTCTTAGGCTGCGCCCTGTGTCCTGTCATTGCTAATATTTTCTATTATTGTGCTGAATGCTGAATTCAACACAACTTCAAGATTATTCACAACCTTCAAAATTACGATACAAAATTAAATCAGTTTCTATTATCAATAAAAGATTTCTTCTAACTATTTCTGACTCAGGTTTTATATTTTATGTGTGAATATTTTAATTTATTATATTTGATGCTATTATTGCTTTTGTAGTCATGTTCATGTATACTAATGCATGGCTAAAACAGAAATAAAGTTGCCAAAAACAGCAGCCACAAAAAGACTGTGAATTGCACCAAAGTTATCTATAAATATATTAGGTCTACCGGAAAATTCAATTGTTTAACATTCGTTCACGCCTACTTTATTAAAATTCTGATTTCTTCATTGGCACCACTTTTTGAAATGGTAAAATACCCATTGTTTTCACTTTGATGTGAAATGTGAAAACCACCAGAATTTTACCATTTCAAAAAAGTGGTGCTAATGAAGAAATCAGAATTTTAAAAAAGTAGGCGTGAAAGAACATTAAACTACAGAATTTTCCGATAGAACTAATATATTCAGGGGAAAATAAAAGAAAAAAGAAAAATCATTTACAAAGTAATCGACAGTGATACAGTTAAAAATAATTTCGTATTAATTTTCGAGAACTTTTATCTTCGATAAAAACACTTCAATAAAACAAAAAATTGCATAAGGTGTTTAAAAAATAAATAAATAAAATAATAAAAAAGTATCAAAAGAAAAAATAATTATAAAAGTAGCAGTAACAAAATTCCAAAATGATAGATTTTGGTTCAAATAAAATATGTAAAATCAATAATTCGACATTTCTCAGAAACCCATATTACAAATTAAAACTCAGACAGATGCTTCAATAAATGAGTGCAGCAATAAATACTAAAAATATGTTCTTATCAACATTAAAAGCAATAATTGTATATTATATAACATTATGGATACACAAAAGATTTTATTGATTTGTAATATTGAAAAAATTACTAAGCATAATTTAAAAGAATCATTGCCCTGCCTCTTTACTGAGGAATTAATTAAAGAAGGCGTGTCTAGAGCTGGATTCTACAAAATTAAATTGACCAAACAGAAAAAAATTTGCTGTAAATATTTTTTAGACCGGTATGGCGCTGTTAAACTGTAATCTGCGTATACCGTTATTTTTGAATGGTAATCTTCGTCCTATTTAATCACAGGCATTCTGCGAAAGTAAAATTACCAGCATCCTAAAATAAATATACCGGGTGATTCAAAAGTCCGGTGCAAAAGTAAAACGCCATAGAAAAAAAAATAAATAAATAAAAGAACTATGTGTCGGAGAGACATGTGGTTTGCAGATAAAGATTCAGCACTATTACAGATAATTCCACGGAATAATTCCATATTGCTCACAGAACGCAAGGTTTGGATACAAAAAATTGCATATACAGTATTCCCTAATGTTTTTGTATCCAAATGTTGCGCTGTGTAAGCAATATGGAATTATTCCATGCAATTATCTGTAATAGCGCCCTCTATTATCGAGATATTGAACTAATTTTTGTTGTTGGTGCCATACAAAATCTCGTACTACGCTGAATCTTTATCTGCAAAGCGCATGTCTCTCCAACACATAGTTCTTTTTTTTTTATTTATTATTATTATTACTTTTTATCGCGTTTTACTTTCGCACCGGACTTTTGAATCACCCTGTATAAAACTAACGAGAAACTGAAGAACTAGGACAATTTGCGATTTACAGCCGAAGCTGAGCGAGGGTATTTGCATCTCCTATGAATAGTCAAATGAAAGTAAAACAGGATTTAATGGGATTGCTATTTTGCTTTTTTTTTTTTTTTTTTTTTTTTTTTTTTTTTTTGCATATATAAATTTAATCTCTTTAATAGCTTTATTTAACACTGCGACCATTTTAACTCGTTTCTTCATGATCATTTCCAGATAAAGAAATGAAAAAGCATTTAAACCAATTTTTAAAAAAAATCCGGAATTTATTCCATGATTAAATACAGATAAAAAAATCAGCAGAAACTAGAAAAGTAGCTTCGTGCAATGTTAAATAAGCGCAATTAAACAAAATATAAAATTTGTTGAAGATTATTTAATAATAATAATAGTAATAGTAATAATAATAATAGAAACCTCATCCCACCCCTACCTCGACACACACCTTAAAAGGAGGGGGGGGGGGAGGAAAGCAGCCTTGTTAGCAAAACTTTTATGTACCAAAAAACAACTGTAGATTAAATTGAAGAAAGTTTAAAAGGCTGTAAAATAAAATAAAATTTGTATTTCTCTTCTGTTTTAGCACCATGGTGCGTAAATGAAATATGGCAGCCTTTTACTTTAGCTTTTATTTTCTATAACAGAATCGTGTGTTAAGAGTGAAATATTCAGCTTATTATTATCAATGTTAATTTTTAATTTGACCTTGCACACACAAGAAAAGCAGTTCAAAATCTTCGTAAACGAACTCGAATTTTAATTAATGGCGTTACAGTGAGAGATCTGTACATTAAGGTAAGAATGCTTCATGATTATTCTCTCTTTAAAAGAAAACCTCTTCTTTAACATATAATTTAAAGGTAGAGAATAATTTATATTAATTCCATCGACGGCATTGAAATATAATATTACCAATCAATATAATCCATAAAAGCAAAAAAATCGATGCAAGGGCATAGAATAAACTGCGTTTTCAAAAGCAATGCTAACTTTTGGCCCGTTTACTGTTAAAGAAAAGGGGGGGCGTGGCTTGTTGAAAGGGGTTACTTGTGAATCCAGTGCTGGAACTTTTCTCTCATTGGAATTTTACGACATTAGAAAACTTTTTCATATATTTCATCTTTTTAAATCGATTCTAGAAAGTCTGTATTAAACAAGGGTAAAAAATATAAGATTGGCTGCATTAGGTATAAAATAGAAATTAGCCGATATAAGACAAACTAATCATTTTTAACGAAATGGGACTTTTAAAAAAGAAATAGCAAAAAATTCTAAAATTTAATAATATAGATTTATATTATTAAACACAAATATTATCACAATAATATTTAATGTAAGATTTTTATATCCATTGTAATTCAATTTCTGCAATGGAAATTTATTTTTAATAAGTTTTATGCAAATATTTATCAATAATTGGAGACGAATCTCCGCCCAGTTTACATTGCAAAAGTTTATGCTGAATTTACTTATATTTACAGTAAAAATAAATGCATAATCATAATGGCGATAAGCAAAGAATGAATGTAAAGAGGAAAACAGATTATAAAAGAAATAATGTACATTCCTTGAGTAAATGTGTTCAAAGGGATGAAAATAATATGCAGTCATAAACAAATAACAGCGTTATTAATATTTTTAATAACTTAACTGCCCTTCACAAGAAATGCGTTGCATATTCACACTTGCAAAAAAATTAAGAGCACAGGCTGACAGGTTCAACTCAATAATAAAACACAAATATTATCACAATAAAATTTAATGTAAGACTGTTATACCCATTATAACTCAATTTCTGCAATAAAAATTTATTTTTAACACTTTTTATGCCAATATTTATCAATTACTTGAGACGCTTCTCCACCCATTTTACATAACAAAAAATTTCTGTTGAATTCACTTATATTTACAATATAAATAAACGCATAATCATAATGGCGATATGTGAAGTATGAATGTAAATAAGAAATCAGATAAGAAAAGAAATAAAGGTATCCTTTGCGTAAATGTATTCAAAGGCATGAAACTAAAATGCAGTAATAAACAAATTAAATATTGAAAGTTGTAGAATATTTGTTTTAAAATTTTTAATTTAGCCAATGCCCTTTTATTTATTTATTTATGTATTTATTTATTTTATTTATATTATTTCTTTGTATTCTTTTTATATTATTTCTTTGTAATTTCTTTGTATTTCTTTGTATTCTATTTCTTTATATTCTCATTACTTATTAAGTTTACTCCTATTTTTTCATTCTACTTTAAATAAATGTTAATTTAAGTCATTTCTTGATTTCTTCAATTGATTTCACTTTTTTATGAGTATAGATGGCAGCACCAAACATTTTTATAAAAAATCTAGTTACCTTTTCCCCACCAGATGGTAGCAATGTTTTGATTTTCAGTAACTAATTGCTGGCCACATGATTTAATAGTCTTAAGTCTGATTGCATCCTCACATGTTACAATATTGTGGGCCAACTGCCTTACGTCTTTGATTCTTGTCTATAATTGAGGTATTGTGCTCTAATCATTTTTTCAATTTTTAATATCTTGTGCGAGGGTTATTTTTCTTTAGATCTCTTGTTTTTTATCATTTATTCTGTTTTATGATGCTCTATCAGCAGCTAAATTTTGACAATTTAGGCATAATGCCGACAAAATTGGATGAAATAACTCATCTTCACTATGAATTAAACCTGCGAGCTCCTCTGGCGATTCTGTGGGTTATTCATAGTTTCTTATTTTACATACTGGTTTCCTATGTTCATATCTTGTTCGTCTTTAGAATTTTACCATTTGTTCATATAGTTGTGATTTCATCTTTACTATATACACATATAACCATTAATTAAACATTACTGACCACCAACAAAAATTGTGATAGTATGAATGAATTTACAACAATACAGTGTCCCCAAACACATTGAATGGATACCAAAAACATAATATACAAGCTGCTATATATAAAATAAAGTCCCTTGTACTATATAACAAGAATTAAGAAGGAAGAAAAAAAGAAGAATATGCATTTCGATAAAAATAATTGAAAAGCTTATATATTGAATTACGTTATCAAGAGTACAGAATTCAATTATATAAGCAAAATTAGTCGTTTTCGGTTAGGAAAAAAAACGCTAAAAGCTGAATTTTTTTTTCTCCTGTAATCTAACGACCAATATAGCCAAGAGAATAGTTTCAGGATGAAAACAGAATAATATTAAATGCTGTGAAATGGAAAAAGCATTTTATAATAGATTTTGATTCTGTACTTTTATATGTATAATTGTGTAATTATATTTATATATTTATTAATTCAAGTTAAATCTATCTATTTTCTTTAATAATTAATAATGTTATTGTTTAACTTGCATTTAAGTTTTGGGCAACTGAGGACAATATCATAATAATTTCTAATACATAGTATACTATATTACATGAGCATAAAGCGCGTATTTTAATTATAAATTTTATTCTTTGATCTATCCTCTCCCCCAAAATTAAGTATATTTAATTATTGAGAAAGTTTGTGGACACTTTAAATGTAATTAATTAATTTCAAAATTTAATTATTATTATTATTATTATCATCATTAATTCCTAAGCATCATAATTTTAATAATTTATTTATTTATATTTAACTAGAATAATTAAAATAATATAACATTTTTCAGAATTAAAACTGTTTATAATACATGTGGCTTTAATTGCGTATTCTAGCAAAATTAAAGTCACACAAAGTGATGATTATAAAGCTAAATATAATTAAAAACGCAAAGAATTTTTTTGGAATGCATAAGTTGTTTGTAGGGTTTTGAAACAAAAGATTGCCAATGTATTGAAACTTTACTTTTTTGGAAAAATTGAGAAAATGGTTATTAAATGGAAAATATTATCCTTAAATGTTCTGCAATTAATTTTTTATTTGATTTTGCTTGTTCCCAAACATTGCAATGAAATATTCTATATAATACCTATTTCTTAAAACATCCAGGTTTTAAATCAAAATTTTTATTAAGCTATTGTAAGAAATAAATAAAAAAAGGGGGGGGGGTGTCAGAGAAAGGAAAAATATATATATAACATCATTTCCTAACACATTGGCAGACGGGCAGTTTTTATCAAATCTCAATTTTAAAACAGTGGAAGCCCCACTCTGTTCTGAAATTCCTTTGTGAATTGATGTTCTAGATGTAGGTTTCCCAAGTTTATGCATCGGTAAATATCTTTCGATGAACGAATTTAACACAAAATGTCTTACAATCTAAAAAAATATGGACAACATGATACAAATGCAATTTCTATAAGATAGAAGCCACGCCTTTAGTCAATGATGTTTTCTGAATGAAAACGAGAATTCTTGTTTCCCGTCGCGAATGCGTTAAGATTGTTGTAATATTTGTAGGTCAATATAAAAATCGTAAGTAAGTATTTTTCAGCATAAGCTCTAAAAAAACAAAGTACATTTCTGCTGTATAACAATAGTTTGTTCATTCTTTCGATTGTAAATCGAAAATCGTAGCCAAATGATTAAGAACTCCAGGTAGTACGAAGCGAGTTAAGCAAATAGGTTGGGGATCCTATCGTCGACGAAGGAAGTCAGATTTAGTGCTACTTAATGATGCTTTTTATTTTACTTTTTCAAATTTGCATTTATAAAAATTTCCATTGAATTTTATGGTAATAGCATCTAATTTTTTTCTTGAATTTTGCAACAGATAACAGAATTGCGCTTTTGCTCCTAATTTCTTAACTAAAGAATATATGTATTCCAGTCGGAAAATAATAAATATAACATTAATGCTATTTTTTTACCTGATTTATAAATATGGACTTATCTTTTCTAAATATAATGAAAAATACACCTTGTTGATTTTCAAGCAGTTGTTTCTGTTACAAGGGAAAAAAAAGAAAGAAAGAAAGAAAAATGTTCCACAGCGCAGATTAAATAAGGATTCTGCCAATCGCTTTTTGTTCAATTAAAATTGGCGACTTAGCACTAAAAAATTAAATACAAGTACCCGGCCGAACTCGCCAAGGAATTTACCCTGTTGTGCAACTTTGCTGTACCTCATATTTTTTGTGGAATACTGTTTTACATTACGTGTAACGGACATTTCGCTATTTCTTAGGCTGCGCCCTGTGTCCTGTCATTGCTAATATTTTCTATTATTGTGCTGAATGCTGAATTCAACACAACTTCAAGATTATTCACAACCTTCAAAATTACGATACAAAATTAAATCAGTTTCTATTATCAATAAATGATTTCTTCTAACTATTTCTGACTCAGGTTTTATATTTTATGTGTGAATATTTTAATTTATTATATTTGATGCTATTATTGCTTTTGTAGTCATGTTCATGTATACTAATGCATGGCTAAAACAGAAATAAAGTTGCCAAAAACAGCAGCCACAAAAAGACTGTGAATTGCACCAAAGTTATCTATAAATATATTAGGTCTACCGGAAAATTCAATTGTTTAACATTCGTTCACGCCTACTTTATTAAAATTCTGATTTCTTCATTGGCACCACTTTTTGAAATGGTAAAATACCCATTGTTTTCACTTTGATGTGAAATGTGAAAACCACCAGAATTTTACCATTTCAAAAAAGTGGTGCTAATGAAGAAATCAGAATTTTAAAAAAGTAGGCGTGAAAGAACATTAAACTACAGAATTTTCCGATAGAACTAATATATTCAGGGGAAAATAAAAGAAAAAAGAAAAATCATTTACAAAGTAATCGACAGTGATACAGTTAAAAATAATTTCGTATTAATTTTCGAGAACTTTTATCTTCGATAAAAACACTTCAATAAAACAAAAAATTGCATAAGGTGTTTAAAAAATAAATAAATAAAATAATAAAAAAGTATCAAAAGAAAAAATAATTATAAAAGTAGCAGTATCAAAATTCCAAAATGATAGATTTTGGTTCAAATAAAATATGTAAAATCAATAATTCGACATTTCTCAGAAACCCATATTACAAATTAAAACTCAGACAGATGCTTCAATAAATGAGTGCAGCAATAAATACTAAAAATATGTTCTTATCAACATTAAAAGCAATAATTGTATATTATATAACATTATGGATACACAAAAGATTTTATTGATTTGTAATATTGAAAAAATTACTAAGCATAATTTAAAAGAATCATTGCCCTGCCTCTTTACTGAGGAATTAATTAAAGAAGGCGTGTCTAGAGCTGGATTCTACAAAATTAAATTGACCAAACAGAAAAAAATTTGCTGTAAATATTTTTTAGACCGGTATGGCGCTGTTAAACTGTAATCTGCGTATACCGTTATTTTTGAATGGTAATCTTCGTCCTATTTAATCACAGGCATTCTGCGAAAGTAAAATTACCAGCATCCTAAAATAAATATACCGGGTGATTCAAAAGTCCGGTGCAAAAGTAAAACGCCATAGAAAAAAAAATAAATAAATAAAAGAACTATGTGTCGGAGAGACATGTGGTTTGCAGATAAAGATTCAGCACTATTACAGATAATTCCACGGAATAATTCCATATTGCTCACAGAACGCAAGGTTTGGATACAAAAAATTGCATATACAGTATTCCCTAATGTTTTTGTATCCAAATGTTGCGCTGTGTAAGCAATATGGAATTATTCCATGCAATTATCTGTAATAGCGCCCTCTATTATCGAGATATTGAACTAATTTTTGTTGTTGGTGCCATACAAAATCTCGTACTACGCTGAATCTTTATCTGCAAAGCGCATGTCTCTCCAACACATAGTTCTTTTTTTTTTATTTATTATTATTATTACTTTTTATCGCGTTTTACTTTCGCACCGGACTTTTGAATCACCCTGTATAAAACTAACGAGAAACTGAAGAACTAGGACAATTTGCGATTTACAGCCGAAGCTGAGCGAGGGTATTTGCATCTCCTATGAATAGTCAAATGAAAGTAAAACAGGATTTAATGGGATTGCTATTTTGCTTTTTTTTTTTTTTTTTTTTTTTTTTTTTTTTTGCATATATAAATTTAATCTCTTTAATAGCTTTATTTAACACTGCGACCATTTTAACTCGTTTTTTCATGATCATTTCCAGATAAAGAAATGAAAAACCATTTAAACCAATTTTTTAAAAAAATCCGGAATTTATTCCATGATTAAATACAGATAAAAAAAATCAGCAGAAACTAGAAAAGTAGCTTCGTGCAATGTTAAATAAGCGCAATTAAACAAAATATAAAATTTGTTGAAGATTATTTAATAATAATAATAGTAATAGTAATAATAATAATAGAAACCTCATCCCACCCCTACCTCGACACACACCTTAAAAGGAGGGGGGGGGGGGGAGGAAAGCAGCCTTGTTAGCAAAACTTTTATGTACCAAAAAACAACTGTAGATTAAATTGAAGAAAGTTTAAAAGGCTGTAAAATAAAATAAAATTTGTATTTCTCTTCTGTTTTAGCACCATGGTGCGTAAATGAAATATGGCAGCCTTTTACTTTAGCTTTTATTTTCTATAACAGAATCGTGTGTTAAGAGTGAAATATTCAGCTTATTATTATCAATGTTAATTTTTAATTTGACCTTGCACACACAAGAAAAGCAGTTCAAAATCTTCGTAAACGAACTCGAATTTTAATTAATGGCGTTACAGTGAGAGATCTGTACATTAAGGTAAGAATGCTTCATGATTATTCTCTCTTTAAAAGAAAACCTCTTCTTTAACATATAATTTAAAGGTAGAGAATAATTTATATTAATTCCATCGACGGCATTGAAATATAATATTACCAATCAATATAATCCATAAAAGCAAAAAAATCGATGCAAGGGCATAGAATAAACTGCGTTTTCAAAAGCAATGCTAACTTTTGGCCCGTTTACTGTTAAAGAAAAGGGGGGGCGTGGCTTGTTGAAAGGGGTTACTTGTGAATCCAGTGCTGGAACTTTTCTCTCATTGGAATTTTACGACATTAGAAAACTTTTTCATATATTTCATCTTTTTAAATCGATTCTAGAAAGTCTGTATTAAACAAGGGTAAAAAATATAAGATTGGCTGCATTAGGTATAAAATAGAAATTAGCCGATATAAGACAAACTAATCATTTTTAACGAAATGGGACTTTTAAAAAAGAAATAGCAAAAAATTCTAAAATTTAATAATATAGATTTATATTATTAAACACAAATATTATCACAATAATATTTAATGTAAGATTTTTATATCCATTGTAATTCAATTTCTGCAATGGAAATTTATTTTTAATAAGTTTTATGCAAATATTTATCAATAATTGGAGACGAATCTCCGCCCAGTTTACATTGCAAAAGTTTATGCTGAATTTACTTATATTTACAGTAAAAATAAATGCATAATCATAATGGCGATAAGCAAAGAATGAATGTAAAGAGGAAAACAGATTATAAAAGAAATAATGTACATTCCTTGAGTAAATGTGTTCAAAGGGATGAAAATAATATGCAGTCATAAACAAATAACAGCGTTATTAATATTTTTAATAACTTAACTGCCCTTCACAAGAAATGCGTTGCATATTCACACTTGCAAAAAAATTAAGAGCACAGGCTGACAGGTTCAACTCAATAATAAAACACAAATATTATCACAATAAAATTTAATGTAAGACTGTTATACCCATTATAACTCAATTTCTGCAATAAAAATTTATTTTTAACACTTTTTATGCCAATATTTATCAATTACTTGAGACGCTTCTCCACCCATTTTACATAACAAAAAATTTCTGTTGAATTCACTTATATTTACAATATAAATAAACGCATAATCATAATGGCGATATGTGAAGTATGAATGTAAATAAGAAATCAGATAAGAAAAGAAATAAAGGTATCCTTTGCGTAAATGTATTCAAAGGCATGAAACTAAAATGCAGTAATAAACAAATTAAATATTGAAAGTTGCAGAATATTTGTTTTA
Source organism: Maratus speciosus (assembly GCA_963932465.1). Classification (NCBI taxonomy): domain Eukaryota; kingdom Metazoa; phylum Arthropoda; class Arachnida; order Araneae; family Salticidae; genus Maratus; species Maratus speciosus. The sequence goes on along the minus strand of OZ010794.1, from coordinate 417,570,222 downwards.
AAATTTTTAATTTAGCCAATGCCCTTTTATTTATTTATTTATGTATTTATGTATTTATTTATTTTATTTATATTATTTCTTTGTATTCTTTTTATATTATTTCTTTGTAATTTCTTTGTATATCATTTCTTTGTATTTCTTTGTATTCTATTTCTTTATATTCTCATTACTTATTAAGTTTACTCCTATTTTTTCATTCTACTTTAAATAAATGTTAATTTAAGTCATTTCTTGATTTCTTCAATTGATTTCACTTTTTTATGAGTATAGATGGCAGCACCAAACATTTTTATAAAAAATCTAGTTACCTTTTCCCCACCAGATGGTAGCAATGTTTTGATTTTCAGTAACTAATTGCTGGCCACATGATTTAATAGTCTTAAGTCTGATTGCATCCTCACATGTTACAATATTGTGGGCCAACTGCCTTACGTCTTTGATTCTTGTCTATAATTGAGGTATTGTGCTCTAATCATTTTTTCAATTTTTAATATATTGTGCGAGTGTTATTTTTCTTTAGATCTCTTGTTTTTTATCATTTATTCTGTTTTATGATGCTCTATCAGCAGCTAAATTTTGACATTTTAGGCATAATGCCGACAAAATTGGATGAAATAACTCATCTTCACTATGAATTAAACCTGCGAGCTCCTCTGGCGATTCTGTGGGTTATTCATAGTTTCTTACCTTACATACTGGTTTCCTATGTCCATATCTTGTTCGTCTTTAGAATTTTACCATTTGTACATATAGTTGTGATTTCATCTTTACTATATATACATATAACCATTAATTAAACATTACTGACCACCAACAAAAATTGTGATAGTATGAATGAATTTACAACAATACAGTGTCCCCAAACACATTGAATGGATACCAAAAACATAATATACAAGCTGCTATGTATAAAATAAAGTCCCTTGTACTATATAACAAGAATTAAGAAGGAAGAAAAAAAGAAGAATATGCATTTCGATAAAAATAATTGAAAAGCTTATATATTGAATTACGTTATCAAGAGTACAGAATTCAATTATATAAGCAAAATTAGTCGTTTTCGGTGAGGAAAAAAACGCTAAAAGCTGAATTTTTTTTTCTCCTGTAATCTAACGACCAATATAGCCAAGAGAATAGTTTCAGGATGAAAACAGAATAATACTAAATGCTGTGAAATGGAAAAAGCATTTTATAATAGATTTTGATTCTGTACTTTTATATGTATAATTGTGTAATTATATTTATATATTTATTAATTCAAGTTAAATCTATCTATTTTCTTTAATAATTAATAATGTTATTGTTTAACTTGCATTTAAGTTTTGGGCAACTGAGGACAATATCATAATAATTTCTAATACATAGTATACTATATTACATGAGCATAAAGCGCGTATTTTAATTATAAATTTTATTCTTTGATCTATCCTCTCCCCCAAAATTAAGTATATTTAATTAATGAGAAAGTTTGTGGACACTTTAAATGTAATTAATTAATTTCAAAATTTAATTATTATTATTATTATTATCATCATTAATTCCTAAGCATCATAATTTTAATAATTTATTTATTTATATTTAACTAGAATAATTAAAATAATATAACATTTTTCAGAATTAAAACTGTTTATAATACATGTGGCTTTAATTGCGTATTCTAGCAAAATTAAAGTCACACAAAGTGATGATTATAAAGCTAAATATAATTAAAAACGCAAAGAATTTTTTTGGAATGCATAAGTTGTTTGTAGGGTTTTGAAACAAAAGATTGCCAATGTATTGAAACTTTACTTATTTGGAAAAATTGAGAAAATGGTTATTAAATGGAAAATATTATCCTTAAATGTTCTGCAATTAATTTTTTATTTGATTTTGCTTGTTCCCAAACATTGCAATGAAATATTCTATATAATACCTATTTCTTAAAACATCCAGGTTTTAAATCAAAATTTTTATTAAGCTATTGTAAGAAATAAATAAAAAAAGGGGGGGGTCAGAGAAAGGAAAAATATATATATAACATTATTTCCTAACACATTGGCCGACGGGCAGTTTTTATCAAATCTCAATATTAAAACAGTGGAAGCCCCACTCTGTTCTGAAATTCCTTTGTGAATTGATGTTCTAGATGTAGGTTTCCCAAGTTTATGCATCGGTAAATATCTTTCGATGAACGAATTTAACATAAAATGTCTTACAATCTAAAAAAATATGGACCACATGATACAAATGCAATTTCTATAAGATAGAAGCCACGCCTTTAGTCAATGATGTTTTCTGAATGAAAACGAGAATTCTTGTTTCCCGTCGCGAATGCGTTAAGATTGTTGTAATATTTGTAGGTCAATATAAAAATCGTAAGTAAATATTTTTCAGCATAAGCTCTAAAAAAACAAAGTACATTTCTGCTGTATAACAATAGTTTGTTCATTCTTTCGATTGTAAATCGAAAATCGTAGCCAAATGATTAAGAACTCCAGGTAGTACGAAGCGAGTTAAGCAAATAGGTTGGGGATCCTATCGTCGACGAAGGAAGTCAGATTTAGTGCTACTTAATGATGCTTTTTATTTTACTTTTTCAAATTTGCATTTATAAAAATTTCCAATGAATTTTATGGTAATAGCATCTAATTTTTTTCTTGAATTTTGCAACAGATAACAGAATTGCGCTTTTGCTCCTAATTTCTTTACTAAAGAATATATGTATTCCAGTCGGAAAATAATAAATATAACATTAATGCTATTTTTTTACCTGATTTATAAATATGGACTTATCTTTTCTAAATATAATGAAAAATACACCTTGTTGATTATCAAGCAGTTGTTTCTGTTACAAGGGGAAAAAAAGAAAGGAAGAAAGAAAAATGTTCACGTGCATTTCACTGGCCCCGCCCCATACTCATTTTTAAAATTCAACAGCACCATTCGTTTGTGCTACGTTTGTGCTGGTTTGTGCCGCAAAAATTTTCGTTTGTGCCACTTCCGTTCTCTCGTTATAACGAACACAATGGGGCGGGGCCAGTGAAACGACAGCCCCGCCCCATCAATGAAATCAAAATTTTATTACTGCATTCGTTTGTGCTAGGTTTGTGCTGGTTTGTGCCGCAAAAATTTTCGTTTGTGCCACTTTCGTTCTCTCGTTATAACGAACACAATGGGGCGGGGCCAGTGAAACGACAGCCCCGCCCCATCAATGAAATCAAAATTTTATTACTGCATTTGTTTGTGCTACGTTTGTGCTGGTTTGTGCCGCAAAAAGTTTCGTTTGTGCCACTTCCGTTCTCTCGTTATAACGAATTTTTATAATTCAAGGTCAAATAAAGAAAATCACTTATAAAAATCGTAAATAACTACATGTCACGAAATGAAATATGTAAATCTTTAGCCCCATGTAAATGTCGGTTTGTGCCGCAAAAAGTTTCGTTTGTGCCATTCTGGTTCCCTCGATATAACGAATTTTCCACTATTTCAACACAGAACGACCATTTCAGTGGCCCCGCCCCATCAACGAAATCTAAATTGTATTACGGCATTCGTTTGTGCTACGTTTGTGCTGGTTTGTGCCGCAAAAAGTTTCGTTTGTGCCACTTCCGTTCTCTCGTTATAACGAATTTTTCAATTTCAAGGTCAAATAAAGAAAATCACTTATAAAAATCGCAAATAATTACATGTCACGATATGAAATACTTAAATCTTTAGTCCCATGTAAATGTCGGTTTGTGCCGCAAAAAGTTTCGTTTGTGCCATTCTGGTTCCCTCGATATAACGAATTTTCCACTATTTCAACACAGAACGACCATTTCAGTGGCCCCGCCCCATCAACGAAATCTAAATTGTATTACGGCATTCGTTTGTGCTACGTTTGTGCTGGTTTGTGCCGCAAAAAGTTTCGTTTGTGCCACATCCGTTCTCTCGTTATAACGAATTTTTCAATTTCAAGGTCAAATAAAGAAAATCACTTATAAAAATCGCAAATAATTACATGTCACGATATGAAATACTTAAATCTTTAGTCCCATGTAAATGTCGGTTTGTGCCGCAAAAAGTTTCGTTTGTGCCATTCTGGTTCCCTCGATATAACGAATTTTCCACTATTTCAACACAGAACGACCATTTCAGTGGCCCCGCCCCATCAACGAAATCTAAATTGCATTACGGCATTCGTTTGTGCTACGTTTGTGCCGCAAAAAGTTTCGTTTGTGCTACTTCCGTTCTCTCGTTATAACGAATTTTTTTCATCCAAGAGCACAAATAGAAAATCGCCTATGAAAAAACGCATGGCATGAAATGAAATACGTAAATCTTTAGTCCCATGTAAATGTCGGTTTGTGCCGCAAAAAGTATCGTTTGTGCCTTTCTGGTTCCCTCGATATAACGAATTTTCCACTATTTCAACACAGAACGACCATTTCGTTGGCCCCGCCCCATCAACGAAATCTAAATTGTATTACGGCATTCGTTTGTGCTACGTTTGTGCTGGTTTGTGCCGCAAAAAGTTTCGTTTGTGCTACTTCCGTTCTCTCGATATAACGAATTTTTATAATGCAAAGTCAAATAAAGAAAATCACTTATAAAAATCGTAAATAACTACATGTCACGAAATGAAATACGTAAATCTTTAGTCCCATGTAAATGTCGGTTTGTGCCGCAAAAAGTTTCGTTTGTGCATTCTGGTTCCCTCGATATAACGAATTTTCCACTATTTCAACACAGAACGACCATTTCAGTGGCCCCGCCCCATCAACGAAATCTAAATTGTATTACGGCATTCTTTTGTGCTGGTTTGTGCCGCAAAAAGTTTCGTTTGTGCTACTTCCGTTCTCTCGTTATAACGAATTTTTTTCATCCAAGAGCACAAATAGAAAATTGCCTATGAAAAAAGGCATGGCATGAAATGAAATACGTAAATCTTTAGTCCCACGTAAATGTCGGTTTGTGCCGCAAAAAGTTTCGTTTGTGCCATTCTGGTTCCCTCGATATAACGAATTTTCCACTATTTCAACACAGAACGACCATTTCGGTTGCCCCGCCCCATCAACGAAATCTAAATTGTATTACGGCATTCGTTTGTGCTACGTTTGTGCTGGTTTGTGCCGCAAAAAGTTTCGTTTGTGCTACTTCCGTTCTCTCGATATAACGAATTTTTATAATGCAAAGTCAAATAAAGAAAATCACTTATAAAAATCGTAAATAACTACATGTCACGAAATGAAATACGTAAATCTTTAGTCCCATGTAAATGTCGGTTTGTGCCGCAAAAGGTTTCGTTTGTGCCATTCTGGTTCCCTAGATATAACGAATTTTCCACTATTTCTACACAGAACGACCATTTCAGTGGCCCCGCCCATCAACGAAATCTAAATTGTATTACGACATTCGTTTGTGCTACGTTTGTGCTGGTTTGTGCCGCAAAAAGTTTCGTTTGTGCCACTTCCGTTCTCTCGTTATAACGAATTTTTAAATTTCAAGGTCAAATAAAGAAAATCACTTATAAAAATCGCAAATAATTACATGTCACGAAATGAAATACTTAAATCTTTAGTCCCATGTAAATGTCGGTTTGTGCCGCAAAAAGTTTCGTTTCTGCCATTCTGGTTCCCTCGATATAACGAATTTTCCTCTATTTTTACACAGAACGAACATTTCAGTGGCACCACCCCATCAACGAAATCTAAATAGTATTACGGCATTCGTTTGTGCTACGTTTATGTTGGTTTGTGCCGCAAAAAGTTTCGTTTGTGCCACTTCCGTTCTCTCGTTATAACGAATTTTTTAATTCAAGGTCAAATAAAGAAAATCACTTATAAAAATCGCAAATAATTACATGTCACGAAATGAAATACTTAAATCTTTAGTCCCATGTAAATGTCGGTTTGTGCCGCAAAAAGTTTCGTTTGTGCCATTCTGGTTCCCTCGATATAACGAATTTTCCTCTATTTTTACACAGATACGAACATTTCAGTGGCCCCACCCCATCAACGAAATCTAAATAGTATTACGGCATTCGTTTGTGCTACGTTTGTGTTGGTTTGTGCCGCAAAAAGTTTCGTTTGTGCCACTTCCGTTCTCTCGTTATAACGAATTTTTATAATTCAAGGTCAAATAAAGAAAATAACTTATAAAAATCTTATATAACTACATGTCACAAAATGAAATACGTATATCTTTAGTCCCATGTAAATGTCGGATTGTGCCGCAAAAAGTTTCGTTTGTGCCATTCTGGTTCCTTCGATATAACGAATTTTCCACTATTTCTACACAGAACGACCATTTCAGTGGCCCCGCCCATCAACGAAATCTAAATTGTATTACGACATTCGTTTGTGCTACGTTTGTGCTGGTTTGTGCCGCAAAAAGTTTCGTTTGTGCCACTTCCGTTCTCTCGTTATAACGATTTTTTAAATTTCAAGGTCAAATAAAGAAAATCACTTATAAAAATCGCAAATAATTACATGTCACGAAATGAAATACTTAAATCTTTAGTCCCATGTAAATGTCGGTTTGTGCCATTCTGGTTCCCTAAATATAACAAATTTTCCTCTATTTTTACACAGAACGAACATTTCAGTGACCCCGCCCATCAACGAAATCTAAATTGTATTACGACATTCGTTTGTGCTACGTTTGTGCTGGTTTGTGCCGCAAAAAGTTTCGTTTGTGCCACTTCCGTTCTCTCGTTATAACGATTTTTTAAATTTCAAGGTCAAATAAAGAAAATCACTTATAAAAATCGCAAATAATTACATGTCACGAAATGAAATACTTAAATCTTTAGTCCCATGTAAATGTCGGTTTGTGCCATTCTGGTTCCCTAAATATAACAAATTTTCCTCTATTTTTACACAGAACGAACATTTCAGTGGCCCCACCCCATCAACGAAATCTAAATAGTATTACGGCATTCGTTTGTGCTACGTTTGTGTTGGTTTGTGCCGCAAAAAGTTTCGTTTGTGCTACTTCCGTTCTCTCGTTATAACGAATTTTTATAATTCAAGCTCAAAAAAAGAAAATAACTTATAAAAATCTTATATAACTACATGTCAGAAAATGAAATACGTATATCTTTAGTCCCATGTAAATGTCGGTGTGTGCCGCTGAAAGTTTCGTTTTTGCCATTATGGTTTCCTCGATATAACGAATTTTCCACTATTTCTACAGAGAACGACCATTTCAGTGGCCCCGCCCCATCAACGAAATCTAAATTGTATTATGGCATTCGTTTGTCCTACGTTTGTGCTGTTTTGTACCAAAAAGTTTCGTTTGTGCCACTTCCATTCTCTCGTTATAACGAATTTTTATAATTCAAGGTCAAATAAAGAAAATCACTTATAAAAATCGTAAATAACTACATGTCACGAAATGAAATATGTAAATCTTTAGCCCCATGTAAATGTCGGTTTGTGCCGCAAAAAGTTTCGTTTGTGCCATTCTGGTTCCCTCGATATAACGAATTTTCCACTATTTCAACACAGAACGACCATTTCAGTGGCCCCGCCCCATCAACGAAATCTAAATTGTATTACGGCATTCGTTTGTGCTACGTTTGTGCTGGTTTGTGCCGCAAAAAGTTTCGTTTGTGCCACTTCCGTTCTCTCGTTATAACGAATTTTTCAATTTCAAGGTCAAATAAAGAAAATCACTTATAAAAATCGCAAATAATTACATGTCACGATATGAAATACTTAAATCTTTAGTCCCATGTAAATGTCGGTTTGTGCCGCAAAAAGTTTCGTTTGTGCCATTCTGGTTCCCTCGATATAACGAATTTTCCACTATTTCAACACAGAACGACCATTTCAGTGGCCCCGCCCCATCAACGAAATCTAAATTGTATTACGGCATTCGTTTGTGCTACGTTTGTGCTGGTTTGTGCCGCAAAAAGTTTCGTTTGTGCCACATCCGTTCTCTCGTTATAACGAATTTTTCAATTTCAAGGTCAAATAAAGAAAATCACTTATAAAAATCGCAAATAATTACATGTCACGATATGAAATACTTAAATCTTTAGTCCCATGTAAATGTCGGTTTGTGCCGCAAAAAGTTTCGTTTGTGCCATTCTGGTTCCCTCGATATAACGAATTTTCCACTATTTCAACACAGAACGACCATTTCAGTGGCCCCGCCCCATCAACGAAATCTAAATTGCATTACGGCATTCGTTTGTGCTACGTTTGTGCCGCAAAAAGTTTCGTTTGTGCTACTTCCGTTCTCTCGTTATAACGAATTTTTTTCATCCAAGAGCACAAATAGAAAATCGCCTATGAAAAAACGCATGGCATGAAATGAAATACGTAAATCTTTAGTCCCATGTAAATGTCGGTTTGTGCCGCAAAAAGTATCGTTTGTGCCTTTCTGGTTCCCTCGATATAACGAATTTTCCACTATTTCAACACAGAACGACCATTTCGTTGGCCCCGCCCCATCAACGAAATCTAAATTGTATTACGGCATTCGTTTGTGCTACGTTTGTGCTGGTTTGTGCCGCAAAAAGTTTCGTTTGTGCTACTTCCGTTCTCTCGATATAACGAATTTTTATAATGCAAAGTCAAATAAAGAAAATCACTTATAAAAATCGTAAATAACTACATGTCACGAAATGAAATACGTAAATCTTTAGTCCCATGTAAATGTCGGTTTGTGCCGCAAAAAGTTTCGTTTGTGCATTCTGGTTCCCTCGATATAACGAATTTTCCACTATTTCAACACAGAACGACCATTTCAGTGGCCCCGCCCCATCAACGAAATCTAAATTGTATTACGGCATTCTTTTGTGCTACGTTTGTGCTGGTTTGTGCCGCAAAAAGTTTCGTTTGTGCTACTTCCGTTCTCTCGTTATAACGAATTTTTTTCATCCAAGAGCACAAATAGAAAATTGCCTATGAAAAAAGGCATGGCATGAAATGAAATACGTAAATCTTTAGTCCCACGTAAATGTCGGTTTGTGCCGCAAAAAGTTTCGTTTGTGCCATTCTGGTTCCCTCGATATAACGAATTTTCCACTATTTCAACACAGAACGACCATTTCGGTTGCCCCGCCCCATCAACGAAATCTAAATTGTATTACGGCATTCGTTTGTGCTACGTTTGTGCTGGTTTGTGCCGCAAAAAGTTTCGTTTGTGCTACTTCCGTTCTCTCGATATAACGAATTTTTATAATGCAAAGTCAAATAAAGAAAATCACTTATAAAAATCGTAAATAACTACATGTCACGAAATGAAATACGTAAATCTTTAGTCCCATGTAAATGTCGGTTTGTGCCGCAAAAGGTTTCGTTTGTGCCATTCTGGTTCCCTAGATATAACGAATTTTCCACTATTTCTACACAGAACGACCATTTCAGTGGCCCCGCCCATCAACGAAATCTAAATTGTATTACGACATTCGTTTGTGCTACGTTTGTGCTGGTTTGTGCCGCAAAAAGTTTCGTTTGTGCCACTTCCGTTCTCTCGTTATAACGAATTTTTAAATTTCAAGGTCAAATAAAGAAAATCACTTATAAAAATCGCAAATAATTACATGTCACGAAATGAAATACTTAAATCTTTAGTCCCATGTAAATGTCGGTTTGTGCCGCAAAAAGTTTCGTTTCTGCCATTCTGGTTCCCTCGATATAACGAATTTTCCTCTATTTTTACACAGAACGAACATTTCAGTGGCACCACCCCATCAACGAAATCTAAATAGTATTACGGCATTCGTTTGTGCTACGTTTATGTTGGTTTGTGCCGCAAAAAGTTTCGTTTGTGCCACTTCCGTTCTCTCGTTATAACGAATTTTTTAATTCAAGGTCAAATAAAGAAAATCACTTATAAAAATCGCAAATAATTACATGTCACGAAATGAAATACTTAAATCTTTAGTCCCATGTAAATGTCGGTTTGTGCCGCAAAAAGTTTCGTTTGTGCCATTCTGGTTCCCTCGATATAACGAATTTTCCTCTATTTTTACACAGATACGAACATTTCAGTGGCCCCACCCCATCAACGAAATCTAAATAGTATTACGGCATTCGTTTGTGCTACGTTTGTGTTGGTTTGTGCCGCAAAAAGTTTCGTTTGTGCCACTTCCGTTCTCTCGTTATAACGAATTTTTATAATTCAAGGTCAAATAAAGAAAATAACTTATAAAAATCTTATATAACTACATGTCACAAAATGAAATACGTATATCTTTAGTCCCATGTAAATGTCGGATTGTGCCGCAAAAAGTTTCGTTTGTGCCATTCTGGTTCCTTCGATATAACGAATTTTCCACTATTTCTACACAGAACGACCATTTCAGTGGCCCCGCCCATCAACGAAATCTAAATTGTATTACGACATTCGTTTGTGCTACGTTTGTGCTGGTTTGTGCCGCAAAAAGTTTCGTTTGTGCCACTTCCGTTCTCTCGTTATAACGATTTTTTAAATTTCAAGGTCAAATAAAGAAAATCACTTATAAAAATCGCAAATAATTACATGTCACGAAATGAAATACTTAAATCTTTAGTCCCATGTAAATGTCGGTTTGTGCCATTCTGGTTCCCTAAATATAACAAATTTTCCTCTATTTTTACACAGAACGAACATTTCAGTGACCCCGCCCATCAACGAAATCTAAATTGTATTACGACATTCGTTTGTGCTACGTTTGTGCTGGTTTGTGCCGCAAAAAGTTTCGTTTGTGCCACTTCCGTTCTCTCGTTATAACGATTTTTTAAATTTCAAGGTCAAATAAAGAAAATCACTTATAAAAATCGCAAATAATTACATGTCACGAAATGAAATACTTAAATCTTTAGTCCCATGTAAATGTCGGTTTGTGCCATTCTGGTTCCCTAAATATAACAAATTTTCCTCTATTTTTACACAGAACGAACATTTCAGTGGCCCCACCCCATCAACGAAATCTAAATAGTATTACGGCATTCGTTTGTGCTACGTTTGTGTTGGTTTGTGCCGCAAAAAGTTTCGTTTGTGCTACTTCCGTTCTCTCGTTATAACGAATTTTTATAATTCAAGCTCAAAAAAAGAAAATAACTTATAAAAATCTTATATAACTACATGTCAGAAAATGAAATACGTATATCTTTAGTCCCATGTAAATGTCGGTGTGTGCCGCTGAAAGTTTCGTTTTTGCCATTATGGTTTCCTCGATATAACGAATTTTCCACTATTTCTACAGAGAACGACCATTTCAGTGGCCCCGCCCCATCAACGAAATCTAAATTGTATTATGGCATTCGTTTGTCCTACGTTTGTGCTGTTTTGTACCAAAAAGTTTCGTTTGTGCCACTTCCATTCTCTCGTTATAACGAATTTTTTTAATTCAACTGCACATATAGAAAATTGAACATGAATAAATACATGTCAAGAAATTAAATACGTAAATCTTTAGTTGCATGTAAATGTCGGTTTGTGCCGCAAAAAGTTTCGTTTGGGCCATTCGGATTCCCTCGATATAACGAATTTTCTAATATTTCAACACAGGGCCACCATTTCAGTGGCGCCGCCACATCAAAGAAATCTAAATTATATTACGGCATTCGTTTGTGCTACGTTTTTGCTGGTTTGTGCCGCAAAGTTCCGTTTGTGCCACTTCCTTTCTATCGTTATAACGAATTTTTATAATTCAAGGTCACGTAAAGAAAATCACTTATGAAAATCGTAAATAAATTTGTGTCACGAAGTAAAATACGTAATTCTTTAGCGCTATGTAAATGTTCATGAACTTTTTTAAAACACGGCAACTGTAAATATTCGAAAAAAAATCGAAAAAGTAATCAAATTAAAAAAATGATTGAACTCTGCACTTTACAATCTAACCAAGTATATGTGCATGCAAAAGCTGCTTAAATTGCTCTTTTTGATTAAATTACACTTGTTGATCCTATAAAGCTTATAGACTTATGAGAACATATTTATGAAAAAAATGACTTCTTGATAGTTCTTGAGAACTAAAGCTTCTTTATGACACTTTTATAACGTAACCTAGAATGGCTGGATGCACACAGAAATTGCATCACATCAAAACAGAAATGATACCATTGAAAAAAATGTGAGAGTGTTGAAAAATATTTTAAATAATTATGTGAAAAGATTTTTTAATGAGTTAATGAATTTTAATAATTAAACACCTTAATGAATTTTAATAATTAAACAAATAACAATGGAAAATATTGATTTTTTAATGAAACAAGAAAGAAAAATCATGCGTTAAGAATAGATTATGAAACACTTTCCAACACTTCCTGAAGGCTTTAACAAAACTTCGTTATCTTGGGTAATAAGGTATATAAAATAACTAAGTAAACATTTTAGAAAACGTATAAAACATTTTAAAAACTGATTTCAGAAGTTACCGTCCATAGTCAAATATGTATTTCAATTCTTTTGAACAGCCCTGTATTTGATCTGTAGGTTGATATATATTCTACACTGGTGAAAACAATTAAAGGGACAAATGGTTTTTTTGCAATTAAAATAAAACTAACAAAGCAAATAAAACCAAACTTGGCAAAAATATTATTTGATATAAGACTAATGTATGGCAAAACAAAAATGGGCACAACCTGCACCCTAAATAAGGAAACTGGTCACGTGTCCAGCACAGCAGCTAACTGACACCCTGTCCGTCAGAGAAAAACATGTCTAATAGCGCGTATGATCGTCTGTAGCAGCTACACAACTCTCGCATCGGCGTTTCATAGTGTTTACCATGGATCTTATCAATCTCTGTGGCAACTGCACAAACTCTCGCACCGAGGCAATGCTGAGCTTATCGATGGTCGTTGGAGCTGGTCTTTGAGCTGCAATTGATCGTCCAAAGACGGCCAATACGTGTTCGATGGGATTAAGGTCTTGGGACATCGTAGGCCACTCCATTCGTTGAAAATCCTACTATTCGAGATATTCGTCCGCCAACTGAGCACTATGTGGACGAGCGTTATCGTCCATAGACACGAAATTTTGTGCATATGCCCCGCGGAAAAGTCTCACATAGGGTGCAAGGTTCTCGTCCCTATGTCGCTGGCTGTCAGAGTACCTCTATCAAACACAGGAAGGTCGGTACACCCGTCCGCCATGATGCCTGCCAGGCCATCCGACCATTTCCAGCACAGTGATCATTTTCGACAATGTTAGAGGGCCGATATCGACTCTCGGGTTCTCTCGAGATAAGAACACGTCTCGAGTCGCTGTCCAGACTGAATCGCGACTCATCACTGTAGAGAACCCGCCCCAAACTATCCTCTGTCCAAGACAGGTGTTATCGGCACCATGCTAGACGGAACTTTTTGTGGTTCGGAGTCAAAGGGAGTCAGATTACAGGACGCCTGGTATACAGGCCACCTGCATTAGTAAAACTTCCCAGGTCGTTTTTGAATAAGGGTCTAAGAACATTTTTATTAGATAGGTGGCAGTACAGCTGGTATAACTCAGAGGGACGCAGATTCACATATGCAATTGTACCAAAGGTTCAACTTTCGTTATTATGCAAGGACAGAGTCTCGGTTTACTTCTTGACAGGCTGCGGCAGTTTTCCGACCTTTTTACACAGTATAAATAAAAAAGAAGACGATCTCTGTCAATGTGGTCGGCGTGGAGATCCACTACACTATCTTTTGTGAAAAATGTAAGTTTATGATTTCAAATTTACTAGAAAACATCCACAACTGCTAGACGATATATTAGAAATTTTAAATAACAAACAGTCCCTCAGTCAGCTTTGCCAAAATTATAATATTCTTAATGAAAAATACTCGTTCATTATGTATAAATTCATGCTAGTATGATTTGTACCTGTGCCCTGACAATGGTGTGAGATGCAGAAATGGAATTATAGTGGAAAGGAGTGATTCATGATTGGTGTAGTTCATTTAGGTGTCGTATTGCATTCTACTAGAAATATTATAAATAGTAAAATATTGAAAAAATTAATTGAATTGCAAAAGTATTGTACATAATGAAAATAATCAATTGAATTGCAAAATTATTTTAAATAATGTAAATAATCTGGTTACTGCTGAATATACTAACTAACGTTCCCCGGATTGCGGTGACGCAAAGGTGATAGGAACATCCCGCCCTGGGCTAGGGGCTTGACCCAACCATCAGCCACAAGCAGGTTCCCAGGGTGGGCGATTAGATTAGATTAGATTAGTCTCTGGGTGACTGCTATCCGTGAAATTAATGCTCCTGTAACATTATACAGGTGACGAGACAGTTGTATCACTGTCGCGGACCTATCCATTTTGGCTAGAGATATCAAATAACGGTCTTTAGCCGGTGTTGTTGCCCTTTTACGGCCTTGACCAAGTCGGGGTACCACTGTTCCTGTCTCTGTAAACTGTTTTCACAGAGTGGACACCACATTTCACGGAACCCCGAGGTCCTTACAACAGGTAGCCTGTGATTGGCTGGCCTCGAGTCTTCCAACAATCCGCCATCTTGTGGCATCATCTAGACATATTTCGACTAGCCATTCTAACGATGGGTAAACAAAGAAATTCAAAAAACAAAGATTGGGTTATGCTACGATGCTTCAAAACGTCCTTACGCTACAAGCTACGGCCGACAAATGAGGCACTTCCGCACAAACGCGATTAGAGCGTCGCAGCCTTATGACGACACAGACCACTGCGTGGCAAGTGTGTCCGCGACGAGCTTAACTATCAACCGATACCTTATTTGCGTATAGGATAACTTACTTTGTTTTGTTTTTTTTAAAAACCGTTTGTCCCTTTAATTGTTTTCACCAGTGTATATATTGGGAAAATTTAGTTTAGCAAGAAAACGAATAACAGGTTGAAATTTCTCTTTCAGCAATTTGTACTAATAGATGGAAACATACTTGAATACTTTTGTACAACCCTGTAGTTAACATAGTATCTTTATTACATGACACAATTTAGTTAAAATTTAATTAAAACTAGAATACTCGTAAGTACTAATCGATGGAAACATACCTGAATACTTTTGTACAACCCTGTAGTTAACGTAGTATCTTTAGTGCACGCCACAATTTAGTTAAAATTTAATTAAACTAGAATACTCGTAATATTATTGAAACATATTTCCAGAAATTATCATTTGCAGAGGGTCACGTATCCATTTCTTTCCGTGACCCTGTATATCATTTTATCTATATTCTACAAACATTTCTTAGTAAACTAAATGCATTTCATCGTAAAAATGCATAACTCATATAAAAACCATCGTTAAGCAATTTGTGCTCATAGCCAGTAACCATTACGAATTTTTTTGTGTGGACCTGTATATGAATTATAGCACTTATATACATCATATAGTATGTATAAATATAGTGAAACATAAAAGCACATATCATAATTAAAAATGCATTTCTAGCAATCATCGCTAATGTACAGTACTTCGGATACAAAATAGTATTAGAAATCTTTTGTGTGTCCCTGTATATGCTATGCACTCCGTATTATACATGAAATAACTTATAGTAAACCTCAGCGACATATAACAATTTGATTATACATGAAATAATTTAACATAATTAAAATACGCCGCAAACATTTCCCTCCACTCCTATATCATTATGTAACGGAATTTTTTTGTATGTCCCTGTAAATGAATAATAACTATTCTTTACACCGCATATTCTGCAGAATGCATACTTTAGTGCACTTCATTAATGCATATCAATTTTATTATATTTGAAAGATTGTAACACCATCAAAAATAATTTTTAACGATTTTTCCCAATAGGCCGTTTTAAATGAACTAAACATGCAACAAACTTCATTTAAAATAGGGAACGTGCTATGGTAAACGTCAATAACATTCATAAATTTCAGGGCAATCCGAGTATATTTACGGGAGTTAGAGCGCGGATAGACGGACAGACGGCCAGACAAACCGAAGTCATAAACACTTTTCAACTTTGTTGGAAAGTGTTAAAAAGACTAATTCAAACGAATTTGATTAATTTTTATGCTAGTTTGACATTATTTCATACTTTTAGATGCTAGCTATCTAGAATTTTAACCCTTGAATGAGGTACACTTCAAGAAATACTCATTACTATAAAAATAAATTAATTTTTAATCTAATCAATAACTGAAAATTCACATTTAAAAAATATTTTCATGAATATAGTTATAAAAATAAGAGTTTACAAACTAATTTTCTTAATTTTATCACATTGGAAAAGAATTTTCCACATTTGAACTCAATTTTTTATATATAAAGCATTTCTTAATCAAATTCTATACTTTCTGATTCAACGAAATTCAGTAATTTCTTCAGTTTTTAAACCAATTCTTACATTTTTTAATTCTTAAAATTTCCCAACCTCTATTACAAAACGTTTGAAGAAAAACGGATCACTTCATTAATGAGTATTTCTTGAAGAGTACTTCATTCAAGGAATAAAATACTACATAGCTAGCGTGGTGGTCATTTAAGTGGATATCCTTATCTTATAGTTGAAAAAAATCTAAAGAAATCAACTTTTTTCCTTAAAAACTGACATTGATATTTTCCATTTTTTTCCTTAATCAATAATACTCATTAAGGTAATGATTGTTCAAAAACTAAAATATTCCTTTTTGGTTATATTATTATCACTATTTAAATATATAATTAAAAATTCAATGAAATATACCCTAAATATATGTTTACTGAACAGTTCATAATCTGCATTCTTGAGATACGAAAATACTTCGATAAACCTCATATAACATTCTTTTATTCGCATCTCTGCTTGAGAAAGCAAGATTCGGGGTTGGCGAAGGTGTCATTTTTCGAATATTTCACTCAAATGTTAAATGAAGTGATGCGTTTTTCTTCAAACGTTTTGTAACAGAGGTTGGGAAATTTTAATAATAATTAAAAATATATACGAATTGGTTTATGAACTTAAAAAATCACTGAAACTCGTATTTTTATATGTACATTCGGGAAAATATTTTTAAAATGTGAAATTTTCAGTTATCCGCTCGATTAAAAATTAATTTATTTTGTTTAGTAATGAGTATTTCTTGAAGTGTACCTTGTTCAAGTGTTAAAATTCTACATAGCTACTAGCATCTGAAAGTATGATAAAATCTCAAACTAGTATAAAAATCAAATTCGTTTAAATAACTCTATTTTTATTAAAAAATGAATATTTTCCTTTGTTATTTGTTTAATTATTAAAATTTATTAAGGTAATAGTTGTTCAAAAACTGAAATATATGTTTAAATTTCCCTTTTAAGTTGAAATCCTCGTCTTATGGTTGAAAAAAATTAAAAGATATCATCTTTTTTCCTTAAAAATCGATATTTTTCATTGTTTTGCTTAAGTAATAATACTCATTATGGTTACAGCTGTTCAAAAACTAAAATGGATGTTTAACTTTCTTCTTTTAAGTTGATATTCTGATCTTATAGTTGAAAAAAAATCTAAAGAAATAAGTTTTTTCCTTTGAAATTGATATTTTCCATTGTTTTGTTTAATTAATAATATTCATTAAGGTGTTGATCATTCAAAATTCAAATATATGTCTAACTTTACTCATTTAAGTGGATATCCTTATCCTATAGTTGAAAAAAATTCTAAAAAAATCAGCTTTTTTCCTTAAAAATGTTATTTTCCATTGTTTTGCTTAATTAATAAAAACATTAATGTAAATGTTGTTCAAAACTGAAATGTAAATTTAATCTTTATCTTACAGTATGATAATCTATTCGATCTAACATTCAGCCCTCACGTTATAGTAGAACAAACTCTAAAAACGTCATTTTCCCCTCTAGGGTGCGTTCGAATCGGGTGGCGGTGGGACAGGAGGGGATGCGGTGCGAGTGTGGTACGGTGGCGGGACGATGCGGTTCGGCACAGCAGCACCGCCTCCTGACCCTGAAGCCCAGTTTTCCTACTACTAATGATAAATAAAAAAAATCTTTTTGAAAAAATTCTAACTACTAGTAAATAAAGAAATATGTTCTCAAAATTTAAAGCATTTCTCCTGTAAAGAACAAGCAAAATTTAAAATTCAATTCTTCTGAAAAAAAAGTTTTTAATACGATAAAAAAATTCAAAATAAAAATTTGTAAAATAAAAAAAAATTATAAAGAATTTTTCTATCACCTGAAAAAAAATATTAAGTTCACAAAAGAAAAAAAAAATTAATTTTTTTTTCTATAATTTGGAAAAAAAATCTAAAAATAAAAATTTTCTATCTCCAGCTAAATAAATAACATCCTACTATAAGACGCTTATCTATCCAATTCCGCTAAAATATTGTTATCTAACAACACTTCCGCTGTTATCTTTACGCATTTCCCCTCCAAAACGCTCTTATCAGCTTAGAACTCTGAGATAAACAAGACTTCCGGTTGACCTTCCTTTGACCTTGAGTGAACGTCGGTGACCTAGAAATGTCATTCCCACACTACATACTGTAATTTCGATTTGCGGGCGTTCAGCAAAGGTATTGAGGAGCTCTGGAGGTACCTATCGTCACAGATGTATAAAAGGATTGCTGATAATGATTTTCGAAGAACAATGTCGGTAATTAGCCGAGATATTAACGCTTAAAGACACGGACACTTTGGACATACATAAAGACACGGGCGGAGTACGCTATGCGCTATCGGCTTTATAGACTAGATAACAACTTTTAATGATATGTTTATGTAATTTCAATGCTCAGTAGTCGTATGAAAGCAATAAACGTCGAACTGTTAAAAACAGATTAGTTTAATAAGAGTTAATCACATAATTACTATGAGATTCGCCACTAGTTTGCATTGAATGGCTCTCTCAATACGCCACCCGAGTCTTTATAGGTTAATTAAAAACCTATCTGGAAAACAGCGCCACGGGCCAGGGCGGTGTTGCATCTTTGCGGCCTCCTTACGAAGCCCGTTTAGCAAAATGCCATGTCTAAAGTTTGAACAAGGGTTTTATTTTAGGTACACTGTAAAAAGAAAAGATTTCTATTACGCTGAATTAGTGTTTATAAAATCCCAAATGAAGTTAAATATGCACTATTTTTATTGTCCGCACCAGATTAAGTTCATCATAAACAGATTAGGATAAGATTAAAAAAAAGAGTTATACAGATAGCAATATTTGATACTACTTAGGCTTCATATCTCTCTGAAGTTTCATGGTATGTCCATTTATACTTTTGTAGTATATACAGCTATACCCAACCGTACGTTGTATAGTTTTTTAGAAAGCTTTATTGTTCTTTTAGAAACGATATTGTGTGCAGTATACTTACTAATTAATATATTCATTGTACGGAACCCTCCTAGCACGAGTAATACTCGCACTTAACCGTTTATTTATTTCATAAAATTACACTCATCCACGCTGCTATGTCTCTAAAACGAGGAAAGAACAAACACTCTTACATTAACATTTTTTTTTTAACAGGAAAAATAATTATTTGTTGAATTATTGTTTTTTATACAATTTTTTCTTTACTATATACTATATATTAAATGAAATTTGCAAATGCACTTTTCTATTTTCATGTATAGATAATGTGCACATATTTTGTACATATTATTAAACTGTGAATATTTTTTATTTCATAAAATTACACTCTTCCATGCTTATGTCTATCTAAAACGAGGAAAGAGCAGTTTTACGTTAGTAATGTAGAAAAGACAGTTCGAAAGCGGCGGAGGAAGGAGTGAGGTGGGTGGAAGTAAAAAAATCCTACTATAGTAGGAGAGGTTTAGAGAGAGTTAGGTTCTTATCAGCCGGAAATGAGATAAGAAATGATAATCTGATAAGAGCATGTTATAGAGAGATGAGGATAAAGTATGGAAACTGAATGTCGAATATAGAGGTTAAGATCGTTCTAGAACGTAAGGAGTCTATTATCCTTGTAGATCATACTATAGTATAATGGGGTAGAAGGGGAGTAAATTTTTAGACGGGGCTTAATTTTTCGTATCTTCTTAGGGTTTGAATGAATGACCATGTAAGGTAATATTATACTATAACATAAGGGGTTAGGTCTTTTTGGGAGAAAGTTTGAGGAAGCTTATTTATTTTTTTTTTTGGAATCAACTTAAAGTTTGAACATGAAACGTAACTGAAAAATACTATGTGGCGCCCTCTATCGATAGGAAATGGAATTATAAGTAGTGCAATCAGGTTTTTTTCGTAAAAATTTGACTTGGAATCGAACCTGTGACAAAATAGTATCTTGACTTGATAATTTGAAGTAGGTTTAACTGATCAAGCCAAGAAACTATACCTGTGAGTCGACACCAAATACATTTAAATATTGAAAAGACTATCCATGTTTCATTTAGTGATTTAGTTGCAGTAAAAAAGTACATCAGGAAAAATTCAGAAAAAATTTTACAGGAAAAATTCAAATTTGACCTGTAATTGGCCCTCTTTTAATTTAGCGTTTACACCAATCGCTTATTTTAAGTGAAAGCGTATAATATTTATTGCTTAAAAATTGATATATGATTACGCGTAACAAAAGTTTATTGCATCACAATAAAATATTTTTAATGTAAAGCCTACTATATTATAAAACATTTCAGGCCTGAAATTGGGAGATGAACTATAGTTCATTTCCCCCTTTATTTTAAATTCATTGTATTACTCAACACTGGAAAATTTCTATTTATGCAAAAAATCTCAAATGTTTACATGTATAAATTACTTAATAACATAACTTTTAAATCGCTATGTTGACATATCGTTGAAGAAAAATTGGACATATAGTAAAAAAAAATGCATAAATTATTCAAAAAGAGACAAATCAAAAATGTTTTTAAAATTCTGTTTAATCAATTTTTAAATTTTAATTGTACGTATAATTATAAAATTGTGACTATTTCTGAAGTTGTGTGTTAATTTAAAATTTGATTATCAGAATTTAGTATGAAAGATATTTGATTAATTAAAACTCGCATAGAAAATATTTTTACACAAAATAATTTTCGCGCAAAATAAATAAACTAAAGTTATGTTTTCTTTTTCTATGAAATGAAAAAAAAAAGAAAGAAAAAGAAAAGTTGCATTCGTCAAAATTATTTTTATCGCATTCGAAAGGTTTTTAAAGGTATGCACCGATTAGTGATTTTGGCCGAATACCAAGTATACGACACATGTCTAAACCGAACACGAGAACATTTCACTGACCGAATACTCCAATATTACAGGGTTTAAAGGTATTGAGAAAATTTTTTTAAAGCAATTTCACATCATATTTAGCCCAAATACTTCCATGAACTTGATTGCTTTTCTCAAGTAGGCTTTACACAACCAAAAATATATGTTTTGAGTTATTATTCAAAAAGAAAATAGTTTTTAAACCTCTTTAAATAATAAAACGTTAAAAACTGTATAGCTTCTTAAGTGAATTAAAATAAAGTAATAAAACTTTCTTGTTTTCGAAAAAAATATTTTAAAGTCGAAAAGAGATTTTTAAGTACCTTGAAGGAAAATTTTACAATCATATAGTGCTAATTTGCAAGAAAGGAACTAAACTAAGAAAAAAAAACTATTCAAATGGTGGCAACTTAGTAAAAAATCATTTATTGCTCCTTTTGATTTATCTATGAAGTTTCAAATGTACTAGAGTGGGCAATGATTATCAGAAGTTGTACATACAGAGTATTCCTAAAATTTTGAAAAAAGCTTTCATGCGGTATAATGCGGTTAAGACTAACATTTTTTGCGCAGTAAACCTACATCGCAATTCATTTTTCCATCAAAAATACAATACAGTAAATAAAAAATATAGAGTGACTCACTGCAAGCTGAACCCGAATTTTCGTTCATAACTTTAACAATAATAAAGATATTTTAGTGAGATTTTCATCATATTAACTTTGCTTTGTATACGAAAAATAAAGAAATCATTGGAAGTGACCAAATTTTGGTCAGTGACACAGCATATATACTGTTTGGGTGTGAATTTCGGCAATTTCCTGCTTTTCTAGTTACGTCAGCATATTTCACAGAAAGCAAAATAAGTCTGTTAAAAATGTCGTTACAATATCTTCGGGCTAGCCGAATGTTCGGTATTATGACGAAATAGGTCGAATACAGAGTATCCGTTGCATCCCTAGTATTTAATGTATAGGAATGAAAAACGCACAGAAGTAAACGTGCACATTAAATCATATTATGATGTTTATTATAAACAAATACCACCCTCCCCCCTTAAAAAAACGTTTACAAAAATTCAGAAATATTACTTTTAGAAGTATGCAGCTAAAGGACGTTCATATATTCAAAACAGTCAGTTTAAAATCCAATAAGATTTGCAAACGAAAATGCGTTTATAGATTGAGCAATTTCACTCCTTCCAAGATAGTTAATAAATCAGGCCGGGCGCAGCAAATTTCTTTTAATCTGAACGAGATATTAAAACTAAAGAAACAGTTCATTCCTAGACCGTTTAAAAATTACCTGAATTTCCCGAGACCGAGACATGGGCAGAAATGGTATCTAAATTGGTATTGTTTTAAGAATTGAAATTCAATTATGTAATGAAAGATTCTATGACAATTGAACTCAATATGTTGTGTTCATCATTAAACATCTGCTCTTTCCGCAAAGATAACTACTACAACAAAATACATTCTAAACAAATTTAAATAAAAATGGCCGTGTGAAATTTGACCAATTTTTATCGCTATCAATTTTTTTAATAGCAAATGACATTAATTAAAGAGTTTCGTAGAAGAAGGTGTTATGTTATATTTTCTTAAAATATCTTTTATTTTTACGATGATTACCATATGAATATATGAACGTCCTTTAGCTGCATACTTCTAAAAGTAATATTTCTGAATTTTTGTAAACGTTTTTTTTAAGGGGGGAGGGTGGTATTTGTTTATAATAAACATCATAATATGATTTAATGTCCACGTTTACTTGTGTGCGTTTTTCATTCCTATACATTAAAAACTAGGGATGCAACGGATACTCTGTATTCGACCTATTTCGTCATAATACCGAACATTCGGCTAGCCCGAAGATATTGTAACGACATTTTTAACAGACTTATTTTGCTTTCTGTGAAATATGCTGACGTAACTAGAAAAGCTGGAAATTGCCGAAATTCACGCCCAAACAGTAATATATGCTGTGTCACTGACCAAAATTTGGTCACTTCCAATGATTTCTTTATTTTTCGTATACAAAGCAAAGTTAATATGATGAAAATCTCACTAAAATATCTTTATTATTGTTAAAGTTATGAACGAAAATTCGGGTTCAGCTTGCAGTGAGTCACTCTATATTTTTTATTTACTGTATTGTATTTTTGATGGAAAAATGAATTGCGATGTAGGTTTACTGCGCAAAAAATGTTAGTCTTAACCGCATTATACCGCATGAAAGCTTTTTTCAAAATTTTAGGAACACTCTGTATGTATAACTTCTGATAATCATTGCCCACTCTAGTACATTTGAAACTTCATACATAAATCAAAAGGAGCAATAAATGATTTTTTACTGAGTTGCCACCATTTGAATAGTTTTTTTTTCTTAGTTTAGTTCCTTTCTTGCAAATTAGCACTATATGATTGTAAAATTTTCCTTCAAGGTACTTAAAAATCTCTTTTCGACTTTAAAATATTTTTTTCGAAAACAAGAAAGTTTTATTACTTTATTTTAATTCACTTAAGAAGCTATACAGTTTTTAACGTTTTATTATTTAAAGAGGTTTAAAAACTATTCTCTTTTTGAATAATAACTCAAAACATATATTTTTGGTTGTGTAAAGCCTACTTGAGAAAAGCAATCAAGTTCATGGAAGTATTTGGTCTAAATATGATGTGAAATTGCTTTAATTTTTTTTTTCAATACCTTTAAACCCTGTAATATTGGAGTATTCGGTCAGTGAAATTTTCTCGTGTTCGGTTTAGACATGTGTCGTATACTTGGTATTCGGCCAAAATCACTAATCGGTGCATACCTTTAAAAACCTTTCGAATGCGATATAAATAATTTTGACGAATGCAACTTTTCTTTTTCTTTCTTTTTTTTTTTTCATTTCATAGAAAAAGAAAACAAAACTATAGCTTTTTTATTTTGCGCGAAAATTATTTTGTGTAAAAATATTTTCTATGCGAGTTTTAATTAATCAAATATCTTTCATACTAAATTCTGATAATCAAATTTTAAATTAACACACAACTTCAGAAATAGTCATAATTTTATAATTATACGTACAATTAAAATTTAAAAATTGATTAAACAGAATTTTAAAAACATTTTTTATTTGTCTCTTTTTGAATATTTTATGCATTATTTTTTTACTATATGTCCACTTTACTTCAACGATATGTCAACATAGCGATTTAAAAGTTATGTTATTAAGTATTTTATACATGTAAACATTTGAGATTTTTTGCATAAATAGAAATTTTCCAGTGTTGAGTAATACAATGAATTTTAAATAAAGGGGGAAATGAACTATAGTTCATCTCCCAATTTCAGGCCTGAAATGTTTTATAATATAGTAGGCTTTACATTAAAAATATTTTATTGTGATGAAATAAACTTTTGTTACGCGTAATCATATATCAATTTTTAAGCAATAAATATTATACGCTTTCCCTTTCACTTAAAATAAACGATTGATGTGAACGCTAAATTAAAAGAGGGCCAATTACAGGTCAAATTTGAATTTTTCCTGTAACAATCTCAGGCTGATGTACTTTTTTACTGCAACTAAATCACTAAATGAAACATGGATAGTCTTTTCAATATTTAAATGTATTTGGTGTCGACTCACAGGTATAGTTTCTTGGCTTGATCAGTTAAACCTACTTCAAATTATCAAGTCAAGATACTATTTTGTCACAGGTTCGATTCCAAGTGAAATTTTTACGAAAAAAACCTGATTGCACTACTTATAATTCCATTTCCTATCGATAGAGGGCGCCACATAGTATTTTTCAGTTACGTTTCATGTTCAAACTTTAAGTTGATTCCAAAAAAAAAAATAAATAAGCTGCCTTAAACTTTCTCCCAAAAAGACCTAACCCCTTATGTTATAGTATAACATTACCTTACATGGTCATTCATTCAAACCCTAAGAAGATACGAAAAATTAAGCCCCGTCTAAAAATTTACTCCCCTCCTACCCCATTATACTATAGTATGATCTACAAGGATAATTGACTCCTTACATTCTAAAACGATCTTAACCTCTATATTCGACATTCAGTTTCCATACTTTATCCTCATCTCTCTATAACATGCTCTTATCAGATTATCATTTCTTATCTCATTTCCGGCTGATAAGAACCTAACTCTCTCTAAACCTCTCCTACTATAGTAGGATTTTTTTACTTCCACCCACCTCACTCCTTCCTCCGCCGCTTTCGAACTGTCTTTTGTACATTACTAACGTAAAACTGCTCTTTCCTCGTTTTAGATAGACATAAGCATGGAAGAGTGTAATTTTATGAAATAAAAAATAATTCACAGTTTAATAATATGTACAAAATATGTGCACATTATCTATACATGAAAATAGAAAAGTGCATTTGCAAATTTCATTTAATAAAGTATATAGTAAAGAAAAAATTGTATAAAAAACAATAATTCAGCAAATAATTATTTTTCCTGTTAAAAAAAAATGTTAATGTAAGAGTGTTTGTTCTTTCCTCGTTTTAGAGACATAGCAGCATGGATGAGTGTAATTTTATGAAATAAATAAACGGTTAAGTGCGAGTATTACTCGTGCTCAGAGGGTTCCGTACAATAAATATATTAATAATAAGTATACTGCACAAAGTATCGTTTCTAAAAGAACAATAAAGCTTTCTAAAAAACTATACAACGTACGGTTGGGTATAGCTGTATATACTACAAAAGTATAAATGGACATACCATGAAAGTTCAGAGAGATATGAAGCCTAGGTAGTATCAAATATTGCTATCTGTATAACTCTTTTTTTTAATCTTATCCTAATCTGTTTATGATGAACTTAATCTGGTGCGGACAGTAAAAATAGTGCATATTTAACTTCATTTGGCATTTTATAAACACTAATTCAGCGTAATAGAAATATTTTCTTTTTACAGTGTACCTAAAATAAAACCCTTGTTCAAACTTTAGACATGGCATTTTGCTAAACGCGCTTCGAAAGGAGGTCGCAAAGATGCAACACCGCCCTGGCCCGTGACGCGGTTTTCCAGATAGGTTTTAAATTAACCTTTAAAGACTCGGGTGGCGTATTGAGAGAGCCATTCAATGCAAACTAGTGGCGAATCTCATAGTAATTATGTGATTAACTCTTATTAAACTAATCTGTTTTTAACAGTTTGACGTTTATTGCTTTCAT
The DNA here is from genome assembly GCA_963932465.1 of Maratus speciosus. Taxonomy (NCBI): domain Eukaryota; kingdom Metazoa; phylum Arthropoda; class Arachnida; order Araneae; family Salticidae; genus Maratus; species Maratus speciosus. The sequence goes on along the minus strand of OZ010794.1, from coordinate 417,543,939 downwards.
ACGACTACTGAGCATTGAAATTACATAAACATATCATTAAAAGTTGTTATCTAGGCTATAAAGCCGATAGCGCATAGAGTACACCGCCCGTGTCTTTATGTATGTCCAAAGTGTACGTGTCTTTAAGGGTTAATATCTCGGCTAATTACCGACATTGTTCTTCGAAAATCATTATCAGCAATCCTTTTATACATCTGTGACGATAGGTACCTCCAGAGCTCCTCAATACCTTTGCTGAACGCCCGCAAATCGAAATTACAGTATGTAGTGTGGGAATGACATTTCTATGCCCCCGACGTTCACTCAAGGTCAAAGGAAGGTCAACCGGAAGTCTTGTTTATCTCAGAGTTCTAAGCTAATAAGAGCGTTTTGGAGGGGAAATGCGTAAAGATAACAGCGGAAGTGTTGTTAGATAACAATATTTTAGCGGAATTGGATAGATAAGCGTCTTATAGTAGGATGTTATTTATTTAGCGGGGAATAGAAAATTTTTATTTTTAGATTTTTTTTCCAAATAATAGAAAAAAAAAATTACATTTTTTTTATTTTGTGAACTTAATATTTTTTTTCAGGTGATAGAAAAATTCTTTAGAATTTTTTTTTTCTTTTAGAAATTTTTATTTTGATTTTTTTTATCGTATTAAAAACTTTTTTTTTCAGAAGAATTGAATTTTAAATTTTGCTTGTTCTTTACAGGAGAAATGCTTTAAATTTTGAGAACATATTTTTTTTATTTACTAGTAGTTAGAATTTTTTCAAAAAGATTTTTTTTATTTATCATTAGTAGTAGGAAAACGGGGCTTCAGGGTCAGGAGGCGGTGCTGCGGTGCCGAACCGCATCGTCCCGCCACCGTACCACACTCGCACCGCATCCCCTCCGGTCCTACCGCCACCCGATTCGAACGCATCCTAGAGGGAAAAATGACGTTTTTAGAGTTTGTTCTACTATAACGTGAGGGCTGAATGTTAGATCGACTAGATTATCATACTGTAAGATAAAGATTAAATTTACATTTCAGTTTTGAACAACATTTACATTAATGTTTTTATTAATTAAGCAAAACAATGGAAAATAACATTTTTAAGGAAAAAAAGCTGATTTTTTTAGAATTTTTTTCAACTATAGGATAAGGATATCCAATTAAATGAGTAAAGTTAGACATATATTTGAATTTTGAATGATCAACACCTTAATGAATATTATTAATTAAACAAAACAATGGAAAATATCAATTTCAAAGGAAAAAACTTATTTCTTTAGATTTTTTTTCAACTATAAGATCAGAATATCAACTTAAAAAAAGAAAGTTAAACATCCATTTTAGTTTTTGAACAGCTGTAACCATAATGAGTATTATTACTTAAGCAAAACAATGAAAAATAACGATTTTTAAGGAAAAAAGATGATATCTTTAAATTTTTTTCAACCATAAGACGAGGATTTCAACTTAAAAGGGAAATTTAAACATATATTTCAGTTTTTGAACAACCATTACCTTAATAAATTTTAATAATTAAACAAATAACAAAGGAAAATATTCATTTTTTAATAAAAATAGAGTAATTTAAACGAATTTGATTTTTATACTAGTTTGAGATTTTATCATACTTTCAGATGCTAGTACCTATGTAGAATTTTAACACTTGAACAAGGTACACTTCAAGAAATACTCATTACTAAACAAAATAAATTAATTTTTAATCTAGCGGATAACTGAAAATTTCACATTTTAAAAATATTTACCCGAATATACATATAAAAATACGAGTTTAAAAACTAATTTTCTTAATTTTATCCCATTGTAAAAGAATTTTCCACATTCGAATTTAATTTTTTATACATAAAGCATTACTTAATCAAATTCTATACTTTCTGATTTAACGAAATTCAGTGATTTTTTAAGTTCATAAACCAATTCGTATATTTTTTAAATTATTATTAAAATTTCCCAACCTCTGTTACAAAACGTTTGAAGAAAAACGCATCACTTCATTTAACATTTGAGTGAAATATTCGAAAAATGACACCTTCGCCAACCCCGAATCTTGCTTTCTCAAGCAGAGATGCGAATAAAAGAATGTTATATGAGGTTTATCGAAGTATTTTCGTGTCTCAAGAATGCAGATTATGAACTGTTCAGTAAACATATATTTAGGGTATATTTCATTGAATTTTTAATTATATATTTAAATAGTGATAATAATATAACCAAAAAGGAATATTTTAGTTTTTGAACAATCATTACCTTAATGAGTATTATTGATTAAGGAAAAAAAATGGAAAATAACAATATCAGTTTTTAAGGAAAAAAGTTGATTTCTTTAGATTTTTTCAACTATAAGATAAGGATATCCACTTAAATGATGAAAACTAAACATATATTTGAATTTTTAATAGACAACACCTTAACGAACATTAATAATTAAGCAAAACAATGGAAAATATAATTTTTTAAGGCAAAAGACTGATTCCTTTAGATTTTTTCAACTATAAGATCAAAATATCAACTTAAAAGAGAAAAGTTATGAGGATTTCAACTTAAAAGGGAAACTGAAACATATATTTTAGTTTTTGAACAACCATTACCTTAATGAATTTAAATAACTAAACAAGTAACAAAGGAAAATATTGATTTTAATGAAAAAAGACTAATTTAAACGAATTTGATTAACTTTTATACTAATTTGAGATTTTATCCTACTTTTAGATGCTGGCTATGTAGAATTTTAACCCTTGAATGAAGTACTCTTCAAGAAATACTCATTAATGAAGTGATCCGTTTTTCTTCAAACGTTTTGTAATAGAGGTTGGGAAATTTTAAGAATTAAAAAATGTAAGAATTGGTTTAAAAACTGAAGAAATTACTGAATTTCGTTGAATCAGAAAGTATAGAATTTGATTAAGTAATGCTTTATGTATAAAAAATTGATTACAAATGTGGAAAATTCTTTTCCAATGTGATAAAATTAAGAAAATTAGTTTGTAAACTGTTATTTTTATACTATATTCAGGAAAATATTTTTAAAATGTGAATTTTCAGTTATTGATTAGATTAAAAATTAATTTATTTTTTTAGTAATGAGTATTTCTTGAGGTGTACCTCTTTCAAGGGTTAAAATTCTAGATAGCTACTATCTAAAAGTATGAAATAATGTCAAACTAGCATAAAAATTAATCAAATTCGTTTGAATTAGTCTTTTTAACACTTTCCAACAAAGTTGAAAAGTGTTTATGACTTCGGTTTGTCTGGCCGTCTGTCCGTCTATCCGCGCTCTAACTCCCGTAAATATACTCGGATTGCCCTGAAATTTATGAATGTTATTGACGTTTACCATAGCACGTTCCCTATTTTAAATGAAGTTTGTTGCATGTTTAGTTCATTTAAAACGGCCTATTGGGAAAAATCGTTAAAAATTATTTTTGATGGTGTTACAATCTTTCAAACGTAATAAAATTGATATGCATTAATGAAGTGCACTAAAGTATGCATTCTGCAGATTATGCGGTGTAAAGAATAGTTATTATTCATTTACAGGGACATACAAAAAAATTCCGTTACATAATGATATAGGAGTGGAGGGAATTGTTTGCGGCGTATTTTAATTATGTTAAATTATTTCATGTATAATCAAATTGTTATATGTCGCTGAGGTTTACTATAAGTTATTTCATGTATAATACGGAGTGCATAGCATATACAGGGACACACAAAAGATTTCTGATACTATATTGTATCCGAAGTACTGTACATTAGCGATGATTGCTAGAAATGCATTTTTAATTATGATATGTGCTTTTATGTTTCACTATATTTATACATACTATATGATGTACATAAGTGCTATAATTCATATACAGGTCCACACAAAAAAATTCGTAATGGTTACTGGCTATGAGCACAAATTGCTTAACGATGGTTTTTATATGAGCTATGCATTTTTACGATGAAATGCATTTAGTTTACTAAGAAATGTTTGTAGAATATAGATAAAATGATATACAGGGTCACGGAAAGAAATGGATACGTGACCCTCTGCAAATGATAATTTCTGGAAATATGTTTCAATAATATTACGAGTATTCTAGTTTAATTAAATTTTAATTAAATTGTGGCGTGCACTAAAGATACTACGTTAACTACAGGGTTGTACAAAAGTATTCAAGTATGTTTCCATCTATTAGTACTTACGAGTATTCTAGTTTTAATTAAATTTTAACTAAATTGTGTCATGTAATAAAGATACTACGTTAACTACAGGGTTGTACAAAAGTATTCAAGTATGTTTCCATCTATTAGTACAAATTGCTGAAAGAGAAATTTCAACCTGTTATTCGTTTTCTTGCTAAACTAAATTTTCCCAATATATATACTGGTGAAAACAATTAAAGGGACAAACGTTTTTTAAAAAAAAACAAAACAAAGTTAGTTATCCTATACGCAAATAAGGTATCGGTTGATAGTTAAGCTCGTCGCGGACACACTTGCCACGCAGTGGTCTGTGTCGTCATAAGGCTGTGACGCTCTAATCGCGTTTGTGCGGAAGTGCCTCATTTGTCGGCCGTAGCTTGTAGCGTAAGGACGTTTTGAAGCATCGTAGCATAACCCAATCTTTGTTTTTTGAATTTCTTTGTTTACCCATCGTTAGAATTGCTAGTCGAAATATGTCTAGATGATGCCACAAGATGGCGGATTGTTGGAAGACTCGAGGTCAGCCAATCACAGGCTACCTGTTGTAAGGACCTCGGGGTTCCGTGAAATGAGGTGTCCACTCTGTGAAAACAGTTTACAGAGACAGGAACAGTGGTACCCCGACTTGGTCAAGGCCGTAAAAGGGCAACAACACCGGCTAAAGACCGTTATTTGACATCTCTAGCCAAAAGGGATAGGTCCGCGACAGTGATACAACTGTCTCGTCACCTGTATAATGTTACAGGAGCATTAATTTCACGGATAGCAGTCACCCAGAGACTAATCTAATCTAATCTAATCGCCCACCCTGGGAACCTGCTTGTGGCTGATGGTTGGGTCAAGTCCTTAGCCCAGGGCGGGATGTTCCTATCACCTTTGCGTCACCGCAATCCGGGGAACGTTAGTTAGTATATTCAGCAGTAACCAGATTATTTACATTATTTACAATACTTTTGCAATTCAATTGATTATTTTCATTATGTACAATACTTTTGCAATTCAATTAATTTTTTCAATATTTTACTATTTATAATATTTCTAGTAGAATGCAATACGACACCTAAATGAACTACACCAATCATGAATCACTCCTTTCCACTATAATTCCATTTCTGCATCTCACACCATTGTCAGGGCACAGGTACAAATCATACTAGCATGAATTTATACTTAATGAACGAGTATTTTTCATTAAGAATATTATAATTTTGGTAAAGCTGACTGAGGGACTGTTTGTTATTTAAAATTTCTAATATATCGTCTAGCAGTTGTGGATGTTTTCTAGTAAATTTGTATTTTCTAAACTTACATTTTTCACAAAAGATAGTGTACTGGATCTCCACGCCGACCACATTGACAGAGATCGTCTTCTTTTTTATTTATACTGTGTAAAAAGGTCGGAAAACTGCTGCAGCCTGTCAAGAAGTAAACCGAGACTCTGTCCTTGCATAATAACGAAAGTTGAACCTTTGGTACAATTGCATATGTGAATCTGCCTCCCTCTGAGTTATCCCAGCTGCACTGCCACCTATCTAATAAAAATGTTCTTAGACTCTTATTCAAAAACGACCTGGGAAGTTTTACTAATGCAGGTGGCCTGTATGCCAGGCGTCCTGTAATCTGCATTCTTTGACTCCGAACCACATAAAGTTCCGTCTAGCATGGTGCCGATAACACCTGTCTTGGACAGAGGATAGTTTGGGGCGGGTTCTCTACAGTGATGAGTCGCGATTCAGTCTGGACAGCGACTCGAGACGTGTTCTTATCTCGAGAGAACCCGAGAGTCGATATCGGCCCTCTAACATTGTCGAAAATGATCACTGTGCTGGAAATGGTCGGATGGTCTGGCAGGCATCATGGCAGACGGGAGTACCGACCTTCCTGTGTTTGATAGAGGTACTCTGACAGCCAGCGATATAGGGACGAGAACCTTGCACCCTATGTGAGACTTTTCCGCGGGGCATATGCACAAAATTTCGTCTCTATGGACGATAACGCTGGTCCACATAGGGCTCAGTTGGAGGACGAATACCTCGAATAGTAGGATTTTCAACGAATGGAGTAGCCTGCGATGTCCCCTGACCTTAATCCCATCGAAAACGTATTGGCCGTCCTTGGACGATCAATTGCAGCTCGAAGACCAGCTCCAACGACCATCGATAAGCTCAGCATTGCCTTGGTGCAAGAGTTTGTGCAGTCGCCACAGAGATTGATAAGATCCATGGTAAACACTATGAAACACCGATGCGAGAGTTGTGTAGCTGCTACAGACGATCATACACGCTATTAGACATGTTTTTCTCTGACTGACAGGGTGTCAGTTAGCTGCTGTGCTGGACACGTGACCAGTTTCCTTATTTAGGGTGCAGGTTGTGCCCATTTTTGTTTTGCCATACATTAGTCTTATATCAAATGATATTTTTGCCAAGTTTGGTTTTATTTGCTTTGTTAGGTTTATTTTAATTGCAAAAAAACCATTTGTCCCTTTAATTGTTTTCACCAGTGTAGAACATATATCAACCTACAGATCAAATACAGGGCTGTTCAAAAGAATTGAAATACATATTTGACTATGGACGGTAACTTCTGAAATCAGTTTTTAAAATGTTTTATACGTTTTCTAAAATGTTTACTTAGTTATTTTATATACCTTATTACCCTAAATAACGAAGTTTTGTTAAAGCCTTCAGGAAGTGTTGGAAAGTGTTTCATAATCTATGCTTAACGCATGATTTTTCTTTCTTGTTTCATTAAAAAATCAATATTTTCCTTTGTTATTTGTTTAATTATTAAAATTCATTAAGGTGTTTAATTATTAAAATTCATTAACTCATTAAAAATCTTTTCACATAATTATTTGAAATATTTTTCAACACTCTCACATTTTTTTCAATGGTATCATTTCTGTTTTCATGTGATGCAATTTCTGTGTGCATCCAGCCATTGTAGGTTACGTTTTAAAAGTGTCATAATGAAGATTTAGTTCTCAAGAACTACCAAGAAGTCATTTTTTTCATAAATATGTTCTCATAAGTCTATAAGCTTTATAGGATCAACAAGTGTAATTTAATCAAAAAGAGCATTTTAAGCAGCTTTTGCATGTACATATACTTGGTTAGACTGTAAAGTGCAGAGTTCAATCATTTTTTTAATTAGATTACTTTTTCGTTTGTTTTCGAATATTTACAGTTGCCGTCTTTTAAAAAAGTTCATGAACATTTACATAGCGCAAAAGAATTACGTATTTTACTTCGTGACACAAATTTATTTACGATTTTCATAAGTGATTTTCTTTACGTGACCTTGAATTATAAAAATTCGTTATAACGATAGAAAGGAAGTCGCACAAACGGAACTTTGCGGCACAAACCAGCAAAAACGTAGCACAAACGAATGCCGTAATATAATTTAGATTTCGTTGATGTGGCGGGGCCACTGAAATGGTGGCCCAGTGTTGAAATAGTAGAAAATTCGTTATATCGAGGGAATCCGAATGGCCCAAACGAAACTTTTTGCGGCACAAACCGACATTTACATGCGACTAAAGATTTACGTATTTAATTTCTTGACATGTATTTATTCATGGGCGATTTTCTATATGTGCAGTTGAATTAAAAAAATTCGTTATAACGAGAGAATGGAAGTGGCACAAACGAAACTTTTTGGTACAAAACAGCACAAACGTAGGACAAACGAATGCCATAATACAATTTAGATTTCGTTGATGGGGCGGGGCAACTGAAATGGTCGTTCTGTGTAAAAATAGTGGAAAATTCGTTATATCGAGGGAACCAGAATGGCACAAACGAAACTTTTTGCGGCACAAACCGACATTTACGTGGGACTAAAGATTTAAGTATTTCATTTCGTGACATGTAATTATTTGTGATTTTTATAAGTGATTTTCTTTATTTGGCCTTGAAATTTAAAAATTCGTTATAACGAGAGAACGGAAGTGGCACAAACGAAACTTTTTGCGGCACAAACCAGCACAAACGTAGCACAAACGAATTCCGTAATACAATTTAGATTTCGTTAATGGGGCGGGGCCACCGAAATGGTCGTTCTGTGTTGAAATAGCGGAAAATTCGTTATATCGAGGGAACCAGAATGGCACAAACGAAACTTTTTGCGACACAAATCGACATTTACATGGGACTAAAGATTTAAGTATTTCATTTCGTGACATGTAATTATTTGCGATTTTTATAAGTGATTTTCTTTATTTGACCTTGAAATTTAAAAATTCGTTATAACGAGAGAACGGAAGTGGCACAAACCAGCACAAACGTAGCACAAACGAATGCCGTAATACAATTTAGATTTCGTTGATGGGGCGGGGCCACTGAAATGGTCGTTCTGTGTTGAAATATTGGAAAATTCGTTATATCGAGGGAACCAGAATGGCACAAACGAAATTTTTTGCGGCACAAACCGACATTTACGTGGGACTAAAGATTTAAGTATTTCATTTCGTGACATGTAATTATTTGCGATTTTTATAAGTGATTTTCTTTATTTGACCTTGAAATTTAAAAATTCGTTATAACGAGAGAACGGAAGTGGCACAAACGAAACTTTTTGCGGCACAAACCAGCACAAACGTAGCACAAACGAATGCCGTAATACAATTTAGATTTCGTTGATGGGGCGGGGCCACTGAAATGGTCGTTCTGTGTTGAAATAGTGGAAAATTCGTTATATCGAGGGAACCAGAATGGCACAAACGAAACTTTTTGCGGCACAAACCGACATTTACGTGGGACTAAAGATTTAAGTATTTCATTTCGTGACATGTAATTATTTGCGATTTTTATAAGTGATTTTCTTTATTTAGCCTTGAAATTTAAAAATTCGTTATAACGAGAGAACGGAAGTGGCACAAACGAAACTTTTTGCGGCACAAACCAGCACAAACGTAGCACAAACGAATTCCGTAATACAATTTAGATTTCGTTTATGGGGCGGGGCCACTGAAATGGTCGTTCTGTGTTGAAATAGTGGAAAATTCGTTATATCGAGGGAACCAGAATGGCACAAACGAAACTTTTTGCGGCACAAACCTACATTTACATGGCACTAAAGATTTACGTATTTCATTTCGTGACGTGTAGTTATTTACGACTTTTATAAGTGATTTTCTTTATTTGACCTTGAATTATAAAAATTCATTATAACGAGAGAACGGAAGTGGCACAAACGAAACTTTTTGCGGCACAAACCAGCACAAACGTAGCACAAACGAATTCCGTAATACAATTTAGATTTCGTTGATGGGGCGGGGCCACTGAAATGGTCGTTCTGTGTTGAAATAGTGGAAAATTCGTTATATCGAGGGAACCAGAATGGCACAAACGAAACTTTTTGCGGCACAAACCGACATTTACATGGGACTAAAGATTTAAGTATTTCATTTCGTGACATGTAATTACTTGCGAGTTTTATAAGTGATTTTCTTTATTTGACCTTGAAATTTAAAAATTCGTTATAACGAGAGAATGGAAGTGGCACAAACGAAACTTTTTGCGGCACAAACCAGCACAAACGTAGCACAAACGAATTCCGTAATAAAATTTTGATTTCATTGATGGGGCGGGGCTGTCGTTTCACTGGCCCCGCCCCATTGTGTTCGTTATAACGAGAGAGCGAAAGTGGCACAAACGAAAATTTTTGCGGCACAAACCAGCACAAACCTAGCACAAACGAATGCAGTAATAAAATTTTGATTTCATTGATGGGGCGGGGCTGTCGTTTCACTGGCCCCGCCCCATTGTGTTCGTTATAACGAGAGAACGGAAGTGGCACAAACGAAAATTTTTGCGGCACAAACCAGCACAAACGTAGCACAAACGAATGGTGCTGTTGAATTTTCAAAATGAGTATGGGGCGGGGCCAGTGAAATGTACGTAAAATGTTCCACAGTGCAGATTAAATAAGGATTCTGCCAATCGCTTTTTGTTCAATTAAAATTGGCGACTTAGCACTAAAAAATTAAAAACAAGTACCCGGCCGAACTCGCCAAGGAATTTACCCTGTTGTGCAACTTTGCTGTACCTCATATTTTTTGTGGAATACTGTTTTACATTACGTGTAACGGACATTTCGCTATTTCTTAGGCTGCGTCCTGTGTCCTGTCATTGCCAATATTTTCTATTATTGTGCTGAATGCTGAATTCAACACAACTTCAAGATTATTCATAACCTTAAAAATTACGATACAATACTAAATCAGTTTCTATTATCAATAAAAGATTTCTTCTAACTATTTCTGACTCAAGTTTTATATTTTATGTGTGAATATTTTAATTTATTATATTTGATGCTATTATTGCTTTTGTAGTCATGTTCATGTATACTAATGCATGGCTAAAACAGAAATAAAGTTGCCAAAAACAGCAGCCACAAAAAGACTGTGAATTGCACCAAAGTTATCAATAAATATATTAGGTCTACCGGAAAATTCAATCGTTTAACATTCGTTCACGCCTACTTTTTTAAAATTCTGATTTCTTCATTGGCACCACTTTTTGAAATGGTAAAATACCCATTGTTTTCACTTTGATGTGAAATGTGAAAACTACGAGAATTTTACCATTTCAAAAAAGTGGTGCTAATGAAGAAATCAGAATTTTAAAAAAGTAGGCGTGAAAGAACATTAAACTACAGAATTTTCCGATAGAACTAATATATTCAGGGGAAAATAAAAGAAAAAAGAAAAATCATTTACAAAGTAATCGACAGTGATATAGTTAAAAATAATTTTGTATTAATTTTCGATAACTTTTATCTTCGATAAAAACACTTCAATAAAACAAAAAATTGCATAAGGTGTTTAAAAAATAAATAAATAAAATAATAAAAAAGTATCAAAAGAAAAAATAATTATAAAAGTAAAAGTAACAAAATTCCAAAATGATTGATTTTGGTTCAAACAAAATATGTAAAATCAATAATTCGACATTTCTCAGAAACCCATATTACAAATTAAAACTCAGACAGATGCTTCAATAAATGAGTGCAGCAATAAATACTAAAAATATGTTCTTATCAACATTAAAAGCAATAATTGTATATTATATAATATTATGGATACACAAAAGAATTTATTGATTTGTAATATTGAAAAAATTACTAAGCATAATTTAAAAGAATCATTGCCCTGCCTCTTTACTGTGGAATTAATTAAAGAAGGCGTGTCTAGAGCTGGATTCTACAAAAATAGATTGCCCAAACAGAACAAAATTTGCTGTAAATATTATTTAGAACGGTATGGCGCGGTTAAACTGTAATCTGCGTATACCGTTATTTCTGAATGGTAATCTTCGTCCTATTTAATCACAGGCATTCTGCGAAAGTAAAATTACCAGCATCCTAAAATAAATATACCGGGTGATTCAAAAGTCCGGTGCAAAAGTAAAACGCCATAGAAAAAAAATAAATAAATAAAAGAACTATGTGTCGGAGAGACATGTGGTTTGCAGATAAAGATTCAGCACTATTACAGATAATTCCACGGAATAATTCCATATTGCTCACAGAACGCAAGGTTTGGATACAAAAAATTGCATATACAGTATTCCCTAATGTTTTTGTATCCAAATGTTGCGCTGTGTAAGCAATATGGAATTATTCCATGCAATTATCTGTAATAGCGCCCTCTATTATCGAGATATTGAACTAATTTTTGTTGTTGGTGCCATACAAAATCTCGTACTACGCTGAATCTTTATCTGCAAAGCGCATGTCTCTCCAACACATAGTTCTTTTTTTTTTTATTTATTATTACTTTTTATCGCGTTTTACTTTCGCACTCAACTTTTGAATCACCCTGTATAAAACTAACGAGAAACTGAAGAACTAGGACAATTTGCGATTTACAGCCGAAGCTTAGCGAGGGTATTTGCATCTCCTATGAATAGTCAAATGAAAGTAAAACAGGATTTAATGGGATTGCTATTTTGCTTTTTTTTTTTTTTTTTTGCATATATAAATTTAATCTCTTTAATAGCTTTATGTAACACTGCGACCATTTTAACTCGTTTTTTCATCATCATTTCCAGATAAAGAAATGAAAAAGCATTTAAACCAATTTAAAAAAAACATCCGGAATTTATTCCATGATTAAACACAGATAAAAAAATCAGCAGAAACTAGAAAAGTAGCTTCGTGCAATGTTAAATAAGCGCAATTAAACAAAATATAAAATTTGTTGAAGATTTTATAATAATAATAATAGTAATAGTAATAATAATAATAGAAACCTCATCCCATCCCCACCCCGACACACACCTTAACCCTCCGTCTACCAGACGGGTCCATTGGACCCGACAGGTACATACAAAATATTCATTCAAACCAGAAATTTCTTTAAAATAAACTAAGTATATTAACCAGACAAAAATAAGGTAAATAAATAAGTTAAATAGTTTTAAATAAAAATTCTGGTGTAGAACGTTTTATTAAAACTTGAATAAAATTCCCGGTAGATCTAGGGTTAAAGGGGGGGGGGGGGGAGGAAAGCAGCCTTGTTAGCAAAACTTTTATGTGCCAAAAAACAACTGTAGATTAAATTGAAGAAAGTTTAAAAGGCTGTAAAATAAAATAAAAATTGTATTTCTCTTCTGTTTTAGCACAATGGTGCGTAAATGAAATATGGCAGCCTTTTACTTTAGCTTTTATTTTCTATAACTGAATCGTGTATTAAGAGTGAAATATTCAGCTTATTATTATCAATGTTATTTTTTAATTTGACCTTGCACACACAAGAAAAGCAGTTCAAAATCTTCGTAAACGAACTCGAATTTTAATTAATGGCGTTACAGTGAGAGATCTGTACATTAAGGTAAGAATGCTTCATGATTATTCTCTCTTTAACCCCTTGGGTACGAGCGACACGTATACGTGCCGCATGAAGTGCTTAGAATCCTTGTTTTTACTCACCAGTAAAATTTGCCTTATTTAATCAGCGCATTTTCTCGATTCAAGAAGACACAAATTTCTGTTTTAAAAAAACGGTGACAAAAGATTAAAAATTTCGTAAAAGGCTCCCGTCCCGAAGGGGTTAAAAGAAAACCTCTTCTTTAACATATAATTTAAAGGTAGAGAATAGTTTATATTAATTCCATCGACGGCATTGAAATATAATATTACCAATCAATATAATCCATAAAAGCAAAAAAATCGATGCAAGGGCATAGAATAAACTGCGTTTTCAGAAGCAATGCTAACTTTTGGTCTGTTAACTGTTAAAGAAAAGGGGGGCTGGCTTGTTGAAAGGGGTTACTTGTGAATCCAGTGCTGGAACTTTTCTCTCATTGGAATTTTACGACATTAGAAAACTTTTTCATATATTTAATCTTTTTAAATCGATTCTAGAAAGTCTGTATTAAACAAGGGTATAAAATATAAGATTGGCTGCATTAGGTATAAAATAGAAATTAGCCGATAAAAGACAAACTAATCATTTTTAACGAAATGGGACTTTTTAAAAAGAAATAGCAAAAAATTCTAAAATTTAATAATATAGATTTATATTATTAAACACAAATATTATCACAATAATATTTAATGTAAGATTTTTATATCCATTGTAATTCAATTTCTGCAATGGAAATTTATTTTTAATAAGTTTTATGCAAATATTTATCAATAATTGGAGACGAATCTCCGCCCAGTTTACATTGCAGAAGTTTATGCTGAATTTACTTATATTTACAGTAAAAATAAATGCATAATCATAATGGCGATAAGCAAAGAATGAATGTAAAGAGGAAAACAGATTATAAAAGAAATAATGTACATTCCTTGCGTAAATGTGTTCAAAGGTATGAAAATAATATGCAGTCATAAACAAATAACAGCGTTATTAATATTTTTAATAACTTAACTGCCCTTCACAAGAAATGCGTTGCATATTCACACGTGCAAAAAAATTAAGAGCACACGCTGACAGGTTCAACTCAATAATAAAACACAAATATTATCACAATAAAATTTAATGTAAGACTGTTGTACCCATTATAACTCAATTTCTGCAATTAAAATTTATTTTTAACACTTTTTATGCCAATATTATTATCAATAACTTGAGACGCTTTTCCATCCATTTTACATAACAAAAAATTTCTGTTGAATTCACTTATATTTACAATATAAATAAACGCATAATCATAATGGCGATATGTGAAGTATGAATGTAAAGAAGAAATCAGATAAGAAAAGAAATAAAGGCATCCTTTGCGTAAATGTATTCAAAGGCATGAAACTAACATGCAGTAATAAACAAATTAAATATTGAAAGTTGTAGAAAATATGATTTAAATTGTTTCTGTGTAACATTTATCATGGTACAATCATTTATAGCGAGATTAGTAAATACAATCTATCTTCAAAATTCAGTTAAACATTAAAAAATATATAAAAATAAGTTAAAATCTAGTTTATCTGTATAATACTTATTATGGTGTGATCATTGAAAGTAATAAATAGAATTTCTCTTCAAAATTCAACCAGTCATTAAAACTAAAAATTGAAAAGAAATTCTGCATACGTTTTTATTTAGAAAATTATTCGAGTCTCAAGTTTGGAAGTATTTTGTGGGTGGCTCTTCAATCAATAGGTAATAAAAATTGTATTTCTCAAGTGTTAGATATTTAAAGGTGACATTTACATTACACATGCTATTTAAAAATTGCCTAATATATATGTACAGTTTACGCACTTTGTGGATTCTAGCTCCAACTAATTAGATATTGCCTGACTCTGACATCATCATACCAATTCAAGTACACCGGACTTTGCTTGACAAAGTCCAGAGCCTGCTTAGTTTGCAAGCGTCAGACGACAGAGAGCATTAATTCTGCCAAAATCTTGTTTTCAACGAGAATATGGTATATTGCTGCTTTCACCCTATACTGACATAATAAAACAATATTATGTTGAAGAATTAAATTGTTTGTGCTATACTGGTTGAATTAGATTGATGCATTAATTTAAAATTATTTAAAATCATAAAAAGGGATATTTTAAAATCATAAAAAGTGATATTTGAATAAATCTTTGTTAAAAGAATGTAAAATGAATAAATAGGTCGATTGTTATTAAAAGACTATAAGAGAATAAATAAAAATTTTGTCGAACTTTTTTCCCTACTAACAAAAAAAAATCATCCCACCACTTTTTACTGAAGCCCTCGTATAACATATTTTCTCCTTGCCCCTTATTTTAATCTTTTAATAGAAGCAGGGTGTTTCTACGTTTTGTTACATAATGCGATTAGACTTCCCTTGAGCAAAGAAATCATAAACCTCCCCTTCCGCAATGAGATGTTTACATTTAGAGATCTGCACGGGCCGGCCCGGCCCGCGGACCGGGCCCAAGCCATACTTTTTTCTGAAGGCTCGGACCTAGTGACTACTCTTTACGGGCCGGCCGGGTTCGGGCCTTGCTTTTTTCCAGAAGAATCGGGCCGGGCCGAGCCTAACTTATTTTTTATGTACAGAGCAGGGACTGGTTTATTTTCTAGTCTTCACGGCCTAAAATTTTCAGTCCTAGTTTTGAGCCAGGCCGTATGAAAGTCATCGTCTCGGCGTGACCTGTTCGTTCAAAGGTCAGTAAAATTAAGCCTGGCCCAAAGATTTTTGCAAAATATGCATACATTTTTGAATCGCCACTATTCTACAATTAAACATTAACATTTATTCTTTTTAAAGAATCGTAAATTTCTACGCTAATTAAAATATAGCTAAATTAAAATATAGTAAAACGTATGTAAAGGAACCTGCCTATGACGAAATCCTGTTTTAAGCTGAAAAACGTGTTGATCCATGCAAAATTAATATACTAATACGTAAGAAAAGAATATATAATACATTTACATTTGCTAAGAAGGGAACTTGTCTATAACGCATTTTTTTTTCTTTTCTATGTATTTGAGTCTTAGAAGATTTTACTGCATAGCATTTTTCAGATTTTTAACAAGTCAATGCATGGAATATGAATTAACAATATTAATGATAACTGAAACATTTACATAGAAGAAATAGCGATTCATTAAAAAAATAAATATCGCAGCCTGCTTACAAATTTATCAATATATTATATATTGCACTTATAAAAATATATAAATGAGCGGGTATATAAAAATGAAGTTTTAAAACATGAAAAAAAGTTAAGATAAATATTTTTGGTCAGAACTCCTCGTAAGAGTCAAATTTTTAAGCAAATCGACATAAAAATCAATGTTTTGTAGCAATTCACTCGGGCCGGGCTGGGATTGGGCCGAGATTTTAACTTTTTTCCGGGCCGGGCTCGGACCGAACTTTTAACTTTTCTGCCGGGCCGGTCCGGGCTAATATTTTTTTTCTACGGGCCGGGCCGAAATTTTTTTCCTATGAGTCGGGCCGGGCCCGGGCCTGGAAATTTCGATGTGTGCAGACCTCTAGTTTACATTCACCACATCGGCAAATCGCAGTTTCTTAGGGGGGGGGGGGGGATTAAATTATTTCATATCTTTAAAATGTTATTCAATAATGAAAAATACATCCCAGATAGCATTTTTTATGGCATTTATTAATGCTTTTTAAAGGCTTCTCATGAAAACTTTGTAAATGTTTTGAAAAGGATTATAACAGGTTGCTAGTTGACGCAATCTGGGGTAGTTTGGCAAGAAATGAAAGGATAGTTAGAGGATTTATAATCAAAGATAGATGAAAGGCTTTTATTACAAGCATGCATAAAAAATTTTAAATGAGGTTTTGATAAATTTGAAACCTTATTTGATAGAAACATGATATTTTCTGGAAAATAACCCAACTTAGAATTTTCCTGAGCTGTGTATACTTTTTGTTTGTTTGTTTGTTTCTCTGGCAAACTAAATTTTAGTCTAATACTATCTAAATAGGGAAAACTAGTACTGGTTTTTATTAGTCCACATGTTTATCAATATGCTTATCTTAATTAATATATTTATTAAGTAACTGATAAAATTTGAATATATTTTTCAAATTATAAAGAACTAGCAAAACCACCGCGGTTTTGCTCGCGTAGTAGTTGAAATATGCCAAGTCATATTTATATATCTATTTTTTATTAGAAGAAATTATACTTTAAGGAATTACTAATTACGTCACAGTTTGGCTAAACTTCATTATTAAATTGCATTAGGCAAAGATGAGACTTAAAAAGAAGAACTAAAACTAATTCTAAATAAATGATAATTTGGAAAGTATTTTGAAGCTTTTATGCTCACTTCATACGCTCATTTCAGTATTCATTTGAAGTTTTGAGATTTTTAGAAACCATCTTCTTAAAATGCATTTACATCTTAAAATTAACCATCATGTCAAATTCCAAGCTTCTTGTCTAACGATCTACCACCTCTCTGCTGGTAGTGGCACCAACATAAAATGCCTATGTTTAAACGTGGACTGTCACTATTAATTTGCCAACATTAATTTTGAAATCGGTTTAGTATTTCATAATATTCCATAGAAAAAAGTAATTTAGAATGTTATTAAAGACTTTTTTAGAAAGTTTGCTGTTCCTGCCAACCCAAGATCGTAGTGGCTCTGATCGTACAAAGGCTATAGCCTCTGTACGACATCTTGAAATTAACCATCATGTCAAATTCCAAGCTTCTTGTCTAACGATCTACGACCTCTCTGGTGGTAGTGGCACCAACATAAAATGCCTATGTTTAAACGTGGACTGTCACCATTAATTTGCCAACATTAATTTTAAAATCGGTTTAGTATTTCATAATATTCCATAGAAAAAAGTAATTTAGAATGTTATTAAAGACTTTTTTAAAAAGTTTGTTGTTCCTGCCAACCCAAGATCGTAGTGGCACCGGCTGTAGTGGCTCTGATTGTACAAAGGTTATAGCCTCTGTACGATCAGAGACTGTCACTATTGATTCGCAACCATTACTTTTGAAGTCGTTTCATTATTTCCTGAGATTGCATAAATATCGTAACTTAGGACTTTTTTAGAACGCTTTTCACTCCTTCACTTCGCTTCACCCCTTTTTAATTTCGAATTTGTGTCCAGCGGTTCTTAGAGGGCATATATGTTTTATAAGTAACTACCATGTCATATTTCAAGTTTCTATCCTCCAGTATCACAGAAATCACAATTTCGAACGTTATTTGCTCCTGCAACCCTCTCATGGTAGTGGCTACGACATGGGTACGACGACGTAGGTTCTATCAGAGTCAATTTCCAACTATTATTTTATTAAACGGTTTGGTATTTAATAAGATTACATAAAAACCATAATTTAGAAAGTTTTTCACTCATTTCATCCTGTTAAATTCGAATTTTCTTTTGACGGTTCTTATAAAGCATTAGCATCTTTTAAGTGTCAAATTTCAAATTGTTAAACCCCTCAGTATCACAAAAAACGCAATTTAGAAAGTTCTTTGCTACTTCAACCCCAGGTGGTAATGGCAACAACAAAAAGTATAGCCTATGTTGGAGCAGGGACTATCACCATCAATTTGCATTCATTCTTTTGAAATCGGTTTGATATTTCCTGAAGTCGCAATTTAGAAAATTTTTAGAACGCTTTTGGCCCATTTTCACCCTGTTAAATTTCGATTTTTTTAGGAAATGTTCTCAGAGATCATTTATACCTAATAAGTAACTATCATACCAAACTACATGTATCTAGGCCTTTCAGTAACACAAAAATCGCATTTTTAGAACTTTTTCGCTCCTGCACTCCCTTTGTAGTAGTGGTACCGACATAAAATAGAGCCGATCTTGGAGCGAGGGCTGTCACTAGCATTTCCACACTGATATTTTTTAAATCAGTTCCGTATACTGAGATTGCGTAGAAATCGCAAATCAGAACATTTTTTGTACGCTTTTCGCGTATTTTTACCCCTTTTAAATTTCGTTTTTTTTTTTTTTTTTTTTTGGAAATGTTTTTAGAGATAATTTATATCTAATAAATAACTACCATACCAAATTTCATATTTCTAGGCCCTTCAATAACACAAAAATCGCAATTTAGAACGTTTTTTGTTCCTGCAACCCCCAGGTGGTTGTGACAGGTACATATAGAGCTTATGCTAGAGCAAGGGCTGTCAGCATCATCTTCCAAACATTACTTTTGAAATCGATTTGATACTTCCTTAAATTGCGTAGAATTCGCCATTTAGAGCATTTTTTAGAATTTTTGTGCATTATCACCCCTTTTAAATTTCGATTTTTTTAAAGAAATGTCCTTAGAGATCATTTATAATAAATTACTGCCATGCCCAATTTAATATTTTTTGGCCCTTCAGTAACACAAAAATAGCATTTTTAGAGTGTTTTTTGCTCCTGCACCACACTTTGGGCTAGCGACAACGGCATAAAATATAGCCTATGTCGGAGCGGTCTATCATCATCCTTTTGACACCATTATTTTTTAAATCGATTTGGTACTTCTTGAGATTGCATAGAAATCGCCTTTTAGAACATTTTTTAGAACTCTTTTTTACGCATTTTCACCCCTTTCAAATTTCGATTTTTTTAATAAATGTTCTTGGAGATCCTTTATATCTAATAAATAACTTCCATTCCAAATTTCATGTTTCTAGGCTCTTCAGTAACACAAAAATCGCATTTTTAGAACGTTTTTTGCTCCTCCACCCCTTTTGGGGTAGTGGCATTGACAATAAGATATAGCCTATGTTGAAGTTGGAACAGGGACTAACACCACCATTTTGGCATGATTACTTTGGAAATCGGTTCCGTAGTCCCTCAAACAAAAACAAACAAACAAACAAACAAACTTTGCTTCTATATAATATTAGTATAGATTATATATATGTAAGTGATTTTGCAATGTTGTCACTGTAATTTAAATATTGCTATGTTATAGTGAGGTGCATCTATTTATGTGAAACATTAATAAATGAATCCTCAATATCACCATTTTACATATTATTTTTACTTAATACATCATTTACTTATTTTTTCTAACATAATGGTATAAATTTATTAACATATTTTTAAATAGAGGAAAATGTGTAAAAACGGGCACAGGTGTAAATAGGGACACGTCTCCCGAAGTGGCCATTGGAGGTGCGGAAAACTGGCGGCCAGGATTGTACATGATTCCACTTACTGATATAAGATAATAGAGAGCAGCGAAACAGCACCAAAAACTGGTGATTTGAAGCAATTAAAATAATAAAACTTTCTAAAACATCACCATAAAATAAAACAACATACAGGACGCGTTTCGAGCTAAAAACATAACAGCTCGTCATCAGCTACAGAAAACACGTGTCCGCAAGCGAACAAGGTCAAAAATGAACTGAAGGTAAAGAATGTTGCAAAGAATGCGACAGATGGCGCTAGCTGAAAGAGGCACAGAAGAGGCACTGAAGAGGCTCTCTCTTCTGCCTGTGCCTCTTTCAGCTAGCGCCATCTGTCGCATTCTTTGCAACATTCTTTACCTTTAGTTCATTTTTGACCTTGTTCGCTTGCGGACACGTGTTTGCTGTAGCTGATGACGAGCTGGTATGTTTTTAGCTCGAAACGCGTCCTGTATGTTGTTTTATTTTATGGTGATTTTTTTACAAAGTTTTATTATTTTAATAATAGAGAGCAATTGGAACCATTTTTAGGTGCGTTCGTAATTATATAAATACGTAGCACCTATAGTCGTCGTTCAGTCCGTCTGTCTGTCCGTCTGTCCGTCCGTCTGTCTGTCCGTCCGTCCGCATATAATAGAGCAAAAACTACCCAACCGAATGGTCTGAAATTTTAAATATATGATTGTTGTAAAATTTTGTCGAGCCATTTCAAATTTTATGAAAATCGGATGTATAGTTAAATTACAGGGACAGTCAAAAGTTTTTCTTTACATTACGGCCAATGGGAAAAATTATTGCAAGTGCATTTTAATGATGTTACAGCTTTCCGAATGAGCTGAAATTTTAAATATATAATTGCTGCAAAATTTTGTCGAGCCATTTCAAATTTCATGAAAATCGGATGTATAGCTTAATTACAGGGACAGTCAAAAGTTTTCCGTTACATTAAGGGGAATGGGAAAAAATTATTGCAAGTGCATTTTAATGATGTTACAGACTATGCACTTATGAATTGCAAATAAATACACATTCAGTACAATATGGGGTGCAAAAAATAATTATAAAACTAGTTATAGTACGAACGCACCTCATTTGCCACGTTTGACGAGCAATTTCCAACTTGTTTCAATTAGTGTTAATTGCAGCGTGCGTTATTGTGTGAATTTGTGTTTGTGCGGGACTGAAAACTTTTGGCAGATCTGAAATCGTTTTCTTTTCCTGTCCTTATAGTTAGTTTAAAATACTTTCAGAGTGTTATGGGAAAGCGAAGATCCTAAGCTACTTTTAGAAGCACGCATTAAGTCATGCACTTCTCTAGGTTACATGTGAAAAGGGCCATCTTTCTTGGTTAGGGTTGGTGCAAATATGGGTACTCTTTCTTGTTGTAAATATGGGCCCCCTTCTTTTTCGAATTATCTTAATATACAAGCACATTAAACTCTAGCTATGCTATTTCATGAGTCTGCTGAAACACCGCAATGTTCACCAGCATGACACCTATGTATAAACTTAATATGACCGCAAAGGGTGAATAATGAAATGGATATTTTAAGGGACTAGAAATTTTATATCCATGTTTGTGAACCTAATATATCAATTTTAGAAAAGAGCTTTTTTCTGTCATCTATGATGTAATTTTGTTTGTAAGACAGCAATGAATGAGTATTTGTATTATTATTTTCGATTCAAATCTCAAGAGGTTAAAAAAAAAATATTTTTACTTTTAAACTTATTCTATGCTGAAAGGCAAGTATTTTTTCAAGGCAAGGTCTCCCATCAGTTTTACAAAGTTCTATCGATTTACTTCAAAAATAAATGGAGTCACACCCAGCTGTCCCTTCTCAATAAGTGTTAGAAATAGCAAATTACAGATTTTTGCATAATTTTAAGTAGAATTGGACCAACCGTAAAGCGTTGTTCTCATTTTCTGTTTCTTTTAAATTGAATACGAATATGCCAAAAGGAAATAGCCATTTGCGATAATACTTGTTTCTTTATGGCAGTTACTTTTAAAGTTCATATTTGTTTCGTTACAACAAGTCATTAAAATATTATTAGTCACGCGATATCATAAGAAAATGTGATTATTAAGATAAAAATAATTTTGTATTAGTAAAAAAAAAAAAAAAAAAAAAAAAAAAAAAAAAAAAAATTAGACCGAATCCTAATTTAATTATTAGCTCAATTTATCTATCAAATTTTGTAATTTTTTTTATTTATAAATATATTTTACTCAATTTTTAACACTTTCCAAGAAAGTTGAAACGTGTGTAAAATTCGGTTTGTCTGTCTGTCCGGCAATCTGGCCGTCTGTTTTTGCTCTTTAATATGAAATTTTTAATTGTTATTGATGTTTGCTATAGAATTTAGAGTTTAGAAAAGGAAGTGTTGTAGTATTTATAGTTCGTTTACAAAGACACACAAAAGAATTCCGTCATAATATGGGGAAAAATCGTTTACTGTGCAATTTATTAATTACGATATTTTAAATATAATAAGATTGATGCACATCACTGAGGTGGGTCTAAAATTCTTTCTAAGAAGCATAGAAAAAAATAGCATTTATAGTTCGTTTACGAGAACGAACAAAAAAAAATTACCGATTTTTTAAATATGAATTAATGATTATGTGTCTCTGGTCCGAACAAAAAAAAATACCGATTTTTTAAATATGAATTAATGATTATGTGTCTCGGGTCGCACATTAAAGTTCGCTGGGCCGGCGTCCCGCAGCCCGCTGGTTAACTCATTTGTGCCTGAATTTTTGCTTCTTTAAATTTCGGGTGAGAATATGCATAATATTTGTAATAGTATACTATGCAAAATTATGTTTTGTCTAAATTTATATAAAACAAGCTTTTAAATTGTATATTATATACTATAATTAATATTTTTATGAACTAAAAAAAAATATATTAATTTCTTTACAGAGGCTAATAACATTATAAGTATTAGTAATAATACACTAAGAATAATCGTATTTGAGGCTTAAAAAGAATTTGTTTCATAATCATCTTGAAAAGGACCTTACATAAATAACTGTCTCCTAAATGGCTCAGAAAAGTATGTACTCATACGTGCCTAGCGCTCTATATTTTGTACATTACAAAAAGGCATAAAAAATAGGCTTGAACGTATAATTTCACAATTTAAAAAAACACGTATTTCAACGAAGTCTACAAGTTAATATTATGACTTATTTATTTGGATCCTTGATAGAAAAACAGAAATAAACTTACTTTTTAAATTTCGCCATCCTGAAAAATGAAAAATCTATAAACTCCAAAAAAAGCCTTCATTTAAGCAAATAAATATCTATCTTATGCTGTCATCTTTTGGTAACAGATAAAGACATTTATAAATAATTAATAACACCACTTTCTTGTTATAAAGAAGGAAAAACTTATAAAAAAAATTATTAGGCATAAATGGGTTCAGTATGGCTGTTCTAGACAAAACAAAATTATTCAAAGAAAAAAGTTTATTTCCCGCATTTGATGAAATACAGCTCATATTCAAAATATTAGAAAAATTGAGAAAAAGTAATAAGAAAAAATTATTTTTCATTTATTTTATTTTTATACTAAGTAAATGCAATTAAATTTCTTATAAATTAAATCTGGAATGTTTAGATAAGATTTTAATTTTTACAAAATAGAAAATATTGTACAATAAATTAGGTATACAGCTTTCTGAAACACATCAAAATATTAGAATAAAATTTAGATTGGTTCAAAATATTAGAATATTTTATTTTATACAACAATATTATCTTATGAATATGAAGTAAATGGTAGTTAATATTTTGTAGCATCCCCTTTAGTTTTCATAACAGCGTACAGTCGATCTTGCATGCTATATACAACGTGTTTACAAACATTTCTATCAATATTAGCCCAAATAGACTTTATACGTGTTTTACTTGAAGGAGGATTTTCTTGGAACTTTTTCTTCATTGTACACCATAAGTTTTCGATGGGATTAAGGTCTGGTGAGTTTGGTGGCCAAAAAAGTACCTTAATGTTGCGCTGGCGGAACCAATTCTTAGTTGACACCAATGTATGCGTTTACGCTAAATTTTTTGAAAGATGAAATCATCTTCAAATAAATCTTCTGATGATGGAATCATGTGTGTGTGTGTGTGTGTGGGGGGGGGGGGGGGGTGTTGAGCTCAAACCAGTTGGTAAGCCTCCCACCTGTCTGAATCATGTATTACGCAAAAATTTCTTGATATATCTGAGAGATAACCTTTTCGAAGACGATGCATAACTTTCCAGGTCCTTCTGCACTCATGCAACCCCAAACCATAACACTGGCAGCAAATTTTACGGAACGTTTAAGTGATTCTTTATCAAATGCTTCTTGCTTCATTCTCCAAACTCGAATACCTCGATTACCATATGAAACACAAAACATACTTTCATCACTAAATATATTTTTCCAATCTTCTTCGCTCCATAAACGTCTTGATTTACACCAATTCAACCTTATACGCTTTTGTTTTACTATCATGACAAGTTTTGTTTTCGGCACACGAGATTCACACTTAAATTTATGGAGGCGTCTTAATGTTGTCTATGTAGAAACTTCAAATCCTCCTTCTTTCCATTTTTCGTGCAAGAATCGCACACTTTTAAAACGGTTTTGCCTAACTATACGCTTCAGTTTCCTATCATCTCTAGCAAACGTTTTTGGTTTTTGGCCGCCATTTCGGCGACTATTTTGAAATTTCCATTTTTCTAATATTGTGTTAGTGTTTTATTAATGCTTGATTGCGAACAATGTAAATAATTCGCTATATAACATTGATTTTTACCGTGCAGATACAAATGAACCATACGAAGTTTAATAGATTCAGGAATGCTACTCACACGACCCATTTTAAGACGAAAAAGCAAACAAACTGCAAAAAGAATACTTATTATAAATAAAATCGTCTGAATTTAATAAATGATGCCACCAGTTATCAATTGGTGATAATTAAAGGAGAATTAATGTGAAATATTCTAATATTTTGAACCACTAGAATAAATATTCTAATATTTTGAACCGCTTGAATAAATATTCTACTATTTTGACTATTCAAAATAATTTTTTTTCAATTGATCTTTTCAAAAATGATATTAATTTTAAGATAATAAATAAGTTTAATCAACAATAAGTTCTTAATAAAAATATCGTTTGCATATTTGCATTAAAAGACATTAAATTACCAAACGATATTTTCAATTTGTAAAAAAAAGAAATTATTCTAATATTTTGAATATGAGCTGTATATCTGTTACATACTATGTGATCAACTGTGTCTGAACAATTTTTATGTTTAAGAAATAATTCTTTCAAGAAGCTTAAGGGAAGACAAGACTGTGTGCAATCCTATGGGTATATGCCAGGTTTAAGACCCGCTTCTTCGGAAACTACTCGACCGATTTTGATGAAATTTGGAATCCATATTCACTGGATTATGCTCAAGATTTATGGCAGAGGGTTGTTTTGCGCGACTAAAACTTTTTATTTTAGAGCAATGGTAATTTTTAAGAAATTTCCCAATTTTCAGATTTTTTTTTTCTGAAACTAATTAATTTTTTTTTAAACTGTCTGCCGCATACGATCTTATATTTATTCTCTACCACCAAAAAAGATTTTATCGAAATCGTTTGAGTATTTTAGGAGTTAATGGTGTTTTTAGCTGAAAAGTACAATTTTTCAGAGAGCTAAAAAAGTTAGACTATATGGAATGACAAAATAGGAATTATAGGAATGACAAATAGAAAGCTCAAAACTAGGATCAAAGACCATACAGCACATATCAACTACAATAAAAAAACTACAGCTCTGGCCAGACTATATAACAGAGAACTTTTACAAGTAGATTTTAAAAATAGTAGAACAATTTATCTATCAGATCTTATTTGCCATCCATCATCAGAGAATCAATAGAGACCTTGTTACGCATTGAAAATATTTTCAATGAGGCCGCATCTATGGAG
Organism: Maratus speciosus; assembly: GCA_963932465.1. Classification (NCBI taxonomy): domain Eukaryota; kingdom Metazoa; phylum Arthropoda; class Arachnida; order Araneae; family Salticidae; genus Maratus; species Maratus speciosus. Next base: position 417,517,668 of record OZ010794.1, on the reverse strand, counting down.
CTTCCAAAAATTTGGAAAGAAATGCTATACAGGATAATGAAACAATAATATAAAATAATTCACGTTCACAAATTTCCATTTTTAATATTGCAGTTAATTTCATTATGCTTGTGTTCGTGGGATTTCTGTTTTTGTTTACTAGTTTTTCAATTTGAATTTTTGCGAAAATATTTTTATCATTTTATTTTTTTGATAATGGTGCCGTCTGATGCAATGAAACGTGTCGAAAGGGAAATAAATAAAGTTATTTTGCCGTTTTAAAATCTATGTTTATCACATATAGCAATTAATGAGTACCTTTGATGTTTTGAAGTGATTTTTATATATATTTTATAATTTGATACTTATTCAAATTTCTGCTTATTGTGATTCTTTTCTTTCATATTTATGATATGTGATGAAAATAAGGAGAAAGGAGAAGTATAGTAAAGTTACAACCTAAATATATAGGGTGGTTCAAAACTATATGTCAAAAATGTAAAGGCAGGTAGGGGGCACCTAAATAAGCAATCTTGTATAGGAATGTGGGAGCGGAAATACAGTATTAAGGCAGTAGAGGGAGTTGTTGAATGTGGCGGATTAATGCTCTTCGTTGGCTTGAATCGTCATTTCCCACGCGGATTTCGAGCATCATGGATTATTACACCAATGAGGAGCTTTCCGACATGCAATTTATGTATGGGATTGCTCAAGGAAATGGGTTGGCTGCTCAAAGGATCTAGATTGAACGATTCCCAGGTAAGATTCTGCGGGATCCCTGAACATTTGAGCGTCTTTATTAAGAGTTGTGCGCGAGTGGATAATTTTATGCTTCCAGGCGTGATTAGGGCACCGTAAGACATCGAAGAATCCCTGCAGTGGATGCAGCAGTATTATGCACAGCAGAGGATAGTCCTTTGACCAGCTCAAAATCTGCTGAATATGCGTTGGGTGTGAATAATTCCCTTGCTTAGCCCCATGCTCCATGCATAAAATGCATGTCGGCAAGGTGTAACGATGACATTCGTGAGGAATGACGTTTCAAGCTAGCTAAGCGCTTTCATCCACCGAAATTAACATCGCCCTCTATTGCCTCAACGCTGCATTTCTGCACCCGCATTCCTATACAAAAAATGATTATTTAGGCCCCTCTACCTGCCTTTACATTTTTGACATACAGTTCTGAACCACCTGAGATATTGTTTTAAGCATATTTTTATTTGAACACTATTTTTTTAGCTTTTTATATTTAGAAAATATATAAATCTCCGAAAAAGAAAATCAGTTATGCAATAAGATATAAAAAAAAAATTAAATGGCAAAACAAGAAAATTTTCACGTATCACAGTAACGCTACATATTATAACTTTTCTGTTAAAGCTTTCAACTTAATAATTGGAATATGGAACGTAATAAAATTTAGGATTTTAATGTAGTTTTAATTTTAATGAATAGAACAATAATAAAATGTGGGGATACATGGGAAAAAATCGGTTACTGTGCATTTCAATGATGTTGTGCTATTTCAAGCATGATGGAATTAAAAAGGAGGATGGAATTATCAGATGTATTTAAATATAAAAGAATGTTTAGAAATTTATCTTAACTTTAAAACTTACTCTATTCATACTAAAAAGACAAACGTTTTTTTTCGAGAAAAGGTCAACTTTAAGTAGCCTCCCATCAGTTTTACAAAGCTTTATCGATTTACTTCAAAAATAAAATGAATGAAGTCACACCCGGCACTTCATTCACAATAAATATCAGAAATAGCAAACTACTTATTTTTCCATATTTTAAGTAGAATTGGTTGAACCATAAAGTGTTGTTCCCATTTTCTGTTTCTTTTAAATTGAAAAAGAATATGTCAAGAGGAAATAACCATTTGCGATAATGTTTGTTTCGTTATGATAGTTTCTTTTAAAATTCATTTCTGTTTTGTTCCAGCAATTCATTAAAATATTATTAGTCACACAAAATCATTAGAAAAAGTGAGAGTTAAAATAAAAATAATTTTGTATTGAGAAAAATACCCCTATTACACTAAAAAATGTTAAATTTTTTTATTTATAAATATATTTTACTCACTTCTTAACACTTTCCTACAAAGTTGAAAAGTATTTATGAATTATGGTTTATCTGCCTATCCATCTGTCCGTCTTTATGACAGTTTCTTTTAGAGTTCATTTCTGTTTCTTTTAAGCAAGTCATTAAAATACTATTAGTCACGCAATATCATAAAAAAATATGAGGATTAAGATAAAAATAATTTTGTATTGGTAAAAAAAAAAAAAAAAAAAAAAAAAAGACGGTTTAGACCAAATCTGAATTAATCGGAAATGTCGATAAAATCTAAAATTGCCAAATTTTGTTTTTTACATTTATAACTATCTTTTACTCCTTTTTAACACTTTCCAAGAAAGTTGAAAAGCATGTAAAAATAGATTTGTCCGTCTATCTGTCCGACCATCTGGCCCTCTGAATGTGCTTTAACTCTTGTAAATATGCACTTATCACCATGAACATTTTATGCATTATTGATGTTTACTGTAAAATGTACGATTTTGAAAATGAAGTGTGCTGCATTTATAGTTCGTTTACAAGAATGCACAAACGAATTCCGTTACACTATGGTATATGGGGTAAAATCGTTTATGGTGCCATTTATTGATGTTACGCTATTTCAAATTTAATAAGACTGATACGAATAACTGTGGTGGAAAGATTTAAACATGCTTTCTAAGGAGTATATAAAAAGTAACGATTAAAGTTTGTTTACGAGGACGAATAAAAAAAATTCATTACTTAATGATCCATGGGAAAAATCGGTTATCATACATTTGAATCAGGAGTGTAGCTACAAAAATTTTTTTCGTGGGGGAGAGTTCAAATTCAAAAATTATAAAACTTATAATTCAAAAATTTCCCAACGTGAAACCAATTGCTCTATTTTCCAACTGAAATAATATGGTCAACGTGTGTTTAATGATAATGATACTTATACGAAAAAAAAAATTCTTTCCAAAGAAAAATCCTGAAACTAAAAACATAAAATTTATAATTATTGGTTCATTTAATGAAAATTTTTGTCTTTAATTGTGTACGACTCATAGTCGTACTTCATATGAAAATAGCCTCATATTTTTAGATTTTTGAGAAAGGAACAAAGTTTTGGAGGAAATGTATTAGAGATACTGTTGATGGACAACAGCAGAGAAATTCAGGTCTGGTTGATGTACCGGGTGTCCCAAAAAGGACTGACTGATTTTAAAATTCAATAACTTGCAAACGGTGACAGATATTAAAAAAATTCTTGCAGGAGGGTTATGCATAAGGTCAAAAGTTTTATTACAGTGATTTTCAATTTTAGTTCGATTTACAAACAATAGATGGCACTGTAAGCAATAGTCGCTAAATTCAGGCTCGATTTTTGGTACTTCGTGGCCCGGATAATACATTTCCATCTCCTTTTTCTGCATGGAACAAGATAAAGGACCAAAAAATCGAGCCTGTATTTAGCGACTATTGCTTACAGCGCCATCTATTGTTTGTAAATCGAACTAAAATTGAAAATCACTGTAATAAAACTTTTGACCTTATGCATAACCCTCCTGCAAGAATTTTTTTAATATCTGTCACCGTTTGCAAGTTATTGAATTTTAAAATCAGTCAGTCCTTTTTGGGACACCCGGTATGATAGTTTCGTGATGTTTTCGTAGCACAGACAAACATAATGAGAAATTGAGTATGGCTGCTTTTTGTATTTCTTTTGAAAGTTTAACTTTTTTACTATTACAGAACCCAGGAAAGTAGTCATCAAAATAATATTTTTTTATTTTTTATTTTTTTTTTATTTTTTTTTTTTTATTTATTTATTTATTTTTTTTTTTTTTAAGTAAAAAAAAAAAGAAAAGAAAAAGTGTTTCAAACAATCTATAATTTCCCAACTCTAAGCTCAAATTTTCCAAATTCACATATATTGGGGGGACGCTATCCTAATACACCCCCCCCTCGCGACGCCTCTAATTTGAGTGATGTGAAATTTCAAACATACTGGAACTAAACAACAGCATTGAAGTGTTTGAATATAAATGAGAGCTTAGAAATTTATGTTAACTTTAAAACTTACTCTATTGGTACTCAAAGGACAAACGTTTTTTCGAGCAAAGGTCAATTTTAAGCCGCCTCCCACCAGTTTTACAAAGTTTTAACATTCTATTTCAAAAGTAAAGTGAATGGAGTCACACCCATCACTTCATTCAGAATAAATATTAGAAATAACAAACTACTAATTTTTCTATAATTTTAAGTAGAATTGGTTTAACCATAAAGTGTTGTTCCAATTTTCTGTTTCTTTTAAATTGAAAACGAATATGTCAAAAAGAAATAACCATTTGCGATAATGTTTGTTTTTTTATGACAGTTTCTTTTAAATATCATTTCTGTTTCGTTTCAGCAACTCATTAAAATACTATTAGTCACGCAATATCATCAGAAAAAGTGAGAGTTAAAATAAAAATATTTTTGTATAAAGAAAAATAGTCATTTTAGACCCAAAAATGCTTTATAAATATATTTTACTCCTGTAATAATAATATTTATAAATATCTTTTATTAATTTTTTAAAACTTTCCAAGAAAGTTGAAAACTGTTTATAAATTCGGTTCGTCTGTCAAGCCATCTGGCCGTCTGTCCGTGCACTAACTCTCGTAGATATATCCCTATTGCCATGAATTTTTGGTGTGTTATTTATATTTATTATGGAATGTACGGACTTGAAAATAGAGTGTGCCGCATTTATAGTTCGTTTATAAGAACGTACAAAAGAATTTCGTCACTTTATGGTGTATGGAGAAAATCGAACGGGGAATTTGATTGACGTTACGAAATTTTAAACGTAACAAGTCGTAAATTGAACGTCAAACGTGGCAAATGAGGTGCGTTCATTCTATGAGCAGTTTTATACCTATTCAGATCTTGGTTGAATAGCTGTAGCATTCTTATGCAGAAATGCATGAATACAAATATTATTAAGATTATGTATATTAAATTCAGACCTACGGAAATAATAGGACTCCATCTTAAATTGGACGTCATCACCATGGCAACCTAGAATCATTACCTATCTTGGAATATCAATGAATTCATTACGTATTGTAGGATTTAAAGAATGAAGAAAAGTTTTATTATCTTTTTAAGTTTTCATTCGATTTTCATAAAATTTGAAATGGCGCGACAACATTATATTTGTAGATATCTTCTACTCTTTTTTAACACTTTCCAAGAAAGTTGAAAAGCGTGTAAAAATCGATTTGTATGTTTGTCTGTCTAGCCATCTGGCCGTCTGAATGTGCTTTAAATCTCGTAAATATACTCTTACTGCCTTGAACTTTTTATGCGCTATTGATGTTTAATATAAAATGTACAATTTTTAAAATGAAAAGTGCAGCATTTATTGTTCGTTTACAAGAGAGCACAAAAGAATTCCGTTACATTATGGTATATGAGGTAAAATCGTTTATGGTGCCGTTTATTGATGTTACGATATTTCAAATTTAATACGACTGATACGAATCACATTGGTGGAAGTAAAAGTAGCAATTACAGTTCGTTTACGATGACGAACAAACAAAATTCATTACTTAATGATCCATGGGGAAAAATCGGTTACTATGCATTTGAATGATGTGATATTTCAAACATTATGGAATTTAAAAGGAGCACTGAGTTGTTTGACTATAAAAGAGTGTTTTGAAATTTATCTTTACTTTAAAACTTACTCTATTCATACTGAAAGGACAGACGTTTTTTCAAGCAAAGGTCAAATTTAAGTCGCCTCCCTCCCATCAGTTTTTACAACGTTTTATCGATTTACTTCAAAAATAAGGTGAATGGAGTCACACCCAGCACTTCATTCACAATAAATATCAGAAATAGCAGACTACTTATTTTTGCATAATTTTAAGAAGAATTGGTTTAATCATAAAGTAAATGTAGTTCAAATATTCTGTTTATTTTAAATTGAAAACAAATATGTCAAAAGGAAATAACTATTTGCGATCATGTTTGTTTCTTTATGACAGTTTCTTTTAAAGTTCATTTCTGTTTTGTTTCAGCAACTCATTAAAATACTATTAGTCACGCAATATCATTAGAAAAAGTGATAGTTAAAATAAAAATAATTTTGTATTGAGAAAATTACCCCCTTTAGACTAAAAATGGTTAATTTTTTTTTATTTATAAATATATTTTACCCACTTCTTAACACTTTCCTACAAAGTTTAAAAGTATTTATGAATTATGTTTATCTGCCTATCCATCTGTCCGTCTTTATGACAGTTTCTTTTAAAGTTCATTTCTGTTTCTTTTAAGCAAGTCATTAAAATACTATTAGTCACGCAATATCATAAAAAAAATGTGAGGGTTAAGATAAAAATAATTTTGTATTGGTTAAAAAAATGAGACGGTTTGGACCAAATTCGAATTTATCGGGTTATATTATTGGCTGTCGATAAAATCTAAAATTATCTGTCAAATTTTCTTTTTTACATTTGTAACTACTTGTAACTATCTTTTAATACTTTTTAATACTTTCCAACATAGTTGAAAAGCATGTAAAAATAGATTTGTCTGTTTATCTATCTGGCCATCTGGCCGTCTGAATGTGCTTTAACTCTCGTAAATATATTCTTATTGCTATGAACTTGTTATGCGTTATTGATGTTTACTATAAAATGTACGATTTTGAAAATGAAGTGTGCAGCATTTATAGTTCGTTTACAGGAATGCACGGAAGAATTCCTTTACATTATGGGGTAAAATCGTTTACGGTGCCATTTATTGAATTTACACTATTTCAAATTTAATAAGACTGATACGCATCACAGTGGTGGAAGTATTTAAACATGCTTTCTAAGGAGTATATAAAAAGTAGCAATTGCTGTTCGTTTACGAGGGCGAAAAAAAAAACTCATTACTTAACGATCCATGGGAAAAAATCGGTTACCATGCATTGGAATGTTGTGATATTTCAAACATAATGGAACTAAAAAGTCCTTCCGGCCAGTGCCGGGAGGAAGAGGTAGCTTTCATATTCCTTATTTTAAAAAAGCCAACTTATATTATTCAAACACACGAATCTCACTTAGTGGAAACCAAATATAGGGGATTCAATACTAATTTTTATCAATACTAAATCATTATGAATGAGAATTTCGCGAAATTAGTCAGCTTTATCCAAGCTGCTTTTATTTAAAGTAACTTATATTTGGCTGCCAAATTCGGCGATTTCTTAAAGTGCCTGCCATTTTAAGACAACATGGTGGATGAGGCTTAACCAGTGAACTTGGTCGAAACCTTAGTAATTGCTGTGCACATGCTCACTCACATCGGAATCGGTTGATATATACGAGTGCTGTCGCAGTCAAAAAATGAGATTTTTCAAAATGTCACTCATATTAGAAATTAAAACTGCTATATCTGAGCCATTTTTTAAGATAAAGACAAACAAAAAATGCTTCTGAATTCTTATATCAAGGTCAAATACTTAAGAAAGAAACCTTTTTCAATTTCTAATATTTTTGCACCTCACTTTAAATATAATTTTTTTTTAATTTAATGGCCGCCATTTTGAAACAAGATGGCTGATGAAGCTGGCCAGCGAACTTGGTCGAGATATTGATGTATACTATCCACATGCCTTCTTACATCGAAATAGGCGAATACGTGTGTTATCGCGTGACAAATACAAAATCGTTTCAAAATGTTAACAATGCTAGAAATTCAAAGTGCTATAATTCAGCCATTTTTTATGATATAAACAAAAGAACAAATTTTCAGAAACAAAAACTGCTCCGAAATATTTGTATCAAGGCCAAACACATAAAAAAAATCTTTTTCATTTTTCAAGTTTTTAATACCTCATTTTAAATTTTAAATTTAAATTATTTTTAATGGCAACCCTTTTGAAACAAGATGGAGAATGAAGCTGGCCAACGAACTCGGTCGAGACATTGGCATGTACTATGTACAGACCAAATTACATCCAAATCGGTTCATAAATACGCCTGTTATTGCGTGACAAAAATCAGGTCGTTTTAAAATGTCAGCCACAATAGAAATTCAAAATTCTATAACTCAGCCATTTTTTTAGATATAGACGAAACAAAAACTGTTCCGGAATCTTTGTATTAAGGCCAAATACATACGAAAAAAATCTTTTTCATTTTCCAAATTTTTGGTATCTCATTATAAATTTTAAATTTTTTAAATGGCCGCCATTTTGAAACAGGATGGCGGATGAAGCTGGCCAACGAACTCGTTCGAGATATTTGTATGTACTATGTACAAACCAAGGTACATGGAAATCGGTTCATAAATACGCCTGTTTTCACGTGACAAAAATCATCACGTTTCAAAATATCAGCCACACTAGAAATTCAAAAGTCCTTCCGGCCAGTGCCGGGAGGAAGAGGTAGCTTTCATATTCCTTATTAGGTAGCTTTCTTTACAAAAAAGCTACCTATTGCAGCCGTTCGGAGGAAAGCGATTTCAAAAAATTTTGGTATATTTTCATCGATCATGACCCCCAGACCCCGAAACCACCCTCCGTTCAAAATTGATATATATATATATATATATATATATATATATATATATATATAAATATATATATATATATATATATATATATCTGACCTATGTCACACTGTAACTCTCGTATTTATGAACCGATTTGGATGTAATTCGGTGTGTACTTAGTACATACCAATGTCTCGACCGAGTTCGTTGGCCAGCTTCATCCGCCATTTTGTTTCAAAATGGCGGCCATTTAAAAAAATTTTAAAATTTTAAAATTTGAAATGTGGTACCAAAAAATTGAAAATGGAAAAATATTTTTTTCTTATGTATTTGACCATTATACAAAGACTCCGTAGCAGTTTTTGTTTCGTCTATATCTTAAACAATGGCTGAGTTATAGCATTTTGAATTTCTAGCGAAGCTGACATTTTGAAACGTCCTGAATTTTGTCACGCGATAAAAGGCGTATTTATGAATCGATTTGGATGTAACTTCGTTTATACATAGTACAGACCAATGTCTCGACCGAGTTCGTTGGCCAGCTTCATCCGCCATCTTGTTTAAAAATGGCGGCCATTTAAAATTTTAAGAAAAATTTTAATTTGAAATGTGGTACCAAAAAATTAAAAATTGAAAAAAATATTTTTTTCTTATGTGTTTGACCTTGATAACAAGATTCGGGAGCAGTTTTTGTTTCGTCTATATCTTAAAAAATGGCTGAGTTATAGCATTTTGAATTTCTAGCGTGGCTGATATTTTGAAACGTCCTGATTTTTGCCACGTGATAACAGACGTATTTATGAACCGATTTGGATGTACCTTGGTGTGTACATAGTACATACAAATAACTCAACCGAATTCGTTGGCCAGCTTCATCCGCCATCTTGTTTCAAAATGGCGACCATTTAAAAAAAATTTAAAAAATTTAAATTTAAAATGAGATACTAAAAAATTGGAAAATGAAAAAGATTTTTTTCGTATGTGTTTGACCTTAATACAAAGATTCCAGAACAGGTTTTGTTTCGTCTATATCTAAAAAAATGGCTGAGTTATAACATTTTGAATTTCTATTGTGGCTGACATTTTAAAACGACCTAATTTTTGTCACGCGATTACATGCGTATTTATGAACCGATTTGAATGTAACTTGGTCTGTACATAGTACATACCAATGTCTCGACAGAGTTCGTTGGCCAGCTTCATTCGCCATCTTGTTTCAAAAGGGTTGCCATTTTTAAAAAAATGTAATTTAAAATTTAAAATGAGGTATAAAAAAATTGGAAAATGAAAAAGATTTTTTTATGTGTTTGGCCTTGATACAAAGATTCTGGAGCAGTTTTTGTTTCTGAAAATTTGTTCTTTTGTTTATATCTTAAAACGTGGTTGAATTATAGCACTTTGAATTTCTATCATGGCTAACACTTTGAAACGATCTTGTATTTGTCACGCGATACCACACGTATTCGCCTATTTCGATGGAAGAAGGCATGTGGATTGTATACATCAATATCTCGACCAAGTTCGCTGGCCAGCTTCATCAGCCATCTTGTTTCAAAATGGCGGCCATTAAATAAAAAAAAATATATTTAAAGTGAGATGCAAAAAAATTAGAAATTGAAAAAGGTTTCTTTCTTAAGTATTTGACCTTGATATAAGGATTCAGGAGCATTTTTTGTTTGTCTTTATCTTAAAAAATGGCTCAGATATAGCAGTTTCAATTTCTAACGTGGGTGACATTTTGAAAAATCTGATTGTTTGCCTGCGACAGCACTCGTATATATCAACCGATTCCGATGTGACTGAGCATGTGCACAGCAATTACTAAGGTCTCGACCAAGTTCACTGGTTAGCCTCATCCACCATGTTGTCTTAAAATGGTAGGCACTTTAAGAAATCGCCGAATTTGGCAGCCAAATATAAGTTACTTTAAATAAAAGCAGCTTGGATACAGCTGACTAATTTCGCGAAATTCTCATTCATAATGATTTAGTATTGATAAAAATTAGTATTGAATCTCCTACATTCGGTTTCCACTTAATTGAGCTTCGTGTGTTTGAATAATATAAGTTGGTTTTTTTTAAAATAAGGAATATGAAAGCTACCTCTTCCTCCCGGCACTGGCCGGAAGGACTTTTTTTAAAAAGCAAGCTTATATTATTCAAACACACGAAGCTCAATTTAGTGGAAACCGATTATAGGAGATTCAATCCTAATCTTTATCAATATTAAATCATTATGAATGAGAATTTCGCGAAATTAGTCAGCTTTATCCAAGCTGCTTTTATTTAAAGTAGCTTATATTTGGTTGCCAAATTCGGCGATATCTTGAAGTTCCTGCCATTTTAAGACAACATGGTGGATGAGGCTAACGAATGAACTTGGTCGAGACCTTAGTAATTCCTGTGCACATGCTCACTCACATCGGAATCGGTTGATATATACAAGTTCTGTCGCAGGCAAAAAATCAGATTTTTTAAAATGTCACCCACATTAGAAATTCAAACTGCTATATCTGAGCCATTTTCTAAGATAAAGACAAAACAAAAAAATGCTCCGGAATCCTTATATCATGGTCAAATACTTAAGAAAGAAACCTTTTTCAATTTCTAATTCTTTTGCACCTTACTTTAAATATAATTTTTTATTTAATTTAATGGCCTCCATTTTGAAACAAGATGGCTGATGAAGCTGGCCATCGAACTTGGTCGAGAAATTACGATATACTATCCACCTCCCTTCTTACATCGAAATATAGGTAATGAATACGCGTGTTATCACGTGACAAATATCAGATCTTTTCAAAATGTCAGCCATGCTAGAAATTCAAAGTGCTATAATTCAACCATTTTTTAAGATATATACGAAACAAAAACTGCTCCGGAATTTTTGTATCAAGGTCAAACACATAAAAAAAATCTTTTTCATTTTTCAATTTTTTGATAACTCATTTTAAATTTAAAATTATTTTTTTAAAAAAATGGCAGCCCTTTTGAAACAAGATGGCGAATGAAGCTGACCAACGAACTCAGTCGAGACATTGGTATGTACTATGTACACACCAAGTTACATCCAAATCGGTTCATAAATACGCCTTTTATCACGTGACAAAAACCAGGTTGTTTCAAAATGTCAGCCACAATAGAAATTCAAAATGCTATAACTCAGCCATTTTTTTAGATATAGAAGAAACAAAAACTGTTCCGGAATCTTTGTATTAAGGTCAAACACATACAAAAAAATATTTTTCAATTTTCAATTTTTGATACCACATTTCAAATTTAAAATTGTTTTAAAAAATTTAAATGGCCGCCATTTTGAAACAAGATGGCGGATGAAGCTGGCCAACGAACTCGGTCGAGACATTGGTACGTATTATGTATACACCAAGGTACATCCAAATCGATTCATAAATACACCTGTTATCGTGTGACAAAAATCAGGTCGTTTCAAGATATCAGTCTAGCTGGAAATTCAAAGTGCTATAACTCAGCCATTTTTTAAGATATAGACAAAACAAAAAATGCTCCGGAATCTTTGTATCAAGGTCAAACATATAAGAAAAAAATATTTTTCAATTTTCAATTTTTGATACCACATTTCAAATTTAAAATTGTTTTAAAAAATTTAAATGGCCGCCATTTTGAAACAAGATGGCGGATGAAGCTGGCCAACGAACTCGGTCGAGACATTGGTACGTATTATGTATACACCAAGGTACATCCAAATCGATTCATAAATACGCCTGTTATCGTGTGACAAAAATCAGGTCGTTTCAAGATATCAGTCTAGCTGGAAATTCAAAGTGCTATAACTCAGCCATTTTTTAAGATATAGACAAAACAAAAAATGCTCCGGAATCTTTGTATCAAGGTCAAACACATAAGAAAAAAATATTTTTAAATTTTTAATTTTTTGGTACCACATTTCAAGTTTTAATTTTTTTAATTTTTTTAAATGGCCGCCATTTTGAAACAAGATGGCGGATGAAGCTGCCCAACGAACTCGGTCGAGATATTTGTATGTACTATGTACACACCGAGTTTCATCCAAATCGGTTCATAAATACGAGAGTTACAGTATGACAAAGATCAGATATATATATATATATATGGATATATATATATATATATATATATATATCAACTTTTGAACGGAGGGTGGTTTCGGGGTCTGGGGGTCATGATCGATGAAAATATACCAAAATTTTTTGAAATCGCTTTCCTCCGAACGGCTGCAATAGGTAGCTTTTTGTAATGAAAGCTACCTAAAATGCTATAACTCAGCCATTTTTTTAAGATATAGACAAAACAAAAACTGCTCACTAATATTTGTATCAAGGTCAAACACATAAGAAAAAAATATTTCTTCAATTTTTAATTTTTTGGTACCACATTTGAAATTTAAAATTTTCTTAAAAATTTAAATGGCTGCCATTTTTAAACAAGAAGGAGGAGGAAGCTGGCCAATGAACTCGGTCGAGACATTGGTATGTACTGTGTAAAAACGAAGTTACATCCAAATCGGTTCATAAATACGCCTTTTATCGCGTGACAAAATTCAGGACGTTTCAAAATGTCAGCCACGCTAGAAATTCAAAATGCTATAACTCAGCCATTTTTTAAGATATAGACAAAACAAAAACTGCTCCGGAACCTTTGTATAAAGGTCAAATACATAAGAAAAAAATATTTTTACATTTTCAATTTTTTGGTACCACATTTCGAATTTTAATTTGTACACACCGCATTACATCCAAATCGGTTCATAAATACGAGAGTTACAGTGTGACAAAGGTCATATATATATATATATATATATATATGTGGATATATATATATATATATATATATATATATATATATATATATATATATATATATATATATATATACATATATATACATATATATATATCAATTTTGAACGGAGGGTGGTTTCGGGGTCTGAGGGTCATGATCGATGAAAATATACCAAAATTTTTTGAAATCGCTTTCCTCCGAACGGCTGCAATAGGTAGCTTTTTTGTAATGAAAGCTACCTAAAAGCAGCGCTGAAGTGTTTGAATATAAATGAGAGCTTAAGAATTTATCTTTACTTTAAAGTAACTCTATTCATACTGAAAGGACAAACGTTTTTTCAAGGTAAAGGTCAACTTTAAGTCGCCTCCCATCAGCTTTTACAAGGTTTTATCGATTTACTTCAAAAATAAGGTGAATGGAGTTACACCCAGTATTTCACAATAAATATCAGAAATAGCCAAATACTTATTTTTGCATAATTTTAAGTAGAATTGGTTGAACCAGAATGTGTTGTTCCGATTTTTTGTTTCTTTTAAATTGAGAACGAATATGTCAAGAGGAAATAACCATTTGCGATAATGCTTGTTTCTTTATGGCAGTTACTTTTAAAGTTCATTTCTGTTTTGTTTCAGAAAGTCATTAAAATAATGTTAGTCACGCAAGTTCATAAAAAAAATAAAATAAAAATAATTTTGTATTGAGAAAAATAACCATTGTAGACCAAAATATGTTGTGTTTTCTTTTTTTATATAAACATATTTTACTCACTTCTTAACACTTTCCTATACAAAGATCAAAAGTATTTATGAATTATGCTTATCTGTCTATCCATCCATCCGTCTTTATGACAGTTTCTTTTAAAGTTAATATTTGTTTCTTATAATCAAGTCATTAAAATACTATTAGTCACGCAATATCATAAAACTAGTATGTTGTGGCCATCACAAAACTTTCTTCTATATAAATCACGTCAATTAAATCATTTAAATAGTAAAATAAATTACATGAATTTATTCATATAAAAGTGTACCTGAATTTGAAATTTGATGAAAATTCGTGCATTAGTTATTGAAATAGAGCTGTAGGAGAAATTTTGAAAAATGTAGCATAGCAGTGCCACCTGTTGAGCGATTTGCACCAAAACACAAACAGTACTAATTCATATACCGGAATCGTAAACCGGAATCATCAAAACACAAACAGTACTAATTCGTATACCGGAATCTGCAGTTGGATGAAAATCCGTGTATTAGTTCTGGAGCTAAAGCTACTGTGGAAATCACAAAAAATGCAGCACAACAGCGCCACCTGTTGAGCGATTTACACCAAAAGGTACAAAACATCAATTCATGTCAAGAACTAACTGAATCTGAAATTTGATGAAAATCCGTGCATTAGTTCTGGACATTGAGCTATTGTGGAAGTCGAGAAAAACGCTGCATAGCAGCGCCACCTGTTGAGCGATTTACAGCAAAACATAAACAGCTCTAATTCATATCCAGGTATACCTGAATCTGAAGTTTGTTGAAAACCCGAGCATAAGTTCTTGAGATAGAGCTATCGCGGAAATCACAAAAATGCAGCATAGCAATGCCACCTGTTGAGCGATTTACACCACAAGGTGCAAAACGTCAACTCATGTCAAGCACTAACAGAATCTGAAGTTTGATGAAAATCCGTGCATTATTTCTTGAGATAGAGCTATTACGAAAATCGTGTAAATGCTGCAAAATGCAGCATAGCAGCGCCATCTGTTGGGCGATTTGCACCAAAACGTTACCAGCACCAATTCATATCAAGGATTAACTAAATCTGAAGTTTGATGAAAATCCGTGCATTAGTTCTTGAGATAGAGCTAGTGCAGAAATCGCGGGAAATGCAGCATAGCAGCGCCATTTGTTGAGCGATTTACACCAAAAACCAATCAGCATCAATTTGTATTAGGGACTAACTTAATATAAATTTTTATTAAATTCCGTGCATTAGTTCTTGAGATAGAGCGCCCACAAAATTTGTGTCACATACACACAGACAGACAGACAGACAGACTCTGTCCCCTAAAACGTGTAAATCCGTTGAAAACCGAAAGTCGAAAATTTTCATGAATCCAATACTTTCTTCTTGTAAAGATAGAAGAAAGTAAAAATGCGATGGTTAAGATAAAAATAATTTTGTATTGGTAAAAAAAAAAAAGACAGTTTAGACCAAATCCGAATTTATCTGTCGGTAAAATCTAAAATTATCTGTCAAATTTTGTTTTTTATATTTTTAAGTATCTTTTACTCCTTTTAACACTTTCCAAGAAAGTTGAAAGGCGTGTAAAAATAGATTTGTCTGTCTGTTTGTCTGGCCGTCTGAATGTGCTTTAACTCTCGAAAATATACTCTTATTGCCATGAACTTTTTATGCGTTATTGATGTTTACTACAGAATGTACGATTTTGAAAATGAAGTGTGCAGCATTTACAGCTTGTTTTTAAGAATGCACGAAAGAACTCCGTTACATTATGGTATATGAGGTAAAATCGTTTATGGTGCCTTTTATTGATGTTACGATATTTAAAATTTAATATACGCATCACAGTGGTGGAAGGATTTAAACATGCTTTCTAAGGAGTATAGGAAAAGTAGAAATTACAGTTCGTTTACGAGGATGAACAACAACAACAACAAATATATATATATATATATATATATATATATATATTACTTAATGATACATTGAGGAAAAATCGGTTACTATGCATTTGAATGTTATGATATTTCAAACATGATGGAATTAAAAAGGAACACTGAGGTATTTCAAAATAAAAGAGTGTTTAGAAAATTTATCTTTACTTTAAAACTTACTCTATTCATACTGAAAAGACAAACGTTTTTTCGAGCTTTATCGATTTACTTCAAATATAAGGTGAATAGAGTCACACCCAGAACTACATTCACAATAAATATCACATCAGAAATAGCAAACTACTAATTTTTGCACAATTTTAAGTAGAATTGGTTTAACCATAAAGTGTTGATCCCGTTTCCTGTTTCTTTGAAATTGAAAACGAATATGTCAAAAGGAAATGACCATTTGCGATAAGGTTTGTTTCTTTATGACAGTTTTTTTTAAGTTAATTTCTGTTTCGTTTCAGTAACTCATTAAAATACTATTAGTCACGCAATATCATCTGAAAAAGCGAGAGTTAAAATAAAAATATTTTTGTATAAAGAAAAATAGCCATTTTAGACCAAAAAATGTTTTATAAATGTATTTTACTCTCTGAATAATAATTTTTTTAAATATTTGTAATAATAATATTTTTAATTTTTTAATAATATTTTTTTCGTAATAATAATATTTATAAATATATTTTACTCATTTTTTAATACTTTCCAGCAAAAATGAAAAGTGTTTATAAATTCGGTTTGTCTGTCTGGTCATCTGGCCTACTGGCCGTGATCTAAATCTCTTAAATATATCCGTACTACCTGAAGTACCTGGCTTTGCCCGGAATTTTAGGAATGTTTGTTATGAAAGACCTATTTCAAAATTTAACATACAACATAAAAAAAATTGAAGTGTTGTATAAATGAATCAAATGAAAACCAAATATAAAAATGTATAAATTTATATAACAGGCGCAAAATAATACAGCTATAAATGAACTTATTTCCATTCATCATTGGAGCAATAATGTTAAAATACGCCGATATTTCCATAATCGAGTTTTTATCATGCTTCAATACATTTTTTCATAGTTATATGACGTTATATATTCACCACGTCCTTTATATTTCCAATACGACGTAATATTCAATTTTTTAAATTTATAAAATTAATTAAATAATTATAATTTTTCATATGCAAATCATAAAACAGAAAAATTATGACGTAACATTCACTTTTGTTTTTAATTCGTCAAACTATTTATTTTATTTTCATTTTTCACGTGGGAATCTTTCAGTAGAAAAGTTATTATGTAATATTCCCTTTTTTTAAATTTGTCAAACCATTTATTTCATTTTTTCACGTTGAAATCTTGCAATAGAAAAGTAATTGTTGTGGTAAGAATTTTATTGTGGAATTTTAATTGTTGGCAACAGCTATAACGAAAAATGTTTAAATTTGATTGGAAATTGCTGTTAAATTTGTGGTTTTTTATTAATTAAAAATTAACTATAAGTTATTCCGATTCCGGATTACTTTAGTCGCCTAGGCCGTGTTTTAATATACATGTACGTGACATTAGACTATAGAATTACAGAGAGACAGACATACAAATTTTCATTTTTGTATAAGATTGCCATGAATTTTTTGTGTGCTATTTATATTTATTATGGAATGTATGGACTTGAAAATGAAGTGTGCAACGTTTATATGCTCATTTACAAGAACGCACAAAAGAATTCCGTTACTTTACGGTGTATAGGGAATTCGAACGGTGAATTTCATCGACGTTACGAAATTTCAAACGTAACAAGTCGGAAATTGAACGTCAAGCGTGGCAAATGAGGTGCTTTCGTTCTATAAGTAGTTTTATACCTATTCAGATCTTGGTGCAATAGCTGTTGCACTCTTATGCAAAAATACATGAATACATGAATATTACGATTATATATATTAAATGCAATCATACGGAAATAATAGGACTCCATCTTAAATAGGACGTCGTCACCATGGCAACCTAGAATCATTACTTATCATGGGATATCATTGAATTCATTACGTATGATAGGATTTAAAAGAATTAAGAAAACTTTTATTATCCTTTTTAGGCGCGTTCGTAATTATATAAATACGTAGCACCTATAGTCGTCGTTCATTTCGTCTGTCTGTCTGTCCGTCTGGCGCATATAACAGAGCAAAAACTACCCAACCGAATGGTCTGAAATTTCAAATATATAATTGTTGAAAAATTTTGTCGAGTCATTTTAAATTTTATGAAAATCGGATGTATAGTTTAATTACAGGGACAGTCAAAAGTTTTCCGTTACATTACGACCAATGGGAAGAAAATATTGCAAGTGCATTTTAATGATGTTACAGCCTTTCGAACAGAACGAAATTGATATGCACTTATGAAGTGCCCTAAAATATACATTCAGTACAATATGCGGTGCAAAAAATATTTATAAAACTAGTTATAGTATGAACGCACCTCATTTGCCACGTTTGACGAGAAAGTTCCAACTTGGTAAGTTTTCATTCTATTTTCATAAAATTTGAAATGACTCGACAAAATTCTACAACGGTTATATATATTAAATTTTAAACCATCCTATTGGGTAGTTTTTGCACTGTTACTTTCGGACAGACGGATGGAACAAACGACAACTATAGCTACTACATATTTATACAATTACGAAAGCACCTAATAAGATTGATATGAATCACTAAGATATATAACAACATGCCTTCTGAGGAAGATAGAATCAGTAGCATATATAGTTCGTTTATAGATTCGTACAAAAAATTTTCATTACTTATAATGATACATGGGGAAAAATCGGTTACGGCGCATATTTTTGCCCGCTTACCTCACACTGGCATATTCGGCGCCCCTTATCTGTCCTTATAAATTGGCTAAGTAACATTTTATTCCGTCCAGCACTTCGTTTACAATTAAAACAAATTTTTAGCTTTTTAATGGATCTGTCTAACAATTAATTCTATACCTCTTACATTAATCAGTTGTCGCTTTGGGCCTATTATCGCCCCTCGTCGCGTTTATGGCGATCTGGTCTACGACCATAATCTGTAATATATCAATGTATAGTAGAACCCAGCTAATCCAAACTACCGGGTGTCCCAAAAAGGACTGACTGATTTTAAAATTCAATAACTTGCAAACGGTGACAGATAATTTAAAAAATTCTTGCAGGAGGTTTATGCATAAGGTCAAAAGTTTTATTACAGTGATTTTCGATTTTAGTTCGAATTACAAACAATAGATGGCGCTGTAAGCAATAGTCGCTAAATACAAGCTCGATTTTTGGTCCTTTTTCTTGTTCTATGCGGAAAAAGGAGATGGAAATGTATTATCCGGGCCACGAAGTACCAAAAATCGAGCCTGAATTTAGCGTCTATCGATCGCAGCGCCATCTATTGTTTGTAATTCGAACTAAAATTGAAAATCACTGTAAAAAAACTTTTGACCTTATGCATAACCCTCCTGCAAGAATTTTTCAAATATCGGTCACCGTTTACAAGTTATTGAATTTTAAAATCAGTCAGTCCTTTTTGGGACACCCGGTAATTGGGACCGTTGCATATTCAGATTACCCGAAATTCCGATAAAAATAGAAAAGAAAAAGATGCGCTAAAAAAAAAAAAAAAAAAAAAAGAGAGAGAACAGGAATTTTGCTTTTTCAGAATTTAGTGTCGCTCCCGGCATTTCCATTATTTCATTTTCTCCTGGTGGACTGATGATTTCTATTATTATAAAATAGCCATTATAAATGAAGCGTTAGGTGAAGATGAAAGAGCAGCCGTAAAAAGTTAGAACTCTGATTTTCTGGTCAGAATGGGAAAAAAATGGCCATAATTTTTTTTTTCAAAAAAAATTATGCCCATTTTTTTTTTCCATTCTGACCAGAAAATCAGAGTTCTAACTTTTTAAGACTCTCTTTCATCTTCACCTAACACTTCATTTATAATGGCTGTTTCATTATAATAGAAGCCACCAGTTCATCAGAAGAAAATAACTCGGTTAAGTGGGACTCTACTGTAATGCAAATCATATTTCAATTTTAAGATTTAAAGCACACGCTTTTACTTTATGAAAAATAACATCATTTGCATTAATATAGATACTTAAAATTAAATATTATGTAGTTTATAATAGCTCATAATATAAATGTTTTATCATAAATCATTCATTTATATTTTTCTCAAAATAGCATTAATGACATTTTTTTCAGTTTTTATGGGAAAATGGCAACAAGAAGATATAATTGCTATTTTTCAACTATTTTTTCTTTACTTTCTACAGAAATGGTGAACTTGAGTTGCCAAAATGAAACAAATGTCGCTAAAAACTACAAAAAAAAAAAAAAAAAAAAAAAAAAAAAAAAATTAAAAAACAATTGGAGATGCAGTTTTCAAACAAATTGCAATAAAAAGTACTTTTTTCCCCAATACGACGGTATAAACATTGAAAATGTGCGATGCTTAGAAGTTTTTAAAAATGCTGTAGCTTATTAATTGCACAATGAAACATCGGCTTTTGTTTTACGGCTAGCATACACAAGGTAACGTTATTTATTGGAGACAAAATAAGCTGGGAGAAAGAAATACCATTCTGGGGCTAAAAATGTAAGTTATAAGTACTCAGTAGTATAGTAAATATCCTCTAATGCGGCATCCTAAGATCCGGATAATGCTGGATAATCCGGCACGACTTTCGGGAAAAAAATAACACTTGTTTAATCACTAAATATGTTTATAATAATCCAATGGGACTTCAAAATGATGAAATACGTAACCAACACATTACAAAAGGCTCAAAATCGCGAATCCATATTACATACATCAGTCACCGCACGTCGCCAATGGGGGAAGAAAAAACAATTTCTGTCGATAATTTTCGAAATCAAACTATTGGAAGGAGAATCAAATTTTTATCACCTGAATTAGATATTTTTTGCATTTTAGAAAAGAATTTTATAGTGACTGGCAAACTGATATTTGAGAATTTTTTAAGATGTGGCTTCTACGAGTAGGCCTACAGCGCTCGTTTTCATTTTATATTCGTGTACATATTTTGTACTTTTACATTATTGAGTATTTTTTTTAATTCTATTTAAGCTGTTTGAAAACTAAAAAATATGCTTTACTGCCATTTTTTGTTTAACTTCTACATGTTTTTCCCGACATCCTATAATTCGGAAATTTTTTTAAGTTAATCTCTTCAAGTATAATTTTCGAAAATAAAATCGGTTCGGATTAACCGAAATTTCGGATTAGCGGAGTTCGGATGAGCGAGGTTCTACTGTATTTTTTTAATGTTTCTTAAAGTCGCCCTGCTCGCATTTTCTTTTCCGGCGGCTTGAGTCTGTGGATTCATTGATGTAACTTTTTTTTTAAGACCTTAATAGGTGTCCGGAGGTAACATTTATGCTCTACCGACGTGGTTTCTACGTCTGAACAGTTCCCCTTAGGCAGTTAAATGGTGTTATGATATTTGAAACATACTGAAACTTAAAGGAGCACTAAGGTGTATTAAATCTGTGAAACATTGTTTTTATAAATATTTCTTTAAATCTCAAAAACATATTGGTTTCTGAGTTTTTTAGAGATAAAGAACGCTTTTCGACCTCGTGATTATGTCAGAAGGGGTTATTATACATTTTTGTTCGTAGTTATATTATAGTTTCCTAAATTAAGAAACATTTGTCTTTTTTTTCAGTGTATTTATCGTGTTTACATCATTTTATTTTGAAGTATTTTCTGCATCCGGTCCTTTCAAGTAAAAATTGATGCCACACTGTAAAGGAGACTTACTTTAATTGTTAAAATTCATACTTACAGGGTCTGTCCAAAAAGTAATCAGACTGATTCCATAAAATTCGTTTATTTAAAGGTAATTTTACTAACACGTAATATTCTTCAAACTAGCCTCCCCCTGCATTAATACACCGTTGCCAATGGCTCTGTCACCCATTTGTGCCCGCTTTGAAGTCTTTAACTAAAATGCTGTTCAGAACACTCATTAGGTTCTTCTGAAATTTCTCCAGATTGTCAAAACGATGACCTTTTAAGCTGGATTTTAACCGATGGAATAGAAAAATGTCCGGCGGTGACAGATCGGGACTGTACGATGGTTGGGGCAACGTTGCGACGCCATGTTTTCCCAGGAACTATGTCACCAGAGTTTCCCCCAGACAGTTTCAGGAGGGTGCTGCACCCTGCCTGCCCTTAGATTTACAAAATAGCACCCCTCTTGCCGCTCATTAAAAAAATTAGCTCCCTTGTTGCCCCACCTGAAAAAAATGCCTTTAATCCTTTGTTTATTAAAATATTTACTTGCATAGTAAAATTTGACTCATTGTTGTCTTTAAAACAGTGTTCTGTCTATTAAATATTAAAAAGTAGTTTTAAAAATCAAAAGAATGCCTTTAAAAATTTCAAGAAATGCCCTTAAGAATCCAAAACATGCCCTTTTGAATCCAAAAGCGCCCTTTTCCCACAAGCAGCACCCTACCCTTTTTTAAACCTGGGGGAAACTCTGATGTCACTTTGAAGGATTGGCACAAATTTTGCGCCTTTTATATTCTTCAGTGACCATTTGATGCACAATCGATTTTGTAAATCTCAACTTCTCCGCAATCATTCAGACACTGATCCGACGATCAGAGTTCAAAAAACACTTTAATTTTAGCCACATTGCCTGAAGTCCAAGAACTTGGTGTACGTCTAGCGCGTTGTTCGTCATTGACTTCTTCTCTTCCGTCTTCGAAGGCATTGTGTCACCTAAACACTTGAGCCTTGGACAAAGAATCCTTCCCGTAGTCTTCTTGTTACACGGCATTCGCCTGAGTAGCAGAGTTGTTTTGTTTTACACGAAACTTTATGGCGTATCGCTGCTCGACACGAAACTTTATGGCGTATCGCTGCTCGACACTCCGCTGCATTCTGAAAACCTAACGCTACTTTCAAACACGTGTCTTCTTCAAGAACGATTCGTGCGCAACGAAGTCTCAAGGCCAGCTGACTTCCGCAGACTCTATAGCTGACAGCCCCCACCGCACGTACCGCTTGCAATTTCCGTCCCTTTCGCCTTCTGCTTGGCACGAATGATTCAGTCTCATTACTTCCTGGACAGACGCTGTATGAATAAACAGAAAGTTACTAGTTTTTTAATATTATCCACTTATTCTAGCTCCAAGTATTTAAGTCTCAATTTTGAAAAAACAAGTGTACCATTAGAATAAATAATTCGTTTTTTTATTAGTCGATTGACTTCTTTTTTTAAGAATGCACCCATGATAAATGACTGATCCTAAATTAATGTAATTAAAACAAGACACATGCAATTAACCCTAGATCTACCGGGAATTTTATTCAAGTTTTAATAAAACGTTCTACACCAGAATTTTTATTTAAAACTATTTAACTTATTTATTTACCTTATTTTTGTCTGGTTTATATACTTAGTTTATTTTAAAGAAATTTCTGGTTTGAATGAATATTTTGTATGTACCTGTCGGGTCCAATGGACCCGTCTGGTAGACGGAGGGTTAAAGATTGGTTCTATATATATGTCAATACATATAATTCGTTAAAGTTGGCTGGCGCCGATTGTTGTCCCGATTTGTGAATGATTGGTGTCTTGGTTAAGCCTCGTTGGTCCGTCTCATAGGATGCATTTATGCATCTATACTATCTGGTGAAATGTATCCGTGTACTTTCCATTTTTGACGTTCTGTAGAAAATTTGGCGAATATTTCTGAAATTTAGAGGTGTAAGGAATACCTCCGATCTGATATTTTTCAATGAAGATTCAGTCTCGGTTCCCCGTGGAATTGAGGGACCAACAATACATTGAATAAAGAAAATAGGTTTTGAGATCAGTCCTGTAATAAAAAATTCGAACGGATATGTAACTGCAACAAGTGATTATATTAGGACTTGTACAGTCGTGGAAAAAAAAAAGTAAATACCCCTTACTAACTTCTCAACAAATTAGCGTAGAAGAAAGTTACTGGTACCGAACGATTAGAAATAAAGTATACTTTTAAATGTTGCATATAAAATTTGCTTAGGGAGCCATCTACATATTAAAACGAACCCAAACTTCATTTTTTTCAACCACAATACCCAATTTCAACAAGATATTTCAAATCTTCGTTTCAAACTATGCCTAAACATCAAATTTCAAGTCATTTCAATGATAAGGTTTTGAATTATAAACATTCAAAATTGAGTGCTTCTAATGTTAAATTACATTTTCATATTTTTATTAATATCTCCTGAAATTATACTCCTAATGTACTAATTTTTTGTGTAGCAATAATACTAAAATACCCAAACATGAATACGTTGAATTTGCAATTTTTATAATTTTATTATATGAATTAGGAATTATGAAATTAATATTTGAAAAAATTATGAATTGCAACCTGCAATTTTTTTGATGGATTTAGATTTATTAAGTCCTGCTTTATGGAAATCCAAAATTTCACATTTTTCTTCCAAGTAGTTTTCAAATTATGCTTAAAAAACGGCAAAATGATGGTTTAATTATAGTTCTATGATAGATGTGACTAGATAATTTGAAATTTCCTCTGCTATTCTGTAATCTAACAGTCTTCAATGACTGCTTAAGATGCCTTGATCATGAAGGAGGCTCTCTCAGTCAACAATCGAGTACTGAACTTCAATTTGGATACAGCTCCTAAAATACGTTCGTTTTAAAATAATTAATTTCTCGGTAACTTATCGCCAAATTGCATAAAAATTTATTTTTAGGCTAATTGAAGGGTGTAGAGTTCATTTATGCTGTCAGAATTGTGTACCGCTCTTGGAAAAAAAACAAAGTTATGGTTAGTTTTAATATGTAGATGGCCCCCTAAGCAAATTTTATATACATCATTTAAAAGTAGACTTTATTTCCAATCGTTTGGTACCAGTAACTTTCTTCTACGATAATTTGTTGAGGAGTTAGTAGGGGTGTTTACTTTTTTTTTCCCACGACTGTATATCTTTTGTATACATTTGTATAAATTAGTCAATCCATGAACGTTTCTTTTAACAATTACAAAATTCCGCATATTTTTTTCTTTTATAACATGCAGGCTGTTCAACTAAAAACATTAATTACAACTATAAACTTATGCAGAAACAGTTTAAAATATCTTCTTGATTTCCGCCTTCTTTATCGAAACATTTTCTCGCTTATTACTAGATCATAAAACGGTACGTTGCAAACGTTACACGGGTTATTAGTTTCCTGCAGTAATTTACTCTTGTTTTACCTAAAAAAATTCAAGAGAACAAAATCTATGTAAAAATAAATGTAGTAGGAATTTCATGCCTAATCTAACAATTTCTGAATGCTTGTAATATGCTTATTTATCTTGAAAACTATGCTTAATTTCATGGCTGCAATTTATGTTTATTCACAAAAATTACAGTTCCAATACATTAACTTGTCTTGCGCACGGAACATATGGTGAATTCACTATTTTTTTATGCTTGATAGAAAGTGTAAAAAAGTGAATTTATAAAACCATTTGTGCCTGAATTTTTGTTTTCTCAAATTTGTTAGTAAAATCGTTTTAAAGTGTTGCAAAATTAACTGGAAAAATACTAAAAAAATTACGCAATTTTTTTTTTTTTGCTCTTATTTGATAAAATGTAAACGTGCTAAATACGGGAATATGCATAATATGCATATTTATATGTTTTGTCTAAATTAATATAAAATAAGCTTTGAAATTATATATTATATGCTATATTTTTATGAACAACTAAAAAAATATATTTGTTTATTTACAGACACTAATAACATTATAAGTATTAGTAATAATAAAATATGAATAATCGTATTTGAGACTTAAAAACAATTTGTTTCATAATCATCTTGAAAAGGACTTTACATAAATAACTGCCCCCTAAATGGCTAATAAATATATGTACTCATTCGTGCCTAGCGCCCTATATTTTGTACGTTACAAAAATGCATAAAAAGTAGGCTTGAACATATAATTAAACAATTAAAAAAAATACGTATTTCAAAGAATTTTACAAGCTAATAAGGCTATAGGCTTGAACATATAATTAAACAATTTAAAACTAGTCGGATGTACCAATCCCAAAACTTTCTTCTATCTCATACATGTTAATACTTCAAAATCCGCTATCACACTGCCAAAATTAAATGGCAATCTATGCATCTCATGAGGATTCTAACGATATGAAATTCCGTGCGTTAGTTCTTGAGATATGACTATCGCTGAAATCGTCTAAATTCAGAAAAATGCTGCCTAGCAGCGCCACCTATTGGGTGATTTATACCAAATCCTAATCAGCAACAATTTATGTCAACGTCTGACTGAATCTGAAGTTTGGAGAAAATCCGAACATTAGTTTTTGAGATAGAGCAATAACGAAAATCGTGAAAATTCCTGCATAGCAGCGCCACCTGTTGGGTGATTAACACCAAAACCTAATTAACAACAACTTGTGTCAACATACAACTAAATCTGAAGTTAGATGAAAATTCGTCCATTAGTTCTATTGATAGAGCTATTGAGGCAATCGTGAAAAAGACAGCAGAGAAGTGCCACCTGTTGGGCGATTTACACCAACACATAATCAGTAGCAAGTCATATCAAGGACTAACTGAATCTGAAGTTTGATGAAAATCCGTGCGTTAGTTCTTAAGATAGAGCTATTGGGGAAATCGTGTAAATCCTGCAAAATTCATCATAACAGCGCCACTTGTTGGGCGATTTACACCAAAACATAATCATCATCAATTCATATCAAGGACTAACTAAATCTGAAGTTTGATCGAAATCCGTGCATTAGTTCTTGAGGTAGAGCTATTGCGAAAATCGTGAAAAATGCAGCCTAGTAGCGCCACCTGTTGAGCGATTTACACCAAAAACTAATCAGCATCAATTTGTATTAGGGACTAACTGAATATCAATTTTTATTAAATTCCGTGCATTAGTTCTTGAGATAGAGCGCCCACAAAATTTGTGTCACATACACACAGACAGACAGACAGACTCACAGAGTCACAGACAGACATTTTGTAAAAACATGCTTTTTGGAATCTCTGACCCCTAAAACGTGTAAATCCGTCGAAAACCGGAATTCGAAAATTTTCATGAATCCAATACTTTCTTCTTGTAAAGATAGAAGAAAGTAAAAATACGTATTTCAAAGAATTTTACAAGCTGACTTATTTATCTGGATCCTTGATAGAAAAAATACAAATAAACTTACTTTTTACATTTCAACCTCTTGAAAACTGAAAAATCTATAAATTCCGAAAAAAGCCTTCATTTAAGCAAATAAATAACCATGTTACGCTGTCGCCTTTCGGTAACAGATAAATACATTTATAGATAATTATTTCATACAATTTTCAAGTTATAAAGAAGAAGAAAATGATACAACTTTATAAAAATTCGAAGCGTCCCAAAAATGGGACGCTAGGCATAAATGGGTTAAAAAATATATGACTTTTGCTCTGATTCTTTTACAAGATGTGGGAAGAAGAAAGCAAAAACCAAACATTACTTAAACTATCTTTTTAGGATTTCGAAAACTGATTATTCAACGTATGATCGTAAATTAAATGATATTAATCTATCAAATGATGAAAGCTTATTTTTTAAAATAAGTTATTAACAAATAAACAACAACATCCGGGTTATCATACCAAGCACAATAACGACACTTTGGCGACAGTTTAATACCCCGGTGCGTATATGACATTAGCGTCAGAAACAAATTGCGCCAACGTGGTGCGTATATGACATCTGTGCTAAAAGGTCTAACTCTAGAAAGACCAACCTACAATTGTGCATGACTGAACACAGCCTTTTATAAATCTATATATATATATATATATATACATATTACGCTATTGTATGGATTTTAGAAGCAACGTGTCCGTGCATGCGACGGTTATTAAGCCTACGTTGGCGATCGCTTATACTCTGTTTGACGGCGTTCTCGATCCAATCTATTTTGATTTTCTCTTTTTAATTCGGCTTCTTCTTCACTTTCAAGCATTCGCCGATATCTTTTACGGGCATTTCTATTGATATTTTCAAGCTCCATCATTGCAACGAAAGATATTGCAGCGAAAGAGCGAAACGTAAATAAACCCGATTTACCTCGGCCTAAATCCTGCCAAAGGACTTTTACACAATAACCAATGAGATGCGTTTCATTCGAGCGTTGTCATTAAACGATTAACAAATAATCGCGATTTCTGTGCCACGTACAATAGCGTAATATAATATATATAGATATTACACTCTTTATTTTTTATTTTAAATTTTTTTTTTCTACTTTTTAATTTAAAAAATGTTTCATCGTTACAGTTTCGCAGCCATTTCACCTGTTTTGGCACATAATTATATACTTTGTTGTTTCATTTGGTATACAATAAGCATTACAGAGAATATTTAACAATTTATCACCTGTAGTCAGCTAACGGAAAAATTCATTAAATTAATGTATTAATTTATAAAGAAGTTCTAAAAATAATAAAATGCTGTATTGTCAAGAAACAAGTCTGTGAACAGAATTTTTATAATTCTAGCATATGAGAAAGTAAGCGAAAAAATTATTACAAATTCCATCTTTACATACAAAAACCAGATTGCCTAAAATTAAAGAATGTAAAAAGATAAAATTGTTATTAGAAGTATTAGATTATTTTTTCTATAAGGTAATTGTACCCAATATGGACACCCTAAGAAAAATTGATTTTTTTCACCCTCGAATACACGTCATAGGACTCCAAAAATATATGACCACTATCCCTGGACTGTTGACTATCATTATTAAAATTAGCGACCTCGTAATTATTCTGGTTTAATTTTAATGATAAAAACAAAATATGTCTACAAGTGTCCACATGAACCACCTGTCCCTATTATGGACATGCATGCCCATATTAGAGACAGGTGGCTCCTTATTGACCTACTAGATAGGGTGTATGGAAAATCCACTCTTCCAAGAGATTTTAGAGGAGAGGGGAGAAAAGAAATATATCTTAAAGTATTGCGGAAAGGGAGGGGGCACAGTAAATATCTCCAGAATATGCACTTTAGAAGGGGGGGGGGGTCATTTTCGGTTGTGGCTCTTCGAAGACCCATGCAAAGATTCTCAGTTACTATAAAATCTTGGTTAGCTTTACTGCACCTCTGCAGAATTTACATCTGCTATCACTCAGTCCTCACAGAATGGACAAATAAAAACTTCTTCATCGTGGGCAGTAAGTCCCACACAGTCCTCATGTACATATCTGCCACTGTGATGTATAGCCGCATGTCTGAAATAGCATCAATACTGCATAAGAAGCAGTACCAGATTGTTGGGGAAATCATACCGCTGGTACCTGCGATTACGCCAACAGATACCCTACTTAGGGGAGGCTTCTTTTGATTTTTCTGCAAGGGGTTTTTGGAGGATTTTCTTCTTGGACGATATTTCAGATGGCATTGAACAGATATTTTACAAATTTGTGAATCTGAAGATTCAGTTGCTGTATTTCCAATGTGGACATAAGATGTTCATATTGGGAATCGGGCATAGTTTTACTAAATCGTAATAAATAAACAAAGAAAACATTTTTAAGCAATGTATGCAATAGCAATAGAAAATATGTTTTATCAGCTTTCTAAAACACTCCACTTTTCAATATTTAAAGTAATTTCACCATATCTAATAAGAATTTAAACTTACCTGTAAGTACGATCACCACGAAACAACAAGTTTCCTTCCAAATGCGAACAGTTTTTAGCACTTTCCAGGCTTTAATTATCTTTTCAACTGCTTTTCTTGACAGACATGTAGCGCCATCTCTCGATAAAAATTGTTACTTTTAAAGATATTAGGGGTGTCTATATCGAGAGCACTGTTCTTATTGGGTACAAGTACCTTAATCTATATGTTTAAAAGGTCAGGCTGTTTTTTAATCATAAGCCCTGTGCTTTCTTCTGAGCCAATTTTGATAATTATTTTTTTAAATGAAAGCTGTTCATTTGTAGATGTGCCCGCAGCAGCTATTTTTTAAAATATTTCCATTTTCATGTTTTATTTTTAATTTTTAATGCTTTTTATGAAATTTATTTAACATGCTGGTAATTGGGTTACTTCCATTGTTGCGGAGAAATGAGAAATAATGGTGTTTATTTATTTTTACTGATATATCCTTATTGATGCCATTTTTCACAAAGAAAAGTAACTTTTTTATAATTTTTTAACAGAAAATGAAGTCAACCTTAAAAAAAACACGCATTCTCCCTCATAAATCTTTTACATTTCAATATTTTTTTCATTATGCTGATAGTGAGTTCGAGACGCTAGGCGAAATGATTCAGTGAGTGAAAATGATGTCATATTAAAAAAAAAATAATAATAAAAAAAAATCGAATATTTTCTTTGATAAAACAAAATATTTGACCAATGCTAAAGACAAATTTCTGAATTTTTTGTTCGCGGATATTGAGATTAGAACCCAAAGTTTGTGCGAATATTCACATGAAAAGTTGTATCGGACAAACGGGATTTTAAGTTTGGAAATATACTCATTAATAATCTATGCGCATTAAAATACTTTTAAACTGTGAATACGGATTTGAGGGGTGCGTATGTAAATTTTGAGAATGTGAAAATGACGTGAACTTTACATTTTATGGGGGGAATTTTTATGATGTGACAAAGCGAAATCCTTTTTACTGATTTTTCATCCTGTAATAAAAAAACATAAGAGCCTCAATCGATAACTATATCATAATTACGAATATTGATTACATATTCTAATACAGTTTAATTTTTCAATAATTTAAGCAGTTGATGTTTGTGGAAATAGTATTTTGGTAATTTTAGGTTAAAAATATTTATTATTTTAAGATTTAGACATCCAATGTAAGATGTGATTTCTTTTCTGTAATTATTTTTGTAGGTTTGTTATAAACTCAATCTAACAGTACCTTTCTAAATATTTTCGTTCGTCGAATTTCGACGGGTTCCAACTCCGTCTATATATTTAAAGGACAAGACTTTTTTTAGTCATCTGCCCTGAGCTTTCTAATGAACCAATTTTACTAATTATTGTTTTAAATGAAAGCTATCTATTTGAAGATGTGCCCGCACTAGCTATTTTTTTAAATATTCCCATTTTTATATTTTAATTTTAATTTTAAACGGGTTTTCATTAAATTTGTTCAAAATGGGGACAATCGGATTACTTCTATTGTTAGAGAAAAAAGAAAAATGATGGAGTTTATTTATCTTTATTCATTATATTCTTACTGATGCTATTTTCTCATTAGAATTAAAAATAATTTTAAAAGAAATTTGAACAGGTAATGACGTCACGCTTTAAAAAACACACAATTTCCTCATGAACCTGTTATATTTCACTATGTTTTCATCCCGCTGATATTGAGTTTGAGACGTTAGGCGAAATATTTCAGCAAGTGAAAATGACGTCGTATTTAAAAGAAAACTATCATTTTATTTTATAAAACGGAATATTTTATTTTGAATACGTCTAAAAGTTATAAACTTTTGAAATTTTTACTCGCCAGTACTGAGACATGGAAAATTGTAATATAGCTGACAAACTTGACTTCGAGCCTGGAAATATATTTATTAATAACCTATTGCGCATTAAAATATTTTTAAATGGGTAATATGGATATGAGACAATGAAAATGACGTTAGATTCAGATTTCAAGGGGGGAAATTCTATGATTATGTCAAAGTCAAATCATTTTTGCTCATTATTCATTCCGTAATACCAAGCATAAGACCCGCAATTGATAACGTCATCATAAATACTTGATCATGAATATCTTGATTATATGTGATATATTACTGATTACGTATACGAATAAAAATTAATTTTTCAATAATTTCAACAGTTGAAGTTTATCAAAATAGTATTTTGTTAACTTTAGGTTAAAATATGTGTTTGGAGAGTTAGCTTAACTAGTGTAAGATAGATTTTTTATTGTAATTATTTTTACAGGTTATTATAAATTTAATGTAATAATTCCTTTGTAAACATTTTCTTTCGTCGCAAGTTGACGTTTTCCACCTCGTTGTCATTAAATATGGATTAATTTTCTTTCATTTCTTGTTCGGCTCAGGTGCAGGCGAGAATAATTTGGGGGTCGAGTCGGATTCGGGTTGAGTTTAAGCAAAATTTTTAAGTTCGGGTCGGATGCAAGTCGATCAGCACAGTATTCTACTCCAAAGTAAGCGTATAAGAATGATCTTCACTTGAAAAACTTTGAGAAACGCTGCTATACCTATTTGTCAATTTTCTAATATTAAAATAAGTGTTTATTATAAATATTGATTTCACAGAACGAAACAACATATAAATAAATTAAATTTGTAGTTTTTTTAAGTTAAAACTATTAAAAAGTTTAATTAAAAGCTTTGTTTAAATATTAAAACAAGGTATTCGAGCATATTCGGATAATTTAAGTATTAA
Source organism: Maratus speciosus (assembly GCA_963932465.1). Classification (NCBI taxonomy): domain Eukaryota; kingdom Metazoa; phylum Arthropoda; class Arachnida; order Araneae; family Salticidae; genus Maratus; species Maratus speciosus. Next base: position 417,485,124 of record OZ010794.1, on the reverse strand, counting down.
TATTTAAATTATTTTTTCATTTATCCTACGTCAAATGCTGCTTTATTTATCAATTTTCTAAAACTAAAATAAATGTATATTGCAAATATTGACTAGACAGAACGAAACAAAATATGCAAAATTTTAATTTGTAATTTTTGTAATTTAAAATTATTAAAAAGTTTAATTAAAAGTTTAGTTTAAATACTAAAACAAAGTATTCGAACGTATTCGGTTAATTTAAATTTTAATATCTAGATTATTTTTCATTTATCCTATGAGAAACGCTGCTCTATCTAATTATCAATTTTCTAAAACTAAAATATGTGTTTATTGAAATATTGACTTGCAAGAACAAAACAAAATGTACAGAAACTAAATTTGTGCTTTTTTAAGTTAAAACTATAGATTAAATATTAAAACAAAGTATTCGAACGTATTCGGATAATTTAAGTTTTAATATTTAGATTGTTTTTCATTTATCCTATAAGCAAGCTAATTTCCCGATTCTTACAGTAGAGATACAATTCTCAAATACTAGGACCTAAGATTATTTCAGGGTTGTGATATTTGATTCCATATATTACAATAACAAAAACAATACAGCATAAAAAATCTGTGTTTAATGTGCATTCTGTCCGAATAAAATGGTTACACAGAAAAATATAGTTTTCATTTCCTGGTTCAACTTTTACATTTCAAAGAATTGATGAATAATTCTGAAGAACTGAATTTCCATTCGACATTTTTTATTTCTTACAAAAGGTGAAATTTACAAAAGGCGGTTGAATAAGTAAATATTTTTGCGTAACAAGGAAATTTTTCTTTACATTTTATGTATCTTTAAGGAGGAGTTCTACTTTTTTGGGTCAATTTTATTTTTATTTATTTATTTTTTTTTTTTTTATTCCTCGAGTGTGTAAATTCGTTTTCTAATGCTGTTTTGTAATATTCTAAATCCTTACAATATTGTTTACTCATTAAAAATAACGCTGCTCATAGAACGTAAAGCTATTGTAAAATTTTAATTATTTTTTCTCGAAACACTGTTTTTCAAATTGGGAGATCAATTTCCATAAAAACTATTCAACAATTTTTTTCCTTTATAAAATAAATGTTCAAGTGCGAGTATTACTCACGCTCAGAGGGTTCCGTACAATAAATATGTGAATTATTAACGGTATTATTCAAAAAATCGTTACTAAAAGAATAATAAGACTGAAAAAACTATACAACGTAGGGTTGTATATATCTGCATATACTTGAAAAGTATGAATGGGTATACAATAGAAGTTCAAAGAGATATGAAGCCTAAATAATATCAAATATTGCTTTTCTGTATAACTCTTTTTTTTAGTCTCATTCTAATCTGTTTTTTTGATGAACTTAATTCGGTACTGACAATAAAAGTAGTGCATATTTAAACTTCATTTGGTATTTTATAAAACTAAATTCAGCGTATTAGTAATCTTTTCTTTTTACAGTGTAGCTAAAAAAAGTCCTTCCGGCCAGTGCCGGGAGGAAGAGGTAGCTTTCATAATCCTTATTTAAAAAAAGCCAAATTATATCATTCAAACACACGAAGCTCAATTTAGTGGAAACCGAATATAGAAGATTCAATACTAATTTTTATCAATATAATGAATGAGAATTTCGCGAAATTAGTCAGCTTTATCCAAGCTGCTTTTCTTTAAAGTAACATATATTTGGCTGCCAAATTCGGCAATTTCTTAAAGTGCCTGTCATTTTAAGACAACATGGTGGATGAGGCTAAGCAGTGAACTTGGTCGAGACCTTAGTAATTGCTGTGCACATGCTCACTCACATCGGAATCGGTTAATATATAGGAGTGCTGTCGCATGCAAAAAATCAGATTTTTCAAAATGTCACCCACAATAAAAATTGAAACTGCTATATCTGAGCCATTTTTTAAGGTAAAGACAAACAAAAAATGCTCCTGAATCCTTATATCAAGGTCAAATGCTTAAGAAAGAAACCTTTTTCAATTTCTAATTTTTTTGCACTTAACTTTAAATATATATATATTTTTTAATTTAATGGTCGCCATTTTGAAACAAGATGGCTGATGAATCTGGCCAGCGAACTTGGTCGAGGTGTTGATGTATACTATCCACATGCCTTCTTACATCGAAATAGGCGAATACGTGTGTTATCCCGTGACAAATACAAGATCGTTTCAAAATGTTAGCCATGCTAGAAATTCAAAGTGCTATAAATCAACCATTTTTTAAGATATAAACAAAAGAACAAATTTTCAGAAACAAAAACTGCTCCGGAATCTTTGTATCAAGGCCAAACACATAAAAAAATCTTTTTCATTTTCCAATTGTTTAATACCTCATTTTGAATTTTAAATTAAATTTTTTTTTAATGGCAACACTTTTGAAACAAGATGGCGAATGAAGCTGGCCAACGAACTCGGTCGAGACATTGTTATGTACTATGTACAGACCAAGTTACATCCAAATAGGTTCATAATTACGCCTGTTATCGCGTGACAAAAATCAGGTCGTTTTAAAATGTCAGCCACAAGAGAAATTCAAAATGCTATTACTCAGCCATTTTTTTTAGATATAGACGAAAGAAAAACTTTTCCGGAATCTTTGTATTAAGGTCAAACACATACAAAAAAATATTTTTCACTTTCCAATTTTTTGGTATCTCATTTAAATTTTTTTATTTTTTTATTTTTTTTTTAAATGGCCGCCATTTTGAAACAAGATGGCGGATGAAGCCGGCCAACGAACTCGGTCGAGATATTTGTATGTACTATGTACACACCACGGTACATCCAAGTCGGTTCATAAATACGCCTTTAATCGCGTGACAAAATTCAGGACGTTTCAAAATGTCAGCCACGATAGAAATTCAAAATGCTATAACTCAGCCATTTTTTAAGATATAGACGAAACAAAAACTGCTCCGAAATCTTTGTATAAAGGTCGAATACATAAGAAAAAATATTTTTCCATTTTCAATTTTTTGGTACCACATTTCAAATTTTAAATTTATAAAAAAAAATTAAATGTCCGCCATTTTGAAACAAAATGGCGGATGAAGCTGGCCAACGAACTCGGTCGAGAGATTGGTATGTACTATGTACACACTGAATTACATCCAAATCGGTTCATAAATACGCCTTTTATCGCGTGACAAAATTCAGGACGTTTCAAAATGTCAGCCACGCTAGAAATTCAAAATGCTATAACTCAGCCATTTTTTAAGATATAGACGAAACAAAAACTGCTCCGAAATCTTTGTATAAAGGTCAAACACATAAGAAAAAATATTTTTCCATTTTTAATTTTTTGGTACCACATTTGAAGTTTTAAAATTTTTTAAAATTTTTAAATGGCCGCCATTTTGATACAAAACGGCGAATGAATCTGGCCAACGAACTCGGTCGAGACATTGCTATGTACTATGTATACACCGAATTACATCGAAATCGGTTCATAATTACGGGAGTTACAGTGTGACATAGGTCAGATATATATATATATATATATATATTAATTTTGAACGGAGGGTGGTTTCGGGGTCTGGGGGTCATGATCGATGAAAATATACCAAAATTTTTTGAAATCGCTTTCCTCCGAACGGCTGCAATAGGTAGCTTTTTTGTAAAGAAAGCTACCTAAAAATCATTGTTCAAAGTTTAAACTTGTCATTGTCCAACGCGCGCTTCGAAAGGAGGTCGAAAACTTGTAACGCCGCACTGGTCCGTGCAGCGTTTTCCCAGATAGGTTTTCAATTTACTTTTAAAAGCACGGAAGGCGTATTGAGAGATCCATTCAATGCAAACTAGTCGCGAATTCCATAGTATTTAAGTGGATTCTAATTAAATTGTTTTTAATAATTTTATATTTATTGCTTTTATACTGCTACTGGGCATTGCATCACACGAATATATCATTAAAAGTTGTTATCTAGGCTTTAAAAGCCGATGGTACATAGAGAACCTTGCCCCTGTCATTATGTATGTCCAATCAGTCCGTGTCTTTAAGGGTTAATATGGTAGCTAATTACAGACGGTTTTTTCGAAAATCTTTATCAATAATGCTTTTATACTTCTGGTACGGATAGGTACCTCCAGCGCTCTTCAACACCTTTAATGAAAGCTCATACATCGTAATTTGTGTGTAACGGAAAAATGCGATTTACTCAAAAAGTATCTGACCTAGGGTATCGCTATAATTTTTCTGCAAGGTTTAAATTAACCTCTACTACCTGTTATTTTTTTATAATTTTAGTTTCAGTAAATTCGGAAATAGAAGGCCGGAGAGTCATATTTTAGCACTACATTTTCGACGATATTTCTGAAAATATAATACCTAAAATTAAAAGAAATGTATTTTTGAATTTAGCGTTACCAAAGCTTTCACACGATATACAAAGAAAAGATTTTCCTTTGCAAGTAACTTAATTAACCCTTCTACATTTTTCCTAAATGTATTTGTGAATGTTTAATAATCTGTAAATATGTGTGTCAGTAGTCTTTATTACTTCCCCAAATCTGAACTTTCCACGTGCCATAGTTTACGAGTGAAATGACTGTGACAGACGGACAGACAGACACAGATGTGATCTTATAATGGTTTAGTTTTTACTTTTTAAGTATGGAAACCTAAAAACAAAAAAAGAAATATTTTTCTGGAGCTTATACAACCAATAAGTATGATTTTCATTGACTTAAGCAGAAGCTACAAAAAATACCGTAAAAAGGGGAAAAATAACGTTGCTGTTAAAATGGGGATGGTAGGGTATATGGGGATGGTACGCTGAGGATGGTACGCTATATGCTTAAAATTTAAAATTATTGGTGCTTTTACCGTTGATATTTTTGCATTTCTAATAACAATAATTTTTTTTATTACAAAGTTGCATAAACGAACATGCATAACGAAAGTATTTATTGGATGAACGAAGGTGTGGCGGATGGCAACTTCCAATCGCTACTTTCGACACATTTGCCGTGCCTTCGCCTTTTGGCCAATCAAAAGTAGGCTTGAGCTACTGCTACGATCTGGCGGTTAGCCTCCCGTTTGGCAGTTAGGAGCCTTAGTTTTTCTCAGTTCACTCAAAGTTGTAGCATTTGTTCAGTAACGCAAGAATAGTGACGCAATTAGAGTTACTCAGTGAAATAATTGTCATTATTAAAAATATATATATTTCCAGGGAGAAAATTAATTCAGTTACATTTCTTTTTAGAATAATTATAATTATACTCAGATTTTTTTTTTTTTTTTTAGTTTAAAAAAGCGCATTGTGCTTATTTAATCAATAAAATTTATCTTATTATTCACCAAATAAATTTTAAAATGAAAACAGCAAAGATCAGAAACGTCTTTTTAATACACAGATTTTGATTGATTGTGACCCGCATCCAAAAAAGTTTGCCGACTCCTGCTCCAGAGAATTTAATGCCTTTTCATAATTTGGCAACCCAAAATGATTTAAATGCTTGTAACCGCAGAAAAACGGTCGCCCGATTGGAAGATCACGCCGTGCACCTACTGGTACTCCGCGTCCCACAAGCTTTACAATTCATTTTTTTTTTTTTTTTTTTTTTTTTTTTTTTTTTTTGCACATGAAAATTTAAATATACAACTGAAATGTGATAAATATAATGCAAAGAGTCCGAACGTGATATCTCTTTTTCTTTGTAACCGAAAAAAAAATTAAACAAGAAAGAAAAAAAAATCATGCGTCAAGCATAGATTATGAAAGACTTTCCAACACATTCAGAATAATGTAACAAAACTGCACCTTTTAAAAAATTTAAATATCACGTCTAATTCAACCATATGGAAACGCATAACACATTTCAAAAGCTAATTTCAGCTGTTTCGATCTACAATCAGAACATTATCCGAATTTTTTCAACAGCCCTGTATATGATATGCAAATTTGTATCTATTAACTTCATGCATGTCAAAATTTAGTTCACTTAAGAAATACATATATTACAGTTGAAAATTCCCCTTCAGCAATTTCCTCTAATAAGGAGAATGGTACGTGAATACTTCTGTGCAGCCCTGTATATGAGGTATAGAATTTATATATAACGCGTAACGTGCAAAAAACTAATTAAATTTAAAAGCGCATACCGAATTTTAAACCATACACGCCAGCAATTATTTTTCAAAGACAGTATTGTAATTGTAACCCATTTTTTTAGTGTTCCTGTAAATGAATAAAAAATGCTATGAATGACTTGTTCTAACGTGATCGCTGTGAAATTCAGTGATTGATATCAGTTTCAATACATTTGAAATAGCGTAATGTCATTAAAATACTCTGCAAACGATTTTTCTCCATATACCATAATGTAATGAAATACTTTTGAGTGCCCTGTAAATGAACTATTAATCCCAAATACTTCATATATAATACCAAATATCCCTTGGTGACCTAAATAAGGTTTATCAATTGCATGAAAATCCGAATATAAAGTCTATAGTTAGAGTGGGGACAGACAAACCGATAATAATGCATAAACACTTTTTTACTTTGTTGGAAAGTGTTAAAAACACGTGAATTTTATGCCATATAAGTACAATCTCCCATTAATATGCTGCAAATAACGGTTAAAAAATGTCAGAATATTTTGGTTGGAAAAATATCCAAACTTTTTGCTTTAAAATGAAAAGTGCAAAGGTTAATGAACCATCCATTGACTATATGAATTACGAAAATTTAACAATGATATAGGATGTTTAGATAAGTCTATAAAAATTCCTAAGAAAGATGATAACTGAGTTTTTATCCTCCGACAAATATCAAATATCCATGAAAATGAATAAGTATTTACATTTTTTACAAAAATTAATTTAAACTAGATAGTGCCCGTCAAGATTTGACGGTAAATAAATTGACTGTTTCATCAGAAAAATTCTTTAATTTTTAATTAGTTGCTTTTAAACTAATTATTGAATGACGAATTACGTGACGAATTTCTATACTGCATAAGTGATTCCTATTTCTTTAAGGCGATAGATGGTGCTGTCAGTCTAACCTATTCAATGAAGTGAAAGAATTTTAAGTTTATGATTTATAACCAATTATGCTTGTTTTTAATCAGAAATTTACCTAAAAATGCCGGGTAGAGAATTTATTTTTACTTACTACGGTCTTTTTTTTTTTTTTTTTTTTTTTGAAAAAATAACAATATTTATTTTCATTGATTTATTTATTTATTTATTTTAAACAACACGACGATTAAAAGCTGCCATGAATTTTATTTTTATTTGTCTCATTATCTAAGAACTTAAATTTGAAACTTGATGCAGCTAACGATTTATAATATACATTTTGTATTACTTGAATTTTCTTTTACATTTTCATACATTTTTAAAACATTAAACCTGGATATCAAGGTAATTTATTTTATAGCTCTTATACGAATATTTTTCTTTATTTCCGTTTTATTTTTTACGGAAAAGAATGATAAACTTTTCTTTCTGACACACACACATATAATTCTTGATAATGGTCAGAAAATGTAACGAAAATTGTAGATCAGCTCAATTTATTTAATTAATAATTACATGCAAAATATTTTAGTTTAAATATTTTAAATATAAAATCATTTTTTCAAAATATTATTGAGTGTTAAATTTTATTTAATTATAAAGCAATCATAATAATAATAATAAAATAAAAATCCTATAACTTCTCTTACTAATAAAATATGTCATTACTGAAATGAATTAATTATCGACAAAAATATTACACATTTTGCCAGGCCTGGGTTCGAACCTGCGCCCGCTACAAAAACACCGAGCTTTAAACTGTTGCGTTAACCCGCTACGCTAGCTGGAACTCTTTTCACCCTTCTAAATTGAAGAAGTTCGAAAAACAGTTGACGCATACGTAATTGTCTCGAATTTGAGTTGTGATCTTACAGAAAAAGTTTGGCGTTTTAATATTTATGATACCTTACTTTTTCAAAGAAGCAATTACAAATTAACGTGCTAGTTTCCCAATCTTAGTGTGTAACTATAGGCAATTCATAAGACGATATAACCACAGACTTCTAATATAAGAAGTCTTATATTAGAAGTCTGTGGATATAACTTTCAGCCTGTAATCACTGAGTTTATCTTCTGTGCGTAATATGACCAAAACAATATGGCACTCACGAAATAAACCGTATCTAGCTCACACAGTAAATTTTTTAAATTGTTAATAATGCTGAAAGAGTCAAATAATATTAACTTTGTGAAAGAAAGAAAAGCTAGTTTACAATAAGATCGAATAGCAGACGAACTTAAAAGAACTTCTACCTGTGACGTAATCGTTCAACTGAGCGAGCATATTTGCGCATGTGTAGCGCGTCACTCCAAAGGCAGACTTGTACTTATGTACTGCACATGCGCAACTGTTGAATTTTAATTTAAAATTATGGCTAATTAACAAAATGTTTCAATAAACGAATGTACGTCACTCCAAAGGCAGACTTGTACTTATGTACTGCACATGCGCAACTGTAGAATTTTAATTTAAAATTATGGCTAGTTAACAAAATGTTTCAATAAACGAATGTACGATAACAAATCTGTGGCCAAATACCTTTAATTTAAAAAAAGATTTGTGTAATTTGATGCAGTAGTTTCTTCTCACGGGCTGTCGAAAAAAAACGCTTTGCGTTTTAAATATATAGATGGTATTAATTTACGTATGTTTTAATTTATTATAGAAATAAATTACTGGACAATGTAAAATTTTGACCAATTAATACCTAAAAGATTTGCCTGTAAGACATATTTGTTTGAATATTTTTGTTCTCCTGGTCTGTCACTCCCAGCTTTTAACCCCTTGGGGACGAGCGACACGTATACGTGCCGGAAATAGGCCCAAGAATCCTCGTTTATCCTCACCAGTAAAATTTTACTGTAAAAATTGCCTTATTTAATCCGAGCATTTTCCCGATTTGAATAGGCACAAACTTCTGTTTTTTAAAACCGGTAGCAAAGTAATAAACATTTCGTAAAAGGCTCCCGTCGCGAAGGGGTTAAATACCACAATTTTTTAATAATACCATTAATGCATGACTGAAATTCTTAAATTAAGTATATTGAAAATTAGTATTAGAAAATAGCGTTGTTTTATCAGACATTTTGTCCTTAATTTATTTGAAATGGTTTTTAAAAAAAATTCGACAAAGTTAAAAGTACCGTGAACTCTCACATTCTAAATAAACTTTCAAAATAGCGGGGGGTTTTCTTTTCTTTTCTTTGTTTAAGCATAATAATAATATTTATGAACAAATCTTTCCGATCTAAAAAAATCGATTACGTTCCTTTTTGAAGCGATTTATGCGCATTTTTCTGCAGTCGTAGGACAAGGATCGCAGGACTGTTTCAGCCACGACCATTTAAAACACCTTTTGCATAGTTGCGAACTTTTATGTTTCTGCGTACCACTAAGATTTAACAGTAAATTTTTCTTTATATATTTGCGAAATCTGCAAAAATATTGGGCAAAAATTTCTATAAAATTTTATTGGAAAAAAAACTTACGTCTTTCACGCGACTGCACTGATTTATTCATCATTCGAATGTTTACTTTGTGAGCTGAACCTTTCTTTTTTTTCATGAATATTTATTATGCCACGGAGTACATTATATACAAAAATATACAATTGTCGAATATAAAATTGTTGAATCTTTTTGTATAACTACATTTTCATTTGATATTTCTCATCACTTGTAGCGGAAACGAGTCTGGAAAGAAGGTTTGAAAAGGAAATATTTTTGCTAGCTGTAATGTTCTGACAGCAATGCTTTAGAAATTTCAGAATATTTAGTTGAAAAAATGTCCAAAATGTAAAATTTAATTTTTAAAAATAGAACTTGGCGTATGAATGTAAATTACAAGCACGTAAAAAAAAAAAAATAAAGCATAAAAAAAAATTGCACATAAAATTTTAATAATTCTTGCATATAAAGAATTAAGTCAACAATGGATTACAAAATTCCATCTCTACATACAAAAACCAAGTTGAGTTACATAAAAGAATGAAATATGAAATAAATATCGCCGTCTGTTGGGGATTATAAAAAATAAAATCTGTTTATTGCAGTGTTGCAGGATAGCAACGCTCAATAAAATCGTCTTTTAAAGCTTGCTATAAAAATAGCATTCCCATTCGTGTATTTTGCAAATTCACAATATGGCAACACAAAGAATTGCATTAAATCAAAAAATAACATCTAGTAAAACAGCAATAGGTGGTAAACTTATTTCTGGCATTCTATCCTATTAAGGTGACTTTATAAGAAAGCAGAATATAATAATTTCAAATGCTGAAAGATGTAAACTTTAAAACCAGATAAAATATGTTTATTACACGGAAAAAACTGTTTTGTTGAAATTACTAAATTTTGGTTCATATAGCTGAATCCAAATATTTTGGTTGAAATGATTAAATTTTGTTTAGATTAACCAAATTATTTTGTTAATTCAACAAATCATTTGGTTAGTCTACCCAAAATTTGGTCATTCCAACCAAAATATTTTGATGGAGCTATATGAACTGAAATTTAGTAATTTCAACAAAGCAGTTTTTTCCGTGTACGACTGTTGACATGTTTCGACTCACCCAGAGTCATTTTCAAAACAAATAAATAAAACTATTCCAAATTTGCACGGTCTATGAAACGCCATCATTCAGTTTCCCACGTATTCTTTCATACTATGCGCGTTATTTTTTATTTTACTTGGATGTTTATTTTATTTTTATTTTCATAACCATTGAGTAGCTCGATCCATATTTTTGGTAAGTTAACCCCTTCGCGACGGGAGCCTTTTGCGAAATGTTTATTACTTTGCTACCGGTTTTAAAAAACAGAAGTTTGTGCCTATTCAAATCGGGAAAATGCTCGGATTAAATAAGGCAAATTTTACAGTAAAATTTTGCTGGTGACGATAAACGAGGATTCTTAGGCCTACTTCCGGCACGTATACGTGTCGCTCGTCCCCAAGGGGTTAAAGGATGCTACATTGCTACGTATTGATTCTTTACACGTTACAATCTCTATGGTTTCTCTTATAATGGATGGATAGTATAGACAGGAGGGAAAAATTATTTTACTTTTATTGAAATTTATTTGGATGGTTTCTTCTTGATAAAATTTTGCTAGGACTGTAATTTTCCTATTATATTTAATATCAGCTACCGGGTGTCCCAAAAAGGACTGACTGATTTTAAAATTCAATAACTTGCAAACGGGGACAGATATTTAAAAAAATCTTGCAGGAGGGTTATGCATAAGGTCAAAAGTTTTATTACAGTGATTTTCAATTTTAGTTCGATTTACATACAATAGATGGCGCTGTAAGCAATAGTCGCTAAATACAGGCTCGATTTTTGGTCCTTTATCTTGTTCCATGCAGAAAAAGGAGATGGAAATGTATTATCCGGGCCACGAAGTACCAAAAATCGAGCCTGAATTTAGCGTCTATCGATCGCAGTGCCATCTATTGTTTGTAAATCGAACTAAAATTGAAAACCACTGTAATAAAACTTTTGACCTTATGCATAACCCTCCTGCAAGAATTTTTTAAATATCTGTCACTGTTTGCAAGTTATTGAATTTTAAAATCGGTCAGTCCTTTTTGGGACACACGGTATATACTCCTTTTTTCTACTCTTAAATTTCCTGCTAGTCATACCAATATAGTAATTCTTTAATCCGTCTGCTCTAATAAATGGTATTTCATATACCCTAAGTAATTCTGAAAATTAATTGGGTCAATTTTAGCGCAAGTGATAATCTTCAATTTCGGAGGTGGGTGGTTTGGCTACTAACAAGGAAGGTCTCCATACGGGCATACTCAGAAAAATCTGAAAAAATTACAGAATGTTCTTCTCATGTGGATATATATATTTATAAAAATTTTTTTGGCGGAACCCCGATACAGCGTCCGTAAAAAAATAACTAAATTTTCGTTTATTTGGCGATTTATCACCGGTTGGCGATGAAAAAAAAAAATACGGTTTTATGTAGGAAAAACTTTTTATGTTGAATTTGTTTATACAAGTTTAATTTAAATAACTTTAGTTTTGTCATTTTTAATTTGTTTTAACAATAGTTTTGTCACTTTTAGTTTGTTTTAACTATTGTTTGTGATATATATTTATATTAAAATTTAAATATCATATTTTACGATTTAAAACAAAATTTAAATTGATTTAAATTATTTCAAGCTCAAAAATAAGGCAGATAGAACACTGTCGACTTGATTTTGTTGCTATGGAAACGATTTCGTCTTCGATATGGAAATGTTAAATCAAATGTCAGCTGACTATAACTTAAAATAGATATTTTCAACTTGCAAAGCATAGAAAATATTTTTACAGTGATAAAATTAAATAACTACAGCAATAAGCAACATATATATGTAATTAAAAAATATATAATAACCTCTTTAATTGATTAAGTTTGAATTCATTAAAAACCGTGCATTCTAAAAAACAATTAATAAATTTTCAGATGCATTAAAATCGTTTGCTTTTGGCAAGGGAAAATCCTGCTCGCCAAATCGCGTGTCACTTTCGTGTTTTCGCGCCAAATATTCGAATGTATTTTTTTTTTACAGACTTTCTACTGAAATTCCGCCGTTAAATTTGACTGATCCCTTATTACATACATGAGTAGTTTCACTAGCATTTTTTTCAACATATTCTGAGTATGCCCTGTATGGAGACCTTCCTTGTAAGCAGATATTGAAACGTTTAAGACTATATTTTAATTTCTCAAAAAAGCTTGGAATATATTGAATAGTATAAAGCATGCTCACAAATTAATTTGAATGATGAATTAGATAATATTCGAAGAATTGCTCTTAATAATGGTTTTAAAGTTCGACATATTAACAAATTAATCGTGGATATTGCCAATAATAAGAAGCATGAACGTAAATTTTATTTGCAAAAATACAAACTTTATACTATACTATTTGCGTTAAAATTGACCAATTAATTTTGAGAATTACTCTTGTGTGTATGAAATACCATTTATTAGAGCAGACGGATCAAATAATTACTATATTGATATGACTAGCAGGAAATTTAAGTATAGAAAAAAGGAGGAAATAGCTGATATTAAATATAATAGAAAAACTACAGCCCTAGCAAAATTTTATCAAGAAGAAACCATCCAAATAAATTTCAATAAAAGTAAAATAATTTCCCCCCTCCCGTCTTAGAGATTGAAACGCGCAAAAAATCAATATCTAACGATGCAGCATCATTTCACTTACCAAAAATATGGCTCGAGCTACTCAATGGTTATGAAAATAAAAATAAAATAAACATTCAAGTAAAATAAAAAATAACGTTCATAGTATGAATGAAAACTAAATGATGGCGTTTCATAAGCCGTGCAAATTTGGAATGTTTTTATTCATTTGTTTTGAAAACGACTCAGGGTGAGTCGAAAAATGTCAACAGTCGAAATAAACGTATGTTTACTGGTTTTAAAGTTTTAATTTACACATTTTAGCATTTGAAACTAGTATATTATTACAAGGTGTTAATTTGCTATATATTTACATAAGAAAGTATAGTTTTCATTTTCTAGTTAAACTCTTACATTTCAAAGTATTGTTGAATCTTTTTGGATAACTAGATTTTCATTTGACATTTTTCATTATTCATAACGGAAACGGGTTTGGAAAGAACGTTTAAAAAAGAAATATTTTTGTAAGACAATAATTTTTTTTTTATATATAAATTATTAGGATGAGCGAAGCGAATCGTCTACTAGGCTACACAAATCACACTTTATCGTACACTTTACAAAAAAACTATTCAGTATTTTGACTTGAAATTAAACATAAAAATAAATTATGATCTGTAGATTTGCACAATATTATTTTTTTTTTTACAGAATAAGCTTAAAAAAATTATTATTTTAATTAATTTATTTTACATGTTTTTCCATTACGGAAGTATTTTTGCAAATAAAAAATGAAACAGGCATATTTTCAGAAGAAAATATAAATAATGAAGATAGTAATCGCAGATAGAATCATCATTAATTAAATAGTTACACGATTTCTTTTATGAAATTTTTGAAATACCTTTTTATGAAAATTATAGATTATATATATATTTTTAATGAATTAAAATTTGTGAAAATTCAATTGTTTAGATTAAATTATAAAAGTATTTTTCAGTGTTAAGAATTCAAATACACAATTTATTCTTATTATGTGAAATCATTTACGCAGACGATACTTACGCATTTTAAAAGAATTGTATTATGATTATTATTTTGTAAAGTGCCAACAAAAGAATTGCAAACAAATAAAATTAATTGTTAAATTCGTTAAATATAAAATAGGAAATTCTTAGTTATTTGGCTGAATTTACTTTTCTCAAATTTAAATGCGCCAAAACATAAAATAACATTTTTTCTTAAAATAGATGCAAAAATAATATTTAAAAAATATATTGTTACTTTCAAATATTAATTTATTAAATAATACTTCGCGAATCCAAACAAAACATGGCTTTTGCTAGTTATATAATTTTAAACAAAATATTTTTTTATCTTGCTGACTGTTCTGACAAGAATGCTTCAGAAAATTTTGAATATTTATTTGAAAATATATTCAAAATGTAAATTTTTTTTCTTTAAAATGGAACATGCGGTATACATATAAATTACAAGCATGTAAAAACTAATTGAAAAAAAAAATAGAAAATAAAAATTAAAAAAATATTCTACTTACATTTTAATAACTCTAGCATGAATTGAGTTAGCAATCAATTACAAAATTCCAACTTTACATACCAAAACCAAGCTGAGTTAATTGAAATAGTGTCAAAATGAATTCAGTATAACCGTCTTTTGAGGGATTCTACGAAATATTTGTACTTATTGCAATTTTGCAGGTTAGCATCGATCAGTAAAGTCGTTTTTTAACCCGTAAATGCTTGCATAATCACTTTTTATTTATTTATTTATTTATTTATTTATTTATTTTTTTGCAACCAGTATATTTATATAAAAATATTAATGGTGTAAAAATTACAAAAATCTAAATTAAAAAATCTACCTTAAAATTTCTGGTACCTAATCCTTAATATAAGAGTAAAAAACATAATTTTAAAAAACTAATTAATGCAGTTATAGTCCAAGAGCCGACAGCACAAAAACCTAAGTTATCAAGTACAAGGAAAAGACCTTTATTTTATGAGAGAGTAGGGGTAGGGGAGTCTAATGATCCATGCCTGCCGGAAGTGAAGTGGTGCATAAGCTAAAAATTAATACAACCAGTGGTTCATTCGTAGGTTTATCATTGTTTTTTCCTGCTCCCGGTCCTCCATGTTTTCATACCTTTGTTTGTAGGACAAACACAATGATAAACCTTCGACTGAACCACTGGTGGTATTAATTTTTTGCTTATGCACCACTTTACTTCCGGCAGACATGGATCATTAGATTCCCCTACTTCTACTCTTCCATAAAATAAAAGTTTTTTTCTCTTGTGCTTGATACCATAGGTTTTTGTGCTGTCTGCTCTTAACCTATTAAGGGTTAAGTTTTACAAAATAAAATATTATATAAAATAAGGTACTTAGATTCATAATTATTAAAATATATACTAATTTGCAATATTTTATTTTTTACTGTATTGCAGATGTGCAACATAAAAAAAGGTTGACGTATTATACGAAAAATGTCATCAAAAGAAAAAAAATTCCTTATTTTTCCCTATGTTATAAACCTTTAAGAGAATCATACATAATTTTTTCGAAACAAAATAAAAAATCATGCATTTAAGGGCTAAAACTTGTTATAAAAAAATATTGACCTTTGTGCATATTCTAGATGTGCTACACTGTGACACAAATAATTAAATTAAATCAATAAATATCATGCAGTAAAACAGCGACAGTTGGCGAACTCTTTTCTTGCATTCCATAGAATTCAGATGACTGTATAAGAAAATATAGTTTTCATTTCATAGGTGAACTTTTACTTTTCAAAGAATTGTTGAATCTTTTTGGATAACTAGATTTTCATTCGACATTTCCAATCTCTTATAAAAGAAGGTAGTCTGGTAAAAAGGTTTGAAAAAGAAATATTTTTTCGTGATAAGGAGAGATTTTCTTTTTATCTAGCTGTAATATTTTGAAAAAAATGTTAGAATATTTAATTGGAAAAATATCCATTTTTTTCTTCAATATGGAAAGTGCATGGAATAATGCACTATCCGACAGTTATATAAATTACGAGCAATTAACAATTTGTATACGATATTAGATAAATCTGTAAAATTTCCTAAGGAAGAATAGTTATAATTGTTTCTCTACATAATATCAATAATCATGATAACCAACAGGCATTTACTCCTTTAAATTATATGGTATCCAGTTATGTACAATATAATTCGCCATAGAATTATATTAATCCAAAATGAAATTTCTATTGATTAATATAAGTGCACAAAATTAGAAAATTCATCTATTATCTATGCGTATTTAATTTGGGCATATAGTTTAACATTGTTTGTTTTTTTATACATTCTTTAACCATTTCCGGCGCAGGCAATTTTTGTTGTAAAATGATGAAATGATTGACTGACACCGGAATTTTAAAATGACTAATTAGAAATTAAAATCATGTTACTTTTAATGTTCATTGTAAAAGCAAAATTTTACTAAAATATTCTTGGTGCCGTTCGTAAGTTTGGAATTAAAATTAGGTATCTCGACCCGGACACAGTGTGCCGGAAGGGGTTAACTTTAAGAAAAAAAAAATAACAATTTGTTGTCTGTACTAAATTATTTTTTAACCTTTTGTAGCTCAACAACTACAAATTAAAAAATTTTTTTTTTTAAATATTTAAGAGGTGACTTATCACACTGCTAGTTAAGCGTGAAAATTGTCCACGCCGGGAATCGAACCCGGGTCCCTGGGATAGCGCTCCAGTGCTCTACCGTCTAAGCTACGATAACGACAACCCGCCTGGCATTTCTCACACATATATGTTCATAAGGCTGCATTCGAGGGGCCCGGGTTCGATTTCCGCTGTGGATATTTTTCACTCTGTTGGTTTACGCTTAGCTAGCAATGTAATAATTCGCTTCTTAAATATTCAATAATTTCAAGCGTAATTTTACTGCTGAAAAGTAGATGAAAAAATTAATTAAAATTACATATCTATTTTTATATAATACATTGCATCATTTCAAGCGTGTAAAAAATTACTGTAAAAAATTAGAACATAAGCATAAAAAAAAAAACTATTGTACATAAATTTTAATAATTCTAGCATATCAGGAATTGAGTTAACAATGGATTACAAAATTCCACCCTTACATATAAAAATTTGAGTTAAATAAAAGAGTGTAAAAATGAAATGAGTATCGCCGTCTGTTGGGGATTCTACAAAATATTTGTGTTTACTGTAGTATTGCACCAATAAAATAGGTTTTTTTTTTTTTTTTTTTTTTTTTTTTTTTTTTTTTTTTTTTAACTCTTTTTGTACTGAATTAAGAATTCATGAAAATTTTATCTTGTAAAGCATTTTTTGTGAATTGTTTAAACTACATTAGAAGATTTACATAATCATTTAATAAATTTTGGAAGGATTGAAGGTGAAAATTCACCATCTTATAATTATTTAAATTGCAAATAATTAACGATTTGCACGCGATATTTAGATAACTCTATAAAAATTTCTAGAGAAGCGTAGTTATAGTTTTTTTTCTCTACCTAATATTATAAAAAATTATGATAGCCAATAGGCATTTACTTTTTTGCAAATATATGGTATTGATTTATGTACAATATAATTTACCATAAAAATATATTACAAAAAAGTAAAATTTGTACTAATTAATGTACGTGCGCAAAATTAGAAACTTCAGCTATTGTCTATGTAGCGTACTTGATTGGGGACAAATAGTTTAACATTTTTTATACTAACTTTTAAATTAAGATATTCTTTAACTTTAAGAAATAAAATAAAAATTTGTTGTCTGTGATAAATTTTATTTCAACCCATTGTAGTTCAACAACTCCAAATTATATATATATTTTTTAAATATAATAGACTGCATTATTTGAAGCATGTAAAATGTACTCGTAATTAAAAAAGTTAGAACAAAAAATAAAAAAATATTGTAACTAAATTTTAATACTTCTAGAATGTCAGGAATTAAGTTAAAAATCGATTACAAAATTATTACAAAATCCATCTCTACATGCAAAAACCAAGTTGAGTTAAATAACAGAGTGTATAATAATGAAACTTGTATGGCCATCTGTTGGGGATTTTACGAAAAATATGTGTTTATTGCAGTGTTATAGCAACGATCAATGAAATCTACTTTTAAAGCTTGCTGTAAAAATAACTCGCATATTGCAGATGTGCAATACGGTAACACAAAAGATTAAATTAAATCATTAAGTAACATACAGTTAAACAGCAACAGGTGGTGAACTTATTTCTTGCATTCTATCCCGTTAAGATGACTGTATAAGAAAATATAGTTTTCCTTTACTAGTTGAACTTTTACATCTCAAAGAATTGATGAACCTTTTTGGATAATTGGATTTTCATCTGACCTTTCTCATCACTCATAATAGAAATGAATATGTAAAATATATTTGAAAGGGAAATATTTTTGCGTGAATAGAAAACATTCCTTTTTACTTAGCCATCATACGTAGTATCGGACAAGACTTGTAATCGTTTTATAAAATCTTAAAAAACATTTTTAACGGATTTACACGTTTCAGAGACTGGAGATTCCGAAAAACATATTTTTAGAAAAAAAAAATGTCTGTGTGTCTGTAAATGCTCTATCTCTCGAACAAATTGAGATAAGGACTTGAAATTTGGTGTGTACTTAGTATGTGATAATGAAAAGAAGTCTATTGAATATCAATAACCTCGATTATCCGGAACTATTTTTATTTTTATTTTTATTTTTATTTTTTTTTACTCTCGAATATTCGTTCTAATAAAAGGTACATAAAAATTTTCGAAATTGTTTATTTTAATGAGTGAATATAAAAGACAATAAAAAACATACATTTTACATAAAGAATGAAGTCGGTCGGATAATTAGTTCCCGAGATATTTATAATCATATTTTTCACACTCTTCGATTTTTCATGATCCTGTATTTCATTCAAATTTCAATTCAAAGATATATTTTAATTGGAAATGAGATGCTTAACCCAACGCAGTAAACTGTTAGTTAATATGATTGTCATTTTTGGAGTTATAAGGATGTTTATTTTACACAATTCCGTAATAGAGCATTACTATATGTTAAAAATATTTAAATATATAAGGTTAGTTGGAGTAACTGGGCCATGATTTTACAATGTGACTCTGAAGCTTCTGACATTTCAGCTTCAAAAAGCTAATGTTCATTTGAATTAAATTCTGAACTTCTGTAAATGTGTTCAGTTAGGTTCCCTCTATCAGACAGAAATGCTCAAAATTACATTTTAATATTTAAAAATATAAAAATATGCATATTTCATCTTTCTTTCCTCATGAGTCCAGTTGCCTCCAAAAATGGGATAACTGGACCAGGGGGGTTTATTTTCCACACGCGCTTATATTTTTTCATATCGGATATAGGGTCCTGTTTGAAAAAGTGTAAACAACTTAAAAAAAAATTAAACCAGGCAGATCATGTAAATTATATGTCAATAAACAGAGTTGTAAGGGAAACCTTTGCTGTCAATATGTCTAAAAAAAGCACTAAAAGTGAAAATATTAGATTTATTTATACCAAAAACATAAAACTTAAGTAAGTACTTATGTACTTTAGTATGGATAATAAGTATAAAAGTCACATGGGTATTTTAAGGAAAAAAATAGCAAGGTAAATCTATGAACAAACGGCTACGTAAGTACTTTATCTTTATCCAGGAGTCGCAATATATAGGGAAAATTTTATTGTTTCAAAATAGTGGTAGGAACGATAAAAGTTTCCCTATAGAATGCGACCTTTGGTTATAGTACCATTTCAAGGTCTGGCTGTCTCACTTTCAGGGGCAAGGTACTTGCATTCGTACAATGTTTAAATAATTTACTGACACCAATATTTACAAGAGAATCTATCTGAAAACAAGTAAAAGCATATTTTTGCGTACTTAATAAAGGTGAAAATTTCAATATAAAATTCAGGTGCCAATGTGGCAATTAGGAATTAAAATTAAGTGATGCCATAACGGCATCACCGCCTCTCAAGGGGTCAAGAAATTTGGTTTAATACCACTCAATATGCTTTTTTAAAATTTCATTACGTAATTTTAATAAGGTATTCTATCATTTTCTTTATTGTGAGCAAAAAACAATAGCGAAATTTACTTCCTGTAGTAAGAGAAACACAAAAGAATTATATATAACTATTGGGGTAACTGGATCCGGCATGGTCCAGTTACCCCGGATACATGTACCAGTTACCCCATTCTTGAAAAATTTATGGGGTTACTGGGACACCCGACTTACATTTGAAACATGAAGTAAATATGTATAGATACCTAATAATATTAATGTAGTTATATGTCTAATCTTTTAAAAAGAAAGATTGTTTAATAAAAGTACTTACAGTATTTTAATAAAAAGCTTTGGAAGTTCAACCATACTGACGTTGTTTTTAAAAAAAGAAACGTAAATTTTTGACAACCTATCACAGCAAAGTGAGGGTTATGATTGAATTGATACACGTTGTTTTAGGAAGTAGACATTAAGGAGCACTGTTCACAAAAGCTAAAACTTAAAAAACATCAAGAGTTTTTTATAAAATAGCCTATGGCCCAGTTACCTCGTGGGTCCAGTTGCCCCAACTAACCTTATACGTTTAAATTTTATTTTGGAATTGCAATGCATTTTATAAATAGTTTACACATGTTATATTTTCATATTTTATATTATCCATATCCATGATGGTTAAGTATGACGGTGACCCCCAACGACTAGTTTATCTAGATGTAATATTCTGAAAACAATTCTTCAGAAAAGTCAGAGCATTTAGCTGAAAAAATATCTGAAATTTAAAATTTTAGTGAATTTGAATTTTTATTACGTAAATTTGTATTTACATTCCTCTAACAAGTTGTAAAAGCAACCAGGCCGCCTTTTCACTCTGTTAGTTTTACATCTTTTTAGCAATATGAATAAAAATTCACGCAATTAAAAATTCAGATATATTATTCCTCAGGCGTATTGCATCGTTTCAATAATTATAAGTAAAATTTTAGTTCTTTAAAATGAAATTTGAAGTTTGCATATAAATTCCAAACACGTAAAAATAATTAGAAGAAAATAATATATAAAAATACAAAATATTGCAAATGAATTTATATAATTCTAGGATGTCAGGAATTGAGTTAAGGGGTCTCAGGACTTTTAAAATTGAAAAAAAAAATGAAAAAAAGAATCTTTTTCAATAATTAACATCTTAAAATGTATTTGATTTTAAGACACGATTTTTATTGGAAATGAAAATTATAAGTATGTTCTTTCATTTCAGGTATTTAAACAATTT
The DNA here is from genome assembly GCA_963932465.1 of Maratus speciosus. NCBI lineage: Eukaryota > Metazoa > Arthropoda > Arachnida > Araneae > Salticidae > Maratus > Maratus speciosus. Next base: position 417,463,586 of record OZ010794.1, on the reverse strand, counting down.
CAAGATTCAGAATCAGCATTTACAGGAGGCTCCAAACTGTCAGACATTTGTTCAGCAGAAAATTGACATAATAGACTACGCACAGGATTACAAAATAAACTTTGCAACAAGAATGAAAATCTTGGTGCCTGTCGCGGACCCCTTTGTATCCCTTTGCAGTAACAGTGACACCTGAATTTAAAAACTTTTACATGCCGAAGTGAAGTGAACCGAAACTGAAAAAACTTTTTAGAATAATTCTTGTTTTTGTGAACGGAGTTGCGCCTCCGATATGTTTCGATTGAAGTTAAAACACTTAAATGTTAAGTAATATAATCTTGTAAATATTTGTAATATAGTTGTAAATAATTATTGAAGAATAACGAGTTATGTATTATTTGATTAGAGTGAATTTTTAACTAGAATTAAGTCATCAAATGCGGCAGTCCAAACCAGAAGCAAGTGAGAGCTTACCTGAAGGAAGGGGTAAGTTAAAGATTTCTGACATTCTTTTTTGTCTTTGTGCAAGCTTGTTATCATATTTTTATGGCGCCCGAGAACAGCGACGCCGTTTTTGATTTGATCTTAATTGAATGAAAAATTATTTATAGACGAAAGTTTTGAACATTCAGTTCTATTGAAAAGAATTGTTGATGGTTTGTTTTGACCTTGAATATAATGAAGAATTGAGTATAAAAATAAATAAAAGTCTTGAATGCTTAATTCTGTTGAAGATAATATTATTAATAATAGGATCATTCCATGTCAGTTCAGGCAGGCATGTAACCCACCATCACAGATTTTGATGAAATTGCGTGTGTTTGTTCCTATTATTAAGATATGATCACCAGTATTTTTTTTTACTCCTTGGTCAAATAGTTTCTGAGAAAAAAATTGTCAAAATTTTGAAAAACTGCCGTCAATTGGCATTCTTGACTGATCGGTTTTCAAATGTAGCATGACATAAAAATGATCATATTTCAATATCTACTCTACAAATCATCTTCAAATAATTTATGCATAATATATAGGGTACGCAGTTTATGAAAAAAAATACTGTTACGCTTATAACATTTTAAGTGTGTCTAAAAAAATGTTTAAACTTTGAAATCACGATTTTTTTTATTAAAAATAATGCCTTAACTAAAAAGCATTATTAACAAAAGGCGGTATTTTTATTAAATTTATTTTTTGTGGGGGATATACTTAAAGGTGTCCTTTAGCTGATTCTGAAATAAAAATAGTGGGATTTTGGGTGTTTTTAGTAGTATTTCCTATTTAAAAATATTTTGAGGCGTATTTCAAATCAAATCAAGCAGAGTCATTCCATGTCAGTTCGCCTAAGACATTTAATTCATTGTCACAAATTTCAATGGAACTGGGTATGTTTATAGCTCATTTTAAGACGTAATCACCTTTAATTTTCTTGTCCTAAGTAAAATATTTTTTAAGATAAAAAATATCAACATTTTGAAAAATTGTTTTAAATTTTTTTAATGACAGTTGGATATTCAAAGACTGCATTTAAAAAAAGTCATTTCAATATAAAATCACTAAATAAGTTTCAAATAATGTATATGTGACAAATAATGTAGGCAGATTATTATTTATTGTTGTTTGTTATGTTTAAATGCTAAGAGTGTGTTTAATCTTGTGAATTATTAAAATCAAGAATTTTGTGAAAAATAATGTGTTAATCAAAAATTTATTATTAACCGAAGGCAGGCTGTTATTACTTTTTTTAATTGTACGTAAAAGTATCTTTTCAATAGTTATAAAATAAAAATAGTGAAAATATGAGCAATTTTAACAAAATTTTCATAAAATGTGAATGTTTAATCATAAATATTGAAGCTTTTCATGCTAAGATGAACTATAATGACTACGATATCGTGTATTGCTACTCTTGCTTAAATATAATGCATACAATAATAAAATAACAAATATTATTTACAGCAATAAAAATTAAATTAAATAGTCCAGTTCCTTTACCAACACTACACTGCTCAACAGCCGACTTAAAACCAACAGCCCACACTTATTGAAAAATACTTTCAACAGTTCAAATAATAAATAAACTACATTTAAAAATCTTAATACCAACTTATTATCTTAAGACGATAATAATAACTAAACAACATAATGAATTTATAAATCAGCTTTTAATTGAAAATTCATAAAATGGTCCGCTTTAAATGCTGTTGTTCATCGAGTCAATCAAAATAAATTATAAAATAAAATAGTGAACCTAATATGCTGACTGCAATGACAATTCTAACGAAACTAATTAATTCATTACCATCTGAAATCAAACCCGAAAGATCAAAAAGAAAAAAACAGCTGTAGTGTGAATGTGACATACTCAGTTGTTGTTGAGATAGGAATGTCTTTGTGACATTTTCACCCTGACATTTCGTTGTCGTTACACCAGATATTAAATTTTTCGTTACATACTATTAGATAAGTTCTTTACTTTTAGATATTATTGGCATATCATAAAATTTACCATATGTATTTTCTATAAGTGTATAAACAATATATATGCTTTATTAAACATAAATGAATAATTTTTAAATAATTTGTTTGAGAACAGGGATATATATACACACATATATATACAGACATATATACGTTGAAAATTCATCTTTCAGCAATATTGTGATGAAATAAATCAAATTACATATAATTAGAAACTGAATAAAGTTTAAAAAGTGCAACTCATTAAGCTTTAAATAATATTTTAGATATAGTTATTTGAAAGATATAAATGTAATGGATTATGCATTTTTTGCATATATTTAAAGCACAATATGTCATAATTTTCTTCAAAAGAGTGAAATTTGGTATTTTCTTCTCAATTTTATGCAGCTCAATGCTAAATTTTCAATATTAGTAGCCAAATATGAGTTTAAAGATTGGGAGTGTCATTTTGAAAATTTCTATTGGGCGGTGAGGAGCTAGTGATTTTTCTCTTTTTTGGAAAGGGATAATTGCTCTTCGCCCAAGAAGTTTTACTATAAAACAATATTGTTTATTTTTTTCCTTAAGAAATGAACATAAATGATAATTTGAAAAATAAAATAAATGTATAAATAAAAATATTTCCAGGGATGATACATTGGATAGATTTTTAAGAATGACATTTGAAAATATTGATAATTTTATATATGATTTAAATATTACTAAAACCAACCAAAATCCCACTATTTTTATTTCAGATCCAGTTATAATGTAGTATTATGTACAACTTGAAATAAAAAAAAATTAGTCATAGAAACTCCGCCTCTGATTGATAAAGCTTTTTTAATAATTTCATTATTTTTTGTAAAATATTTTTGATTTCAAAGATTTTACAATTTTTTAGACACATTTAAATATTTTTTAACATTACAGCAATATTGTTTTCATAATCTACATACTTTATTTAGCTTGCTTAAATTATTTGAAGAATATTTCTTTATTAGTTATTGAAATATGATTTTATATATAAAATGAGGCCTTTGAACATCGAACAATCATTAATGGCAACTCGTGGCAATTTTCCAAAACTTTGATAATTTTTTCTCATATTTTCACTATTTTTATTTTATAACCATTTAAAAGATATTTTTACGTACAATTAAAGAAAGCAATAACACCCTGCCTTCGGTTAATAATAAATTTTTGATTAACACATTATTTTTGACAAAATTCTTGATTTTAAAAATTCACAAGATAAAAGACACTCTTAGTGTTTAAACATTGCAAAAAACAAGAAATAATAATCTGCCTACATTATTTGTCACATATACATTATTTGAAACCTATTTAGTGATTTTATATTGAAATGACTTTTTTTTTTTTATGCAGTCTTTGAATATAGAACTGTTATTAAAAAAATTTAAAACAATTTTTCAAAATTTTGATATTTTTTTATCTTAAAAAATCTTTTACTTAGGATCAAGAAAATTAAAGGTGATTACGTCTTAAATGAGCTATAAACAAACCCAGTTTCATTGAAATTTGCGACAGTGATTAAATGGCTTAGGGGAACTGACATGGAATGACTCTACTTGATTTGATTTGAAATGCACCTCAAAATATTTTAAATTAGAAAATACTACTAAAAACACCCAAAATCCCACTATTTTTATTTCACAATCAAGTAAAGGACACCTTTAAGTATATCTCCCACAAAAAATAAATTTAATAAAGATACCGCCTTTTGTTGATTATGCTTTTTTTGTTAATGCATTATCTTTCATAAAAAATTCACGACTTCAAAGTTTAAACATTTTTTTAGACACACTTGAAATGTTATAAGCGTAACAATATATGTTTTCATAAACTGTGTACCCTAAATATTATGCATAAATTATTTGATGATGATTTGTAGCGTAGATATTGAAATATGATTATATATATGACGTGCTACATTTGAAAACCGAGCAGTCAAGAATGCCAACTGAAGGTAGTTTTTCAAAATTTTGACAATTTTTTTCTCAGAAACTATTTCACCAAGGAGCAAAAAAATTTAGTGGTGATCATATCTTAATAGTAAGAACAAACACACGCAGTTTCATTAAAATCTGTGATGGTGGGTTACATATTGATATTTTACTGCCTGATTTGATGTGGAATGCCCCAATATTGATTGATAGCGCATTTTAAGAATTGAATATATTTTGAAAGTGATATTATCGTTGTTATATTAAGTTGTTATAAAATTAATTATATTTAAAATTACGGATTAAATATGTCTGATATTGAAAAACTAAAGAAGAAACGTGCTGTTTCTAGAACGGCGACTACGAAATTAATTAATACTTGTGAGCAGTATCTTGCAGAATCAGTACAGGAAGTTCCTGTTCTTACGGAACATATTGATCAGTTAAACTCAAAGTATAATAATTTAACAACTTTAGATGAGCAGATCCAAAACTTAATGGATGATGACGGCGAATTAGAAACTGAATTTGAAACTGCCGAAGGTTATTCTGAAAAAATAATTTCTATGAAATCGAAACTAACGTATGCTTTAAAAATGAAAGTTGAACCTGAACGTTCTATTAAGAAAACAAATTCTGTTAACGAAAGTATTTCAACACAGAATTTGACTTCTTGCTCTCATTCTAAAATTAAATTACCGAAATTGAGTATTAATAAATTTAATGGAGATCCTGCTTATTGGTTATCTTTTTGGAACCAATATGATAATGCGATACATCAAAATGATAGCTTAACTGACATTGATAAATTTAATTATTTGCATTCCTTCCTTATTGGAGCTGCTTCTAGTGCAATTAGTGGGTTTTCGCTATCGATTGAAAATTATATAGCAGCAATTGAACTACTCAAAAGGCGTTTTGGTCGTAAAGACCTGATTACAAATGCTCATATGGGAAAATTATTGAATTTAGAAACAGTTAAAAATGTAAATAATACTTTTGCATTGCGAAAGCTGTATGATAACATTGAGACTCAAATAAGAAGTTTAAATTCACTTGAAGTAACTTCCGGAACATATGGTACGTTACTAACGCCAATTTTGCTTAAATTAATTCCTAATGAGTTAAATTTGGAATTTCAACGTAAACGGAAAACTCAGGATAATCTTTTTGAAGTCAACGAACTGCTTGAATTTCTGCGGGCAGAAATAGAATGCAGAGAAACTGCGATTCAAATACAAGATAGGGTTATCCTTCAAAATCCACCGCAAGTGCAGAGGGAGAGAAAAATAAATAAGTTTACAGTTCCTACTGCTGCTTCATTGAAGGTTTCGATAAATCATTCTATTTTTTGCGGAGATTAAGCTGAATCAGTTAATCACAATTCTGCAGCTTGTTCTAAGTCCGCAGCAGAAAAACGAGCACGTTTGAGAAAAAACGGAATGTGTTATCTCTGTATGAAAAAGGGAAATCATTTAGCAAAAGATTGCTTTTCAAAAATAAGATGCGAGTTTTGCAGTGGAAAACATAATTCTTTGATTTGTGACAAGAGTAATAAAGTAGATGAGAAAAAACAAATTGACGATAGAAATGTCACTTTAACAAATAAAACATTCACACAGAAAGTTTTGTTACAAACTTTAATTGTAAAAATCTGCGGAAATAGTGAAGATAAGTTTGTCAGGTGCTTAATCGATACTGGATCACAAAAGTCGTATATTTCGAAGTTTGTTGCTGAAATGATGCAATACAAAAGTATAAATGAGAGCAATATTGTTCATAGTCTATTTGGTGGAACGGAGGTTTCTGAAATCCATAAACAATTTATTGTGAATCTTAGTAATGTAAAGGGTGATTATAAATGTAATTTTAAGGCCTTTGATCAAACTAAAATTTGTTCCGATGTACCACAAATAGAAATAAAACCCCTGTTACATGAGTTTAAAGAACGTAGAATATATTTGAATGACACTAGCCACATAAAGGAAAAATTGTTGTTTGAATCATCCCCAACTGAAATTCATATTCTTATTGGAGCGGATATTGCAGGAAAATTACTCACCGGTAAGATAAGAAAATTAAAATGTGGTTTAGTATGTGTCGAAACTTACTTAGGCTGGACAGTTATGGGGAAAGTTCCTTTGGAAATAGAAAATAAAACTGACAACTCATTTACATTTTCGATGCACGTATCAGATTATAAAATTTCCGAATTGTGGAATCTTGATACTCTAGGAATTTTAGATCCATCCGAAAATGAAACTAAAAAAAGAGTTGCAAGAACAAACACTGCAACATTTTCTTTCAACGGTTAAAAGGGATAACGAAGGCAGATTTGAAGTCTGTTTACCTTGGATAGAGGGCCATCCCCCACTCCCTAATAATCTAGAGATCGCTGAGAGAAGATTAAAAAATTTGAAAGACAAGGGTTTCTTAGAAGATTATGAAGCGGCTTTCAAATCTTGGGAGGAAGAAAAAATTATAGAAATTGTACCTGAAAATGAATATAATAATTTCTGCCATTATTTACCCCATCGTGCCGTTATTAGAATGAATTCCACAACAACAAAAATAAGACCAGTATTTGATGGGTCAGCGAAAATTAAGGGGTTTCCGTCAATAAATGATTGTGTAGAAAAGGGGCCTAATTTGCTAGAAACTATTCCTGCAATTATCAACAGATTTCGAGAAAAATGCATCGGTGTAAGTTCTGATATCAAAAAAGCTTTTCTTCAAATAGGACTTAATCCGAATGATAGAGATTTTTTGAGATTCTTATGGTGGGAACAAGGTAATCCGGGACATTTTAAGATGTATAGACATAGGAGAGTCGTTTTCGGAATTTCCAGTAGTCCCTTCTTATTGAGTGCTAGTTTAACTAAGTTACTAAATGACGTACCTGAGCATCTTAGATCAACGGCAGAAAAAATTTCTGAAGCTTGGTATGTTGACAATTTAATTACAAGTGTAAATAATGAAAAAGAACTGCGAAAACTTAAAAGTGATTCTGTTGAAATTTTAGCGAATGCTAAATTTGAATTGCAAGATTGGGCTTATAATTTGCCAATGAAGAACGAAATTACAGGTAATGACACTTTTTCGGAAATTTCAGTGTCCGAAAATTCAAATAAAAGGAAAACGGTTTCTATTCTTGGCCTCATTTGGGATTTAGAAGAAGATACATTAAGTTGCGACATTAAAGGAATAAATGAATCCGATAACCAATGCATTTCAAAAAGAGTGATCTTATCAGAAGCACACAAAATTTATGATCCAATAGGTTTTACATGTGGTGTGACACTGACTCCGAAACTCTTACTACAAAGGTGTTGGGAGCTAAAGGTTACATGGGATGAAGCTCTCCCCGAAGATGTGCGTAAAAAATTTCTTAAATGGAAAAAAGATTTGTGTCAGTTGACAGAGTTGAAAATTCCCCGGTATATGATGCTTAATCCTAATTCAAATACAGATTTGTCTTATCATGTCTTCTGTGATGCCTCCCAAAAGGCATATGCCACATGCATTTATTTAAGATGTAAAAATAAAGCTGAAGAGGAATTTGACAGAAGAGATAAAGTTTTGAACTACTTTTCCATTATGGTTCGAAAGCGCCTCCAGAAAGAAACCATTGAAGAAGAAGAAGATGGTGAAAAACAAAGCAGCAAAAAGAGAAAAAAGAAGCAGTCTAAGGATTTTAAAATTTCTGATATGGATGATTGGGCTAAAGATTCTGGTGTATCAGAAGATGAAGAGCGTGATGAAGAAGATTCTTCTCCAAAGTCAACTAAAAAAGGCAAAGAAAAGAAGAAGAAAAAGAAAACACCAGATGATGAAGGTGACTTTGATGATAGAGAAGTGGATTACATGACAGATTCTTCTGAGTCTGAACCAGAACTAGCTGAAGAGAAGACTAACAGAGAACTGAAAGGAGTAGAAGATGACGAAGCTTTGAGGAAGTTATTCAATTCACATGAGGAAGAAGAAGAAGAGGAAAATCAAGAGAATGAAAAGGATAAAGAACAAGAGAAAAAAGAAGAACAGCAAAAAACCAAGAGCAAGAAAAAAGAAGGCAAAGATTCATTTGGTGAATCTTCATCAGACACATCTGATTCTGACTTCGATGATACAAAAATTCATGCTGTTTTCATGCAGAAACAAGCTAAGAAAAATGGTTCAGATAACAGTGCCAGTAGTAGTCGAGCCAATAGACCAACTCGTTTGAATGCTGATTCTAAAGATGGTAATAAATTATCCAAAAGGAAGTTGTCCGAGACTCCAATGTCTGCATCATTGAAATATGAAGAAATTAATACTATTCTTTGCGATTGTGAAAATGTTGTAAACTCCAGACCGTTAACATACATATCTGAAGATCTTGAATTAGAACCCTTAACCCCTGCCATGTTTCTTCGTGAAATTAAAGAAGGTGGTGTTCCTGATCTGGACAATATAGATGCAAGTTATCTTCAAAGAAGATATGAATATCGGATGAAAATTCGTGAAGATTTGAGAAAACGTTTCCGACTAGAATATTTGGGACAGCTAAAAAATTATCGTAAAAAGTCAAACAGGTATCCCGAACTCTCAGTTGGAGATATTGTTATAATTAGTACAAAAGAAAAAAGAATGAATTGGCCTCTAGGAAAAGTCATCCAGTTGTTTCCAGGTAAAGACGGCATAGTACGATTGGCAAAGTTACGAACTAAGTTTGGTGAGTTGCTTCGATCAGTACAAAGGTTGTATCCAATGGAAGCGAATTTCCAGGCAAATGACTTTTCTCCGAAAACCATCGAGTCTGCTCACCTTAAAGATTCTCCTGGTTCTGTTAAAAATGATTCTCCTAGAATGTCTAAATTTGGACGAGTGATACGAACACCAGAACGGTTGGACCTCCTGAACTTGTCCACGACTGTGGTTGAGTTTGACCTGGCAAAACTCAACGGGGGGAGTATGTCGCGGACAGCTCCCTCTGTATCCCTTTGCAGTAACAGTGACACCAGAATTTAAAAACTTTTACATACCGAAGTGAAGTGAACCGAAACTGAAAAAACTTTTTAGAATAATTCTTGTTTTTGTGAACGGAGTTGCGCCTCCGATATGTTTCGATTGAAGTTAAAACACTTAAATGTTAAGTAATATAATCTTGTAAATATTTGTAATATAGTTGTAAATAATTATTGAAGAATAACGAGTTATGTATTATTTGATTAGAGTGAATTTTTAACTAGAATTAAGTCATCAAATGCGGCAGTCCGAACCAGAAGCAAGTGAGAGCTTACCTGAAGGAAGGGGTAAGTTAAAGATTTCTGACATTCTTTTTTGTCTTTGTGCAAGCTTGTTATCATAGTGCCTACTTATACTTCAGATTGTAATAATTATCTTGAACCTAAATAAATTTGTATTTAAAGCATTTTTATATTTTTAATACAAAGTTGTATTTAGCTAATGCAAAATTAAAAAAAATTCACCAGTGTAATTGCCTAATTTTTTTTTTTTTTTTTTTTTTGAACAATGAAAAGGAAATTTTAGGTTCAGTTTATACAGACTAATATGAAACATATATTTCGAAAACTTCATAAAAAAAAATATTCAAAAGTTTTTGAGATATAGTGCGCGTTAGGACCAAAAACGTCATTTGGAGATAAATGACTTCAAAGTTTCAGAAACGCCGCTTCAGCTAGCTATTCAGAGGGTATAATTCTAAAATCTATAACTTCTGTTCTAATGGGAATTTTAAGGAAACAATTATATCAAAATATTCAGAAATAGTAAGAGTATAACATGTAAAAAAATTAAAATTTCGAAAATTTTAAAGCTTTAAGAGTCCTGAGACCCCTTAACTATCAATTACAAATTTTCATCTTTACATTCAAAACCCCAGTTCAGTTAAATGACAGTGCGTAAAAATGAAGGCTGTATCGTTGTTTGTTGGGGAAAAATATGTGTTTATTGCAATGTAATAGCAACGATTAATAAAATGTACTTTTAAACCTTGCTGTAAAAATAACATTGACCTTTGTGCATATTGCAGAAGTGCAAAAGGGTTAACACAAAGGATTAAATTAAATCAATAAATAACATGCAGTAAAACAGCAACAGGTGGTGAAATTATTTCTGGCATTCTGTCCATTTAAGACAACTGTATAAGGAAATATAGTTACCATTTTCTAGTTCAACTTTTATATTTCAAAGAATTGTTGAACCATTTTGGATAAAAAAGATTTTCATTCAACGTTTCCCATCTCTTACAAAAGAAACATGTCTTGAAAGAATGTTTGAAAAGAAATATTTTTTGCATGACCAGGAATGACCAAGAACCTCTTTTTTTTTTTAGCTATAATATTTTTGGGGGAAAATGTAAGAATATTTAATTGGAAAAATATCCATTTTTTTTCACCATGGAACGTGCAGAGAATATTGCATCATCCGATAATTATATAAATTAGGAATAATTAACAATTTGTACACGATATTTAGATAACTCTAAGAAACATTCCTAAGAAAGACAAGTTATTGTTGTTTCTCTGCCTAATATGTAAACAAAATCATGATAGCAATAGGCATTTACTTTGTAAAAATTATATGGTATTGATTTATGTACAATATAATTTTCCATAGAAATATATTGCTGAAAAAGTAAAATTTGTACTAATTAATGTATGTGAGCAAAATTAGAAAACTGAGCTCTTTACTATATATAATGGAACAATGTAATCTGGTAGATGGACTTCCTTGTTCCGTGGCAACTTAACATCCAGTATAAAGGTGATTCGTGTTGCAAGGGCATTAGGGAATCTTAAATTTTTTTGTTTAAACGCGGCTGGTAGCCACAATGATAAAATTAACTAAAAAGACTTAAGACAAAGTATAACAATTATGTTAAGAACTTAGGAGTACTTGCATTTTAACAATATAGTTGAGAAAAAAGAAAAGAAAAATTTAGAGAAAATCCCATTAGTTTCAAGAGGACAGGCGAAAAAGCTACCGGGGGTTTCCCCATCTAAACAAACGATTCCTTTCAGAGTCCATACATTTTAATTTAATCAATTATAAATGCTATAAATTTAGCAGATTATCAATATGTTTATACATGCATACACACACACACACACACACACATATATATATATATATATATATACACTAACAGCCTTCGCCCGTTACGCTGGTCGATTTCTCCAAACGAAACTGTAATCAAACGAAATATATCGGTATAATTGATCCTGTGTTTTATAGCAACATACACATTTATCTCCAATGATCTTCCGCATTGCGGAAAACAATATGAATGCCATTATAATTTTATATCTTCTAATGTCACAGAAAAAATTTGGAATGTTAAGAAGCAAAACTTTTAGTTGATTATTTACAATTGAATATGGAAAAGAACGGAAGAACAATATATAGCATATTAAAATCATCCCTGAAAATTTAAAAATGCAAATCTCATCAAAATCAGTTCAGTAGAACCTTCTAAAAAGACTAATTTTTCATAATCGGGTTCACCAGATTATAGAACATGCACCTATAATTCTTTAGCAAAGCAATGTAGAACAATATGTGTTATATACTAAAACCTTTCCTGAAAAATTATCTAACAACCAGTGCTAATTCCATCGAACTCAACTCAGTAGAACCGTTTAAAAAGGCTAATCTTTCAAAATAGGGTTCACTGATTAAAGAACTTCCGCACATAATTCTATAACTAAGCAACGTAGAGTGACATGTGTTACATACAAAACCCTTTCTTGAAAATTATCTAACTAACAATGCAAGTCTTCTCAAAATGCATTCAAAAGGACTCAAGTTATAAGTGGTCGGATCGAAATTGCTCTTTGTATTTTAAAGGTGGAGTAGATAGTTAAATATATCTTTCATAATCGAGGTCAATGTGTTTCTAGAACTTTCAAGAATGTAGCGTAGGCTATACGCCGTAGACCTTCTGGATTTTTTTAGAAACTCTGCACACCCTCCATATCTGCAACATATATACTTTCTAGTATATACCCTCTGCCTGTAGATTTTATCCTACTTTTTTTACAACTACAGGATTGAGAACTTATCTCATAGCTCCATAACTAAAAATGTAGAATATGTTAAATATTGAAACAATCCCTGAAATATTAACTAACTGTGGAACTCCAATCAAAATACGTTCTGCAGAACTTTAAATAAAATGTAATCTTTCACAATCGGGTTCACCTAGTTTTTGGAATTTTCTCTTGTAATTTGATTTTCTGCAATCTGATTTGTTGTCAAGTTTGTGTTTCAGAAAAAAGAATAACCCAGAAGAAAACTTCGCTACAGAGAAGTACCATCCGTGTAAGAAGTACCAATCATGCAAGAAGTACCAACCATCCACAAAAAATTATCTAACTGACGGTGTAATTTCCATCAAAATACATCCAGCAAAGCTCAAATTATAAACGGGTGGAAGGAAAGACAAATTTCCATTTTATATAATTACAGTAGATGTATCTTTCATAATTGCATTCACCTTTCTCTATAACTTTTAAAATAGCTCTATAACTAAGCAACATATAATGAAATGTTTTATATTAAAACCATTCTTGAAAAGTTATGTAAAAATGCCACTAAGATAAAAACCTCTTCAACAGAATTTTTTTGTAAAGATTAACCCTTAATAATCAGGTTCACTTAATTTTTTAGCTTTTTCCTTTTTATATATAACTAAGCAGTGTAGAGCACTTTGTGTATACACAAAAACCATTTCAAAAACATTACTTAACAAATAGTGGCATATCCTATCAAAACATTATAAACAATCGGAATGAATTGCAAATTTCCGTTTTAAATATGTAGTAGATGATGATGATGATGATACAATTTTCTGTAATAGAATTCATCGTGATCTTTTCACTTCATACGTAAACGATGCTTTCAACATTGTAGCAAATACACCGATTGGCGAGGTATCCGATTACGGAAGATAAACCAGGAATCCCATGAACAACTACCTAAAGAAAAGTGAAAATATGATTTTGTGATACTTTCATGTCAACTAGGCGCAAGTAATAGATCAACAAAGATTGTTTCCATACCTTATTCTTATTTTATTATTTTCATTCAAAATATAAACGTTACATTTATTTCATTTAAAATACACTGCTCAAAACAATTAAAGGATATTTGAAGTTTTATATAAAATAAAGATATAAACGAAATTTTTTTTGCCGAAAATAGAAGAAAAGAATCACAAATGCAAATTTTTCTGGTTTTCAAACTGTGTAGTATGCAAATTTTGAGTTCGACGTCAAAAACGTCTCTTCAGCGGCAGCGAATGAAATTTGACTTTCAACTGGATAAAAGAGAATGAAGACAAGGATGATCGGCATTCAGTGATTGCTTTGTTTCGATGAGTACGATGTCTCAGCGAAGTCATTTGACAGATTCAGAAGCTTTGAGAATTGTTGGTAGGTTAGAAGGGGGCCAAACTCAAGCCGAAGTAGCGCAAGCCATTGGAGCGTCACAAAGTGTCATTTCCAGGATCTGGAACAGTTTTTTGGAGAGTGGATGTGCAGGCCGAAGACCAGGGCAAGGTCGTAGACGGGCAACAACGCCCAATGAAGATCGGTATTTAGCGTTAACAGCTCGGAGACACCGAACCATGAACGCTACTCTTCTCCAACAACACATTCGCTCGGCTACAATCACCACGATTTCAACTCAGACTGTCCGAAACCGGTTCCATGCTGTAGGTCTGTATGCTCGCCGACCGATGGTATGTGTTAGATTAACATCAAGGCATCGTCGCGACCGCAGGGAGTGGGCAACCGAGCATGTCAACTGGAGGAGAAATCAATGGAGCAATATTCTGTTTTCTGACGAGTCCCATTTTTCTGTGCATCCGGATAATAGGCCTATTTTCATCTGGAGGACCGTGGCAGTAGGAATAATCCTGCGTTCGTGCACGAAAGTGTCAGATTTGGCGGTGGAGGAGTGTTGGTGTATGGTGGCATCTCCATTGACGGGCGCACTGACCTCTACATCATTCGAGATGGAGCTCTGACTGGTCGCCGACATAGGGATGATATCCTCAGACCTATTGTAGTCCCTTACGCTGCAGCAATCGGAGATAATTTCATTTTAATGAACGATAACTGCAGGCCACATCGTGCAAACCTGGTGGAGGATTTCCTTTTCGAGGAAGGAATCGTTCGAATGGAATGGCCAGCGTGTTCTCCAGACATGAATCCAATCGAGCACGTTTGGGACGCTCTAGGAAGACGAATTTCTGGCCGCCAACAACCCCCACAAACTCTCCAAGAACTGGAAAGAGCTCTTCTGGAGTGGGGCAGAATACCCCGACTCGTCATTAATAGCCTCATTGAGTCCATGCCTCAAAGGTGTTCAACGTTGCTGGCTGCCCGTGGAAACCATACCCCCTACTGAAAATGATTTTCTTTGAAGAAAACACCTTTTCTTATTCTTTTTTTCTCATATGCACAAATTGTGTTTTTTTCCTTTAGTACACAAATGCGCAATAAAATGCATTTTTTTCTGCCAAACATGTGTAATTTATTCTCATATAACCTACTATGTCTGTCGACCATGTATCAATCAGCTAAACAGTTTACCAGATACAAAATCCACCTAAAACTGCAATATCCTTTAATTGTTTTGAGCAGTGTACATGCCTTACACTAATTTCATTGAAAAAATTGAAAAGTAAAACAATAATAGAAAATAATGCCATAACTTAAAACAAAGAATTTTTTTTAATTTACATACGTGAAATGTAACTACTGCTATTGACAATTTTAAAATGCTAATGACGAGACTTACACATGGCTGAAATAAAAGTACCTATTTTTTCTTCTTATCCGGGAGCAAATGATAAATCGCGATGTATTATTTTAATTTCAATTTCTCCCATTGAAAAACTTACGTATTATTTGGACCATGAGATAGATCACCAAAAATAGTTGACAATTGCCAATCTTGTTTATAGTTTGCCAATTACGTTCAAAATAGTAATTTAAGATTCTTAAATACATAACTTTGTTAAAAATAGCAAATTGTTTAAAGTAAATAAATAAAATATATAACATAAAACTACATACTATAAACCATAATTTAAAAAAACTATAATAATAAAATAAATTTAAAACTATAATAAACTATCAAATGGACAAAAAGTATGGGTTGCTGTAATTAGTGTAATTGTCGCCATGCTTGGCGCAATTGTATATGACATGGCCCGGATGTAAGTACCAGAAGTTTTTTTTAGGCCTACAAACATTGCTTTAATTTTCAAATATTTTCGTTTTATAATGTTAATTTCTCAGTGGATTGCTTCCTTGTATTTCAAATAAATTCAATATTTTTTGTTTCTTTTATCCAAGGTGTTCATAATTTTTTTTTTTTTCAAACTCATATAGCCGGTTTAATTCTTTAACCAAAAGAATTACCAAAACGATTTAATTTGAAATTATTCCGTTGCTACAGTAACGGATTTACAATATGAATGAATATGGATGAATTATCACTTGTAATGTTAGCTATTTCTAGGTTTTGGCGCCAAAGACATTGCCAGATTAAACTAGTATGTTGTGGCCATCACAAAACTTTCTTCTATATAAATCACGTCAATTAAATCATTTAAATAGTAAAAGAAATTATATCAATTTATTCATATAAAAGTATACCTGAATTTGAAGTTTGATGAAAATTCGTGCATTAGTTATTGAGATAGAGCTGTAGGGGAAATTCTAAAAAATGCAGCATAGCAGCGCCATCTGTTGAGCGATTTGCACCAAAACACAAACAGCACTAATTCATATTAAGGTATACCGGAATCTGAAGTTAAATGAAAATCCGTGTATTAGTTCTGGAGCTAGAGCTACTGTGGAAATCACAAAAAATGCAGCACAGCAGCGCCACCTGTTGAGCGATTTATACCAAAAGGAACAAAACACCAATTCATGTCAAGGACTAACTGAATCTGAAGTTTGATAAAAATCCGTGCATTAGTTCTGGACATTGAGCTATTGTGGAAATCGAGAAAAATGCTGCATAGCAGCGCCACCTGTTGAGCGATTTACAGCAAAACATAAACAGCAGTAATTCATATCCAGGTATACCTGAATCTGAAGTTTGTTGAAAACCCAAGCATTAGTTCTTGAGATAGAGCTACTGCGGAAATCACAAAAAATGCAGCATAGCAGCGCCACCTGTTGAGCGATTTACACCAAAAGGTGCAAAACGTCAACTCATGTCAAGCACTAACAGAATCTGAAGTTTGATGAAAATCCGTGCATTATTTCTTGAGATAGAGCTATTACGAAAATCGTGTAAATGCTGCAAAATGCAGCATAGCAGCGCCATCTGTTGGGCGATTTGCACCAAAACATTACCAGCACTAATTCATATCAAGGATTAATTGAATCTGAAGTTTTATGAAAATCCGTGCATTAGTTCTTGAGATAGAGCTAGTGCAGAAATCGCGAAAAATGCAGCATAGCAGCGCCACCTGTTGGGCGATTTACACCAAAAACTAATCAGCACCAATTTATATAAGGGACTATTTGAATATAAATTTTTATTAAATTTCGTGCATTAGTTCTTGAGGTAGAGCGCCCACAAAATTTGTGTCACATACACACACACAGACAGACAGACTCACAGAGTCACAGACAGACATTTTGTAAAAACATGTTTTTTGGAATCTCTGACCTCTAAAACGTGTAAATCCGCCGAAAACCGGAAGTCGAAAATTTTTACGAATCCAATACTTTCTTCTTGTAAAGATAGAAGAAAGTAAAAATATATAAAATATCTCACGAACTATTGGACTTAAAAGAATTCGGTTAGTACCATTCAATTCTGCATACAAAAATACACTAAAATATGTTATCAGTTGAAAAATAGCTGTAAAATCAGATTTTTAATGAATTTTTTTTAAGTTCGTTTCCTATTTTACCCCCCTTAGGGGTGGAATTTTAGGAAATTGTTTTTTAGCGGCACTCTATGTCATAAGAAGTATTTTTACCCCAATTTTCAATATTTTAGGTTCAGTAGTTTGGGCTGCGCGTTGATTAATACAGAATCCAGACTTTTTTTTATATATATAGATAGATATATATGTATATACAGGGTGTCCATAATTAAACGACCCTACTTTAAAGTTGTCTACAGACAAAACTATTTTTCATAAAGTTGTGAAATTTTGGGAAAGGCATAATAAAGGGATGGAAATTTGTTTAAGCTAAAAAAAAATATAAATAAAAATAGTATAAAATTTCGCCACCAGAGGGCGATTTTTTATAAATTACACATTTAGCATTAAGATAGTTTAGAAATTTTATTTACATGAGGTTCATAATTAATCGACCCTATTTTAAAGTTGTCTACAGACGTAACCATTGTTCAGATTGTTGCGAAATCTTTTGGAGGACATAATAAAATATGGGAATATGTTTGAGCGAAAAAAAAAAATTAGGAGGCCGTTTTTTAACGAATTACACATTTAGCATACATTTACGATAGTTTAACAAATTTTGTTATAGCCAAACATGTTCTGCATGACTTTCATCATTTTCAGATACCTACTGGAATCGTAAGACAGCCTGTTCCGCGGTTGACCGCAGAATATTCAGGGAAAAGCCAATAAAATGTCGTGAAATGCTGTCTTTAGAGTAAGGTTAAGTTAATAAATAAAATTTTTAAACTATCGTAATGCTAAATGTGTAATTTATTAAAAAACGCCCTTAGCTGGCAAAATTTTGAACTACTTTTATTTACATTTTATTTTACGTGAAAAAATTCCCATTCCTTTATTGTGTCTTTCACAAAATTTCAAAACTTTATGAACAATAGTTTTGCCTGTAGACAACTTTAAAGTAGCGTCGTTTAATTATGGACACCCTGTATATCTATGTAATAATAAAAATTCCCCCCCCCCCAACTTTTATCTTAGTCAAACTATTCCAAATTCTGATAATATTTACCTTTTTTCCCTATCTTTAATAATATCTTAAATATCTTTTGTCTTTTATTCCATGCCGTTAAACCTGCGTATTTTTTATTTATTATTCTAAAAACCTTAATCCGTTCGTAACTTATTTCTTATAAAACCCACTAAATTACCTTCTTTCATTTTATTCTGAGACTAAATTCTTTTTCTTTCGAATATATTTAATATCATTTGTTCTATTTTGTCCCATATCCCATAATGTCTTGCAAGCTTGCCGCCAGCATTTTGTTTACGCTATAAATCTAACGCTGAGAGTAAATAGTTAGGTCATCTACGTCTTGCGTACTACGCCCCCGTCCCGGAGCTAATCCCATCGCTGTCAGTTCTGCTGCCCGTTCCTCCCCTCTCTCTGCAAGAGTTTGCCCTTTGCTATGTAATGTAACCGTTCGCGGGCTTTTCTTTTTAGTATCTATATCGTTGCATTGGCTGGGAGCCCAGATTTTTTACGTTTTTCGTTTGTTTAATAACAAGCCGTCACTTGGTGGTCTGACTTTTAATTTGTGATATTATAATACCTTTAACGTCATAGAGTTTATTATAAAGTGGTACAGCTTTTATTCGAGAGCCGAGGGATCATCTAATGGAATTGTTACGAACTGTGTTTGCAAAGAAACGACGTTAAGTTTATGATGCCTCTATTATTTATTGAAGGGGAAAAATTTTCCCAATGTTTCTTGAGTTCTGCCTTTTACTTTCCACCACGACTGCACTCCTGTTGTTCACATGGGTGAGGAGAGTTAGTAAAGTTTATAACATGGATTCATAAGCTACTTTACGTAGATATACAGAAGTGTCGCAGGAATTTCACAGATATATATATATATATAACAAAACAAGGACGGAACAAATAAGAATGTTAAGTTTAGTTGAAGGATGGGGAAATTTCAGTCTTCATCACTAAGAAATAGCGAGTATTTAGAGCGTTTTCTGTTAGTGGGGTCGGATACCTCATAGTCGGGCTATTCGCAATATTTTGGTTAGGAAGATTGTAGACAGTGTTGTAAAAGTTTTTTGAAGAGCACGGTAACGATATAATTACATAATGCGCATATATTTTTGGACAAATGTAATTTAACACTGTTTTTTTCTGGTGCTATTTTTCAGAGAATAAAGATATTCTTTAACTTTGAGAAGTAAAATAATTTGTTGTCTGTGATACATTATATTTTAAACCTTTGCAGCTTAACAACTTTGAATTAAAAAAAAATAAATAAATTATAGACTCCATTATTTCAAGCATGTAAAAAATAATTAAAAAAAATTGCAACATAAAAATAAAGAATTTATGTACATAAATTTGGATAATTTTAACATGCCAGGAATTGAGTTAACAATCCATTACAAAATTCCATTTTTACGCAGAAAAACAAAATTTGGTAAAATAAACGAGTGAAAAAAATGAAATTAGTATTACCGTCTGTTGGAGAATCTGCGAAAAATATTTGTTTATTGCAGTTTTGCTGGATCGCAACGATCAATAAAATCGTTTATTAAATCTTGCTGTAAAACATCGACCTCTGTGCATATTGCACATGTGCAACACGGTAACACAAAGGATTTAATTAAATAAAATAGCAACAGGTTGTGAACTTATTTCTTGCATTCTTGGATTATGATGACTATATAAAAAAATGTTTTCATTTCCTGGTTGAACTTTTACCTTTAAAAGAATTTTTTAATCTTTTTAGAAAATTAGATTTTCATTCGACATTTCTCATAACTTTTAAAAAGAAACGAGCCTGGAAAGAATACTTCAGAAAATAATATTTATGCGAGACAAGAAAAAAAAAATATTTTTTTATCTAGCTGTAACATTCTGAAAACAATGCTTTAGAAAATTCGTAAATTCGTATTTTACGTAATTACGAATTGTAATTATATAATTACGTTTCCAGTGTTTTCTGGATTTACGTTACCTGCGATTTATTCTGTTGAGCTTATTCAGATATCAGGCCAGAAATTATAATCAATAAGATTAGCTGGGTGATTTAGCTCGACCAGATTCGTTTGGAATAGCTCAGATGGTAGAGCATTAGCTGCTTCAGCCAAGAGATTCCTGGTACGGACATTTTTTGCCCAACTGGAAATTTTCACATGTTTTATTGTTTTAATCTAATTCCCCTTTTTAAATAGTATGTACACCATTTCTAGTTTTAATTGGATTATTCCTTTGGGCTACAGACAGATGTATATACGTATACTTATTTTATAACCACTCAGTATTTGCGCAATGTATTTCTCAACAAATATTTTAAGTATAAAAGCCACGTTAGTAAACGAACACTATATCTAAAGGTATATATAAATATTATACAGACATACATACAATAAATACAATAAACCCAACTGGAGTGAAAAATTAGCCAGAGCCAGGAATCGAACCCGGGACCACAGTATACAAAACTGCTGCTCTAACCACTGAGCTACTCCGGCCGATACCTGAGTCTGCAATTTCTCACTAATAAACCATGTTGGGGAAATCACCAGCCATCTATACGACAGCCTTGGATGATCCAAGACTGGTGATTTCCCCAACATGGTTTATTAGTGAGAAATTGCAGACCCAGGTATCGGCCGGAGTAATCCAAGGCTGTCGTATAGATGGCTGGTGACTTCCCCAACATGGTTTATTAGTGAGAAATTGCAGACTCAGGTATCGGCCGGAGTAGCTCAGTGGTTAGAGCAGCAGTCTTGTATACTGTGGTCCCGGGTTCGATTCCTGGCTCTGGCTAATTTTTCACTCCAGTTGGGTTTATTGTATTTGTTGTATGTATGTCTGTATAATATTTATATATACCTTTAACTGTTGAATGCAGGCGTTATTTATGTGTGTATGTGTTTTAATATATATTGTAGTATGAGTGTTTTATTATAATGAACACTATATCTCTCCGTCGCGTCGGCAACTTTGAAACTAATTGTTTTTTGTCTTATTTTAATCTGTTTCACCGTTCTTAAATAGACAATATATGAATTTTGGTTCCATTTGGATTATTCCTCCAGGCTACATACAGCTCCAATTGTAGATACTTGTTTTATATTCACCCTTTACTTAATGAGGCCTTCTACATTAGAAGACCAAATAAAACCCTTATTATGATTTTTTTGCAAGAAAACTGCATAATGGATCTTTTTGAAATTTTAACAGTTTATTGTACATATCTTAAGATACACACAAGAGTTTTTTTTATTAGATTTTGTTGCTTCTACTCTAAGTTATAATCAAATATGTTCAACTGCTTTGAAAATTTTCGTCTGGACGGTGGGCATGATAGTGCCTTGTAGAATTATCTGAAACACAAAAATAAATTTTTTTCGTAAACTTAGTGAATATAGCTTCTAGTTAAATTAAAAGAACCCATAAATTTATTTTAAAAAAGTTATATAATGGCTGATTTAAAAAAAAAAATTGTTAAAAAATTCATTTTTATTCATTTAACATTTTTTAATCATTTTAGTAAAAGCTTTAATTCATATCGAAACAATTAAATAAGCTTTAATAAAAATATATATCAAGATGATCCATTGAGCAGTTTTTTTTTTAAATCTTGCCCTCTGTATCAAAAAATGAGGTTGAACATATTTTTCTTAACTTAGAGTAGTAGCAACAAAATCTAATAAAAAAAATGCTTGTGTATACCTTAAGACATGTACAATAAACTGTTAAAATTTCAAAAATATCCATCATGCAGTTTTCTTACAAAAAAATCATAAAAAGGTGCTTTTTTTTTGTCTCCTAATATAGAAGGTCCTCTTAAGTAATCTACATACAATTCGAAAAATTCGAATCTTTTTCTCGGTAGAATATTTCCTTTCCAGCTTACTTATTTCTTTTACAGCATTTTCAGATAATCTAAAACAACTTAATTGATTATTTCAATACAAAAGTATAATTTCGTACTTTTTATTACACTTGTCATGGGACATTCTCACAATCTTTTGACTTTCGGAATAAAAATCTGGTGAAATTAAACTAGCTAAAATAACATTTTAATCTTATATACGAATGCCTTAATGATTCAAAATAAAGAAAAAATGGTCATCAGCGAAATTTTTTTTATTTAACTGAGGAACGTTAAACTTACGAGTTTAATGTTCCTTACCATTTTACCACTATAACTTTTTATTTTCTTCTAAATTTTTACTTACAATGAATTTGCATAGTACCCACAGGACATTCAAATAAGAAATAATAAAAATGTAGAACTTTTAATACGGAATTTTTGTATAACATTGTCTTAAAGGGGTGTTAAAGAAGGGACGGTAAGGTAAAAAAGGGGACGGTATAGGAAAAAAGGAACGAATCGGGGGAAAAAGGGACGATAAGGATGGAACTGTAAGGAAAATTACCACCTATTTTTAGGAAAATCATGTTAAGACTAAGTGATAGCCACAAGGTTCATTGATTTTTAGAAACAATTGTTAACATTGGATTAAATTATTTTTTTTTTTTAATTTACCTCAAAAAGGGCATGAATAAAACTCGGGGACGGTAAGACTACCATTAAAGCTACGATCTTGAAATTGACATTTAAATGCTGATTTAAATTCTGCAGTCAATTTCCTGTCAAAGAATTTTAGACATTCTTTCTCTAGCATACTTCTGCATGAGAAAAAACTTGAAAAAAATTCTGTGGCTGCATCTGAAGTGATTTTCTGTATAAGTTTAGCAAGAGGGACGGTAAGGATGAAAATCCCAGGGACAGAGTTCAAAAAATAATATCAACCGTAAATATGTGTGCAGGTTAATGTTTTGCTACATATTTATATAAAACAATTGATTCAGTTTCGGAAAAAAATTACATCGAATTACTTTTATTGAAACCATTTTTTTCAGACAGCTCCAAACTTAAAAATCAGCATCAGGGACACGGGACGGTATAGGAGTTTTCCTGGTATTTGGATCCCCAACATCGTCCAAAACTTATTTATCTCGTTAATAATATATTTATGCAATCATGCAATGGGATGTTCCCCAGTATATGAAATAAAAAAAAACTCAAAAAAATGCATTAAAATAAAAATTATTATTCAGGGACATAAAAGTCAAAAGATTGTGAAAATGCCCCTTATATCAAATGTTCAGTATTACTTACCATCTCAATATATTGTTTTTGTCTCACATTATGTTTTGAAGGAGAACGACTCTGTTAAACCATTCAGAAAACATAAAAAGAACACTTTCTTGACAGCGAAATCTTATTCTGTAAATTACGGTTGTAAAAAACATTTGACAAAACAGCAAGTATGTAATGAACAAAAACTTCTTGCATTTTTTCACGTTTTGATCGCTGAAAAAGAAACATTATTTTTATTTTTTCTTTGACTTTTATATTTTGGTGAATAGGTTGGAATTACATTCGATTTCTTTTTATGTACCTGAATATCTATTCGAGACATTCCCTATCTATAGCAAATGTAGAAAGACTTAAAAGATCGCTTGAAAACGAAATATCTTTTGCATGACAAGAAAAACCTTTTTCATATGTTGCAGTTCTAAAAAAAGGTTTGAAAGAAGAGGGAATTTTTAGTTTTAAAAATGTCTGTATTGTATTTTTTTCCAAAATATTACTAAAATAATATATTATCTGCAGTAGATAGATATTATAATCCGGGAAACGGCTGCATAAACCATCACCTCATCGAGTTGACGGCTGAAGTTTCAGGATTAATTAAAACTCGATTCACATATTAAAATGCAACTGGTCTGCCAAGTCATATCTTGGTGGAAAACACCTGTAACACCGATTTTAGAGGTTGACTGGTAGGTTTACCATTGTGTTTTCTTGCACCCAGTCCTCGATGTTTTTATACCTTTGGGTGCAAGAAAACGCAATAATAAACCTTCCGATCAACCATTAAAATCGGGTCTGCAGGTGGTTTCCACCAAGATATGACTTGGCAGATCAGTTGCATTTTAGTATGTTAACCGAGCTCTGTCTAATCCTGGAATTTCAGCCGTCAACTCTAGGATATGACGGTCTGTATAGATACGACAGATAAATAAGGCATTCAAAATTAGTATTGATAGTGTCCCGACTTACGCCTGAGGGACCGATTAAAAGACCTATCCCATGAAATGCTGTAAGTACCAATTTTTACAAGATGCATAAATTCCCCCTGAAATTTATTTTTGCACCATGCTGCTTATTATTCTGTATCGAGTGGAACATAATGCAGTGAAACCTGTGTAAACAGTACCTGTCTTTGAAAAAAAAAGCTTTATGGTGAAGCCAAAAGGTATTCCCCGAGCAATTTCGCTTTTGATAATTATCAAAATTAAGGGAGAAATCTTGAGGTCTGTTCAGACTTTCGTCTTTTTATTGTCTCGTCAATGAGAAGTTGTCGGCATTCGCTAGCTGTAAGCAGAGGCCCCGATTTGCGCGAGACGTCTTGATTTTGATGAGTTCCAAGACCCGACGCACGTAACCACTACGTGGGTGTGTTCGTATTGTTTTTTGACGAACAATTATCAACACGAGGAATATAGGCCCGAAGGGGGGCAGGAGTGACCTATATGGGGGGGTCTTTTTATGGGAACATAATCTGTATTTACGCAAGGAATTCCAAGGTTCGAAGAAAACCACGGAAAACTCCGAATGATTAGGCCGACGGGCGTGATTGGGTTCCAACCCAGCACCTCCCGTCTACCAGCTCCTCTCAGAGACAGAACCTCTCAATCTCTTTGCTACTGGTGGGGCACCACTGCCTGGGACGCAAAAAAAATCCTAATTTTTCAGGATGTGCAAATTCTTTTTTAATTTCTTTTGGTATCATTGTATTTGTTAGACTGCATCAAGTGAAAGTCAATGCAGTAATATTTGTGAAAACAGAACGTATCTGTAACGGAATCTTTTTAGTATTCCTCCTAACGAATATCGTACAAATACACCTGCTAAGACGAAATATTTTTCCAGTCCCTATCGATTCTGTTTTATAGGTCTTATTGTAATTTGTTTAGTAAAACCTATAAAAACGGAACTTTTTTTTTATATATAACAGATTAAACGTAACATTTTCCTAGTCCTAAGGAAGGCATTTCACGCAACTTTAACTGTAATCAGAAACCACCTCAAGACGAAATTTATTTCTGTTCATAGCGATTCCGCTTTCTCAAGAGTAACTAACTTTTGGCAATCATGCATTTGACATAGCTACTGAAGGAACAATTAAAAATTTTCTATGATAGGAAATCTTCATGAACAATAATAAACTAATACCACTTAAAAATGTCTTAAAACGTAACTTCCTTTTGGCGATCATACATTTTACATACCTAGTGGAAGAACAATTAAGAAAACTTGCTGTCTGCATACAGCACGGTCCACATACAAACGATACAAGGTCTTCATTTATTATAATTATGTCAATACTGTTTTAAACGTCTTTAAAAGTCACAAATATGGATGACTAGTTCTGGGGATATCTCAAATCTAGACGGTACATGTGCAATCAGCAAACTTTGTCAAACGACAAACACTCTATCAAACATCAGATTGCAAACATATATTATACTGTGCTACGTTGGGGTGTATTGTCAACAGTCTGTCGCATGTAATGCGTAATTGCTTGTGATGGCACCCATGTAGAAAATCTGTAACCCAAATAAAAGTTTTCTTTTCGTCGATCTGTCTTGTTAACCATTGATTGGTGTATTGCTTCTGTCATATTCAAATTGCCTCCTTGCGCAATGATAGTGTTTTTTTTTTTTTGTTTGTTTCGAGAGCAGTTTTTTTGTGCATGCATAATGCATCCGTTTTTTGTGATACACGTGCCGTTCCAACACTCTTCAGTGCTTTCGCATATACCGAGCAATTTGCGACGTGAAAGAATGGACATTGGGATTCGAAAATTTCGAGTTTCTGTACCAGTAACCGAAAGCATGAGCGCCTCTTTGTTGCCGTTCACAGAATCCGGAGCGCATACCTCTTCCTAAAATCTCATCTCGATTGGTTGAACGGACTGGCCGCTAGCGATCCATATATCGGCAAGTGTTTTATTTATGACCGTCCTCTATATCCTCATGACAAGAACATTCTGCAATTTTTTTATTTTTTTTTCTGAGTATACACTTACGAAGACCATCCTTGTATGTAGTACATGTAGTATAACCGCAAAATATAACATATAGTAACCTTTTCTGAGTTATCTGTAAAACGGTCTTTATCATTAAAAAACTCAGAAGTCAATACCTTTCCGAGATTTAAAGAACCATTTATTAAAAAAAAAAAAGCTAACGTTGATGCCACTAATTTTCGAAAACATTTCCAAGCAGTTTTTTTTTTGTGTATTCATCATTATATTACACTACTCAAGGCAATTAAATGATATTGAGGTTGTGGGTCGATCTTGCGTCTGGGGAATTGTTTACATGATTGATATATGATCGACAGACGTGTCGGCTATATGAGAAAAAAAAATTACACATGTTTGGCAGAAAAATTGCATTGCATTGAGCATTTGGGTACAAAAAGCAAAAACACAATTTGTGCATGTGAGAAAAAGCAATAACAAAGGTGTTTCCTTCAAAGAAAATCGTTTTTAGTAGGGGGTATGGTTTCCTTGGATGGCCAGCAACGTTGAACACCCGTGAAGCATGGTGTCAATGAGGCTATTAATGAGCTGCTGGGGTATTCTGTCCCAGTCCTCCAGAAGAGTTCTTTACAGTTCTTGGAGAGTTTGTAGGGGTGGTAGACGGCTAGTAAATCGTCTGCCTAGAATATTCCAAACATGTTCTATTGTGTTCATGTCCGGAGAACACGCTGGCCATTCCAGTCGTTTGATTCCTTCCTCGAAAAGGAAATCATCCACCAAGTTAGCACGATGTGGCCTGCAATTGTCGTCCATCAAAATGAAGTCGTCTCCAATTACTGCAGCGTAAAAAGCTGTAGTATGTCTGAGGATCGCATCCCTATATCTCTGACCGGTCAGAGCTCCAATTCAAATGATGTGGAGGTCAGTGTGCCCATCACCGGAGTTGACAACATCACTCCCTACCGCCAAATCTGACACTTCCTTGCACGAACGCAGGATTGTTTCTAGTGCCACGTTCCCTCCAGATGAAAATATGCTTATTATCACTATGAACAGAAAAATAGAACTCTTCAGAGAAAAGAATATAGCGCCATCGATTTCTCCTCCAGTTCACATGCTCTATTGCTCACTCCCTGCGTACGCCACGGTTCCTTGCTGTTAACGTAACACATAGCATAGGTCTGCAAACATACAGACCTACAGAGTGCTGTCGGTTTTGGACTGAGTTGAAGCTGTGGTGCCAGTAGCCGAGTGATGGTGTTTTTGAAGAAGAGTGGCATTCATATTTCGTTGTCTCTGAGCCATTAGCGTTAAATATCGATCTCCATTGAGCATTGTTACACGTCTACGACCTTGCCCTTGTTTTAGGCCTGCATTTTCAGTCTACAAAAGACGTTTCCAGATTCTGGAAATCACATTATGTGAAACTCCAGTGGCTTCTGCTACTTAGGCTTTTGCTGGGATCCCCTCTAACCAACCAACAACTCTCCAAGCTTCTGCTTCTGTTAAATGACTTCGTTGAGACATCGCACTCATCGAAATGAAGCATTACTGAATGTCGGTCATTGTTTTCCGCTTTGTCTTTCAGTAAGTTGAAAACCAAATTTTATTCTCTGCCCCTAAAGCGTCGTTTTTGACGTCAAAGTCAAACTTTGCATACTCCGAAGTCTGAAAATGAGAAAATATTACATTTGTGACTCTCTTCTTCCATTTTCCGCAAAATAAATTTCGCTGATACCGTTATTTTATATAAGACTTACATTATCCTTTAATTGTTTTGAACACTGTATATCAGTTTCCTGAGTATAGATTTTTCAGATGCTATCAGTTATCAAGTAAACTTTTCGATGTTCAACAAATATGTTTTACAGATAAACATGATAAACTAACAGTTTTTAATATTAGTATTAATATTATTTTGTTACTCTTGCCTGTATAGATTCAACTACACAGCTGAAAATGCATAATTGAGAATAATTAGCATCCTAAAAACCGATATTCCAGTTGGAGAAAATTACTAAATACACTATAAAACTATCCCAAACGTTTCCGAAAATCACTGGCTATAAAACAACTTTAATTTTATAACACTAGAACCGCCATTAGAGGTCATTTTGACCCCTGCGAAATTGATAACAGTTGATTCGAACCAGAAATTTCTTTATAAGGTATGTTAAATGTATGCAGCGCAAACATAGGCTAACTAAATAACTTAAATAGCTTTCAATAGAAATTCTGGTATAAAACATTTTTTTATAAAACTCAAGTAACATAGCCGGCGGTTCTAGTGTTAAGTGCTTCTCTAAATGCCGAACGTTTATTGCTTTGTGTGTTTTATAATGCTAAAGAACTATTTTCGGAATCATCGGAAACTGGTAAGTGGTATCAGTTGTAAATTTCCAAGTGGGTGAAACATGCACGGGTCTGGATTCGAACCAGGGATCTCCTGGCTGAAGCCGCCAATGTTCTGCCAACTGAGCCATCCTGGATGAATCTGGAGGACCTTATTCATCCAGTTAACCTTACTGATCACAGCATCTGGTCTGATATCTGAATCAGATCAACAGAATAAATAGCTGGTAATCAGAGCCCGATCAAGCTGAAGTTGGGCCCAGGGCCTGTTAAAAGGTTGCCCCCCTCCTACCTCCCCATTCTCGGCGACACTTTCAGAAAAAAAAGTAGGTTTATTTGATGAGTTGACAAAGTTGTTTGGGGGAAAGTTTCAAGTTTACAAAAAAAATTTAACTTTCAAGAATAATCAAGAAAATGAGTTACCGTCCACTTTCTCAAATAAGCATTTGTATAGTTCACAAACATCTATGATCCACAGTTTATGTTGCAGAATAAATGAGGACGTCTTTTTCAAAACTCGCCTTATCCAAAATCATAAAATTTGTGTTTTCCCTAACAGTCTAGTAATCATTTTAAACTATAATTCTGACATTGTAAAATCCTCGTTTATATTGAAACCAATAGACACAATATGCCGTTTTTGGCATTTTCCCCAAATTTGATTTTCTGGATACAGCAAGTTTTGAAAATTATAGGTAATCTAAAATTGGAAAGGACTTTTACAGAAAAATTAAATATGGAGGTTTTTTATTACAGTAAAACTTTGTTTTTACGTCAGGGACCAAATTATAAAATGCAAACAGTGGGAAAACTTAAATTGTGAGAAAATACACACAAATATGTGAGTCCCTGAAATTCGTGGGCCCAGGGCCGAGGGCCCGGAGGCCCGTGCATAAATCAGGCTCTGCTGGTAATGCAACTCTAGAAATCGTTGGATACGTAATTACACTAGGTTATTTTTAACACAATTATTCTAATTAGTAAATAAATCATGTGAGATGTAAATTTCCAAACTGACGAAAAATGTCCGGACAAGGATTCGAACCAGGGATATCTTGGCTGAAGCCGCCAATGCTCTACCATCTGAGCCATACCGGACGAATCTGGTTGACCTAATTCACCCAGCTAACCTTAGTGATCAGAGCATCTTGTCTGATATCTGAATCAGCTCAACAGAATAAGTGACAGGTTATGGAACTCCAGTAAATGCTGTATGCGTAAACTTAATGGACACTTGGAAATATACAACTGATATGATTTATTTATTTAATTATTTTCGAGATATTATTTATATCTGGAGGAGCAGCGTTTACTGGTCCTCCAGATTCATCCGGTATGGCTCAGTTGGCAAAGCATTGGCGGCTTCAGCCAAGAGATCGCTCGTTCGCATCCTAGTCGACACATATTTCAACCACTTGGAAATTTACAATTGATATGATATATTTACCAATTAAATAATTATGTTAAAAATTAATCTAATATAATTACGCATCCAGCGTTTATTAGAGTTCCATAAACTGTGATTTATTCTGTTGAGCTGATTCAGATATAAGACCAGGTGCTCTTATCATTATGGCTAGCTGGGTGAATTAGGTCCTCCAAATTTGTCCGGGATGGCTCAGTTGGCAGAGCATTGACAGCTTCAGCCAAGAGATCCTTGATTCGAATCCTGAAACGTACATTTTTCGCTCACTCGGAAATTTACAACTGATGTGATTTATTTACCAATTGAATAATTGTGTTAAAAATTAATCTCGTAAGAGTTATTTGTATATTTTCGGTCTTGGTTACAAATATATATTTTTTTTTCTACATTCTAGGCAGACTAAGTTTTCGACCCTAACTTTCAGTGTAGATTCACATTCTTAAATTCTAGAATCAAAAACAATTTCTGAGTTTTGATATTTGATTCCATAAATTACAACAATAGGAATAATATAGAACAATAACAATGCTCCAGACACATATTGTGCATTCATTCTGCCGTACTAAGACGGTGAAAAAGAGCAAATACTTTCATTTCCTATTTGAATTTTTACATTATGAGGTATAGTTGTGAATTATATTATATGTCTTTAAATGACTCGACTTCCATTCGAATTTTCCTGTTTTTTACAAAAGAAGTGCCGAAAAGATCGTTTGAAAAAGAAATATCTTTTGTATGACAAGAAAAACTCCTTTTTATCACCTTTAACATTTTTGAAATAATGCTTCCTGAAGTACAGAATATTTTGTAGAAAGAATATCGAAAATGTTATCCTTTTTTTAATGCATTCCAACATAGTTGAAAAGATTTTATGAATTCGTTTTATCTGTCTGTTTGTCGTCTGTCTGCGCTCTAACTCTCGTAAATAAATCTCGTATTGCCATGAAATTGATAGGTGTGTGAGATATTGACTATGCCTGGGCTGGCGAATTTTTCACATCCGCGTGCCAAATGTTTCCAAAAAATATTTTTTCTAACCATAACGTGCCATCAACCCCCAGTCTTCTCAAAAATTAATAAACAGTAATGAACAGCCTTATTTGATGAAAAACGGCCTGATCCACTAAAAAAATACGGTACGACCCCATACATTTTCTTCCGCTAGGGTGTAACCCTTCGTTTTAGTCGTGTTTCGAAAAATAATATCAGTTAACCGCGACGACCGTAACATATTTTTTAACCCGCCAAAAAAGCGATTCTGTGTTGATTATCTAACGTGCTACGTGCTAAGGAACAGTAAGTAAAGTGCTATTGTGTTTCGAAGTGCATTATATCTTTGCCCCGTAAAATTACGGGCTGCACAAAATGATGGGCATGGAATTTTTTTTTACGGGGTATGACTGAAATATTTGCTGCTGGCCTCTGCTCGTAATTTTACAGGGATATTTTTAGATACTTAGAAAATTAAAGGAAATCCACATATTCTTGCAGTTCTAGCCCATCTGTTCAGGCCCGTAGCTAGACCATACTTCCAGGTAGGGCAAAGATTTTTCCAGGGGTGGCAAGATTATTTCTTCATTTTTTTTCTATCTCTTATTCGTAGTTCTTCAAAAATATCCATTGCAATTTTAGGGAATTTTTTTTTCATTTAAAATATAAGATATTTCTAAAGTCAGAAAGAAATTTTTAAAGTTTCTTCAGAGACATAATAAAAATGTATTAAAGTTAAATAAGATATTTGGCATAAACAGGGCTGTAGGAATCGTCTCCCATACGCCCCACCCCCCACACACACACTTGGGGAGGGGTGAGCAAAGCCAGGGGCCCAGTAGTAAGTTATTGTACCTTTGAGTCGAATAATGATTTTTAACTTTTATAATTATTTTTAATAACATTTTAATTTGTTTTATCCAAATTCATTTTTTGTCAAAGATCTTGGTCAGATTTAGAAAACAGATATGCGCTTTCCTTCTATATCCACTATTCTTTATAAAGGTGCCCAGATGGAAGAGCTTTTGAAAGCTTAAATTCTATTTTTAAAATATAATGGTATTTTAGTCTTTTTTTTTGTGGTGGGGGGGGGGTCCTATAAAGGGGAGAAAAAGATGAAACCAAAAGTACAAAACTTCATTAATACTATTACTTCCTTCAACCAAAACAGATATGCACTTTCTTTCTACAGCCACCGTTCTTTTTAAAGGTGCCCAGATGAAAGAAATTCTGTAGGCTCTAAATTATTTTTGAATTGTCTTTTTTAGGGCCTTCTATAAAAGTGAGGAAAAGTTGGAACCCAAGATTCAAAAGATTTAGGCCAAATTTTTTATTCAAATGTTTAAAAAATATGCTTTTTAATCTCATTGGGGACCCCCAATAAGTTTCAAAACTTTCTTAATGCCATTACTTCCTTCAAAAAATTTGTGCTTTCTTTCTGTAGTCACTGTTCTTTTTAAAGGCGATGAAAAAAAATTTGCAGGCTCTAAATTTTGTTTGAATTGTGTTTTTGGGGGAGCCCTATAAAAATAAAGAAATGTTGGAAGTCAAGATTTAAAACTTTTAGGCCCATATTTTTTATTCAAATGTTTAAAAAATATGCTTTTTAATCTCAATGGGGTCCCAATGAGCTTCAAAACTTCCTTAATACAATTACTTTCTTCAACCAAAACAGATAATGTGCTTCCTTTCTAGCCACCATTTTTTTTTAAGGTGCCCAGATGAAAGAAATTTTGCATGCTCTAAATTTTTTTAATCGTCTTTTTTTGGGGGGGGGGAGGGGGAGGAGGGGCTATGAAAGTGCGGAAAAGTTGGAATCCAGGATTCAAAACTTGTAGCTGTCACTTTTTTATTCAAATGTTTAAAAAATGTGCTTTTTAATTTCGTTCGGAGTCCCAATGAGGTTCAAAACCTCCTTAATACTATTACTTTCTTCAATCAAAACAAATATGGGCTTCTTTCTACAGCCACCATTCTTTTTTAAGGTGCCCAGATGAAAGAAATTTTGCAAGTTCTAAATACTTTTTAAAATGTCTTTTTTAGGGTCCCTATTAAATGGAGGAAAAGTTAGAACCCAAGATTCAAAACTTTTAAACCTCATTATTGTTATTCAAATGTTTTAAAAAAATGTGCTTTTTAATCTCGTTGGGGTCCCAATAAGCAGGCATTTGTGTGCCATGCCTTTGTCACCTATCCCCTTGCGTTCAACCTGTTTCTTTTTTAACGTTTCATCTCTCTTCTCTCGATAAATTACTAATGTTAATTATACACAAATTATATTCTGTAATTATTTAAATCTGCTAGCTGAGCTTCGCTTGCTTTGCCGGTTGGTTTTTCAAAAAAATAACCTATTTTTTTTTGGGGGGGGGGATTCCCCTTGGGTCCCCACTGCCTTCAACAGCGTAAACCCGTTCGGAATATACCAATCTGATTCTTGAATTATTATAATTTTTATTTCCATAAAAATGATAGTCTATAGGTAAAAGTTAAATTTTCCAGCATCGTCGTTTATCTTGCTACAGGAGCCAATTTGTTACTTTCCCACCTTCATCTTAATCATGACAGACAAAATCTACTGGATAATTCTTCGGTTCAGAAAAACTTGCCAAAAGGTCTTCGCAAAACGCGAAAATAAGGGTATAA
This sequence comes from Maratus speciosus, assembly GCA_963932465.1. Classification (NCBI taxonomy): domain Eukaryota; kingdom Metazoa; phylum Arthropoda; class Arachnida; order Araneae; family Salticidae; genus Maratus; species Maratus speciosus. The sequence continues at coordinate 417,429,739 of OZ010794.1, read as the reverse complement.
ATCGTAAAAAAAAAAAAAAAAAAAAAAAAAAAAAAAAAAAAAAAAAGGACAAAAATTCAAAAATCGCAGAGAGCAAAATTTATCTATATCGAGGCAAAAGATTGAATGTGGAATTTTAAAAAATACTCTAAAAATCACATAAAAGGTTTGTAAAAAAAAATCAGAAATTGCAAACGATAAACTTTCTATATTGAACTAAAGGACTTAAACTTGATTCCTTTTAGGAATGTACAAAAACCTCCGTGGAAAGCGAATAAAACGCCGCACAGGGCAAAATTTACTATATTGGGATAAAAGATTGAAACCGGATTCCTTTTACATTTTCAAAAATAAATAAATAAAATAAATAAATCAGTGGACTGGAGATTCTTTTCCCGTTCAAACATACACACGCACACGCAAAAAAAAAAAGGCTTTGATTTGCCTATTTTTCGCAAAAATATAGAAAGTCACCAATCTAACGTAAAAATTACCCAACATCCTTCAATATAAAGATGCAGTTTCATCAAATCAAATCCCAATAGTGTTCCGTCAACTGTGTTGCATTGTAGTTTTCATAATTAGAAACTGAACTTACGCATTAATATCTTTTCCTTCATAACACAAACAAGTCGCGAATCAAAGATCAAAATTTCTAGAAATTTTCAAAAGACGAAAATTTCTTCAAATATGAGAAAAATATCTTCTAATCACAGGAGCTTAAAAACGGGAAAAGCGTTTAAAATCGCATAAAAAGTTTGCAAAAAATTCAAAAATTGCAGAGGGCAAAATTTTGTACTTGTGGCTAAAAGATCGAAACCTGACTCCTTTTACTAATATAAAAAAATTCCGTCGGAACGCGAAAGAAAGTTAAAAATTACATAAAAGACTTCGTGAAATATTCAAAAATCGCAGAAGACTACTTTACTATATTCGGCTAAAATGGAGATAGATTGAAAATGGATTCTTTTTATGAATGTGGGGGGAAAAGCACGAAACTCGAAAAAATACTAAAAATAGCATAAAAAATTAAATTTAGAAATTTAATTTAAAAAAAAAACCTATTTCGATGTGTATAATTTAAGGCATACAGGTATCCTTCCTGTCAAATCTTGTCGTGAACAGAAAAACATCTGGTCAGACTAAAAGAAAAAAAGAAAAAAATGGACAGACAGACTCTGTATGTCTTTATTATTACCTAGTAAGAAACTAGACATCTTCGTTGCCCACAGAAAGGTACTGTCTATCCGAAGCCTTTCTTTTTCAATTTCTATCCGGAACACTTGGGTGACAATTTTAAATTGGAGAAAACTGAAAAATATGAAAACGACATCCCAAAGGTATTTTTTTTGGAATTAGTAAATCTCTATTATGTGTAATATTTGGGGGTTTGTTGTGAAGGTTCATTTGCAAAAGGAATTCAATTTGAAACTTTTTTTTTTTTTTTTGCCAAATTTTGTTTTCTGCTATTTTTGAATTTTTCGAGAATTTTTAGCTGTGTTTCTGGTAATTTTTTTAACATTCGTAAATAAAAAATCCGGTTTCAATCTTTTAGCACAATATAGTAAATTTTGCTCGCTATGAACTTCGAAATATCTTTATCAATTTTTGGCATCCTTTCGCATTTTACAGTGATTTTTTTATATTGTTTTTCTAAATGGGGGAATTCTCAGTTAAATTTTGCTAGTGCTTTGATTAAATTCCTGTTGTAAGAATATCAAATCTGTTACTGTAACACCATGAACAAAATGTTGAACATTTTAATTTAATCCGGGTCGAAATAAAAATTTACAATGATTCAAGGTTTGTTTGATTCGAGATCTGAGCCGGCATACCCCGAATGGGTGTACGCACATTGCCGAAAGCAGTTCAACCCATCTCTAAATTCGTTTAATTTGAGTTTCGTTTTGAAAAAATCAACTAGTGAAGCTCCGCTGGTGTTGTTATAAAATAGAACTCGGATAGCAAAATTAAATATAGATATTTCTCCAAAATCTTAGAGGGGGGGGGGGGACATGAAAAAAAAAAGTTTGTCGGTGGCCTCAAAAGACCTTCCTACGGCCCTGGGCATAACGTAAATAAAATGTATTTCTTTTAATTAAGAATTGGAATCGAATACCGTTTTTCACTTTTAAATAAATGCATTGCACTTTGAGTTGAAATTGATTTCTATCTTATGATGGTCTGTATCAGGCTGTCGCCTTGCAAAAATTGGCTTATATTGGCAACTTTGACGACCACTTTGGAAACTGATTTGCTTTTAAGAAAAAGTGCAGAATAGTTTCATTAAAAAATGCATTCAGTTTCTTAATTCATTAATAAAAGCATCTGTAATTTTTTTTAATTTAAGAATAAAAATGGCTTTATGAATGTGTCAGTAAGTAATAAATTTGGATTTGTAAAATCATAAGTAACCTGACATATTGTATTGTTTAAATTTGAAATAATGATTGGTTTATTTTAGAAGCGACATTTAAAAAAAAATTTCAGTGGAATGGGAGGCAGTAGAAGAGATGAAGGGACAGACCTTCCATTATCTATTTTGTATTTTCACATGGGGGGGGGGGGGAGTGTCTTTTGGAGTTTGTTGTAATCGGACCAAGTTTCCACGAAAGAAGCATTTAACTGTCATGTACATCAAATTAAAGTTAAGGAAACAGTATTGTGGGCTGCTTCAAGATTAGTTTCAGAAGCCTTTGGTTTCAACCCCGCCTCCTAACGATAAATTACATATGGTGACAATTGTATAAAGAAAGCAAGCTTTGGGGATTTAAGGTAAACCCGATTTCTTGTTGAAGCGGTATGGGATAATTTCTACAAAGTGAAAAAGCGAGGCACGCACAATGGACCAATTTTCGACAGGTCTGTTAAAGAGGGAGAGAAAAAAAGCTTTATAGATGAAATTTTGCTACTTTTGTTTCCAGTCTAGAAAGGAAATTTAGGGGTAGAGGGCAAGGTCTGGCATGGGAAAATGAAAATTTGATGTTGTATTACATAATTTTTTTTAAAGGGAAATAATGAAAAAAAATGATCAGAATGTCGAGCTTCATTCTAGGTTGGACAAGAAGTGGGGAAAACTGGAAATTTAATGTTTTGATCGGAATGCGCTAGGTCGGGCAAAACATTTTCCAAGTCGGGCTTTGCCCGACCTGGCCCCCACCTAGCTACGGGCCTGCATCTGTTACGTCAACGGTAAAATCAAAAACCATCAAATACGGTACGACCCTATACATTTTACTCCGCTAGTGTGTACACGTTGACACAAAGTGATGGGCACGGATTATTTTTTTTTTACGGGGTATGACTGGAATCTCTGCTTCCGGCTTCTGCCCGTAAATATTTTTATCGGTGTGCTTATCTTAAAATGTTCGTTAAATATGAGCTAATATACGTTAGACGACTAGTAAATAAGTGTATTCGTTTATTCTGTACGTCCATTTTGCACTTATGTGGCTGAACGAAAAAAAAAATTCATTTCCTAATTGAACTTATATATTTCAAGGAATTGTGGAAAGTCATAAACGACTTTTTTCCATAAATAGATTATTACCGTTTGGAACGTTTGTTATCTTTTTCAAAAGATAGGAACAGGATTACAACAATAAAAAAAGTTTAACAAAACAGCAACAACAGGATCGAAATCATTATACGCATGCTGTCGCACTCAGATGGATGAAAAGGAAAATATCGATTTCAATTTCTATTTTGATTTATGCATTTGGAAGAGTGTTTGAGACTTATATATGAACTTTTATTTATGAATGAATTTTTATTCAACACTTTACTTACATCTTACAAATGACGAAAGCCTCAAAAGATACTGCAAAAGAAAAATTTATTTTTCATGAGAACGGTTTTTTATTCTAGTTTTAAGCCTTTATGTACTGAATTATGGATTCATGAAAATTTTAACTTCTAAAGCCTTTTTCATGAATTTTTGAAACTACATTAGAAGATTTACATTAATCATTTCATAAATTTTTAGAAGGATTTTAGAAGGATTGAAGGATTTAGAAGGATTAATTAAATTTGAATTTACAGGAATTTGTGCAATATTTATAATTCCACTCAAATCTTTTATTTTAAATATTTTTCTTAGTATTTTGTAAAATTAGGAAATGTAGAAATATAATATTCTTAGAATAGAAATATAGAAATATTTCCGAATTGAAAAATCCTCCCCCCCCCCCAAAAAAAAAAAAAAAGAAAGCTGAAAAGATGCAAAGGCAAAAGAAATCATCCTTTTATAAGTACCGTCAGTAGATAAAGGGTTAAAGTTCTTGCTAAGAACGTTACGTTTTGAAGTAGAAAGGCATTATTCAACTTTTAAAAGATAAAAATAACAGCTCCTTAATTATGACTTTTGAGTCGAAAAAGTTTACAAATCTATATCAGGTAGCGAACAATTTATGACCGTTCGGTCACAGTCAGGGGAGCAAAAAGAAAATATATTTTTCCTTTTTTGTTTTGAGTTTTATAGTTCAAAACATTGTTGAGAGTTATATGCGTTCATTTATAGATAACAGAATTGTTATTCGACAGTGGTGGCTCGTGCCAATCTTCACTGGTGGGGCCCGGTCCTTATAACATATTGTAAATTTTTATGTATTAATATTTCTTGTTTAAACATCATGAAAACAAATTATTTAAAAATAAAATTAAAAAAGTAATCTTACTTTTGAAAATAAAAGTTTAATTATTTTTTCAAGTAATCAACGTTAATTTCAAATTTATCAAATTAATTACAATTTTTAACATACCATTAACTGCCATTATTAACATTGAACATACTTTGATCAATCATTATTTAATTAAAAAACAAATATACAAAATAATAATAATAATAATAATAACAATCTCACAGCGTTACAGAAAAAGATATAAACTGTACTTGCAAACATTGAAACTATTCAGAAATTAAAATTTAGTACATTATTTAAATAAAAGTTTGGTATGTTTTTAGATGCGCAAATCTTTCACTAACTTTAAATTTAATTACCATTATTTACATTAAACTTACTCTGGTCAAAAGTTATTAAATTAAAAGACAAATTCACAAATGAAACAAAAAATAATTATCTCATAATTTAATAGAAAAAAATACAAATTTTTCTTGCAGAGATTTAATCCATTCACAAATTAAAATTTAATGCATTATTTAAACAGAAATTAGGCACGTCGATTTTTTCGACTAGCAAATCTTTCACTTACTTTTACATCAAATTCTGATATTGTACAAATAAAATCTTTGTGGACTGAAAGAATAGCAAGAGTGTGTTTAATCGTCCCTGTCCCTTAGAGTTTTTCAAAAATGTTTTAAAATTTTCTCTCATTCGCTCTTGAACTCCAGTATGACACCCGCTCATAACAGCGCACCGTCATATGCTTGCGCAACGAGCTTATCTTTTAAATAAAACTGTTCTAAATTTTGAGTTAAGATTTTAGTAAGTCCCTCTGTTGTTTTATCATGGACATCAATGAATTGAACAAGCCGGGTTTGTTGTTTTTTATATATAGTAAAATTATAACAAATTGCGAAGTGCAGCTCACATCAATATAGTTTCGTCAGCTTGTAAATATACAAAATCAGAAGCAGAAATCTCATTTTTAACTTCATGCATATACGATTCATATATTCAATCCAACAGCTCATTCTGTATAGTTCTTGAAGTATTTTTAGATACTGTAGCACTGATTAAATGGTCTTCCAATATAGTATCCAGTTTTGAGGCGTATGTGACCAAATCTAAAAACATACCTCGGTTTAAAAAACTTTACGTCCCTCATAACCCCTTAAATGTAATTCATGAAATCCACAGAATATCAAACAATTGATCACACGATTTAGCACATACCTGTTCGTCTCAACCATTTCATTATGTTTTTGTAATGAAATCCTGTAACCTTTATCCAACTGCGCTACAATATTGACAGTTCCGAAGGTTTTATAGTTAATAGCATAATTTAAATGAGTAGTACTCATTTCATGTTTTTTTACTCTTTCAGAAAAATGCTTCAAATCGTTACAGCCAACCATGTTCCATAATTTCATCCCTCCAAACGATAAACAATAAAAACAGAACAATGCTTTTTTTTTCTTCACTTGCTGAAATCCACAGAAATTTTTCAAACCACTGGGTAGAGAAATAGCGCAGTTTTTTCCCATCTTTTCGTTGCATTTCAAAATTCTTCGGTTGATAAGGTCCCAGGCGTTTAATTTCAAGTTTTTCTTCCAAATTCATTGTTGAAAAGGATTTTCATAATAAATCATCTACAGAATTCATTTTTTTATGTCAAGAATTTAAGGGTGTGTTCGAAAAAATATTTTTCCGCCCCCAACAGCTCGAAATTTTCTGAGACACTTTCAGACTCATTTTTAAAAGTAAAACATGAAACTTGCTGAGGCGATTTTTGAAGAGATGTTTTTGAGGCCGTGTGATTTCATTTTTCGCTCAATTCATTAAAATTTGATTTTTAAACAATTGTTTTCTCAGTAGGACCCCTTTTTTCATCCCCAGATCTCCCGCTTCGGAAAATTAGGTTCAAAACACCTACTTTGATAGCATTTTTTTTTTGCAATATTTTCTGCATTTATCAAAAAATCGACAAGCACGTCACATTATGCAGTTTCTAAGTAAGAGAATTTGACAGTTTGATGCGTTTTAGAGCAAAAAAAAATTTAATAATAAATCAGAAAATAAGCAGTTTGGATTGGAATACACCTTAACAATAACATGCGTCTCCGTTTAAAGAGAGTACAGAGTACTCAAAGATCGCGTAATTTAACGAATAAGCAGCAATAGTAATACAAATGTCGCCAAATATTTTTGAGAATCCCCGTATAACAGAAGCTTTGCATCAAGGGCACACTCGCCCAGTGCCCCACATTGCAAAAAAACATGGAAGATTTAGCTCTAAAAGAGCAGTACATCGCCAAATTGAATGATACGTGAGGGAGGGAAATACTCATTATCGCGCCAGATGGGCACAAATGTCTTGTACCCAGATACAGTAACCTTGGTGTTCAGAAATAAGTAGTGGCCAGCAAAGTGATTTATTGCCTCTGAGAAAGAAATTGATGCTGAGAGTCGATAACGGATGAGTGGGCACGATGTAAGAAGGAGTTTCTTTGCAATATATTTTCAGTAAACAGTTCCTTTTTTTTTAATATTTAAATTAAAAATATGAATCAAAATTTTTTAAATGAACAGAAAATTTTAGTGGGACCTGGCCCCAGTAGCCCCAATGGACCGGCCACCTCTGCTATTCGAAAATTTTTCTATCTCTTACAGAAGAAGAAAGTCTAACACGAACATACGAAAAAGAAATGTATTTTCCATGGCAATAGATATTCTTTTATCTCGCTTTAATCTTCAGAAAACAAAGCTTCAGAAAAAAAAAAGATATTTACTTGGGAAAAAAGTGTTGCACTTACAAGGAGACTTCTAGACGTTCGGGGTCAACGATTTACGAAGTAAAATACTGGTTAATAGCATTATTAAATAAAAACTTGAAAATAAAACTCGCAAGTAAAAAAAGAGCAATTGTTTTGATCCCATATCAGCAAGTCCTAAAGTCATTTCTCTAACCCCTCAGCCATGGAGCTCCTCTGCCTGACGCAAAAAAACATTTTAAATAGGTGTTGGCATGATTTCAACATTTTGGATATTTAGAACTATTTTTTTTGAAGGAAAAAGATATATATATATATATGAATAAGTTTATTGTCGATATCATCTATGTATATATTTATCTAAGTGATTATTTTATATAATTGATTAATTTTTTAATTCAAGTTTTTATTTTTCAATGTACAGTATTATTGTTTTTATGTATGCATTTATTAGTACATTATTATTATTTTATTAAGGATGGGTACCAAGAGCATTAAGTATTTTCCCAGGCAAGTGTTTTGCTAAGGGGAAAGCTTAATTGCCAGTTACTATCTGTATGTATGATATTACGATGTAAAGTAAAGAATTGGACAGTTTTGGTACAAAAGAGGGACTTGTTTTATGGGACAGCTGCAGGATCTTCGTGTGGGAGCCCGCGGTCTCGTGGGAAAGTGGGGTTTGAAATATCGGATGTAGGAGGGTCGGAAGGCCCTGTGCATTCCGGGGACCCACTGACCACTGGCCGACACGAAGGCGGGTCCAGGCAGCGGCGAGTGTTTGGAGATTTTAATTATGCTGAATATGTTAATTCGCATCCACCACTCAGGGCCGCACATGCAAATTTTTAACAGAGAGAGATTTTCTTTTTCTCGAAAAAAAAAAATACAGATGTACAAAAAGAGTTCCAGAGTGCGGTGGTTATTTTTTTCAAGCCCTTTTGGCTGATCTGCCCATGTTTACTTGCTCTGTCTATGACGAGCAATATAGTAGTGTTAATTTTTTTTTAAAAAATGATTTAAACATTTTTGCTTTTGGCCCAGACCTGGGTGGAATTTAGTGTAAATAAAACTAAAATTACGGAACACGAATATGTGTGTTGTGGTTCTACAAACAAAAAAAAAGAACTTTTGGATATATATATATATACTGTCAAGTCTACAACTCTAAAAGGATCTTGTGACCCCCAATGGGGAAAAAGGTACGATGTTATGGATGTTCTCTTTTCTATTGTGTACCGTATTAATATCAAATGTTTGAATTGGGAATAGGGTGCCCAGGAGAACTTGTCAACTTCAATTAATATCCAAATTAGTGTTTTTTTTTCATGAGTTATTATTTTGGATGGTAAAAGTATGAATTATTTAATTGTAACTTAATATAATTTGACTGTGGTGTAAATAAATGATTTATTATTTTTAATTCCCTTCTTTGTTATCATTTGTTAAAAATCTTGCTAATTACTTATTTTACGTATTTAGAAATTACCTGACTGCTTAATATTATTATTAGACCATATATGAAAAAGCCATAATTAAATTTATCTTGTAGGGTTGGTTTGTCTGAAAATTGGGGAGTTATATTTAGTGGTTTTGATTTTATTATATATTTCCCTTCAAACCAATTGGCCATAGGTTAGTTATCTTCTAAACATTTCACAACGCATTGTCTTATTTATTCAAGATAACCTTTTAGGTAAATGACCGTAGGTTATCTATTAACTAACTAGGCTTTACGATCACCAGGTCCTCTATAATTAGAGGCCCCTATAAGATAGATTTTCTTTTGGATCAAGTAAGTTCGGAGAAAAGGGTGCGCCCAACACTCTTGTTAGCTTGTGCTAGGGAATTTATAGATAAATTAAGATATTCATTAACCTAATTTTTAATAGTTGTCTAGATCTTGCCAGCAATAGGTGTAACTATATTTACAATATTTATAAATTCATTTTTCTCGTTTGTTTTGAGAGTTGGTAGCTAATTACGTCAAGGTATCGCCCGGTGGCGTGGTCAGTAAGCGGAGGCTGCTCTCACGCTGATGGTCCGTGTTCGAGTCCCTGGGTAAGACATGGATGTAATTGTGATTGTGTTTTCAAAAGTAATACATATATGTAATGGAGAAAAGTAAAATTCTTATGTCTGGTTTGTGTTACAATTTCTGTGTATAAATAAGGATCATTTGAGGCGACGGCCATTGTTGCTATACTCCTCAAAGCAATCTCCACTACGGTGGATTTCAAATCAATCAATCAATATGTCAAGGCTATTTTCTATATTTGATCTTCTACTAACCAGTAACTAGCATTATGCTGGGCAAATCGGTGACCTGAACGTCGGGTTTACTGAAAAATATAAGAGTGATAATTTTTTCAGCATTTTTCTTTTAAATTATGCCCATTAAGGAATCAAATATATTTTTTTCAAGGAAAAATAAAAAAACTTGCATTAGAGGTTTAAGGGCAGTTGGAAGACCCTATATCTACCAGGTTAAATTATGATGCTTTTCTCAGAGGCTGCCAAAAATATTCAGTTGAAATTTTTTATATACATAATATGAATAATACCTAATAAAGTGAAGTCAACCTTGTAAACAGATATTCTTTAGTTATTTTTTTTTTAATCTGGAATAAAAACCACCTTTAAATAACAAAGAGCTTACATTTTTCCAAAGAAATTTTTTTTATAAACATTTTGTACAGTCGTGAAAAGGAAAAAAAAATAAACACCCCCTGCTAACTCTGCAACAAATTATCAGGAAATTACAGGTACAAAACGTTTAGAAATAAAGTCTACTTTTAAATGATGTATAAAAAATTTGCTTAGGAGGCCATCTACATATAAAAACGAACCCTTTTTTTTTTCAATAACAATACCCAAGTTTGACACCATAAGTAAATTCTACACCTTTCAATTAGCCTAAATCAAAATTTTCATGAAATTCGTAAGATTAGTATCAGAGAAATTACTTATTTTAAAATGAGTATATTTTAGGGTCTGTATCCAAATTGAAGTTTTGTACTCGGTTCATGAAATGCTACAGAATGACTATATCACTTCTACTGATGTATTATTTCTTGCTATTATGCCCATTGCACACGCTTATTATGTTTCGACTATTGACAGCTCACATATTTCAATAAAATGAACAAAATATATTTTTTTCAAATTATGCTTTTCTGCACATCAAAGACGTCTCCTTAAACCATCATTTTGACGGGGTTTTTTTTTGATAATTCGAAAATTACTTGAAAGAAAAATTTGAAATTGAGAATTTAGATAAAACAGGACATAATAAATATAAATCTAAGAAAAAATTGTAGGTTGTAATTCACATTTTTTTTAAATATTAATTTCATAATTCATGTTATAAAATTTTTAAAATTACAAATTCAATGTGTTTATGTTTGGGTTTATTAGTATTATAACTACACAAAAAATATCACATTAGGGTTTTAATTTCAAGAGATATTAATAAAAATATGACAATGTAGTTCATCAAAACTCTAAATTTTGAATGTTTATAATTCAAAGACTTATTCAAATGACTAGAAATTTCGTTTCTAGTCATAGTTTGAGCCGAAGATTTAAAATATATTCTCAAAATTGGGTGTTACTATTGTAAAAAACAAATTTAGGTCTGGTTTTCATTTGTAAATGCCCCTTAAGCAAATTTTATATACTTCATTTAAAAGTAGACTTTATTTCAAATCGATTGGTAGCAGCAACGTTTTTCTATTATAGTTAGTTGCAGAGGTAGTAGGGGGTGTTTACTTTTTTCCTCCACGACTGTACATATGCTTGTTCCAAAAGTTCACTTTCAGATTGATCAGGGATATGCGTGTAATATTCAGGCAAGATAAACAATGATATGTTGTAATTTCTATAAAAAGATACATCGAAGTTCAAAAAACAAGATTTCGAGAAAATTGAGTTTAAAGCTTTTGTATGTAATGTTTATGTATGATGTAAACAAACTGAATTAAAAAAAATTGACTTCTTGTTATAGTAGAAACAAAAGTAGTATACAAGGTCAAAATATTAAAAAAAAATTTTTTAAATGATTTTTTTCACGAATTTGCCTTTCAACCGGCTTTAATGGTATCAAACTAAAGCTTACAAAATAACTGACTGCTTAGTTTAAAATAATCAGCCGCATTTAGATGATTGTAAAGGAAAATATAGTTTCATTTTCTGGATTGATCGTTATGTTTCAAACCATCTTACACGCTCTGCGTTACCCAGGTCTATGATAATAACCTAAAATAAAGATAAAATTTGTATGTTAGATATTTAACGCGACTTTGCATGTACTTATATTTTTAAACGAACTTCTCCCGAACAAACTTCGTATCACTTCCGTGAAATTACTTCGAGAAAGGCATTTTTTTTAAAGTGTTACTATTAATATTTGTTTAAACGTATATCCAAGTTCATAAGGAAAATGAACGTAGATACGGTTTGTAAATTTTTTTTATCGTGTTTGCATTTCCAGAGCAGATGCAGATTTCTAAGCATTGCAGCATTGCAGAAAATAGCGAAAACAACTGAAACGGCGCGGGGTTTGGAAAAGAACAATTTAGGAAGAGTAATTATTAATATTTTTTAAAACGGATTGCATCGTCATAAAGAAGGAGCTGTTCATATTAAATGGTTGCTGTTTATTTTTTCATATTTTGAATAGTTGAGTTCATGCGCGCTTGGAAAGTTGACGGAAAAAAGCACGAAAAACGACGTTTTGAAAATAATTTTTTTTTCAAAGTGCTAACATCTCTATTTTTTATACGGAATGCATTGTTAGAAAGATAAAAGTACTTTAGTATGGAGGAAATAAATCGTATATCGAGGGGTCAAGCCAATGCGCGCAGTTAGTATAGATTTCGACCGTTAGAACTTCCCCATTTAGAATTCTTCAGAATGGCATTTTAGCCACATCGCTGCAACATTTTAGTCCATTTCGCAATGTTCCTTGTGGTTTTAATTAATAACTCTATTAATTAACGAAAAGGGAAAAATCTAAGCACCAGACCTTGCTTTGTACAGATCTCTATTTGCGTCGACCGAGCCGTCTACAGCAGACAGACATATACACAGACAGACAAAAACTTTTTTTTTACTACCATAGAGATAACTGTGAGAATTATAGACGATATTTTATAGATAATTGAATTTCTTTTGGAGGCTTTTCCTATCTCTTAAAAATAAAAATAAAAATCATTTGAAAAGAAATGGCTTTTCTATGAGAAAATAAATTTTTATTAACGCTCTTAAATATCAATTTGTCCAATACGTCAATGTAATAAAGTAATCATAAAAAAGTAATGAAGTACACTGAATATTGACGTGCTGTCTGTAATCTCGTTTGATTTAATTTTCAACAATTTATGTTTAGCTAAAAACTTATTCAAAACTGATAGTAATTTCGAATACATATTTACAAGCTCCTCCTTTTTTTTGGGGGGGGGGGGGATGTTATAAAATGTTTTATCTAGATTTTTAACTTTTGATTAGATGCATTTTTAATATGTAAATGATCCCTTGTGAATAAATATGTCGTATACATTTATAATGAACTTTTTAAAGATGCGTTTTTATTCTTACATCAATTATAACGGAAAGTGTTTCCCTAGATGCATATCGCACATGTAGAGACTACAAGTAGTCCCATCAGGTTAAACAACAAGAATAGGTTAGGAATTGAATGTTAATAACAAGAAGATTTCTTTTCTTGTTTTGCCGTTATGGTGTATTTTATTAAAAGAAACTGCCAGTGAAGCAGCGAGTTTTATTTAATCTGCGATTACTGTATCGACAAGAAAATATTTCTAACTTCTTTATTAAAAATTTTCTAATATAAAGTTAATATCTGTCAGAATTTTATGCTATATTTATACAAATATGCACTTTTACAAAACTCTTAAGCTTTTAATCTCTTATAAATCAAATTGTTGCGATTCCTTTGAAAGGAGATATGAGGATGTAACATTTTCTAAAGTGCTGGAACGATATTTATGCTGCGCTAAAAATACTTCGTCGCCTAGTAACAAATACCTTCATTTTCTCTGAAATGGGCCTATATCTTTGCAGAAATGGTACGCCATTAAACAATAACAATAACCAATGGTTCTCCGAAATGAAGCTATAAAATAAATAAGTACTGAAGTAATCTGATTCTTTTAAGGAAATTGGAGTTTTAAAGAACGTGTTTATAGGAGCTGTTAGACATTAAAAAGATATCTTTAATAGTTTTCTTTTTAGCCCCCGGTATGCTATTTCTTTCTCTCAGCAATTAAAGTGTCGTCTCTAAAGAATAATGTACCGTAGTATAAGGCAGCCATAAAACAAAGCAGATGTATTATTGTACGGTTAAATACTCTACTCCAATTTTTTTTAACTTCTAAGCATTGCACATTTTCAATCTTTATGTCGTCGTATTGGGGAAAAAAGTACTTTTAAATGCAATTTGTTTGAAAACTGCATCTCCCTTTATTTTTGAGATATTATTATTATTTATTTTTTTTTTTTTTTTGTAGTTTTTAGCTCCATTTGTTTAATTTTGGCAACTCAAGTACTCCATTTCTATAGAAGGTAAAGGGAAAATAGTTGCAAAATAGTAATTATATGTTTTTGTAGCCAGTTTTCCATAAAAACTGAAAAGAAGTGTAATAAAAATACGTGCTATTTTGAAAAAATATAAATGAATGATTTCTGATAAAACATGGAGCTATAAACTAAATTTAAGTTTTAGCATCTATATTAATATTAATATAATCTACACAAACAAATGAAGGCATATGAATCATTAGATAGCCGATTATTTTTCTCGAGTTTCTTAAATGACATTATCTTTTTAAGGATTTGTGTATTATTCAGCGATAGTAAGGTCCTATGCGTACTTTACAGTAGGTGTTGTTTAAGAATGGATCGTAAATGAGGAATTCTTCAGCTGATGCGGGTGACGTCATTTTATATAAAATAAAAGCGTGTGTTTTAAGTCTTAAAACTGAAATATGTTTTGTACTATCTATATTCATATATATTTTTTTTCATCGGGGCGGCACTAAATTCCTGCAGAATTCCTGTTTTCTAAATTTTTTTAACTTTTAGAAAAACAGTACAGAATTAAAAAATTATATATCATTTACTATACAGTGTGTAAGACGTATAACCTACGGAGTAATTTAATTTGCTGATGGTTTTAGATGCAGTTATACAAGTGGTACCCACACATAGGAAAGTGGATATGATCTACCCAGTAAGATAATTGGCAGCTGTGTACTAGTATCAAATCTCAAATAATTATTTTCAGCTGCGTAAATGAATTTATGCATGCTAGAGTAATATATATATATATATATATAATACCAATTTTGATGTTAAAGATAATGCTGTCACGTTTTTCTGTAAAAAATGTTTAGAATTGATAGCATCTGCAAAAAGTATATTCCAGGTAGAGAAAACTGATTAATACTTTGTAAAAAGTACTCTGAAACGTTTCCGAAAACCATTAACAATAAAAGAAACTGTTTTTATAAACTTTTTTTCTTAAACTCGAAAATATATTAGTTTCTGAGGTTTCTAAAAGTAAAAATCGCTTTTCGTAATTGTGTGTAACTTTGTAAAGCTTGCTGTACACTTTCGCTTGTGGTTATACAATAATTTTCTAGATTTATAAACATTTGTCTTTATCTACAGTGTAGTTTGCCGCAAGAAATTCTTAAGTATATATTTTTTTGTATAATTTTAAGAATTAATTCTTTAAAAATAAATAAATAAATAAAGCGTTTAAGGTAATCAAAAGCAATTCCAACGCCCTATTTTTACGAGCTGAGAGTTTCTCCAAAAAGCTATGTAAATCAAAAATCGGTGAGGGTTAGAATCCTTGTGAGACGATTTTAAAATATGACTGTGCATAATCGAAATTTATGAAAGAGATAAAAAATATCAATGTCGATTTGAAAGCATCCAGTTCATCTCTCACATTAAATGCTACATTGTAATAAATAGAAAAATAAACATTAGAGATCGACCAAAAATTTGGTTTCGTTTTCGGTCTAAAATCTGAGTTTCGTCAAAAATACGTTTTCGGCGAAAATGTTGCCGAAAGCTCGGTCAGATCAAAACTACATGTATTTAAAAAATCTCGTTTCTTCCTTCGGAAATTTTCAACATTATTCATCGATTTGAGCTGTATCCACTCAAAATAGACACTCTTTATTTACTGCTATGAACTTCACTGTTTATCATTATCATTTACAACTTAGTCAAGACCTGAATACAAATTATAAATAAAAAAATGCATATATGAATAAACTTTGAAGACGCTTTCACGTCATCACAAAAAGCTGCAGACTTAACAGAAATAGAAAATTTTTTAATTTTTTAATGAATGATGATTTTAATGAAATATTCAATAATTTCAGGCGTAATTTCACTGCCGAAAATTAATTGATAAATTTAATAAAAAAATTATAGAAAATTTTTAGTTTGAAACCACAGAAGGATTTTGAATACTCTTTTGGAAAATTCTAGTATAACAGATGATCATTTACAAAAATCATTATAAAAGGTAAATCATCGAGGTATAAATACCTAAAAGATGTGTTAATTAGATTATATTTGTATAAATAGACAATCGTTTTGTATCGTTGATGAACGAATAACATTCTATTTTATATGAAAATAATAAGTTTTGGTCAAAGGCACCGAGAGAGCGAACTTGGGCCACACGTATATTTGCACGCATAATTAATTAATAATTATGTATATTTATGTCTGCATTAATTACTTAAAAATTTTGAGGACATTTTGTTTTCGTTTTCGGGCAAAAATAGAAAGTTTACTGAAATTCGGTTTCTGTTTCACCTTCGGTCTTAAAAATCTGCTTCGGTCGATCCTTAATAAAAAAATATGGTTTAATTTTTAAAACTTTTAATTGCTATATTCTTTATTACATAACGTAGAAAATTGTTTTGTTTTAGCTCGTTCACAATTCATTTTGTTTATTGTCATGGACTACCACATGCTTTCTGCCTGACGCATGATTGTTTTTGGTTTTCGTTTAAATTTATGTGCAGTTATCTTTCATGTGATGAATTTATTAATTGTATGTTGTAAATTCTATTTTACTGTTTAAATTTTTGTTATAATTAAGGAAGATCTGATACTTAAAAATATAATTATTATATGATTTTAAAATGATTTTTGCTATTATTACAGATTTTTGAATAAGTTTGTCTTTTTGCAAAAATAATTCTCACACTTTCGATATTTCTACTTTATCGCTTTATCGCTTATTTACCAACTTTCACCAAATGTGATATTCAAGATTATCCAAGTTATCCTTTTATTTTCCTTCTTAACAGAGCATAAATAATTCATTTTTATGAGAAGCGCTTTTACCCGAGACTGGCGATCGTTTAAACACTGTTTATTCTTAGAACATTTACACACAATGAAGTTCTTATTAAAGCGTACGACTTCATGTTTTATTTATCATTCTACTCTTACCCTAATAAAGTGTATGTATGTTTGATTTTACGAAAAGAAGTTCAATATGCCAGATGTAGCTGATTTTTGCTGGCGGCAAGAAGATTGATGTGTTATGAGTACTATATAAGTCTAACGACCAAGTCAATACATAGCGTCTATATTAATAAAAGAATAGTAGCTTTAAAAAACAGAATAGAGTAAAGCTCCGATCTTTTAGTCTCTAGAGATAGAGCATATCGCATCATTTCGTAAAATAAATTAAGTATCGTCACACAAAAAAGACTGTGTATATCTCTAAAGTTGAGTGATTGATGGATAATATTTATTTACATAGATGATTAATATTGATTACGCACTATATCCTCCTGAGACCCAAGCAAAATGTAATGCATATATTTTTTCTTAATATGAGTTTTTTTTTTTTTCAACAAATAGGCATCAAAAATGATGTTTTTTAAGAAATTAATAAATTTCGATTTTTCAATTTTGTTTTACAGCACATCCATCTAAATAGATGTTCAGGTCATAACTCGCTTTAAAATAATTAAAAAATGTTAAAAGCATGGGAAAGAATAGAATTTATTATAAAGAACATAAGGCAAGTATTAACATCTGCTATTAAAATTGCAAAAAGAAATAGTTTAAACAAATTAAAATAACATAAAAACGAAACTTACCAGCAGAACGTAGAATTCCAATTTAACTCATTTATTACGCCATTTGTAAACAAAGTAGTTACCGTTGCCAAAATCCAAAAGCTGAATGTTGATTTTTGATTCATGTATTATCATGCCAAACTGGTTTTAGATTGCTACAATGAAATTTAACGCAATGGAAGGAGAAAGCAAAACATCCATTTAAATTGATGCCAGGTCTCAGGAGGATATAGCGAATATTCTACATTTTCTATTTATAAACATAATAAGTATAAAAATAAAAATAATTTTTAAACACTCATTTATAAGCATTCAGGATGCGTGCACAGCCGGGTGATTCCGAATCACCCTGGCTTCGGCGCAGGAGGATAACCGGTAGTCCTTCCGAAGACGTTGTAGATGTCCCTTTCATTTTCGATAGTAGTCCGAAGCAGTGTTCCTGGGGGTGCAGGCCGCCGGCAAGGGGTCACATGTCCAGCTCGTAGGCTACGTCTCCGCGCAACGTGCGCCTGAGTAGCCTATACTCCTTTTCACTAACACAGGCGCATGACTTTCATTGACCTTTACAAGTTGAGACCGTGTTTCTGCGATAACGCAGGATAGAAGAAACGGTACCATATGTCAATTGGCAAAGGTGAGTGTGAAGGGTAGCAATGTGCAGGTTCTAAATAACAGGATATAAATATTAAGCAACCGACATAACACCATTCACAACTAGGAAATAGGGAGTGCAGATACGATCTAGGCGCTCGTTGGGTTTATTGCCGCTATGCGGTGATTAGGCGGTCACCCGCCCCGATACCAGGTATCAAACCCGTTCAGCTGGGCTACCGGGCAGGGATAGGCCTGGTCATCGGTTAGAAAGAAAGATAAGGTGAGTGTGAAAGTCATGCGCCTCTATTGCTGAAAAGGAGTATAGTGTAGAGCATTGTCGTCTGGATGACTGCCATATTTAGTTTGGATGGCCTACAGTAGGCTTGTTGGAGGGAGCTGCAATGCTGACTTGTCTGATAGGGCGTGTATGCCTGATAGGGTTGCGCCTCATCACTGTGTGCGAGCCTGTCCACTGGGGCGAATATGTGGGTGGAAGCAGGTGCCCTTGACCGACTCGTCCTACTGCAGTGTACCGGATTGCACCGTGGTGTCTCTTGACTGACTCGTCTAGCTGCAGCTTCCTTTTGATGGATCGATGACGACTGCCTGTGTGCTTGGGATAACTTGAGGCGAAGTCAAGGGTACTGTTTAAGACTGTTCTCAAATCCAAGAGGGCAACTTTTTCACATAAATTTTAATTTATTTTTGCTCGGCAATGCATGAAACTGACAAGTGTTGTTGTTCAGAAACTATGTAATCGGTCTGTTTTTCCCGGTTTTTTTTTTTTTTTTTTTTTTGAAAACGCAATAGATTTTTCAGCAAATAGTGTCAAAGAGGGCGTTTTGACTTGAATTTCCGCGCGAAAGTGGAATAACCACTCAAGGGCGGGCGAAAACGTGTCTGTCACGTGATCAAAATCATTTATAACTCATTAGATAATTTATTTATTAAAAAAATGGAAAACACAGTTCGATTCCAAATCGTTTCTATAGTCAGGCTTTACAATTTTATATCTTTCTGTTAAAAAATGAATTTGTAAATGTGTCAAAACGTTTCGCGCTTGTTGAGCAGAGCCGTTGAGAACAGCCTTAACACCTACTTGGCATAAAGCCTTCGGGCGATTTTTTGAAGTCACTGTTAGACGACTGACGATCTTTTCCCCCAGTGGAACTCCGCGTTTTTATTGTACGTTAAAAAATATTAATTATTTCTTATCTTATGAATTACTCCTCTACATGATCTTTTTTTAATAACAAGTTAAACATTCATTTTTCATTTTATTCCTACTTTGTGAACAAACAATGATATTAATTTAAATAAATAATCATTATTTAACGTCTGATATACGATTTAAAAATAAAAAATATATTGCAATTCATCAGACATACAAGCAAAAATTACATAAATACATTTAATACAATTAAAAAGCAAAGCGTTTCGAGCTAATGAATTTTAGCCCCTCATCAGTGCAATAAATAACATTCAAATGACAGAAAACTATATATCATGTTTAGTTTACAGTTAAAAATTACTAGCAGTTAAAATTAAATAAAGTATAAAGATTTCAAAACAATGCTGAGTATTCAGGAGGAAGTGCACATGATTCATTTATCGGCGACGTTTGCTTACGAGTGAACACACCTTCCAGAAAAACTCTACATTTAATATTATTGCAACCGGATCTGATAACTTTCATATTTGCGAAATCTGCGATATGGTCGGTATCTAAAGAATGCTGTACAATTTTAGACTGTAGGCTTCCAGATTTGTAGGCTCGTTTATGTTCGGCAAGGTAAAAAAGCATTAATGATATTAATGCTTTTTTTTTAAATAATATATAACAATACAGCGAAACAGCATCAAAAACTGGCGATATGCAACAATTAAAATAATAAAACTTTGTAAAAAATCACCATAAAATTGTGGTATTAGGACATTAACTGTAACCGAAATTAACCTAGAACAGGAGCCCATATTGAAACTTATGTTTATGTGATGTTGTGTCGTGCTTGTATCTGTAACCTAAGTAGAATAAGTTATGTGTGAATGAATCTATGCAAGTAATTCCGCTGTATACATCCATTGGAGCCTTCGACGGTTCGCTACATTATTAACATATCTTCATAACAACGCATGGTGGCAGTCGGTTAAAACGATGTTTACTGAATACTGAAAATACTGAAAATTAGTTGAATACTGAAAACGGATTCATATCTTAAAGTAAGAAGTTTCCTTTTCTTGCATAATTATACGACACATATGTATTCATTTATTAAGAATTAAAATGTCTAAAGATATAGAGTATAGAAATTCATATCAGGTTACACCGCCAGAATCATTTACTTTTTCATCACCGGCACTTTGGTTAAAATGGAAGCAACGTTTCGAAAGGTATCGATTCGCTTCGGGTTTAAAAAATCAAACAGAGGTAGAACAGGTAAATTCTCTTATTTATCTCATGGGAGATAAAGCAGAAGATATTTTTGCGTCTTTTAACTTGTCGGAAGATGACCAGCAGAAATATAACATTGTTCTGAAACATTTTGATGATCATTTTATACTAAAGAAAAACACAATTTTCGAGCGGGCGCAGTTTAATCAACGCATTCAAAACGAAGGGGAATCTGTTAATGATTTTATAACTTCACTTTATTCACTAGCTGAGCATTGTGATTACGGAGTTCTTCATGATGAACTGATACGCGATAGAATAGTTGTCGGTATTAGAGATAAATCATTAAGTGAGAAATTACAATTGGATCCAGACCTTTCTTTGAGCAAAGCTATAGAAAAAGTTCGGTTATCGAAATCAATTAAAAAGCAACAAGAGATTCTTACTTCTAGTAATGCTTCTGTCCATAGAGTTTCTAGTGTAAACAAAACAAAGGTGAATTTTAAGAGAGGGGTATCCAGTCAAAATCCACGGTTTAAAGAAACTGATAAAAGGAATAATGGGAAAAAAGAGTATCCAAAACCCTTTGATCTTTGCAAATGGTGCGGTATATCTACACATAACAGAAAAATATGTCCAGCAAAAGATGCTAAATATCTGAAATGCTCCAAATTAGGGCACTATGCACGAGTTTGTAGGAAAAATGAAAGTAAATCTGAAATTTCATTCTTAGGAACAATTAGGGAAACATGCTCTAATAATAGTAATGATTTGTTATGGTCAGTACCTATTCAAATAAAAGGTAAAACCATTCGCTTCAAAATAGATAGCGGAGCAGATCACACTGTTATTCCTGCTACTTCATCGATTTTAAAGGATTCGAAAATCTTAAAACCAGACAAAAAGCTTTGCGGCCCGGATGGGAAAATACTAAAACACACAGGAAAACTTATTGAGGAGATCCAATACAAGGAAAAGAAAATAACCGAAGAAATCCATGTAATTGAAGGACTGCAGAGCTACTTATTGGGAAAACCTGCGATACTAGCTTTTGGATTGGGACCGAATATTTCAGAAATCACAATAAGTCCTAAGCAAAATTTTCCTGAACTGTTCACAGGCCTGGGGTTACTGAAAGGTTGTTATACGATTAAGCTTAAGCCGAACTCTGTCCCGTTTGCTATTTCAGCTCCAAGAAGGATACCAATTCCACTGCTGAAGAAAACTGAAATGGAAATCAAGAAGATGATTGCACAAAAAGTTATTGTTCCTGTAACCAAACCGACAGAATGGTGTTCACCGGTCGTTATCGTTCCTAAAAGTGATGGTACTGTTCGCTTATGTGTCGACTTAGTCCAGTTAAACAAATCTGTGGAAAGAGAATTTCATCCATTGCCTTCAGTGGAATATTCATTGAATCTACTGACAGGTGCTAAAATTTTTTCAAAGTTGGATGCTAATTCAGGTTTTTGGCAAATTCCACTTGATGAATCTTCGTCATATCTCACGACTTTCATCACTCCTTTTGGAAGATACAGTTTTTTAAGATTACCTTTTGGAATCTCATCTGCACCAGAACATTTCCAACGTAGAATGTCACAGCTGCTAGAAAATATCCCAGGTACTATTTGTCACATGGACGACATCTTAGTGTGGGGAAGAAATCAGACTGAGCATGACCAAAGACTGAAGATTATACTGAATAAACTTAAAGAAGCTGGTATTACTCTAAATGACAAGAAATGTAAATTTTCAGTCAAGAGAATCAAATTCTTGGGACATACTATTGATGACAAAGGCATCCATCCTGATGAAGATAAAATTAGAGCAGTGAAAGAATATCCACCACCACAGAACAAAAAGGAATTAAAGCAAATGCTAGGCATGGCAAATTTCCTCGCTAGATTTGTTCCAAATTTTGCAGAAATGTTTTCACCGTTAACATCTTTGTTAAGTCAAAAGAATGAGTTTGTCTGGGACGAACCTCAAAAACAAGCATTTCAAAATTGGAAGAATGTCCTGACATCTCAACCTGTTTTAAAGGTTTATAATCCACAGAAAACTTCAATTGTCACAACAGACGCTTCTTCTTATAGAATAGGAGCCACCTTCAGGCAAGAACAAGAAAATGGAGAAATTTCTGTCGTGGCATATGCATCCAGAACACTCACACCTACTGAAAAGAGATATGCTCAAATAGAAAAAGAGGCACTTGCTCTAGCTTGGAGTTGTGAGAAATTTCGAGATTACCTAACTGGAACTCACTTTAGGTTAGAAACCGATCATAAACCTCTAATTCCAATCTTCTCAAAGAAAAACCTTGAAGATTTATCTCCACGGTTGCAAAGGTTGAAGATGAGGATGATGCGATATTCTTATTCTATATTCCACATACCAGGGAAGAAACTTTATGCAGCTGATGCCTTGTCAAGACAACCTCAAGAAACTAGAGAAAATGTTGAAGAATTGTAGGAAGAAATTGATGCTTATATTTGTATGGTAATTTCCTCATTACCCGCTTCATGCAACAGGTTAGAAGAATTACGACAATCCCAAAAGTCTGATGCAGCATGCAAAGAACTAGAAAATTTAATTTTGAATGGTTGGCCATCAAGGAAAAATTTAAAACCAAGTTGTCTACCTTACTGGAATCATCGATATGAAATATCGATCCAAGATGGACTCATAATGAAGGGCTGTCGAATCATCATTCCTGCCTGTCTGCGAAAAAAGGTTCTGCAACAAATTCATGAAGGACATTTGGGAATTACGAAATGTCGTGCAAGAGCAAGATCATCTGTCTATTGGCTTGTAATAAATAGAGAAATTGAAGAAATGATAAAGAATTGCACATCATGTATCAAGGAGACCACTTATCGCCATCAACCACTTATCCCTACCGAATTTCCTGAAAGACCATGGGAAACTGTGGGCATGGATCTTTTTAAGCTTTATGGATTTTGGTACTTAATCGTGACCGATTACTTCTCAAGATATCCAGAAATCGCCAAACTGGAAAGATTAACTTCGGAGGAAGTAATTCTCCACTGCAAATCAATCTTTGCCAGACATGGGATCCCTAATGTGGTTAGATCTGACAATGGTCCACAATTTGAGCCAATTAACTCATCTGAATTTTCAAAATTCTCAAAGCTTTATGGATTTCGTCATATCACATCAAGTCCTAGGTATCCTCAAAGTAATGGTTTCATTGAATCTGCAGTAAAAACCATCAAGATGCGACTCAAAAAAGCTGAAGACCCTTACGTTTCTTTAATGGCATATAGAGCATCACCATTAGAGAATGGCCTCAGTCCGGCGGAGCTTCTCATGAATCGTCGTATTAAGACAACACTGCCAATTGCAAGATCTCAATTAGAGCCAAAAATTGAAAACAGGGCTGAACTTCAAAGGAAGGAAGAGAACAGAATAGAACGGCAAAGAGAAAACTATAACAAAAGTCACGGAGTACGAGACCTTAGTAATCTTGATGTTGGAGATGGAGTGTGGATCACAGACAAGCGAGCTACTGGTACGGTTCAGCAGAGATTAGATTATCCACGTTCGTACCTAGTCAAATCTGGAAAAAGGGTATATCGTCGAAACAGAATGTATCTTGTCCCATCAACTAATTTCCAGCCGGAAACTGATGATGTGGATGATCTTCAACCAGACGTTTCCAGTAATGAGTTTCGAATACCACAGAAAGTTCCTAATCCAACGAAACAAAGCTCTCAGAATCTTCATCCATCCTGTAACAATGATAAACGTAACTCTATGTCTCCACGAAAGCATCAAGATCAGTATATCACCAGAAGTGGAAGAGTTGTTCGCCCTCCGCAGAAATTGAATCTTTGAAGAAAGGGAGATGTGGTATTAGGACATTAACTGTAACCGAAATTAACCTAGAACAGGAGCTCATATTGAAACTTATGTTTATGTGATGTTGTGTCGTGCTTGTATCTGTAACCTAAGTAGAATAAGTTATGTGTGAATAAATCTATGCAAGTAATTCCGCTGTATACATCCATTGGAGCCTTCGACGGTTCGCTACATTATTAACGTATCTTCATAACAACGCAAAAATAAAAACAATACAGGGGACGCGTCCTATGTATTGTTTTTATTTTATGGTGATTTTTTACAGTTTTGTAATTTTAATTAGGGTAACTGTAGGATAGATGGTCATAGTTTTTAAAGATTGAAATAAAAATTATTAGAATGCAAATACAAGAAATATTTATGCATATTTAAAACTCTTATACATCTACTCATAATTTTTTATGCAAAAAATAATTAAATATTGAAAACAAAAAGTGTTAAACAAAATTGAAATTAAAATAGCAGATGGCCATCTCTCCTTAAAGCCGAGGAGAGATATCCATCCAATCCAAGAAAGAAAAAGTCAAGTTAAATAGCAAAAAAATAACACATTTCATAGAGTTAATCATGAAAAACACATGGAAATTTGTAAAGTTGCAGTTATATGATGGAAAATGAGTGATTAAAACTCAAATAAACAAAATGTGAAGTATAATTTCAATACTTCACATTTCGTAAAATCTTACCACATGTTTGGCAAAGATCTTGATAATTTTAAAAGTTTCATGGAACCATTTCAGGTACCTAATGCATTGTATCCAGACATCCTTTTTGGATGTGATATTATATTGTTTTGCACAACCAACACAGTGATACTAATCCAATTCTATGTACTCGGAATCTGTAGAATCTGATAATTTAAAATGTATTTCGTTTTCTTCGCTACTGGAAATGTCGTGTTTCTTTTCTCGCGTTGATTTTAGGCTTATTACGTTAATTTAGATTATTTATCAACTTTATCAGTTTCTGTTATGAAAGTTTCCGACTTTTTTCAGTATTTTCTGAAGTAAATAAATCGTTATGTCTTATTATATTGTTATTATTATTATTATTATTATTAAAATATTTATATAAGTTAAAATTTAAACAATTATATCAATTAATATATTTATAAACATAAACGTTATATATTTATTTTAAATTTAACTATATTTAGTTAAAATCATCACTCCGTCTAATTTTTAAATATTGATTAAAGGTGGCCATCTCTCTTCGATTTCATGTGGCCATCTCTCCTGAAATTGGAAGACTGGTGGTCGCCCAATTTAAAGCACCAATAGCTAACGTAAGTCTTTGTTTTAGGCTTAGAAGTAATGATTAGATTATATACGTGATTTAAAAGTCCATATAGTAAAAAATATATGTAACGTACGTACAGCAAAACATTCAGATACCTAAGTCAAAAAAAAAAAAAATATTCAGCCACTAAATTAAATAAACATTAAAATTACACTTACTTTTTATAATTGAAAAAAACAACTGCGCGTCGCAATAAATAAACTCGTTTAATATCTCATACGAACAAAGTTTATGTTGCAATCTATGATCAAGTTTTGGAAATATTTAGACTGGCCGTCTATCCTAGAGTTATTCTATATGAAAATATGTCAAAAGATTTTTTCTAATCGGATAGATTCCAATTTTATCGAATACAGTAAATAAAAATGTAAATATTTTGATAGAGATTTTTATTTATGCTATGTAAATCATATTAATCAGTGTTTAAAGAGAAAATTAATAAAATTTTAATTCTGTAAAGAATTTTTTAAAAGAGAAATTAAGCCAATTTGTCAATTTATGTGTACATAGATTGACTAGAATATAATAATCAGTGCTAGAATAATAATTCTAGCCCAGATGTTGTGAAAATAATTTGTATTTTGAACTTTTTTTCTTCCTTTTTTTTCTTTCCTTTCTTTCTAGACTTTTTTTTTTTTTTTTTTTTTTTTTTTGTTAAAAATACAATTTATTTATTCAATTTCTCAAGATTTGTGCTCATGTTTAAATATAACTCTTTATTCATTTATTAAAAGTAATAATTCAACCTATTTTAGAAAAAAATCTGTTTAATTTTTTTCTGAAAATGACTTATATTTTCAACTTTTCTTCATTTATAAAACGTATTGAAAAATGATTTCTTATTTTGTAGCAAGACAATTATTGCTTTTAGATTAGCGTTTATTACATTAGTAAACAAAGGCTAAATATTTTGCTAGAGATATTTATTTACAATTAAATTTCATTAGTTAATGTTTAGAGATAAAAAAAAATAAAACATTAATGCATCAAGGAATAATTAAAAAATTATGAAACCAATTTGTAAATGTATTAATATATATTTTATACCAGATGGCTATCTCACAAAAAACTGCTTCAAAAATATTCTTTTTGTGAAAATAATTTGCATTTTTAACATTTTTTGCTTACCCATCATACGTAGTATAGGGTAAATCTTGTAATCGTTTTGAAAATCGAAAAAAAAAAACTTTGACGGATTTACACGTGTCAGACACTGGAGATTCCGAAAAACATATTTATATATAAAAAAAAAAAATGCCGTCCATCTGGGTGTGTGTGTCTGTAAACGTTCTATCTCCCGAAAAAATTGAGATAGAGACTTAAAATTTGGTGTGTACTTATTATGTAATAACGGGAAGAAGCCTATTGAATATCAGTAACCTCGATTATCCGGAACTATTTTTTCAGGTTCTCGAAATATTCGTTCTGATAAAAGGTATACCAAAATTTTCGAAATTGTTTATTTGAAGGACTGAATATAAAAGACAATAAAAAACATAAATTTTACACAAAGAATGAAATCGTTCGGATAATTAGTTGCCGAGATATTTTTAATCCTATTTTTCACACTCTTCGATTTTTCATGACCGTGTATTTCATTTAAATTTCAATTCAAAGGTATATTTTAATTGCAAATGAGATGCTTAATCCGACGCAGTAAACTGTTAATTAATATTATTATCATTTTTAGAGTTATAAGGTGTTTCTTTTACGCAATTCGGTACTACTCGATCATTCCGTCAACCAAGAGACTATCGCCAAACTATAAGATTACATGCCAATAATACATTATCGTAAATGTTAGATTCACTTAACATTAAACACGTTACATGTGTTTGTTGCGTCATCAAGTGATTTTTAATTCGACGTCTTATTTATATTTTTATTAATCTTTTACTAATTTATTTGTTCTTCCGTTATTTAAAATAAAAATTATGCCAATCTATATATCTGTTCCGTCGCCAAATGCCGTCAAGTTTGTCACCAACTTGGCGATATATCGCCAAATTTAGCGACCAAAATAAATCATCAAAAGTGACGCCAACTTGGTGATATCTTTAAAGTTTTCGCCAAATTCCCATAGAGTTCTATTGTAAACCAATATGGTTTATTTGCTTACAGAAAATCAGCAAATTGAGATATTTTTATGCAACAAAAACTAATATTAACTTAAGGGATTATATTAATTATATTTAAGGGAGTTCAAGTAAATGAAATTATGAATGAAAGTAACATGATACAATTCTTAGCTTGGAGATAGCTTTCCCAAACATAAATTTTAAAATAGACCAAACTGGTCGCCAAGGGCGTCCAGTTTGTATAATTTTGCGAGTAGTTTGGCGATTTATATAATTTACCGAACTTGGTGGACAGGATAATCAAGTTGTACCCGCAATTCAGTAATAGAGCATTACTATGTATTAAAAATATTTAAATAAACGTTTAAATTTTATTTTGGAATAACAATGTATTTTATAAATAGTTTACACATGTTTTATTTTCATATTTTATATTATGCGTATCCATTATGGGTGGTCCTCAACGACTAGTTTTCTTTTTCAAAATGATTTTAATTTCAATTTATTTATGAACAATCAAGTTTGCATCAAAGTACATGAATTTATGCTTTTTTCTTTATTTATTATCATACTTATGAAGTAAATATTTTACGAAAAACATTATATACGCCAGATGTAGATTATTTTTGCTGACAAGAAGAATGATGTATCATGTGTACGATAAAGCTAAAAAGTCTTAATCGATACACAATTTAGCATCATATTAATAAAAAAATTTGGAGTTAAGGAAATATAACAAGGAAAATAAAATTCCAATATTTTCGTCTCCACGGTAATATCTCATACGACAAACTTAAATAAATAAAATACCATATAAAAATGTACATGATAAAAATAACAGTTATATAATGCAGGAATATAAATTCAAGAAAATGACAAATAACGATCACGTAGTACATAAAAAGTTCCAAGTTTTTCATTCTGTAAACATGAAAATATACACTTAATAAATTATTGGAAATGAAAACAGAAAATAAAAACAACGAAAGTTATTTGATATTTGTATCACTAGATATACATCGATCCAACAGAACTAAAATAGTTAAGCAAGTAAACAAATTATAAATGTCTGGCCAGATATTTTTTATTTGATAACTTTTTTTTTTATATTAAACAACTTTCAGAAAAAGATATCCTTAGAATTTGGATTAAATATTTAGATATATCAAAAAACATATGCTTATCGAATAAAATAGGCTAAACGTTACGTGTAAACATTCGAAGAACTTTACCAAATAGATAGTTGAAAAATTGCTCAAACATTCCGCTTAAAAGGTAATAAATAATAATAAAGGTATACATTATTTTCTTGGAGTTGTACGGAAGAAAAAAACATATAGATTTTTAAAGTAGTACTATAAAATGTTTCCGTTCATGAAGAGTAAAAACGTAGATATAACTTCTAAAGCGTCATTATAACTTAAAAAAAGTATTTCGTTCAACATTGAAAAAAAAAAAAAAAGAAGGATCTTCTTAGGCTACCTCTTATCTTTTTACACGCTTACGAATATACAGGGTGTCCACTCTGCAATGTGTCCAATTGCTAATTTATAAACCGTTAGTCATAGAAATATAATTTCAATCACAAAATGTTTTAAATGATGTAAAAAATTATTTTAAAAGTCATTTTGATCAATAAAAACATTTTTTTATGTTACAAAATTTAAATTTTTATACGGTCTATAAGTGATATTTAGTAAAAATTTCAGGGTTGCAAAAAAGCCAGGCCGGTGGCTTTTATTGGTTTTAACCGGGTTTTATTGGCCAAAATTGTCCTTTTTTGGCCATAATTGGCTTTTATACAATGAAACATTGTAATTATAAACTGCACATTTTAAAGTGTTTTTAATTAGTTTTAATGACAGTTAATTGATTTAGAGTTATAATAAGTAACACAATTTCTCAATAATGAGGACATTAATACTGGACTTAATGGAACAAAACTTAGATGAGTTTGCTAGTGATTTGTAGTGAGAATTGAAAATATGTTAAATTTTAAAAGGGACATACCAACTGCCATTTTTTTCATTCTTACTGCTTTATAAAATTAAAGAGGACAATGGTTACTTAGTTACATGTTTTATTACTTAATTTTATTAATATACAAGTCTTATTTTATTTCTAGTAAACATTTAAAATTATACATAGTCATATTAATATAAACACCATTTCTCACTATTGAAAACATTATGAATAGCATATGCTTAGGAACAAGCTTTTCAAAATTTTATTTAGAGAATTTTTTATTTAAACTCTTGAGGGGCGGTGGGATACATTTTATCCCACCTACGATTAATGAAGATTTGCACCAGAAAAATTTTATGAAATTTTACTTTTCTAACTTTGATGGAAAAACGTCGTAAAATAGCTTTCTCGTATTTAGAGGTGAAATTTTTCTAAATTTCCGGTGGGAGTTCAGCATTACACAAACGCAATTGCTTGCTCCTCAAAAGGTTAAATGTTCTATTTTTTCTACACTTATGTACCACTCTCCTCAAATATTACATCTTTTCTAATTTCTCTTTTAACATTTATAACTTAATCTCTCCACATGGACACATAAAAATTTTTCCATTTTGATGTGCTACATTTTGTCATTAATTAAATATAATCTTTAAAATGTGTAGTATATGTATGGCTATGTAATATAGAATTTCAAAACACCAGTTTGGAGCCTAACTTATATTATTTTCAATGCTTATATATATATATTTTTTTTCAGACATAATGCCTTCACAGTTTCCTTCTAGAAGTTATAAAGACTTAGTTATTTGATAAAATTTAATAGAAATCTATATTTTTTTAATAGAAAATATTTATATGTGTGTTATAAATTAATTGATCCAAATTTAAAACAAATTTACTGTAAACCAACTTTAAAAAATAAAAACCGGCTTTTTTTCCCTCTGAGCGTCTTGCAAAAGGGTAAAATTGTAATGTTGTTTTCTTTGCATTTTGTTTAAAATGCTAAGAAAATATTATTATTTTAACGGTATATAAAAAAAAAAAAACTTAACTACAAATATGAATGTAATACTTGAGAGTATTAATCATTCTTCAATGTATTTAAAATTTATTAAATCTATAGAATTATATTATCTTAAATATTGCTTGTATTGCTGTGAAAACTGCAGCTTAGTGAACGGAATATTACGCCCCAAACACTCAGAGTGTTAAGTGGTTAAAACCAAAAAAAGCCGTCCGGCTTTTTTTGGCCTGGCTAAAAGCCGGCAACCCTGAAAAATTTCCTATTACACTAACAAGTGAGATTTAAAAAATGTCCTATTCATCTAACACTGAATTTGACCGAGTTATAAAATTTTGACTTGCATGACTTATGCCAATTTTCTGCATCTGAACACATATAAGTTGAGTCATACTTCGTGAGATAGCACACAAACTTCTTAAAGTTTTAGAAGGATTTATTTCGCGTGTACATTTCTGCATTCGAACCGAAGGGAGTCACTTCGAGCAAGTTTTATAATACACCAGCAAAGAAAGAAACAGTGGGCATTAGCTGGAAAAAAGATGGCAGCCAGCACTGACATCAGCGATAAAAATCAATGGTGCCATTAGTTAAACCAATACAAAATTGTCCGTGCGGAATGCAGCTGGCTCATCAGTGATGGCCAACAGCAGGCTAGCATTGGTATGCCATCACATTACTTCAATCCGGCACTTTTCCTGCAGTTCTAACACCTATCCCACTGCTATTCCTTTGCTGGCCCAGCACTTTCCTTTACAAAATTTTCTTATAGAATTCTATAAAAAAAAACAAAGTATTATGGCCCTTTTTTCTAGAAGCTAGTTTCACCAAGAGATATAGAAATATTTGAACTTGCAGCGGTTACCATGTGGTCACCCCCCCCCCTCCCCAAATATTAACCGCGCTCGGTGCTGTTCGGTTCTCGTGATCGGACACGAACAAGTACTTTCAGCGTATTCTACGACCACTCGTAGCTTTCAAGCTCTCATTACATTATTTGAAGTTTGTTTCTTTTGTGATTTACATTCCCAATCATTAAACAGGTATAGAAATTACTGTATTGTATAGAAATTCTATTTTATACGCTTTTTTGCGCTTTTTTTTATTATTGATTCTCAACTGTGTAAATTATGGAAACCGAAATCCTTTGTAACTTAGTAAAACCAGATTTAAGGAGAAAAAAAAGTGCGTTGAATTACAGAATTTACTTATTTACTCATTTACTTATTTATTTTGTTGGTGGCAATGGTGCTATATTATTTACAGATTCAAAATAGAAATTAGCTTCACAGCTTTAATTGTGTTAAGATATTAATTTCAGATTTGTGTTCAAATACTCAATGTCTTCGATATTCGCAACGCCACCTAGCGTAAGGGTTCCCAGCAATAATGCTGCAAAAGTTCGTGCCCTTCCATGTAGTGGTGGGCCAGCTCATGAGATGAAACGGAAGCCCACCAGAATTTTATCTGATGATTTCCAACAGCAAAGTTGACTGAAGCTGTCCAGCAGTGGTCATGCAGTGGTAGACCATTAGCCAGCACTTCTCCATCATTGCCAGCACCTATCTTGCTGCTGGCCAGCAATTTCCTCTTTGCTGGGACCTTTGTTTTTTAATAATTAAGTTTTAGATTAGATCATCTAATAGCATTTGAAAATATGTATCATTTTGTTAAGATTTGCATGTCTGGCTTTGCTTTTTATCATTTCATTTAACAAAAATTCTGTTATTTTTAAACTTATATTTTTAGTTCAAACTGTATATTTTTCTTTAATATGTCAGAATGAAAATAGATTACAAATTTATACTATAATGTAAATTTTACTCTGAACTATTATTTTTTTTATATCTGACTATTATCCAAATTTCTAGTAAATTTGTGAATGACCCCTATTTCGCAACAAAAAAGATGCTTCAACTTTAAACAGCTATTACTCGGTCAGTTTTAATCGTAGAAGAATGAAACTTCTTTTCACCAAATTAATTGTAATACAATTATTCTAATTGGTAAATAAATCATATCAGATGAAAAATTCCAACTGGGCGAAACATGTCCGGACCAGGATTCTAACCAGGGATCTCTTGGCTGAAGCCGCCAATGCTCTACTATTTGAGCTATCCTGAACGAATCTGGTGGAACTTTTTCACCCAGCTAACCTTATTGATTATAGCATCTGCTCTGAAATCTGGTTCAGCTCAACAGAATAAATTGCAGGTAATGGATCTCCAGAAATCGCTGGATACGTAATTACATGTGATCACTGGTCCGGACATTTTTCGCCCAGTTGGAAATTTACATCTGATATGAGATTTCTCTTGTTTTACTTCTTAGTGCAATAGGATATTTTTATTAAATATAACTTACAGGACCGGGGATCGTATAAAAGTTTTTATTTCGGGATTTTTTAAGAAGTATTTTTATTGACCCAAATCGCTTTTAAAATGCTTCTTTACCGCATTTGAAATAGTTTTGTAATTAGAACTATATGTCTGTGCCTAACGGTTTAAGAATTAGCCATTGGACACCATTGAAAGTGTACACTCTGTATAATATAACCTAGTCCAGGGACTGCGAACCTATGGCACGCGTGCCACTTTTGGCACGCGAAAGGATAATTTTGGCACGGCATTGCTTGTGGCTCTAAATCAAAATAAAGTGAAATTTCACAAAATTGCAACTGATTTTTTCTAAATTCGATTAAATGGAAGTTGAAAAATTTTAATTGCGGCATATTATATTCCAATCTAATTAATTGTGGTCCCAAAATTTTTTCAAACAAAGACGATATTTGAAAACTATCGACAAGAATTGGTTACGAGTATTAGACACTACTAAGTTCCGAAGGTAAAGTTATGACAACTTTGAATTTATTTCAGAGCTATTCAGAGAAACTGGCGTTTGATATTTTAACTGTCTTTTTTTTTGCCTATCTATGCTTTCGAGTCGCTGTTTTCACAAATGAATAATATCAAAACTCAAACTGAAAGCATTTGTCAGATAAATTCGGATCAGTTTGCTTTAAAATTAACCTGATATTAAGATGCAACAACAGAAATCAAATTGCATCGCATTAATTCTTTTAAATTAATTTCTAAAATATATTTCTTTCCATAATTATTATAGTGTAGCACCTATATGTATGTTTCT
This sequence comes from Maratus speciosus, assembly GCA_963932465.1. Classification (NCBI taxonomy): domain Eukaryota; kingdom Metazoa; phylum Arthropoda; class Arachnida; order Araneae; family Salticidae; genus Maratus; species Maratus speciosus. The sequence goes on along the minus strand of OZ010794.1, from coordinate 417,395,847 downwards.
AATATTTTTTAAATCTTAACGGAAAATTTTAAATAATTTTAATCCATTATTTTTCCATTTACTAAATTTGTATTTTAACTGGCACGTCAAGGTCACGTAAAATATTTTTTGACCAAAATTGGCACTTGGCAACAAAAAGGTTCGCCAACCCTGCTAGTGCAAGCTTCCCGCCATTCGTAAAAGCGTTCCTTTATCTTTAGAAGACTCTGAAACTAAAATATTTTCGATATTTAAAGGAGAATTTCTGAAACAAAAGTTTCTATTGATGCCTGCAATTTTCGGAAACATATCCGAATAATTTTTATAGTCTATAAATCAGTTTCATGTAACCTAAAATATCGGTTTTTTGGAGGGTATCAATTATCAAGTAAACATTTTCATCTGGGGAGCAGAATTTATATACATGCTAGAATAACAAAATAATGTGAATTTTAACGTTAATGTTAATGCAATTATTTTATTTGTCATTTTTAATGCTGTTATTTTATTGTGTTTGTTTAACATGAACATATTTATCCGAGAATTCATAATATCCAAAAAACCGTTCTTCCGGTTGAGAAAACTTGTTATTACGCTGTAAGAACCATTCGTAAACGTCTCCGAAAATTACGGACAGTAATAGAAACTTTTATTTCACAAATGCTTCTTTAAATCTCAGAAATCGATTGGTTTTTATGGTTTCTGAAAATAAAGGAAAGCTTTTTGGAATCGTTGGGGAGTCGGAAGAGGTTATGCAAGTATTATATTCTTATAAACCTTAACAAAGCTAAGAGCTTGATTAAGAAATATTTGTCTTACATTATAATGCGCGCATAAATTAGACATGACTGAGAAATAACACGTTTTATTATTATTGCTGTTAAAAATGCGCCGTATTAGGTGTTTCTAATCTTTTTTCAATGTATACTAATATTAAAAAAAGCAACGTTTGTGTGTTTATAGGGGGTAATCTCTGGAACTACCATAACCGATTTCAAAAGTAAGGTAACAAATGGATTATGAGGATAATGTCAGTCGGACGTCTTTTTGCACGCTTTTTTCCATACGTATTATCCCTACATAATGCCACTACTGTAGGGATAACACGTAAGGAAAAAAGCGTGCAAAAAGACGTTCGTCTGACATTAGCCTGACTCTCCCTGTTCCAACATAGGTATATTTTATGTCGGCATCACTACCCCCAGACGCGTGCAAGAGCAAAAAATTTCTAAAAATGCAATTTTTGTAATACTGTAGTTACTTATAAGATGTAAAAGATCTCTAAGAACAGATGAAAAAAACATACTCAGTTAATTTCAACAAAATGCAAACTAAACCGAATTTATCTGACAACTGCTTTTTATTTGATTTATTGTATTATTCATATGAGAAAACAATGACCTTGTGGACATAGACAGATGGAAAAAATATTGAAAGAGCAAACGCCTGTTTCTTTATCCCTTTATGTTCCAAATTATAAATTCATGAAAATTTCATCTCTTATAGAATTTTTCGTGAATGTTTGAATATACTTTAGAAGATTTACACAAGCATTTAATACATTTTAGAAGGATTTTGCCAATTAAAATTAATTAATTAAATTGGTATTATAGGGATTTTGTGCAATATTTATAACTCCACACAAATCTTTTATTTAATTTTTTTTTTTTTTTTTTTTTTTTTTTTTTTTTTTTTTTAGTATTTTATAGAATTAGAAAATATACAAATATAATACTCTTACAATAGAAATATTTCCGAACTGAAACTTTTCGCATCTAAAATTGTTTATTTTGTGTAACATCATTGTATATTGATTTAGAGCCAGAAGCAACACCGTACCAAAATTATTCTTGCGCGTGCCACTTTTGGGACGCGTGCCATAGGTTCGCCGTCCCTACTCTATGGTAATTATTGCTGGTTGCGTATTATCGCCCCTCTTATTTTGTGAAAACAATTTAGAATCACCCTGTATAAAAGAGTGTTTTTTAAAACATATATTTTTATATGTACAATTTTTTTTGTTCAGTACCTAAAGGTCAAGATATGTAATCTTGACGTGTTATATTAAAAAACTAAAGAAATTTTTAACCTTGTTCTAAATAAACAGATATTTTTTTAATGCATCTAGCGTCAAATGCATCATCATCATTGAATTCTGAAGATGTTCGTTTCAAAAGTTCGAGCTAGAAATGAGTCCAAAAAGCGTTCTTTGTCATTAAAAACAACAGAAAGCACAGATTTTGAGATTTAAAGAAGAATTTGTAAAAAGAAAGTTTCTTTTAAGGCCAATGATTTTCGGAAACGTTTCAGTAGTTATTATAGCGTATTAATCAGTATTCTCAACGCGGAAAATAGGGTACTAGAATGTTATCAATTTTCAATTAACACTTTATCTACTGGCGGTACTTACAAGTACCACACACTTTAAAATTTTATCCCATGGTGAATATTACTTATATTCTAATGGTACTTTGCAAAAGCACTCTTTTCACTCACCTTTATCCAGATACATGGCAGCAGTAGTTCAAGGTTTGTTCTTTAGCGAGGAAGGAGGCTATCTTTGAAACAGTCGATGTGGTTTGTGCTGACATTTTGTATAGATTGCCACGCTCGTCTTTTTATTGCTGCAAACACAGTAAAGGATATCAGTGTTGGATTTTTCTTTACGTGTTCATTTTGGATCTTAGAATGCAATTTGACTAGCTATTTTAGGTGAGCGGTGTATGTATTTAACAGTTGAATTACTTGGTGGTACTTATAAGTACCGTCAGTACACTGGGTGTTGGAGAAAAACTTCTTGTTTACTTTCCGTCTGTGCAGTTATCCATCGTTTTCATCTGCTTTAAAATGTAATTACTAAAATGTAGTGCAGTAATAATTTTTCTAGTATTTCTTTTCTGTTTCATTATTATGTTTTATAGGAAATCGATAAAGTTGTGGCACCGGCTCTTTTTTGCTATGCTAGAAATGGCATATGTAAATTCATATATTCCATATATGGAGATGCGAGAGAACATGTTGTCCCTGGAATATAGACACCGCACAACTAAAGGACTGCTAACAAGATCGAAACCTAAGAAAAGGTAGTTCCTTTAACCCTTTCAGGGGCAAAGCATTTTCAATGTTAAAGTGTTGAAATAAATGACTGGCACTGGAATTTGCCCAAAAAATTATTTGTAAATAAGAAAAAAGGCTATATTTCACATACTTATTAAATCGGAAATATTTTACCACAATTCGGGTGCCATTTGAAATACCTTGTGGGTTTTCTGTCACGATATTTCAGCCATAGTCTACTGACGGTACTTTGAAGTACCACTTTAACTACCTCTAATGAATTAAATTTCTCACAGGTGAGTATTTTTTATGACTATCCTTTAATTTTCATTGTAGTAACTGAAAAAAAAATTACATGAAAAAAATTGCAGTAGATCATAATGCAGTAGATAAAGAGTTAAACGTAGCTGCGTAACTTAATTTATGCATGCAACAGTAACAAAGTAATAGTAATTTTAATTTTAATGGTAATGCTGTTAATTTATATTGTTTGTCTTTAAAACATGTTCGTTTAACAGTAAAATATTTATTTGAAATTTGTTAGCATCGGAAAAACCTGTATTCCGGGTTGCGAAAACTGAATAATACACTATAAAAACTATTGGCAAACCTTTCCGAAAATCAATGGCTACAAATTAAATATTGTTTTTATATAAATATTTTTTTAATCTTCAAAATATATTAGTCTCTGAGCTTTCTGCAGATTTCTTTTAATTTAATTTCTTAAAAGAGTATAACTCTTTTTTTAAAGTGGACACTAACCCTACGTGGACTCCTATTACCATATTGATACTTAGTATGTTTACGAGCAATCAAGTTTGCATCCAAAGTATATGAATTTATACTTTATTTGTTTATTTACTATTATACTTGCAACATACATATTTCACGAAAAACATTATATAGGCCAGATGTAGATGATTTTCCTGGAAAGAAGATTGATTTATCATGGGTACAATATAGCTAAAAGGCTTAATCGATACACAATTTAGCATCATGTTAATAAAAAAATAAGAGTTTAGGAAGTAGAATAAAGAAAATAAAATTAATATCTTTTGGTCTCCCTGGAGACGTAATATATCATACAACTAAGTTAAACAAATAAAATATCATATAAAAACGAGCATCATGGATTTATTAATTATATATTGCAGAAAATAACGATCACGTAGTACATAAAAGTTCCACGTTTCTCATATTATAAACATAAAAATATACACTTAATCAATTATTTAGAATGAAAAAAGAAATTAAAAAAGCGAAAGTTATTTGAAATTTGTATCAGTAGATATGCATCGATGCAACAGAACTGAAATAATTAAGCAAGTAAACAAATTATAAATGACTAGCCAGATATTTTTTATTTGGTAACTTTTTTTTATGGTAAACAACTTGCAGAAAAAGATATGCTTAGAATTAGGATTAAATATTTAGAAATACCTGCTTATCGAATAGAAAAGACTAAAAGCCACGTATAAATATTTGAAGCAATTTATCAATTAGATAGTCGAAAAATTGTTCAAATATTCCACTTAAAAGGTAATAAATAATAATAAAGCTATACGTTATTTTCTTGGAGATATACATAACGAGACCACATAAAAAAATTTAATTAATATATTTACAGTGGTGGCCAAAATTGTGGACACTTTTAAGTAGTTTTCATGACAAAAAGTGAAAAGCTATCTATTGTAGCCGTTCGAAGGAAAACACTTCGGGAAATTTTACAATATTTTTGTCGATCATGACCCCAGATTCCAAAACCACCCTCCGTTGAAATGTTGACATATATATATATAAAATATTTATATACAAATATATATAAATATATACATCTGAATATTTTCATGCTGTAACTCTCAAATTTTTGAGCCGATTTGGATAAAATTTTCCATGTGCATGGTACATACTAATGTCTAGACCGAGTGCGTTGGCCAGCTTCATCCGCCATCTTCTTTCAAAATGGCTACCATTTGAATTTTTGAATTTTTTTTATGTTTTCTAACATTGTATACTTATAGAAAATGTTACGTTTCACAAAATGCAAACTCTTATGTATCATTTTAAACAGAATGTTAGAAACATCAAAATACATTTTAAAGAGTCACACAGTGTAAGTTACCAGCATAGGTCATTTTAAAGAGAAAGGAAACCTAAAAATCTCCGAAAGTTTCCACAAAATTCAAATGGCCTCCATTTTTAAACAATATGGCGGATGAAGCTGGCCAACGAACTCGGTCGAGAAATTAGTATGTATATGTATTAGCATGTAAGTGGTATGCATCTGAAAATTTTCATCCAAATCGGTTCAAAAATTCGTGAGTTACAACGTATAAATATATAGATATAAATATATATATACATATATACAGGGTGTCCGGTCTCAAAGGTGTCCAATGGCTAATTCCTAAACCGTTAGTTGTAGACATATAGTTACAATTACAAATATGTTTTAAATCAGGTAAAGAAATAATTTGAAAGCGATTTGGGTCAATAAAAACATTTCTTAAAAAATTACGAAATTTAAATTTTTATACGGTCCCCCGGTCCTATAAGTTATATTTAGTAAAATTTTCCTTTACACTGACAAGAAATACATAAAAAGTCCCGTTATTCTACGATTAAAATTGACTGAGTAATAGCTGTTTAAAGTTTGAGCATATTTTTTGTTGCAAATTGGGGGTCATTCACAAATTTAGTCTAAATTATAATTTCGTCAGATATATTAAAAAAAAGTTTGAGAGTAAAATTAACATTGCTATATAAATTTGAAATCTTTAATCATTCTGACATAATAATGCAAAACATACCATTTGTAATAAACATTTAAGAAGAAAGAAAAAACGGAATTTTTGTTAAATAAAATGATGCTAAATTAACAGCCTCAATTCTTTACAAAATGATAGGTAATTTAAAATATTATTAGATTGCACTAGCCTGCAAAAGTTGGGTTATGTCATGTTTTTTAGCTTTTGATAATTGATTAGTATGTATTCTGTACCGCTGAATAAGAAATTGACATTCTTTTTTAACTATCACATCAGAATTTTTCGCAAATTGCAAATTTCGAAGTTAAAAATTTTAAAGTTAAAATTGAAGCTCCTCCCCCATCTCATCGGACCACTCAGCTGTTTAGCTGTAAGAATCCTAGGATAAGCAAAACCATTGAATAAATTATTGAATAAAATGAAATGAAATTAAAAAAGTTTTACACATGTTTTATAGTATGAGATTTTCGCTATATTTTAACTTACACATTACGCAAAAATATTCTAACGTGATGGTTAAATATGAAGATCACTTTCAGATTCAGTGCTAAAAACTATGTAAAAATCAATTATCAAAAGTTAAAAAACACAGCCATCTCCTCTACTTTATAGTATCCGATTTTTGTTATTCTTTAACTTTGACAACTTATGATTTACGAAATATCCTGACATGATGGATAAAAATTAAGGTAATTTTCGGATTCAGTGGTAAAAAATACATAAAAGTTAAAAAACCCAACAATCGCAGTTTTGTATTATCTGATCTGAAACTTTTTTCTTATACTTCTTGGTGGTAATCTATCCGAAATTTTTTGTGTTATCCTCTAAAATAAGTATAAATGGTAACCACCGAAAATCATAATAATATTAGATTGTTATCGGATTTGCGCCAGTATGTAAAATGTAATCTCCATCGGATATTTGAAGGTTAGTTAAAGTTCGAGTACAAATTTTGAACAGGAAAAACATACATATGATCGTTGAAGTAACATAAAAACTTATAAAAATAACATAATTTTTGTTAAAAGAAATCATAAAAGAAACAGTCTAGATCCTGACAAAATAAAACATGTTATTTTAGCCAATCTGAAACTTAATAAATGTTAACTTAAGCGTAATACTTGTACGATTTTTTTCAAAGCGCAGATACACATGAAATAAGATCTTCAAATACTTTAAGCACTTGATATGTGACCCTTCAAAGCCAAGCCGAACTCATTTGTTTTCAGAGCAGAAAAGTGGCATAAGTCATGCATTTTTAAAGTTTCATAACTCGCTCAATTTTAGTGTTATATGAATAGGGCTTTTTTTGTATTACTTGTCAGTGTAAAAGGAAAATTTTACTAAATATAACTTATAGGACCGGGAGATCGTGTAAAAACTTAAATTTCGTATTTTTTTAAGAAATGTTTTTATTGACCCAAATCGCTTTTAAAATATTTCTTTACCTGGTTTAAAACATTTTTGTAATTGGAACTATGTGTCTACGACTAACAGTTTAGGAATTATCCATTGGACACCGTTGAAACCGGACACCCTGTATAGTATTTATTATATATATTGTTAAGTATCTGGGGGTTATGATCGGCGGAAATATAGCAAAATTTCCCGAAGTGTTTTCTTTCGTACGGCTGCGAAAGGTAGCTTTTTACTTTCTGTAATGCAAGCTACCTAAAAGTGTCCACAATTTTGGCCACCACTGTATGTGTCCTTTCAATATGAACAAAAACATAAATTAACTTCTAAAACATCATTTGATCTTCGAAAGTAAAAAAAAATTACAACAATTCTCGGGACGTATTGAGGGTATTTTTTTTTCGTTGGGAGACGTGCCAACGCCCACTAGCAGTGGCGTAGCCAAGAGAGGGGTCCAGGGGGTCCGGATCCCCCCTCCCTCGAACGATGAACTGGTTTACTGAATAATAGATACAACAGTAAAAACGGTTGAGACAGAATCGCAAAGAATCTATTAAAAATCCGCTTTAGACAGGTATTCGTCTTAGAAGGTATAATTCAAAGGTATGTCTCTCGCCAGGATTATGAACTTTTCCTTTTTAGACAGGTTTCCGTTATAAATACTTTGCGTTTTCACAGTATCCATTAAAACTGCTAAAACATATTCACTTCCCAACCTTTATTTCTTTCACGTACCTCTTTCTTAGGCTTTTCATTTCGGAGTATCCACATTTCTGATAAACATGCCCCTCTTCCCCCTTCCACTCAACGGAATAACGTAAACATGTTTATTTTCATTAGTAATCTTCTTATCACAAATATATAATAAATCGATGCAAATTACATTGTCATTTCTAACATTTTTTTTTTCTTTTTACCTTTTCTAACCATTTTGACTTACGCCATTACCGATGTTATTTTCACGTACCCCAGTAGATCCGCCACGGACCCTCAGGGATACGCGTACTTCATCTTAGAAACCGCTGCTATAGTACACCCCTGAAGAACATAAATGTATTACAGTAAAATTTGTGAAGATGACCTATATCAAAGGAAAACAATTCAAGATTCGACGAAAACAACGCTATATATTTATTTATGCTTGCTAACATTTGAAACCTATCTGAAATTAAACTTGTTCCAATTGTGATTCCTTCTTGGCAGGTTTTCTGTAAACACGGAATCCTCTAGTAAACGAAAACATTTTTATGTCCCGAGACGGAAGGATAACTATGCAAGTATACCTGCTATTCCGTTTACAAAAAATTTACTGTAACTAGATTAAATGTAAAACTTCTTTATCTTGGACTTCGATGGATCTAATTGTTGCCGACACTTATGGGAAAAGACGAGTTTATACGAGCGCAATAACGGCATATTGGTTGAGTTTCGTGACCCTTATCTTTGTTCACTTTATAACGGATAATATTAACAATTACTTTAAATCTGCTGCCTGCAGTTAATAAAAGTAGCTTTATTTTTGCACTGGTTATTTGTTACCCCTTTCAAAATATACTGGCGAGAAAAATTAAAGGAACAACCATAAAAACGTGCTATTAATTCTATTAAGGGAACTTCGATAAAAGGTGATTGGATGCTAACTCAGTGTCAACGTTTATCACATAGTCCAATGGGATTAACTTTTGCTACAGAAAATTATGCAAAATTTTCAGCCTCAGCCCGTTCTTTCAGCACACGTGTGAAAAGGAGTGCACGTTGGTAATTTGAAGTCTTTCAAGGATTGTACGTGTAATTAGGTAAAATTTTCGCTTGTAGTAGGTGGAATATGTCGTCTAGACGACATTTGACCGACTGTGAGAAATTGCGTGCAATAGGGAGAATAGAAGCAGGGCAGACATTCTCAGTGGTCTGTAAAGACTTAAAAATAACCAAAAGTGTCACGTCAAGAATCTGGGAACGGTTTAAAGAAACTGGTATAATCGTATAATGTGCACAGACAACTAGGTCAAGGTAAAAATAAATGCCACAATAGGCTCTCAAGACCGTTATTTGCAAACGATTGCTAAAAGAAATAGGCATTTGACGTCAGTTCAAATTGCAAGGTAATTTGCTGCAGCAACAGGAACTCGACTATCCAGGTTTACTGAAAGTAACAGGCTGCATGCAAGGAAACCCACGATTTGTATTCCACTAACTCCGATAGCGAAATGTGCTCGTTTAAAGTGTTGTAGAGAGCATTGTCATTGGAGTACCCCGACCTGGAGCCGAGTTCTCTTTACCGATGAATCCCGATTTTGTTTAGAGAGTTTACTACAGACGTGTTACCATATTGAGGAAGAAAATCCCACGACATAAGGCTGCAAACATCCGTGAAAGGCATCGATACAAAGATCGTGGAATCATGGTATGGAGGGGCATAATTTTGAATAGCCGTAGTGACCGACACATTTTTACCAGTGCAACTGTGAATACTGAAATATACAGAGATGAGATTATTGATCCTCATGTCAAATTGTCTGAGGGTGAAATCGGATTATTTGGGATTTTATGCTTATTAATAGTCTAGAAGTGCTACCCCCTCCACAGAATTTCCAAGTGTCCCTTCCAGACCTGCATAAATCCCACCCGGAAAACAAATGTCTGGATTAAACTTTACCTTTGACCCCAATTACTATTTGTGAAAGCCTTCAAGAAATTTCATGGTGGTAGTAAGAGTTTTGTGCACGGAGAAGGTCTTGGATGACATTTTGTCTTTAACAATGAGAAATCGAAAGCATAAATTGAAGCCAATCTACGTACCAAAGTCCAAAGCTTACTGCTGAACTTGGAGAATGCTCTAAAACTGTTTCGAACCATCTAAAATAAGTCCGTTGGGAAGTACAATAACAGAAACCACCATTATTTTTTACACACCCTAATACTACCAAAAAAATGCTAATCCGTCACAAATAAATTTATTACAAAAATTTAACTTCCTTAAAGATGACCAGATATCGGAAGCAACTATTAGATCGAATATGGTATCAAAAATGGCGAGACATGAAACGTTGAAACCCAAAAGAATTATGGTTGAATTAGACAATTGTAACAAAACTATTTTTTCCAGCATGAACTATATTTTATCTGTGTGTTTCTTACATTGCTAGTTTCTGCAGCTGAAAATGCAAGATCTTTTTCTTAAAGTTAAAACCTTATCTCAAAAACTCCCATGGGGAATTAACGGCTCACGCGATTGACATACATGTGAAATCATTATCCAAAATGTATCTATTACAACACAAATTCTTAATACAATGGCAAGAAATTAAATATGGAAATTGATGCTTTAAACTGAAACACTTGATCCTAACTTTATTGTAGACAAATGTTATGTGATATGAAACTTGATTTAATTAAATTTAACCCTTCTGTATGCGATCAGTTTTTTACATCATAGTGAATCTTTTTCACTGGTAAATATTAATGTAACTTCAATGTATTATTAGTTGCAGTTATAAAGATTGGTCTTAAATTTTTAATCCATGCTTTTTTTTTTAAGTTAAGATATTAAATGCTTAGACAGGCTTCCATTTAAAGAAGTGTAATTAATTATGCTTCTAAGATACACTACCTCAATACGATCTATTGTTCGTTTCGTCGGGATCCTGAAACTCTTCCGTTTGAGACAGGATTCCGTTACAGAAAGCATCCGCTTTCCCAAACTTCACAATGTTTCACTAAAGAACAAAGAAAATACCCTTTCAGACAGGTCTTTAGCAAATTTAATTGTATCGCAATTCATATTAAGACCATGTAATGCTTCCGTTAAAGACAGGATTCTGGTATAGATAATTACTATTTTAACAAGTTTTATTCTATTCATATGACATATACTTGTAAAAATGGAACGTGTCTATAACGGAATTTTATCTTAAACAGAAATGTTCCATAGTGCTATCGAAAAGAATACTATACAAATAGACCTGATAACACAAAACCTGTGTAAAACGGAATTTTTCACCAATATTTGCGATTTTATCTTCTCAGGTTTTACTATATATATATAACCTGAAGGACAAATTCTGGACCCCTCCCGAAACGAAATCCTAGCTACGCCACCGCCAGTTTTGATACGCGTCACGGAAACGTCATACAAACCAGGGAAAACAAAGAAAAAAATTTGAACAACTTGTATGTTTCGTTTTCTTTGGATCGTGGAATTAATAATTATTATTAGAAAATAAGAATTAATAATTCCACGAGGCATGGAAATCGAAACATGCAAGTTGTTCGAATATTTTTCTTTGTTTTGCCTCATTTGTGTGATGTTTTTGTGAGGCGTGTAAACGCTTTCTCCTTTATCTAGAGGGCATTGGTGGTGTTCAAGTTGGGTTGAATTTCAAGGTTTCTATTTCAGTTTATGTTTTGACTCTTTTGGGGCGGGTTCTTGTTGGCCCGATTTTTCAAAAGAAGGCTCTAAATATTTTTCAAATGCAGAAAACTATACATTTGAATATTATTGAGTATATGTGTGTTAATTTTTATACAAAAAAAATACATTTTATATTAGTGATATACAGTGTGTTCATAATTAAACAGCCCTACTTCAACGCTGTCAAGAGGCAAAACTGCTGGTCATAAAGTTGTGAAATTTTGTGAAAGACGTAATAAAGGGATGAAAATTTGTTTAAGTCAAAAAAAAGTTCAAAATTTCGCCACCAGAGGGCTTTTTTAATGAATTACACATTTAGCATACATTTACGATACATTCGAAATTTTATTTAACTGTACCTGATCCTAAAGACAGCATTTCACGGCATGTTCTTTGCCTTTCCCAGAACACACTGTGGTCAACCGTGGAACATGCTATCTTACGATTCCAGATGGTATTTGAAAATGATGACCATCATGTGGAACATGTTTCGTTGTAATAAAATTTGTAAGCTATTGTAAATATATGCTAAATGTGTAATTCGTTAAAAAGCGCCGTCTGGCGGCGAAATATTTAACTATTTTTTTCGATCAAACAAATTCCTATACTTTTATGATGTCTTCCCCACAATTTCACAACATTCTGAAGAACAGTTTCATCTCTGCACAACTTTATAATAGGGTCGTTTAATTATGGACACTTGTAACTGTAGACTATTTTCCAATAATTGTATTAAAATACGGTTAAAATTTCTTTCACTTCGGGTTCGGTAAATGCCGATTAGTATGTCGATTTCGGATTGGGCTTCGGGTTAATTTTAAGCAAAAATTTCGTGTTCGGCACTGAAATAAAAATTCCTTCGGATTATTATTATTATATTCTGTTCGTCCTGTACCTCAACAGTGTATTAAATGTCATTGTAGTTTAACAGCGAAAGGCCAAACAAACAGTCGGAATTACTAAAAAAAAATGCACTGTAATTGCATTTGAATTTAATAAATTATTATCGCAATAAAACATATTTACTAGAAAAATAAACAATAGACTATCCATTCGCTCAAAATATGTATAAAATTCTTTAAAAAGCTATGCATATTGAAATGGTCATAATTACAGTGGTGGAAAATTGGCGCAGGGGTAGAGCCTATTGACACCACTAAATTTTAGTAGTATTTTTCGGCTTATCTAATGACAGAATTTCTGAGTTTTTATTATTGTGAAGAATTCTTTAAAAAATTAGTGGTGTCAACAGGCTCCACCTCTGCACCAATTTTCCACTACTGTAATTATGAAAGATGTTGTCTATTTAAGCAACATTCTCAATTTTCGTTGCAATTTGGAGAATTATTACGACATCTCTATACCCTATTGATGATTTACTTTTTCTAGAAATAGATTTTATTTAATACACAAAGTATTTAGTTGAACTTTCTATATATTTATGATGCAATACCGAGATCTTCTGTTGAGATAGTCGCAGAATTACGTTTATATCAGTTAATCCCGATCGTTTGTTTTCCCTTGCCGTTTATTATTTTTTTTTCCTTTCTTGGCATTCCAATAATTTTCGTACTATTTTCTGATTTCGATAAAAAAAAAATTATGTACTTTCTTAGTTATAACTTCCCCTCAATTGCGATCTCGCCAAGCTGGTATGTACATCATAAATACCGATATATACGCGTTATATTTATATATGCATCATACACCATATATATACGCCAAACGCACATACGGTGAAATGCGTTTAACACGAAACTGAGGGGACCGAAATTTTTTTTCGTGTTAAAAGAATCTCACGTTAAAAGATTCTTAAAAAAAAGAACAAAACTCACAAATATTTCCGACGTCATCAAATTTTATTTCGATTTCTTGTTAAACTACTAGTAAGTTGCATCCAGTAGGATAAAAAACAAGTAAACAAAATATTGCTTTTTGGGGAAAAATCAGATATCTTTTTTAAAGCGTCTTTTGCAACATTCTGAGATCTAGCTTGTTTGAACCAAATAAGCTTAGCTGTCTCTAAATCTTCGTGCTTAGCAGTTCTCATATGTTTTCTCTTAGAGTTAAACATACTGCTCTCAAACATTAACGTAATGGGATCTCTGTTTTTTATTATAGTTGATTATGTAGAATTGGCAATGCAAAACTCTTTGCAGATTTCTGTTTTCGTCCTTCTTTTCATCAACTGCATTAAGCATTCATTTGAAGCGAAATAGCAGTTTGTTTTCGCACCGATTTCTCAGCCATTGTGCTCATAAAAAATAAGGTAATTTACAAAAAACACGAAATTCTCTGATTTTCACCCACAATTCAGTGATTTAACACAAATTTTACCAATTTCAATTTAAACTAACTTGCTCGAAAGCGAATTTTTTTCGTGTTAAACGTTTCTTTTTTTTTTTTTTTTTTTTTTTTTTTTCGTGTTAAGAACAAAAATGTATTAAATTGCATCGTATACTGTCCGGACCGCTATATCATTTCGTGTTAACCGATTTTCCGATTTTATTTTTCAGGATGACAACACAAATTTCTCGGCAATCTGTTGTAGACGTATAGGTGGTTACTACAAAAGGCAAATTTGAAGCTGTTAAGCGCTCTATCCGTATTATAAATAAAAAGACGCCCGAAAATTATTCGAGCGATTCTGATGAGACAAAAATAAAAAAAAAGGAAATGGATGTTAACTTAGTACGCGTGTGCACTAAATTGCTTTTTGACTTAATAATGAAATAAGAATATTTCACACATTCTTTGTAAGGCATTATATTTTTATTTTGAGACAGTTGTTGTTAAATAAACCAAATATTTACCACTGTTTGAGTATTTTATTAGTGATACATTCAAAAAAACATCAAAACCTGATTAAACTTCAGCGCAATAATTTTGTCCACCTAGATCGTCAAAACGCCCAACTGTGAGTTTTCGCGATAGGAACGCTAATGCCGCCATTTTGTACTAGATGGCGCTTTAAGCGGTCCCATCTAATATCACATACCCTCTTTACTATACCTAGACACTACATTTATGAATATAGACATAGTCGTTCAGCAGTTAAGAGGGTGGGAACGGACTTTAGTGGGTACCCTGTATTTTTATTTTAAGACATTGTTGTTAAATAACCAAATATTTATCACCTTTTGAGTATTTTATTAGTGATGCATTCCAAAAAACAGCAAACACTAATTAAACTTCAACGAAATAATTTTGCACACCCAGATCGTCAAAAAGTCCCACTGTGCACCGTATAAAATAAAACATTTATCATAATGGTACACCAGCTTGTTAATTCCATCGCATAGAATTTTGCCACCTGACACTTCAACCATGCACGGACGTCGCCAGCATGCAATTCATCGTCATCCTCGAAGTGTTGTGTTAAGAGCCAGGTCTTCACGTGTCTGCACGAAACTTATGTTAGCTTAGATCTTGCGTCACAGCACCAAACGACACAGTTCGCGAAATTTGAGGAAACTGTTATGATATCTCCGAAATTGTGGAGCGTCGTTTTTCAGGAATCTTGTCATTGATTTTCTCCCCGCAGTTCAGCATTAACAATGCATCGGCCGGCCAATATTTTTGTGAACAAAAATATAATCACTGATCACACCTCACAACTCGCGGGACACATTTTAAACATTCACAGTGAACAAAGCAGAAGCAACACGCACCGCAAACGATTACAACCAAAGCCTTGACACGCGTCGCGAAAACGTCACACAAAGCAGGCAAAAACAAAAAACAAATTCGAACAACTTGCATATTTCGATTTCGTTGGCTCTTGGAATTAATAATTCTGATTTTCTAATAATAATTAATAATCCGACGACCCAAAAATAAACAAAACATGCATGATGTTCGAATTTTTTCTTTTTTTTGCCTGCTTCGTGTGACGTTTTCGTGACGCATGCCAAGGCTTTTACAGTTTCATAAGTAATGAATCAATGGCAGCTCCGACACCAAGATAGAGACAGTAGCGCCATCTGTCGCCGCAACGGTTAAATTTAAGTTAATTTCCGAATTGCCCTCATACTTCATATAACTTAGAGATACATCTCCGTCACTTGGCGATTTATCCTGAACCTATTATTTTAACAAAGAAATACCTATAGGTTTATATAGGTAATATATATATATAATAAATATACCTATAGGTAATATATATATAATTGATAGCATCCGAAAAACTTATATTCCGGGTTAAGGATACTGATTAATAGACTAATATAGACTGATTAATAACGGAATCGTAACAAGTAAAAATTAAATTTAAAATATCAAAAAACATGACAGCGTAAAAAGCGAACTAATTAATTATTTCTCATCAATGTGAAACTGTTATTTACATTACTTACCTATTTTTTTATTTACTTGTATTGATGTCTTTTAAGTTGTGTTTAATTGTCAGTTCCGATCTATAAATATAGTTTAGATGAGGCCTATAGATGTCTATGATGGTTAGAGTTGCAGTAAAGCTTAGAGATCCTACCTACACAACTTGCAGGTTGTGTAATATTTAAACGGAGCTTCTGACTGTAAAGTAGTCAATGAAGCATCGTCTTCATTTTGAAAGACCTATCCAATAATAGAGGAAAAGGTCCAAATATCGGCTACCACTTTTGTTTTCAATCTAGATCATACAATATTCAAAATTAATAAAATAAAAAGTGACAGCAAGGTACCTTGACATGTTTTACACATGTTTAGAGAAAAAAAAAATCAGTTTAAAAGGCGTTATCTGTTTATAAAAAGCAAAATTCCGAAAGTCTTCAAATTTTGAGTTTTTTAAATGGGGTCTAAATACCGCCTACCTAAGTTTTTTCCAAAAGATCACACAGATAGAGCTAATGACAATTATTAAGCAATAAGAATATTATTTTAATAAATTGTATTGATTAATAATATTTCTTATGCACAGAAAAAATACGCAATTTTTAATAAATAAGTATTTTTGTCAAATTTCTAAAATTCTTTACGACTATCTCTCACAGTCTTCTTCCCATTATGATTCTAATTTAGTTTTTAATGTGTAAAACAAAAAAAGAAGCTTGCTGATTAAAATAGAATTATTTTATCTGAAAAAAATAAAAACATAATATGCGTCGGTATAGTCACCTATCAGCCCACATATCGCATTCTTAACATTGAACCCAGAATCCCCTCCCCCATTCTTGAGCACAGAGAAAGCACCCATCCAGAAGGCACAGATTTATCATTTTCCTCTGTTGGATATTGTACTTTTCACTTTTTTAACCCTCTCGCTGCGTAATTGTTTTATCAAAATAGCTACAAAAATTGCGTATTTAACCCCTTCGCAACGAGCGTCTTTTAAGAATTTTTATTCTTTTGCCACCGGTTTTTCAAAACAAAAATTTTTGTTTAATTTAGCCGGGAGAATGCTCCGATTAAATAAGGCAAAATTTACAATAAAAAAATAACTGGTGGGAATAATCAAAGAGGGTTGATTAGACGGAAAAATGCATCCCCGAGGAAATCTCGGGTTGCGCAAATTTTGCTACTTTTACGTTGCCCGAGGAAATCTCGGGTTGCGCAGCGAGAAGGTTAAAATCAAATTTCTGCCTCTTTCGCCTGGTTTACTCCGTCATTTTTTTCTTTATCTTCACATTTATTACAGGCAATTTTGTAGCGTCCAACAGCGCTTTTTTGGGAAGTGATCCGGTAACAAGTCCTGAAGAATTACGGCCATGGTTGCTTTTTTCATATTGTGAAATAGGACTGGAACTATTTCTGAACCATTTAAATTAATTTATTAATTATGGAACTATTTAAATTAATTTATTTTCCTCCCCTTCAAGCAGAGCAACTGAGAGAGGTCCAAATACCGGCTAGCCGGTATTTAGAACACTGTAGGTAGCCGGTATTCAGACCACTTCTATGTTAAAAGTTAAAACCGGTATTACTCATTCATATAATAAAATACCAATAATGTGCGCGTGGCAATTGAGAGCTAAATATGTCTAGAAAATAATTTAATCAACAATTCAAGCCAATATACGATCAGTATATTTAAAAAAAAATGAGAAACACATATCTGAAAAACTTTTGATATACCAGATTACGTAGATTGACACTTTTGCATTTACTATTTGTAAATGACATAGACTTCAGCGACGTACTTTTCGTAACTTTCTTCTCTCAATTAAAGTTACAAACTCTGCCTATTACCGCTAGGTTGCGCTGCGCTGTGTTCTCAGTACACCTAGTAGCCGGTATTTGGACCTTCTCTATGCTACTCAATATGGTGCGTTAAAAATTTTTTTCGTCTTTACCGCCAATTTTGTATTTTTCGGCCGCCATTTTGAATTTATAAAAACAAAACCTTGCCTATAACTATCGGACCGATAAGACGAATCGATAGAGACCTACATTCATTAAAACCTATCCAGCCGTTGGGATGTTTCGAGGGTATAAAGAAATCCACATACCCAGATACGCGTAAAACACATAACCCTTCTTGGCAGTCGGGTAAAAAGAACCTTTCGCCTTAGAAACATTAAACATCTCTTTTAGACCAGTCATTTCCAAAATCAATATTACAGAAAAGGTGGGAGGGGGTGGAAACTTTTTAAGTAAAAAATCTGAAATCATTTGAAAGTTTACGAGAATTAAGGGTGTATTCGAAAAAAATATTTTTCCACCCTCAACAGCTCGAAATTTCCTGAGACATTTTCAGACTCATTTTTAAAAGTAAAAACATGAAACTTGCTGGGGTGATTTCTGAAGACATGTTTAACATGCCGTGTGATTTCATTTTCAGCTCAATTCATTAGAATTTGATTTTTAAACAATTATTTTCTCAGTATGACCATTTTTTTCATTCCCAGATCGCCCGCTTCGGAAAATTCGGTTCAAAATGCCAACTTTGACAGCGTTTTTTACAGTATTTTCTGCATTTATCAAAAAATTAAGAAGCACCACACATTATATAGTTTCTAAATAAGAGAATTTCCAAGTTTGATGCGTTTGAGAGCAAAAATGAATTTTAAAATGAATCAGAAAATTAGCAGTTTGGATCGGAATACACCCTTAAATAGCCTTCTTCTTTTTAAAGTTTATATCAGACATTCAATCAAACCTTTATGAAAATGGTTATTCTTTGACAGGAAAGGAAATAATTCTGAATTTTTACTCTATAAAAATAAAGATCTTCAATATCGATCTTACGACTGTGAATATTTAGAACTTTATGTTGTTAATGCTTCTGAACTTTTTTTGGTATAAAAATCCATCGTCTGCAAAGTCGTCGAAAATTCCTTGCAGAATAAGCATCTTGAAAGAAAGGCCTTTTTTTCATCTTCCTCATACAAAAAAACTGAATTATTTTAGAATCGGTAGAACGAGAACGAAATCGTGAAAATTTGAAATTTGATGAAAAATAGAGGAAACAATATTACAAAGTGAAAGAAATCCAAGACGTATATACGAAATGCAAAAAACGTAGATGTTGCAGAATTTTTTTTTTTCGAAAAAAAAAATCGTATAAAACAAATATAGAACATTATTATCCACTTATTCCATTACTTTTTTCTCTTTTCACAGTTACAGATATAAATCCTGATATGTTAATGAAATAACTGCTTTAAAGAGAATGAGAATTAGCAATTTTTAAATAATTTGGCATCTGAGACAAACAGCACACTTTAAACAAGAAAAAAAAGTAGGAAATTGAACGTCAATCGTGACAAATGAGGTGCGTTCGTACTATAACTAGTTGTATAAATATTCAGATCTTATCTTGCTTCAATAGCTGTTTCACTCGTATGCAAAAATGCATGAATACAAAATTCATTACGATTATATCTATTAAATTAAGTAATAGGGAAATAATATCATTTCATCTTATAATGACGTAATCACCATGGCAACCTAGAATCGTTACCTATCATAGGATATCATTGAATTAATTACGCCTGATAGGATTTAATAGAATGAAGAAATCTTTTATGAATATCTTTTTAAGTTTTGATTCGATTTTCATAAAATTTGAAATGACTCGACGAAATTCTACAGCGGTTATATATATTAAATTTCAAACAATGCGGTTGGGTGTTTTTGCACTGTCATAAGCAGGCAGACGGACGGACCAGACGACGACTATAATTTCAATGTATTTATATAATTACTAACGCACCTAAAAATCATGCGTCAAGCATAGATTATGAAACACTTTCCAGAATACTTCAGCGGAACTTCGTCGTTTAAAATGTGAAACAAGATTGCAGCAATTATCATACATAGCACGAAAGGTACTCGAGTTTTAGTCGAAAATTCGCTGTATAATTCTGATGCAGATATAGCCTATCTCTTCTAATTTCGTGAAATTCTGAGGAAAGCCAATATTTATCAGTAGGCACCCTCTGCAGGCAGGTATTCTTTTTTGGTATAAAAATCTGCAATCTGTCATTTTGCAGGATTCTAACAATTTATAATAAGCATAAATGTAAAAATAAAAAAAACACCCTTTTATAAGCATTCAAAGTTCATCTTATTGTGATTAATGTTTTTTTTTTCTTTTTTTTTCCCTCAAAAATTTCCGTCACAATTACAGTGGACTGACTTGAGCATTGAACTATATTATAAAAAATTCACTGGTTTTATTTGCACTTGAGAGAAACCGTAAGCTAGTAAATTTATTAAAAATATGTATATCATTGGCTCTAATTCTTTTTTTAAGATAGAAAAACAGAATAGAAGAAATGAAAAGTTATTTAAACCATCTTTTTCAGGATTTCTAAATTCATTTCTTTATGTATAATCATAATTTAGTCATATAAATGAGGATTTGATTGATTACAGTGTATTTTTAAAAAATATATTACGCTCTTTATTTTTTATTGATTTTTTCTACTTTTTAGTTTTTAAATATTTCTTTGTTGCATTTCTCAGGCAGTTTATCTTTTTGGTGAGCTCATTTCGGATCATAATTAAACCCATTGTTGTTGTAACACTTAAACAATTGTAACAATTAAAAAAAAAAAAAAATTGGCGATTTTTCACCTGTGACCGAATAACAGAAAAATGCTTAAATTTAATTTATTAATTTAACTTAAATTCGGGTCCTAAAAATATTAAAATGTTGTATTGTTATCTGAAACATACCTGTGAACATAATTTTCATTATTCTAGCATATCAATAAGAAAGTGCAAACTCGATTAAAAAATTTCATCGATACTTGCAAAAACAGAGTTAAATAAAAGATTGTAAAAAAAAAAAAAATTTCTAATTGAAAATGTTATAAATATTTTTTTAAGCAACTTATTAAAATCAGTAATTGCACTGTAAACGTTTTTTACCTTATATATTTGAATAATATTATAAAACATTTCTACTAAAAAATAACTTCGATGTGAGCAGAGCCACGGGCAACAACTAGTTTCAATTTGATTTTTTATTACTCCTGAAAAAAAAAAAAAAAAAAAAAAAAAAAAAAAAAAAAAATGAATAAATCTCTTCTGTTAGCTTACCTTGGTATTTCATTTTAAACTAATGATAAATGCTAATAAAATAGCGCCGATATACTGACACTTATAAACTCGTTAAGCCCTTATATTTCTATTAAAGCAGATTTTTAAAAAATATTCTTTGAGTTATTTTAAAAGTCAATGTACATATTTATTTTCGAATTACCGTGTTTACACAATTCTCGTGTATATTTAAACAACCAAAATTAACTTTTAATTTTCTTGAATCTATAGACATTTATGTGTAATGCTGTGAAAGAAAAAATTAGTCTCCATTTCACATATTGAATACTATTTTTAGAACAAAATTTTATAAATTTCGCGCACTGAAAGCTTTCTCTCCTTTAATGGGAATCAATTAGTGCTAATAGAAAAAAAATTCTATTCAAGCGTGTTTGTTCTTCATTGAAGTGATTGACTAGCATTAGGGGTTTTTTTTCTTACTATTCAATAAGAGAATTTAAAGAAAATAAATAGAATTCAATTACAAAAGTTAAGCCATTATTTTTTTTTTTATGTAAAAATATATGATACCTATGAAATACAACCTGTGGCCAGAAAGTTCGGTGAATGAATTTTTATTTCAAATGCAGTATTGTGCAGCATCAAATACAATTTACTGTCCTTCAAAATAATCTCCATGGGTGGTAATGCACTGTTGGGAACGAGTATATAAGTCCTGGAAACTCCTGTAAAGCAGTTCTTTCGGAATGACTTTCAGCTCGGCCGTCACGGCGGAGTCCGTCGTCGCCTAAAAAAACGGTTCTTCACCTGATTACCACCTGAAAAACCTTATTCACCTGATTTGGCACCTACAGAATTCTTCCTCTAGATTGAAGTCAGCCCTGAAGGGAAAGAGATTTACGGACATCACCGACATTCAACGCAACGTGACGGCCGAGCTGAAAGCCATTCCGAAAGAACTGTTTTACAGGAGTTACCAGGACTTATATACTCGTTCCCAACAGTGCATTACCATCCATGGAGATTATTTTGAAGGACAGTAAATTGTATTTGATGCTGCACAATACTGTATTTGAAATAAAAATTCATTCACCGAACTTTCTGGCCACAGGTTGTATATAAATACCCATTATAGTATATAGGTACCGACAGAGTACAATGTCTGCTTTTTAAAACTATACATACATTACACAAGCCTGCGATGATTGTGATTTTTAACTTTTGATAAATTGTTTTTATATATTTTTTAGCGCTGAATCCGAAAAAGATCTTCATTTTTAACAATCACGTCAGGATTTTTCGGAAATCGCACATATCAATAATAAAAGGTCAGAAAATAGCGAAAATCTTATACTATATTCGTAATATGAATGTGATTGTTTTGTTTTTGTTTTTACTTTCAATAATTGAATTTTAATTATTTTTTAAAGCTTAATCCGAAAATGACCTTCATTTTTAACCATCAATTCAGGGATTTTCGCAAATTGTAAATTAAGGGGGTCTCAGCACGAAAGAAAAAAACCATTTTCAACATTTAATATCTTAAGATGTATATGATTTTAAACACAACTTTTATTTGGGTGGAAGATATAAGTATGTTCTTTCATTTCTTGTATTTAAAAAATTACAAGATGCAGAATTAGCATTTGTAGAGAGCTCCAAACTCTCAGACATTTGACGAGCAGAAAATTTGTATAACGGCTTACAAAATAAATTTTGAAGGATTACAAAATAAATTTTGCAACGAGAATGAAAATTTTGGTGCCTACTTATACTTCAGATTGTAATATTTACCCTGAACCAAAATAAATTTCTGTTTAAAGCTTTTTTATATTTTTAATATAAAGTTGTATTTAGCTGATACAATTTTTTTTTTAATTTCAGAAGTATAATAAACAACAACAAAAAAATATATTATTGAACAATAGAAAAGAAGTTTTAGGTTCAATTTATACAGACTAACAGGAAACATATGCTTTGAAAATCTCATGTGAAAATATTCAGAAATTTTTGAGATATCCTTCGCGTTATTTCCACAGACGTCATTTGGAGAAAAATGACTTCGAAGTTTCGGAAGTACCGCTTCAGCTATTGAGCGGGTGTAATTCTAAAAGCCATAACTTCTGTTCTAATGGGAATAAACAATTATATCAAAATATTCAGAAAAGATAGGAGTTTAACATCTAAAAAAACTAAAATTTCGAAAATTTTGAAACTTTAAGAGGCATTGCTTAAAGTGAAAAGGTAAAAAAAAAAAAAAATAGCAAAAATCTGCCAAAGACGTACCTTAAAGAAGGCAAATGTTTTAAATACGCCTGACAAAAAATTCCAGCCTTATAAACTGCCAAAATAAAAGAGAACACTTCATAGAGAATATAAAAGGAAAATCGCGAGGCAGAGAATGAGCGCACGGTGGGTGATTTACCAATTCTAGCTGGCCAAAAGTCGATTTTTAAAAGTTTATCCAAGCGTAATTTATTTTTTGCGTGTTATAGCTCAATAGTTAGGGCGTTTTACACTGCTATTGGTTTTGATATAACTATAATTGTATGGTCCATAGACAAGCGCAAGGTTGGTGCTTCTTAGTTGGGAATGAATCAATCAATATGTGTATAGTTCTTTAATCTGTTACTTGGAGCGAAATAAAATATACTGTTCGATTATGGACGCTTCCAAACAAAATATGGTCTTTATTTTATCGGATTTATGTGCATAAAGTTTGCACATATCAGCTGTTATTTCATATTTAATGTCGCAAAAAACTCTGTAATTTTTTTTTTTTTTTTTTTTTTTTTTTTTTTTTTTTTTTTACAATTTTTCAGGTTTAATATAGAAAAATTTATATGATAAAGCATGATTAAGCTCAATTTTTTATATGATTAAATTGTTTAGATTATTACCTTTTCGTTCTATTTAAATTTGTCTGCCCGTAGGTGCCCACCCAGTTTTTATAATTGTTTTTAGTTTGTTAAGTCTAAATACATATTTTTTTAAATATTAGTTCAAGTACCATTTTTATTTATCAAAGACAGCAGAATTTAAGTTGGTCACATAAATAAACTTTTGCATCATTATGAAACGGCAACAAGATTTAAAATTTAACGAAAATGTGAATTTGGTTGAAAATATTTTGTTTGTAGAGGACAATTACAATGAAGAGCACATGAACTTTTGCAAGAGCGAAATGTTTAAATTTATGACCAAATTTGTACAAAAAATTCCAGTTGTATGTAGCTATCTCAGGACAAAATAGTTTAAAATATATTGCTTGGCTGCAAATTTCGAGTAGTTACAAAATTGATCCAGACAAATTCTCCAAATTCGGATTTGATACAATGCAAATCATAATATAGGCATTTTCTCATGATATCGTATGATTCCCATTCTTTACATAAGCATCCTCTATGCAGAAATAAATATAAATACACAACAGAATATACAGCACAGCAATTTTAATTAAAGCTGTCGAATGTTTGCCCCGTACCTTGAATTTTAGAAAAAGAAATTTTAGGATTTGTTATAATAATACAAAAATAGTTTTATCAATTTAACTTCCATACCGTTAAGAAAGTATCATTAAAATTACCAAGAAGAACGTAAAATCATGCGTCTATCAGATTATGAAACATTTTTCAACGCATTCGGACTACTATAATAAAACTTTATAGCTTAATACCGTGAAAAACGATGTATAAGTAATAACTTGTAAAGCATATAACACATTTGAAAACGAAATTTCAACCAAAGTCGAAAAAATAACTGAAACTTTTGTACATCCCTGTATATGAACTATAGATTTATCATATAATTCACAATAGGCTAAAATTTAGAACACTTAGTGAACGCATAGCACAGTTGAAAATTCCTTGTCAGCAATTTCCGTCAGTAAACGGAAAGGTACTTCAGATGTTTTGTGTAGCCCTGTATATGATTTATAGATTTTATACACACTAAATAGTATGCCATTTTTATAATTTAAAAAAGTGTTCCACAACTAGAAACGCATTTCCATCAATTATACAGAGAAAAAATATAACTGATTTATTTTGTGTGCCAATGTATATGAAAGATGAATGGGACATCATATTCAAGAGTAAGCATCTTATAGAGCGCCTCGGAAATATATCTATATTTAAATACTTTTGAAATAGCGTAAAATGAACAAAATACACCACAAACATTTTTTTCTCCATAGACTGTGGTGTAACATAATTATTATTAGTGTCCCTGTAAATGATCGATAAATGCTATCCATACCATATTCTATAGCAATCATCTTGTAGTGCACTTCATAGATATATATATAAATTTCAAAATGTTTGAAATTTTGAAACATCATTAAAAAACACCTCAAAAGATTTTCCCCCCATAGGTCGTATTGTAATGAAATGCTTTTGAATGTCCCTGTAACGAAATTATGACTGCTACACGCTACATTTTGCAATACCTCACATTCAATAGTGAATATCAATAACACTTTTCAATTTCATGGCGATGCCACTATATTAACGCCAAAAATAGTTTTGGCCAACTAGAATCGGTAAATCACTCACCGTGGAGCGGTTCAAAGAAGTGTCCATACATGAAATAATATTATTATAAGGATTTTAAATACACAATATTTTGTATGTTTAGCTGTAAAAATGCATAGTATAAGCCAAAAGATGAATAAACTATTATGAAAAAGAGTTTTACATCTATTTTATAATATCAGACATTTGCAATATTTCGACTTTTTAAAAATTTTAAACTTTGCGATTTGCGAAAAATCCTGACTTCATGGTAAAATATAAAGGTCATTTTTTGATTCAGCGCTACAAAACACGTAAGAATCAATTATCAAAAGCTAAAAAACATGACACAAGCCAAATTTTGAAGGCTAGTGTTATGGTTCCGCTACCGTCTACAAATTAAAAATTGCTCCAATTTTGATTTACAAAAATAACTCCCATTTTTTACACTTTATTTCATTAATCACTTATCAAAGATTTATCAAAGTAGCCGGTAAAAGTATAGTTCGTGTACTTTTTCTTAAATATTCATAGAGTTTTAAAAGAGTATATTTGGGATATATTATTTCTGTAGGATTTGAATTTAGGTTGCATTATTTAATTCACTTATGACGTACAGTCGTGGAAAAAAAGGGGGGGGGGGGGTGGTAAACACACACTACTGACTCTGCAACAATTATTGTAGAAGAAAGTTACTGGTACCAAATAATTGGAAATAATGTCTACTTTTAAATGAGGTATATAAAATTTGCTTGTGGGGCCATCTACATATCAAAACAAACTCAAAATTTGTTTTTGTTTTTTTTTTTGTTTTTTTTTAATAGCAATACCGAAGTTTGACACCATAAATAATTTCTATGCCATTCAATTAGCCTAAATAAAAAAATTCATGAAGTTCGTACAAATAATTTCCGAGAAATTAATTATTTTAAAATGAGCCTATTTTAGGGACTGTATCCAAATTGAAGTTCGGTACTCGATTGTTGAAATGCTACAGAATGACTGTGTCACTTCTATTAATGTATTAGTTCTTGCCAATATCACCACTTAATATATTTCGACTATTGCCAGCCAAAATGCTTTAATAAAATGAGTAAAATATATTTTTTCAAACTGTGCTTTTCTGCACGTCATAGACGGTCCCTTAAACCATCATTTTGACGTTCTTTAAGCATATTTTGCATATAAACAAATATAAATCTATCAAAAAAATTATAGGTTAAAATTCATATTTCTTTCGAATAATAATTTCATAATTCTCAATTTATATTATAATTGTTTTAATTACAAATTCAATATATTTATGTTTGGGTTTTTCAGCCTTATAACCACACAAAAAATTATCACTTTAAGATTACAATTTCAGGAGATATTAATAAAAATGTGAAAATGTAATTTAACATTACAAACTCTAAATTTTGAATGTTTATAACTCAGAATTTATCACACAAATGACTTGAAGTAGATTTTATTTCCAGTCGTTTGGGACCAGTAACTTTCTTCTACTATAATTTGTTGCAGAGTTAGTAGAGGGTGTTCGCCCCCTTTTCTTTCCCCGCATGCATCACTGAAGTGGACTACAAGATATTCACTGTTTAATAAGGTTTGAACAACATTTATTGTTCACTTACAAGGACAAACTAAAGAATCCAGTTACAGTACTTTTACTTTTACTGCCCGAGAGAGACCGCTTAGACTAGGAATTGAGTATGTAGAGCATAAATGTACCTCCCGGTCCTTTTTATTGAGGTCTTAAAACAAAAAGAAAAAAATTACAAATTTCAGCTGAAGCTGAGCCCGCCAATACGCACGACAGAAGGCAGAATGATATATATAAGATGTAGATAAATGTTACAGTAGCAAAGTTTGCAAAACGACAATAAAGACATTAAGTAATACAATATTATACAAAGTAAGACAATATTATACAAAGCTGCTGCAATTGGACATTGGGTACTGAATAAGGAAGGGGGGGGGGGGATCCAAGCCCTTCTCTTTGGTGTAGTAAAGTAGGATGTTAAAGATGTTACAGTGCTATCTTTGAGCGATAACTGCCGTCAGTGCTTTTTCAGTTGTGGTATGCCTTTTTAGTTTTCACTTTTTTTTGCATATTACTTGTTGCGTGTAAATTCTATCGATCATACACCGAGCTGAATAAAATAATTCGACTAAATTTTCGTGATTTGGATGGAATTGCTGACGGACAATTTTCAACTGTGTTATACGTTTCCTAACTGACCTAAATTTTTAGCATAAAATATACTATGTTCCAGTAGTGGACCACTCATTTTTAAAGTTTAAAAAAATCCCAAAATGCATTTTTGGAAAACGACTGAAGGAAATCTGATTGACTAATATCCTTAAACGCTACTGTTTGGAATAATTGTTTTTTTTCTGTTGGTACATTTGTTTATTTTCTAGAGTGTCTTCAAAAACAAATTTTTTGCCAAATTATTGGAGATTTCATTAAGATATAAGTTTTTTTTTTATTTCAAATATATTTTCTTTATTATTAAGTTTTATTTTAAATTAAACTATGATTGATATACTCTATTAAATTGTAAATAATTTGTTGGTTAAGCCAGAAACTTAAAGATTCATGCATCAGAAATTTTCTAGGTCCACTACTGGAGCATAGAGTAACGTAACATTTCTTAATTTTTATTTTTTTCCGAAGAATATATTTTGAAACTTTGAATATTTATTCTGATACATGAAGGTTAGGGCTAGGCTAAAAATATACACATCTTTTGGAATTCACTAACACTTCAATAATAATTAGATAAATATCCTTAAGTGGCTTACTATTGGTGCATTTACCTTATATCATGTATAAGGCTTCAAAAGAGAGATTTAGATACTTTTTCGGCTATGGATGGTAATTTTTGAAATTGGATTTTTAAATGTGTTATACGTTTGTAAATTGTTTACTTTACTATCATCTTTCCCCTTTTTAAACGTTTTGTCATACTATTTTGAATGTGTTAGATAATGTTTCGCAACCTATACATGACGCATGATTCTTCTTTCCAGTTCTGAAATGCTAATGTATTCTGCATCCTACATAACTGTTTGTGAAACGAAATTTTAGATATTTCTGACAGTGAAAGCTTCCTTCTCTTTAAAGAAAATCAATTAACGTGTTAGAAAATGTTTCGTAGTCTATCCTTGACGCAGGATTCTTCTTTGCTGTTTTGAAATGTATTTTGCGTCCTGTAAGAACTAAATTTTATATGTTTTCAGCAGTGAAAGCTTTCTTCTCTTTAACCCTTTATGTACTGAATTATAAATTCCTGAAAATTTTATCTTCTAAAGCATTTTTTGTGAATTGTTTAAACTACGTTAGAAGATTTACATAATCCTTTAATACATTTTTGAAGGATTTAGAAGGATTCATTAAATTTGAATTTATAGGGATTTTATGCAATATTTATAACTCCACTCAAATCTTTTATTTCAAATATTTTTCTTGATATTTTGTAGAATTAGGAAATGTACAAATATAATGTTCTTATAATAGAAATGTATAGAAATATTTCCGAATTAAAAAATCCCACACACACACACCAAGAAAGCTGAAAAGATGCAAAAGCAAAAAAAAAAAAATAAAAAAAAAAAAAAATAAAATAAAATAAAGAAAAAAGAAAAAAAAATCATCTTTTAAAAAATATTTTTGTTTTGTGTAACCAATAATGCTTTTGGAACAAAATAAAGTAAATGTATATATAACTCCTTCGAAACTGTATTACAACTAATCGATGTATTAAGGGTGTATTTCGATCCAAACTGCTTATTTTCTGATTTATTTTTAAATTCATTTTTGCCCTCAAATGCATCAAACTGGCAAATTCTCTTATTTGGAAACTACATAAAGTGCTGTGCTTGTCGATTTTTTGATAAATGCATAAAATAGTGTAAAAAAATGCTGTCAAAGGTGACGTTTTGAGCCGAGTTTTCCGAAGCGGGAGATCTGGGAATGAAAAAAGATGGTCATACTAAGAAAATAATTGTTTAAAACGCAAATTCTAATTAATTGAGCGAAAAATGAAATCACACGGCCTCTTCTACATCACTTCAAAAATCATCTCAGCCAGTTTCATGTTTTTACTTTTAAAAATGAGTTTGAAAATGTCTCGAAAAATTTCGAGCTGTTGAGGGTGAAAAAATATTTTTCCGAATACACCCTTAAATGAATTTTATAACAAGTTATTTTAATGGTACTTATAAATAAGTACCGTCAGTAGATAAAGGGTTAAAGAAAATCAATGTGTTAGAAAATTTTTCGTAATCTATCGACGCATTTGATTGTTCTTTCCTGTTTTGAAATAGTAATGTATTCTGCATTTCAAATACTATTTGTAGAACGAAATTTAAGATATTTTCAGCGCTGAAAGCTTTCTTCTCTTTGAAAATCAATTAGTGTTCACTCAAAAAAAAACTTAATTGAGATTTCTTTATTCTTCATTGAATACGCATTAAAAATATGTGCATGATTGGATATCAAAATAAAAGAAGTTTCTGAGCCGACAAAAAAAAAAAAAAAAAAAAAAAAAAAGATTTTTTTTATTAATATTTAATAAGATAAGTTAATCCTGTCATGCGTAAATTACTTTTAAAAGTAAACATAGTTTTCACTTAAAATGTCTTTTAAATGAATTATTAAGAACAAATGATGTTAAAAATCCTATGTATTTTAAAAAATTACAAAACATACTTCAAATAAGATTAGGTTTAATAGAACTAAAAAATAATTTAATCACAAGATAAATATATTTGGTAATGTGAATAAAACGAGACGTATACGTTTCGTGAGTTCACAGGACTCACATCATCAGTGTATAAAATCTATTGTATAAAAACAGTATCCCCCCAACTACATGCAAGGCGAAAACCCAAATATATTCCTGATTTGGGGATCCTTCATTTATTTGGGTTTTCGTCTTGCATGTAGTTGGGGGGATCCTGTTTTTATTAACTAGTATTAGATTAGTAATAGATTTTATACACTGAGGATGTGAGTCCTGTGAACTCGCGAAACATATACGTCTGGTTTTATTCACATTACCTAATGTATTTATTGTGTGTTTAAACGTTGATTTTTAGTGATTTAGATTTCCACACAAGTTTTTATTTACTAAAAAATAGTTATTAATCAGTTTTTGCCACACTGTAAACTTTGGACATTCGGATTTGCTTTTTCTTCATTGGATACACATTGAATATCTGTGCATGATTGAAAAGCAATATAAATTTAGTTTTTGAGCTGTGAAAAAAATGCTGATATTTTCATTCATATTTAATTAGAGAAGTTAATCCTCATACGCATGAATTAATACTCTTATGCGCGAATTAATTTTAGAAGGATGAAAACATAGTTTATACGTAAAATATCTTTAAAATGAATTATTAAGAACAACTAATGTTGGAATTGATACGTTTATTACAAAATTTAAAACAAACTTCGTATAAGGTTAAGTTTACATCGACTAAAAAAATATTAAGAGTTATTTGATAGTTTTTTGTGACACTGTAAACTTTGGACATACAAATTTGCTTTTTCTTCATTGGATACGTATTAAAAATCTTTGCATGATTGAATAGCAATATCAATTTAGTTTCTGAGCCGTGAAAAAAATGCTGATATTTTTATTGATATTCAACAAGAGAAGTTAATCCTCTTACGCGTGATTTAATTATAGAAGTATAAAAACACATTTACACTTAAAATATCTTTAAAATGAATTATTAAGAACAAATAATGTTGAAAATCATATGTTTATTACAAAATTAAAAACAAACTTCCTATAAAATTAAGTTTACACAGACAAAAAATTATTAAGAGTTATTTAATAGTTTTGTGACAATCTAAACTTTGGACATCAGAATTTGTTTGTTCTTCATTGAATACACGTTAAAAAATTGCGTATAGTTGAATAGCAGTATGAAGGTTATTTCTGAAGCATAAAAAAAACTACTGTTATATATAGAGAGAGGTACGTTGTAATAATTAGTTACTTTGTTTACGTTATGTTTGATGATTCAGCACTCCTTAATAATGCCTAAAATAATTTTAATTTATATATTAATTTATTTATATATTAATTTATTTACATATTAATTTTATTTTTATAAATATTGGACTCCATTATAGTGTAAGGTATCTAAAATCTATGGACAGAGTTAAAAAAAATAAGAACAACCGTAAAAATGTGTGCAGGTTAATTTTTTGCTTCATATTTATGTAAAACAATATCCCCAGTTTCGGAAAAAATTGCATCGAATTACTTTTATTGAAACAATTGTATACAGACAGCTCCAAACTTAAAAATCAGCAACAGGGACACGGGACGGTAAGGAATTTCGTGATAGATTTAGATCCCCAACATCGTCCAAAACTTATTTATCTCGTTAATATTGTTATACAGTCATGCAGTGGGATGTTTTCCAGTAAAAGAAATAAAAAGAACCCAAGAATATGTATTAAAATAAAAGTTATTATTCAGGGACTTAAAAGTCAAAATTATGTGAAAATGCCTGATACATACGAGGGTTGTTCAATAATTGTTGTCCCTAGTGTATATAAAATATTTGTACTGCGATGGTTGTTGTGGAATATCGAATCCTAATGTCTTATATGCCTGTATGCTATGTTTTAGAACCGTAGCTGCTATATAGTTTTGGAGGGAGGAGTGATAGGAGGTGAGTGGGAGTGAAAGTGTGATTTTTTAGCTTATGGGGCGATATTTGTGACAGTGGATGAGACGTAACTACTGTTGCTTGGACTCGGGATCCTAGTGATGTAGCCATATCTCATTTACTGTCCAAATGTAGCCTCATAAGCTCCAAACCAACATTTCACCCTCACTCCCTTCTTAAAAACATCCCCAAAAATAGGACTTTAAAACTTCACCCCTCCCTCCAAAATTGTTAATATAGCAACTACGGTTCTGAAATTGAGCATATAGGCCTTTAAGAGATTAGGTTTCGATATTCCACATCAACCATCGCAGTACAAATATTTTATATACATTAGGGGCAATAATTATTGAACCACCCACGTATATACACTGCACAGTATGTGCATTTAAAAAATATTCAGTGTGATTGGAGAAAGAAATTCTTCTTAGTCTTGTGTTTCATAGAGGAATTTCATTTTTCTGAGTGGGACTCTCGAGTGTTAGAAGTGAAAATTCTTAGGTACTAGAAACAGTTATTTATGCATTTCTGTCTTTGCATTTGTTGGCAGTTTTATTATTTCAGGATTAGTAAATGGTTATTTAAATGTTAACTTTCGTGACATCCAGTCAAATTTACCCTACCGTGCATAAAGAAGTTTCACTTCAAAAATCTTGGAAAAGGTTGGAAAAAACGTACGGCCCTTGATTGATCCGGTTAATTGAACAATCCCATTAATCGGTGGTCTACTGTATATATATATATAAGTTAATCCTCTCATGCATGAATTATTTTAAAAAGACGAAAACATAGTTTGCACTTAAAATATCCTTAAAATGAAATATTAAAAACATTTTTTTTTAATCCTAAGTTTTTTACAAAATTAAAAACAAAATTCATGTAATGTTAGGTTTACAAGGATTAAAAAAATGTTATTAAGGGATACAAGGTGCGACTTAAAAGTTCAGTGAATGGATGGATATCTTATAAACAACGCGAGTTAAAAATGCGTTCCCGCGCATGCGCACGTAGAGACCAATGGAGCGGAGGCACGTAGCAAGAAGCGTAAGATACCAAGCCAGAATAGCCTGCTATGGGCAGTCGAACAATGTATGTTAGAAAACTCGCGTCATAATGAAATGGAGCAAAGGATAAACATCAAGTTTTGCTAAAAATTGGGAAAATCGCCACAGAAACTCATGCAATGTTGATCCAGATGTACGGAACAGACGCATTGAGCAAAAAATACGTGTATCACTGGTTTAAAAGTTTTCGGGAGGGAAAGGAAACCGTGGATGAAGAACCACTTTGAGGTCGAACCTCAACAAGTGTGACGACAGACAACGTCGAGCGGGTACGACAGAAGCTGTTAAACAAACGCCGACTGCCTTTACGATGGATATTTGAGGAATTGGGAATCGGCAAAGACAGTATTAGCATCATAGTGTGACATCTGTGTTTTAATCGATCCCAAAAGAGGCCTTCGCTGACTCATTCCAGCAGTTTTATCAACGATGTCATTTTGGCCAACGGATGTTACTTTGAGTGTTATTAAAAGTATTTTGTTTCCAAGTTTTGTTTTATTTGTTTTATGCTCCCATTCACTAAACGTTTTAGACGCACCTTGTATTAAGGGTGTATTCCGATCCAAACTGCTAATTTTCTGATTCATTTTAAAATTCATTTTTGCTCTCAAACGCATCAAACTTGGAAATTCTCTTATTTAGAAACTATATAATGTGTGGTGCTTCTTAATTTTTTGATAAATGCAGAAAATACTGTAAAAAACGCTGTCAAAGTTGGCATTTTGAACCGAATTTTCCGAAGCGGGCGATCTGGGAATGAAAAAAATGGTCATACTGAGAAAATAATTGTTTAAAAATCAAATTCTAATGAATTGAGCTGAAAATGAAATCTCACGGCATGTTAAACATGTCTTCAGAAATCACCCCAGCAAGTTTCATGTTTTTACTTTTAAAAATGAGTCTGAAAATGTCTCAGGAAATTTCGAGCTGTTGAGGGTGAAAAAATATTTTTTTCGAATACACCCTTAAATAGTTTTTTGCGGCAATGTAAATTTTGGAAACCCGAATTTGTTTGCTCTTCATTGAATAGGTATTGGAAATTTGTGCGTAGTTGTACAGCAATAAGGAATGAGTTTCTGAGGCGTGAAAAAATCAAATTTTTCATTAATATTTAATAAGAGAAGTTATTCCTCTCATGCATTAATCATTTTTATAAGGATGAAAAATGGTTTCCACTAAAAATATTTTTTTAATGAATTTTTAAGAAAAAATAATGTTAAAAAATCATACATTTATTACAACATTAAAACAAACTTCATATTAAGGGATATTAAGTAGTTTTTTGAGACAATGTAAATTTTGGATACCCAAATTTGTTTTTTCTTCATTGATATTTAGAAATTTATGCATGAGTCAACAACAATATGGATTGAGTTTCTGGGCCGTGAAAGAAATTACTTGTTCATTAATATTTAATAATAAAAGTTAATACTGTGTGAATTATTTTAAAGAGAAAAAACACAATTTGTGTTACAAATATCTTTAAAATGAAATATTAAGAACAATTAAGGTTTAAACTGGAACAATTACTACAAAATAAACAGAAAAATTGCTAATAGTAATTTTAGGTATACGCACACGTTTGATTTTCGGTCAAAATATCGATTTTTCCTTTTTGCAATAATATTAAAATCAAGTCCTTTAAATGTCGAATTATGCTTAAATTATGTGTGTATGTTAATTAGAACGAAAGTTACAGCTGTTTAAATTTACAGCTATTACAGCTTTTGAATTGTGTTTAAAAGTTATTTTTAGCTTTTCCTCAAAGTAAAGTTTTTCAGATTCTTACTATACACAAAACATCTTATAGCAAAACATCATGCATGAAATGCCTTGAAATTTTGTGTACTTCTTTTACAAAGGTTTATTGTGGGAATACACTACATGCAAAATAATATATTAATTAGTTTTATATTTATAGTGGTATAAGTGAAACAAATGTTACAAATATTTCATTACATCAGTAATTCAACTGCCACAGCATCTGAGATCAAGATGTTAGTATAATGCGAACAGTCTATGTCCTGGAGAAAGTTATTCTCTTTATTATGCAATTTACAAATGCCAATACATTGGTTTGTTTTTGAGTTATCATGTCTTGCGGAAATGTCAATTTTTCACATAATTTTTACTATTTTTCACTTTTAAAAATTATTTCTGTATAATTGCTAAAATATTTACATTTTTTTTTTTTAAGTTTTAACTTAAATTTCATCATAAAAAATTGGCATAAAGAGAAAACTTCAAAATTTTGAAACCCTCCATCCCCCGCGTCCCGCCCAAAGGTGACTGGATACCTTAAAAGATTTTTGTGACAACTTAAACTTTGAACCCCAAATTTATATGTTCTTCATCGAATACGCATTGAAATTTTGTGCATGATTGAACAGAAAAGTAAAATGAGATTCCTAGGAAGGAAATAATTAATTTTTTTTATTAATATATTTATAAATAGATTATATAGAATATATATATATATATATATATTATAAAGAGAAGGTAATTCTCACATGCATGAATTATTTTACAAAAGATGAAAACATAGTTTGCACTTGCAATATATTTAAAATAAATCATTGAGAATAAATAATTTTTAAAAATTAATACACAAACTTCGTATAAGATTAGGTTTACAAGGACTAAAAAAGTTTTAAGAGTTATTTGATAGTTTTTGTGAAAAAGTAAACTTTGACAAGCAAATTTGGTCGTTCTTTATTAAGTACAAATTGAAAATTTCTACATGATAGAACAGCAATATGAGTTGAGTTTCTGAGGCGAGAAAAAATTATTTTTTCATTAATATTTAATAAGAGAAGTTGATCCTGTCATGGTGGATTATTTTTAAAAGGATGAAAAGAAAGGATGAAAGTTTTTGCCTAAAAACTCTTTAAAATGAATTTTTAAGAACAAATGATGTTTAAAGTCATGTGTTTATCACAAAACTAAAAACAAACATTATACAAGGTTAGTTTTACAAGGATTTAAAAAATGCTATTAAGAGTATTTAATTTTAAAGTGTAAAAAGAAAAGAGTAAAGAGTAAAAGAGAGAAATTTTTAAGAGTATTTCTTTTGTCAATGAAAATTTTGGACACCCAAATATGTTTGGACTTCATTGAATACGCATTAACAATTTGTGCATGATTGAATAGCAATATGAATAGAGTTTCTGAACCGTAAAACAAAATGTTGGTTTTTCCATAATTATTTTATAAGAGAAATTAATCAGCTCATGCGTGAATTGTTTTTAATGGGATAAAATAGTTTGTACTTAAAGTGTCTTTAAAATTAAGTACAAATAATATGAAAAATCTTTTGTTTATTTCACAATAAAAACAAACATTATATAAGGTTAGTTTTACAATGATTTTAAAAAGTTATTAAGAGTTATTAAATAGATTTTTGTGACAATGTAAATTTTGAAAATCCAAATTTCTTTTTTCTTCATTGAATACTCATTGAAAATCTTTGCATGATTGAATAGTAATATGAATTTAATTTCTGATAAATGAAACAATTTTGATATTTTCGTTGATATTTAATAAGGGCAGTTAATCTTCTTATGTGTGGTGAAAGGGTGAAAACACAGTTTATACTTAAAATATCTTTAAAATTAATTATAAAGAACAAATAATGTTCGAAATCATGTGTTTGTTACAAAGCAAAAATCAAACTTCATATAAGATTAAATATACAAGGACTAAAAAATTGTTAAAATTTATTTTAAAGTTTTTTGTCATAACGTAAACCCTAGACTTACAAATTTGCTTTTTCTTCATTGAATACGCATTAGAAATTCGTGCACCATTCAACTGCAATATGGAGTGAATGTCTCAGGTGTGGAAAAAATTATCTCTTCTTTATTATTTGATAAACAAAGTTAATACTGTGTGAATTATTTTTAAAGAGGCCATTATACAGTTTGTATTTAAAATATCTTTAAAGTGAATTATTAAGAACAAGTAACGTTAAAAATCAACTATTTTCTAAAAAAATTAAAAAAAAACTTATTTTAAGGTTAGGTTTAAAAGAAGAGAGAAAATTGCCAACAGTTATTTGAAATTTTTATAACAATGTAAACTTTTTACCCCAAATTTGTTAGTTCTTCATCGAATACGCATTGAAAATTTGTGCGTGATTGAACAGCAAAATAAAATGAGTTTTGAAAGGTACGCGCGAAAATATTCTGGTTTTAATATTAATAAAGAGAATGTAATCCTCTGATTTCATTAATTATTTTACAAAAGATACAAACATAGTTCTCACTTACAATATGTTTAAAAGAAATCATAAAGAGTAAGTAATTTTTACATATTACTACTCAGACTTCATATAAGATTAGGTTTACAAGGACGAAAAAAAAAAAAAGATTTATTTAATAGTTATTGCGACATTGTAAACTTTGAACACCCAAATTTGTTTGTTCTTCATTGAATACAAATTTAAAATTTGTGCATGATTGAACAGTAATATGAATTGGTTGTCTGAGGACATGAAAAGTTCACTTTTTCATAAACATTTGATAAGAGAAGTTGATCAACTCATGTGTGATTTTTTTTAAGAGATAAAACACAGTTTTTATTAAAATATCTTTAAAATGAATTATTAAGAGCCACGAATGTTAAAAATCATATACTTATTACAAAACTGAAAACAAACTTTATATAAGGTAATTTTTGTCAACGATTTTTTAAAGGGGATTAAAAGTTATTAAATGGATTTTTGTGATAATGTAAATTTTGGACACTCATTTTTTTTTCCTTCTTCATTGAATACATATTGAAAACTCTAGTTTGTTAGAATAGCAATATGAATTGAATTTCTGAACCGAGAAAAAAATTTTGATTTTTCCATTAATATGTAATAAGGGAAGTTAAACAACCAAGCGTGAATTGTTTTTAAAGGGATAAAACATAGTTTGTACTTAAAATATCTTTAAAATTAATTATTAAGTTCAAATAATATTAAAATCATACGCCCGGAAGGAGTCGATCCGACTCCAATCATATGATTAAATGTCAACTGGAACCAGAAATTCTTTCATAAAATAAGTTAAATTTTAACCACGCAGATTTACGTTAAATATATCAGTCAAATAATTTTAAATAAAAATTCTGGTATCAAATATTTTTATGAAACTTGAGTAAAATTTCCGGGCGTTCTAGTGTTAATAAGAGAAGTTAAACAGCCAAATGTGAATTTTTTTAAAGGGATAAAACATAGTTTGTACTTAAAATATCTTTAAAATTAATTATTAAGTTCAAATAATATTAAAATCATATGTTTATAACAGAATTAAAAATCTAAACTTCATATAATGCTATGTTTAAGGGATTAAAAATATATATATTTTACATAGTTTTTCTAACAATATAAGTGCGAAACATCTTATTTTAAATTGAAAATTGAACATTTTTAGTGTTTTTTCTGTTAAAAAAAAAAAAAAAAAAAAAAAAAAAAAAAATCCAAAAGAAGAAATTATTTGAGAAAATCTTTTATCATGCATAACACATGTAAAAACTTATCACAGGCGACATTTCGTAATGAATATTCAAAAATCAAAGGTCTCTTCTATTTTAGGTCTTCTCTATTTTGGATAGCTATTTAGCAGAGAACATTATCGAACCTGTTGACAACAAATCTAATGTAAACACATTTTAACCCCACAGGGCAGTAATTCATAAAGGTAAGACTACTACTAAAGTTAGAATTGTATTCGACGTAAGCGCCTGTGCTAAAGCTCAACTGTCACTAAATGACTATTTATCTATATATTGGATTGAATCTCATCCCCGAATATTTTAGCCTTTTAATCAAATTCAGAAACGTCCCAGTAGCAATTACTGCAGACATTCAACAAGCATTTTTACAGATCGATATTGATGAACCAGGCAGGAACTTTACAAGATTTTTTTTGGGATGATGAACTATGGATTGATTACCCAGGTAACACTGTAAAAAAAAATTCCGCAACGTTCCTGGGAAAAAATGGGCAGCTGAGTTGCCCATTATTTTCAAGAAACATTTCTTGAAAATGACTGGAACTTTACTGTATATGTTAAAAACTTTCTACAGAAATGCCAGTAAGTTTCCTGCGAAATACCAGGAATATTTCTGTTGACAGCAAAACATTACTGACACTTCACAGCATGCGGGATCCGCAGACGATTTTTACATTTCCAGTTGAGACTTTTCGCTTTATTATCATTATTTGTTAGAATGAAAAAATATTTTGAAATTGACATCAAAATTATTATTTATAATTTACACGAAAAAATAAATTTTCAGTTAAAATTCAATAAAGTAAATATATATATTATATATTGTTTCTGAACTTTGCTTAAAATATAAAAATATATAAATGT
Source organism: Maratus speciosus (assembly GCA_963932465.1). Lineage (NCBI taxonomy): Eukaryota > Metazoa > Arthropoda > Arachnida > Araneae > Salticidae > Maratus > Maratus speciosus. The sequence goes on along the minus strand of OZ010794.1, from coordinate 417,356,135 downwards.
AAATAATAATTAGAAAAAAAATCTAGACATAAAACATTTTGGATTTTCGTCAGTAATTATGTTAGTTTACAAATTAGATAAAATACATATAAATTTTCATGAAAAAAAAAACGAAACGTAATTGTATATTTTTTCCGAAAAAAAAAATCAAATTTGCAGCAATTCAAAGTGTCAAATATATATCAAATTTAAATCAAATTGTAATAAAGTGTTAAAATATAAAATTAATTAAAAAAGAAAAAAAAAGTGAAGAGGTAGCATCGAACTCGGGCCGTACGGGTGGCGTGCGAGCCTTCTGCGTCCACACCACGAAAGACACGTTGAGAGCTGCAAACTAATGGGTATTTGAAACGTATGCTAAACCTCGGCATCTAATTTCTGAAAATCTAAGGCCCATTTGAAGAAATCCTTTCACAAGAATAATTAGAGATAAGAACTCTAAAACATACTTTAAATTAATCAAAATCGGTGAGAATCATGTTTGATGGTCCCTTGGTTAATGGAGATCCAAATAATAGGTGTATTGTTTTTTACACAGTCTGCTCGTTAAACATTCCACAGACAAGTACGAGAGATAATCTCTTAGCGATGTCACAGAGGTATTGTATTTTCATCTGAATTGTCTTGACAATAGAGACGTAAAGGATTATGTCGTCTATTGATTTATTTGCATTCCATATTGATTTTTTTACATTCATTTAAGGAATTCATTTTCGACACTCGCGCGCGAGCAACGGATTATAGCAAAAAAAATAATAAATGGCGGTCGCAGCGTTTTGCTTTTTCCAACTTTTGTTCAGGAACGTTTCAGATAAGAAAACCAGAATTTCACAGGAAAGAGCTAAATTATTCTGAAAACCTGAGAAAAGGGGAAACGTTCCTGGATTTTACATGGAACGTTACCATTTTTTTTTTTTTTTACAGTGAAGGAATTTAAAATATGCAGACTAAAGCTTTTCGGTGTGAAATCAAGTCCTTTTCTTCTGGCCGCTATTATCAAGTATCGCCTACAAAGGTATGTAGAAATATTTCCTGAATCTTTTGAAATTTTAAATTCATCATTATATGTTGACCATTTTATTACAAGTCAACCAAATGTTGAGTACGCATTTAAAATTAATTAGGAAGTCTTTGAAATATTTCAAGAAGCTAGTATGACTTTTGGGAAATGGAAAACCAACTCGCATGAATCTAACGCAGGCGCGAAAATATTTTTTTTTAACCCTTAAATGCCGGGTGTTGCTTTTCGGCAACATACCAAATTTAGGCTTCTAAAATACTATTAAAATAATATTGAAGCTATAAAACCTAATATCACCAATAAAATACATTCTGAAAATATTATTAAAATGATTTTCAACATGTAGATGGCAACACTTGTGCTGTTTAAGAATAAAGATGTTTTTTTTTTCGATTGTTACTACGTGTTCTTTTTGTTTTGCTTGGAAGCTTGCGAAATACCCTATTTTATTCTATAGTGAGCAAGTAAAGTTTATTTCTTATTATAGTTCCTAAAATTCTTGCGTGTTTAATATTATAGAATTTTATCAAAGAAAATTATTTTTTGAATTAAAGACCAGTATTGACCAGAATTAAAGACCAGATTTATGTAAATGGTTTCTTTGCGTCATTGTGTCCAAACTACGTGAAATGTATGAAAAAGGGTAGTTTGACGCAAATAAACCATTTACATAAATTTTACTCACAATTTTGAATAGCGTGACACAAAAGATAAATCAATTTATTGAAATAAATACATTTCAATGCATAGTATAGATTCAATGAAAGTGATATATTTAACAGTGAATTGGAAAATTAAAAGTATTGTGTAGATGTAAAAATATATTTTAACCAAGTCAAAAATAATTTAAATTGAATTTTAAAACAAACCTTTTAAAGTCTCATCAAGGCGTTACTTAAATTTTATATCATATCTTTTAAAACTCATATTTTGAATTTATGAGAGATGTAAATGATAAAGCAACAGCGAATAAAATTTTATGCAGCTTTTCATGTTGAACATAACTTTTGCACATGCGATTATAAATAAAACAAAAATAAAATGATGAAATAAATACGAATATATTTTTTAAGAAATAGCATAACGTCACTCAAAATTTGATATCAGTATTTTTAAGTTCCATATTTAAAATTCTTAGAGCATAAGATAAAGTGCTGCGTCAGAAACTTTTAACCCGTCAAGGGTTTTTGCATTGATTTTACTTACCCCACAGGGCAGTAATTCGTGAAGGTAAGTCTACCACCAAAGTTAGTATTGTATTCGACGCAAGCGCCCGTGCTAAAGGTCAACTGTTACTATGTGATTGTTTACATACTGTATTGAATCTCATCCCCGAATTGTTCAAATTCAGAAACGTTCAAGTAGCAATTATTTCAGATATTCAACAAGCATTTTTACAGATCGAGATTGATGAATCTGACAGGAACTTTACAAGATTTTTTTGAGATGATGAACTACGGATTGATGACCCAGGTAAGAAATTTAAAATATTCAGACTAAAGCTTTTCGGTGTGAAATCAAGTCCCTTTCTTCTGGCCGCTATTATCAAGCATCGCCTACAAAGGTAGGTAGAAACATTTCCTGAATCTTTTGAAATTTTAAATTCATCATTATACGGTGACCATTTTATTACAAGTCAACCAAATGTTGATTACTAATTTAAAATTACTAAGGAAGTCTTTGAAATATTTCAAGAAGTTAGTATGACTTTTAGGAAATGGAAAACCAACTCGCATGAATTTAAAACAGGCGCGAAAATATTTTCGTTTTAATATTAATAAAGAAAATGTAATCCTCTGATTCATTAACTATTGTACAAAAGATAGAAACATAGTTCTCTCTTACAATATATTTAAAAGAAATCATTAGGAATAAATAATTTTTACATATTACTACTCAGACTTCATATAAGATTAGGTTTACAAGGACGAAAAAAAAATAGACTTATTTAATAGTTATTGCGACAGTGTAAACTTTGAATACCCAAATTTGTTTGTTCTTCATTAAATATACATTGAAACTTTGTGCATGATTGAACAGTAATATGAATTGGATGTCTGAGGACATAAAAAGTAAATTTTTTCATAAATATTTGACAAGAGAAGTTTATCATCTCGTGCGGGAATTTTTTTAAGAGATAAAACTCTGTTTTAGTAAAATATCTTTAAAATTAGTAATTATTACGAACAAAAAATGTTAAAACCATATGCTTATTACAAAACTGAAAACAAACATTATATAAGGTTAGTTTTACAACAATTTTAAAGAGGTATTAAAAGTTATTAAATTGATTTTTGTGACAATATACATTTTGGATACCAAAATTTGTTTCTTCTTCATTGAATACATATTGAAAACTATAGCTTGCTAGAATAGCAGTATGAATTAAATTTCTGAATCGAGAAAAAAGTGCTGATTTTCCATTATTGTTTAATAAGAGAAGTTAAACAGCCGAATGTGAATTTTTTTAAAGGGATAAAACATAGTTTGTACTTAAAATATCTTTAAAATTAATTATTAAGCACAAATAATATTAACAATCATATGTTTATAACAGAATTAAAAATCTAACCTTCATATAATGCTATGTTTAAAGGATTAAAAAATATATATATTACGTAGCTTTGTAACAATATAAGTGCAAAACACCTTACTTTAAATTGAAAATTGAGCATTTTTAGTGTTTTCTCTTTTAGGAAAAAATATCCAAGAGAAGAAATTATTTGAGAAAATCTTCTGTCATGCATAAACACATGTAAAAACTTGTCACAGGAAACATTTCGTATTCAATATTCTAAAATCAAAGGTTTCTTCTATTTTAGGTACTCTCTATTTTAAATAGTTATTTAGCAAGAATATTATCGAACCAGTTGACAACACATATGATGTACACATATTTTACTTACCCCACAGGGCAGTAATTCGTGAAGATAAGTCTACCACTAAAGTTAGAATGGTTTTCGACGCAAGCGCCCGTGCTAAAAGTGAACTGTCACTAAAAGAATGTCTACATACTGGATTCAATGTCATTCCCGAATTGTTCAGCCTTTTAATCAAATTCAGAAAAGTCCCAGTAGCAATTACTGCAGACATTCAACAAGCATTTTTACAGATCGATATTGATGAACCAGACATGGATTTTACAAGATTTTTTTGGGATGATGAACTATGGGTTGATGACCCAGGTAAGGAATTTAAAATATTCAGACTAAAGAGAGTTATTTTCAGTGTGAAATCAAATCCCTTTCTTCTGGCCGCTAATATCAAGTATCGCCTACAAAGGTGTGTAGAATCATTTCCTGAATCTTTTGAAATTTTAAATTTATCATTATACTTTGACCATTTTATTACAAGTCAACCAAATGTTGATTACGCATTTAAAATTAGTAAGGAAGTCTTTGAAATATTTCAAGAAGCTAGTATGACTTTTAGGAAATGGAAAACCAACTCGCATGAATTACGTGAAAAATGGAAAGGATATGGTTTACACGTTGATGAAATAACTGATAACTTAAATCTCACTAATCAGCATTTGATACCATCAAGGATTTTAGGGGTTGCTTGAGACCTAAATAGTGACATGTTTTCATTTAAGACTCAAAATCTAGAAAATGTCCTTTCGAATAAACTTAGTACTAAATGTTGTTCATTGCAAACTGCTGGTCGCATATTTGACCCAATTGGTTTTATAAGTTTTTATACTATTAGAATTAAATGTTTAATTCAAGAAATTTGGTGTTTAGGACTTGATTGGAATGAAAGCCTACACAAACATTTCGACAATTTATGGAATAAGTGGCTTGAGCAAATAAAAGAACTGAATTGTATTAACATTCCCAGATATTATTTGGCTCGTATTGCACCTGATGAAGTTGATTATTTTGAGTTACATAACTTTTCAGACTCTTCAAAGAAGGTATATGGTACGGTAGTGTACCTTAGAGCAGTGTTAAACAACAAGAACGTTGTTACTAGTTTTGTGGCAGAGAAAAGTCGAGTCTCCCCTTTTAAAACTGTCTCTACACATCTCTTTGAACTTTTAGAAGTCCTTTTATCTGCTAGACTTTGAACAACATTGCTAAAGAGTTAGCTTTTCCTGCAAGTTACTACTTTTGGACTGACTCTACTATTTCTTTTGGATTAGAGGAGAGTTAGAAAGATTTAAAATGTTTGTCAGAAACCGGTTAAAGAAAATCAGAAATCTTAGTGATCCGTTAAATTTGCTTTACTGTCCTGGAAAAAAGAATCCCGCTGATCCAGTTACTAGAGGTTGGAATGTTTCAAGGTTGAAAAATAACCATCTTTGGTGGGAACGTCCCCAATGGTTAAAGCAAGACATGTCTCTTTGGCCAAAATTGGATAATGCATTCGATAAATTAGATATTTCTGAAATTAAAGATGAGTTAGAACTAAAGAAAAACACTGTTGTAAAATCATCTCTTGTAAATAAAAATCAGTTAAACGTTGATATGATAGTAGTAGGAAATGGAGAGTTCACCGACCACCGGCGCAATTCCGCATTCCGCAATCAGTGCGCAATCAGCGTGCGATCGATGATCATACTCATCTTTCTCTCAATCATGACAGTTATTAATATTATGTTGCTGCTCCGTTTAACACTTTGCTAGAATGCTGTATGAATATCAAGAATTAAAATATCAAAATGGTTTCGTTTAGAAACACTTGTTTATTTATAACATGCTGTTATTTTCTCTAAAATTTACTTGAAAAGATGTGTGTATACGAATACGTTTTTAATAAATATACATGTTTTCCACGCTATTAAAAATAAGTGTTAAAAAAAATACGTGTCTAAGGAAGTATATGTGTTATAAGGTATATATAACTATATATATCCCATTCTATATGTTTGAATGAATCTAAGCATATTTAAAAAAATTGTGTATTAAGATAAAAATGTTTAATTAAAAGCACTTATCCGTGTCTACACATATCTATATCCATAAAGTTAAATGCTTATATATAGGTTCTTGTGTAAAAATATATATGTATAAAGTTTACTAGTTTAAAAAAAAATTGCAAAAAGTTTTACACAGGTAATAAGAATAATAATTAAAAAAAAGTTTGACAAAGGTTTAACAAAGTAAAAAAAAAAAAAAACTTTTAATAAATTTAAAAAAAAAAGTTTTAACAAATTTAAAAAAAAAAGTTTTAACAAATTAAAAAAAAGTTTTAGCAAAAAAAAAAAAAGTTTTAACAAATTTAAAAAAAAAAGTTTTACAAAAAGTTTTAACAAATGAAAAAAAAAATAGTTTTACAAAAAAAATTTAAATATGTTTTTAAAAAATTCTGAAAGAATAAATAAGTTTTACAAAATTAAAAAAAAGTTTTAAATATGTTTTTAAAAAATTCTGGAAGATTAGAAAAACTATACATTAAGCAAAATTATTTACAATGAGCATAGCTATATACATATATATATATATATATATATATATATATATATTGTATATGTGTGTATATGTATATCTGTGTATATGTTTGAATATACGTGTTACACATATCTAACAATATGTTAGGAAGGTTTGTGCAGAAGTTATAAATAAGCACTCATATATAAAATCAATATTTTTTTATTTTAACAAAGCAATTTACAGAAAGTATATTTACAAAAAGATATATTTACATAAAAACATTTTCTTGATAATTCTACATCATATTAACAATTTTCATCACTGATACAATCTTGATTAATTTTATAATGTCCATAGGCAAAACTTGATATTCCATCATCTAGCAAGTAACGCTTATCATCAAAAGGATTTAAGCTAATTTTATTCTGTATTAATGTATATAGGTGATGGTTATCTTGAGCGATCCTTGTCTGCTTCTCCATGCTAGTTTTCACCTGTTGTAGGCATTCTAAATAATCTTCATGCTTGATTTTCAGTCGAACAACATGTGAGACACACCCTTCGCCCGCTTCTTTTCTTCACTCGAAGATTTCAGGGAGTACATTTTGGATTTTAGACCAACGAACTCAAGGGCTAAATCTCCATTGAGCTCATCCTTGAACTTGCCAATCACCTTCTTATTGATATCCGAGTAGAGTGAATGATGCTTTGGATAGTCTGAGAAATCAAATAGCCCTGCATTATGTTCCATAACATCAAAAATATTTTTTGTTTTAATATGGTAGCACAGTGAGTCCGTATCTGTGAATAATAGCTTTGCATCATCTTTAAATGTTTTCTTTATAAAATTATAGTGAAAATCATACATTAAGAGCTTCGAAAGCTCCAAAATGCAGAAGCCAACATAAATCGGCCGATTCATCAAAATAGTAGTTTTAAGCCTTTGCTTTCTTTCTTTTCTCTGTATTAAAATTAATATAGCTCTGCAGCCAGGTGCCTGTTTGAATTGAAGAGCTTTATGCACAGCTGTCAGTTTTAATCCAAGTTGCTAATAATATTTCAGATTTCGGTAATGAGTGACATAATTCTGCTTATCTTGAAGATTTGGGATAAGTTTAGGAGTGCCTTTAAATTTTTTATTTCCAAGCATCCTCTTCGCAGTAGGTGACAACATCTCTTCATTCACAGTCAGGCGTTCCGGGGCCAGCGGATATTCGTTATGAAATTTATGAAGCTTCTTAGGGTATTTAAGGTCCACCTCTAAAATATATCCAATTTCAGAATCATCAGATAGAGAAAGAATCCACTCTTCTGTAATATGACTTGTCACACTCCATTGAAACCCTCCGTATGGTAGATATTGGGACATAGCCCATCCATAAAGATTGTTCGCATCCCAATCCATGATGAAGCTGGGTGCTTCATTTTCCCTAAAATCGGGCGTATTGGGGATGTTCGCTAAGGCGTGTCTATGATTAATCATACTGATACCACCACGTATTCCATTTTCAATCATTAACAACATATCAATATCCGTTAACAATTCTAGGGGTGTTTCAGACATTTTCAAGGATGCTTGCCATGCGATTGAAGGTCCTGTATATAAATGGCAAGAATCGATATCATAATACTGTTGGCACAGTTTACGAAAATTTTGGAAAACATCAGCTAGTAATAAAATATCTGTTTTTCCATACAGATCATGATATTCACCCAGATTCCGAATATTAAAGGATTTCCACACGTTCAAGGCATGTTGTTAGTCTTCATCTTTAATAGCTTCGTCTGTGAGACTGTTATAAAATGCTGCAGGCGGGGGTAGTTCCTTTTCATCGAATTTTTCAAAAGAGGTGAAGTAGTCGTAAGGGTATACCCCTTTTCTTGTAAGCATATGCAAATTAGTATTTTCAGGGAAATTTTCTTCAAGTATGGTGAATTGCTCAGGATTAAGGTTTTTAACAAGTTTTCTAGGGAGTGAGTCAAAAACTGGAATGAATCTAAAAAGATCATCTGTATAGGACTTGTTGGCTTTCTTAACTTGAAGGTTATATAATTTTCCATAGAGGAAGCAATCACATCAATTTCATGATCTTTAAATTTACCAATCTTACTCATTAGATGATGCCCATCATAGTTTTTTAGATTATGGAATATAACAGGAATTGTTTTACATTGTTTGTAGTTGAGATTGCAGCTTGCATGGGCAGCTCCTCTGTATGCACCCGTCACGTGGTCATGGTCACGAACACGTTCTTCACATAATGCTTGCTTACAAATAAAACAAAATTCCGCTTCCTGAAAAACTTTTTCTTGTGCAGGTGAAAGCTTCATAGGTTCGATATTTAATAACTTTCGTCCTAATACATCTTCAATCTTCAGCATCTGTTTTAAAAAATGGTCTACACAGTCTTTGCCACGATAAACTTTCGCTTTCCAGACACATCTCCCATTAGGTCCGACAACAACATAAGCATACCCACATGGAAAATGATAAGTTGTTTTTTCAGTATAGGATGGTGTGGTAGAGGGTGCAGTCGGCGCAATAGGTATAAGAAGACTCTCAAAGTCAGCATACACAACATACGGTATGGTGTGCTGTAGATGTATTCCAGTGAAAGACAATATATTCTCGCCTTCTTTCGGCAAGTGTATCCTTTGTGCAGCATGTCGAGAACAATATTTAATATGCTTATCCAATCAGTCTTGACTTGAAAACCGGTGTAAACATCGATAGCAGTAAAATACAACTCCATTATGATGTGTCAGATCCCCTAAAAGTCTTGAGAAGCTTCTAATTAGGCAATAGTGTTGCTTTTCACCATCACTAACTAATAATAAGTTGATAACATCAAGATTTTGTTTCTCTGATATATACAGTGGACAAACTTCATCCTCTTCATATCCAAACACATTAATCCGTAAATTGTTGAGCTGTTCGATAATAGGTATCTTCTGAAGAGAAACAGGGCATTCAACATTACCAAGCTGGATATCACTCTCGTAAGGGGTATAATGAGAAACACGTTCAGGATGTTTTGAACAATGTAAATTCAGCTTAAATGCCAAAAGACACCACACTAAGCACTTGTTATCTTCGTTTTGAATATTCAACACTGCTTTTTTATCATTCAATTTCTTAGGTAAAGCAATATATGAACTTGCAGCAAGAGGATGATATTTAGCAATCTTGAGTTCTAAATGCTGAATGTTTCTAAGCTTCCACCCGGAACCTCTTTGCACAAATTCTTCAAAGGATTTTAATATTTTGGAGAATCCTTCTTCAATGTGTTGTGTAATAGTTTCTTCAGTAAGTTCTGTAAAACATTGACATCGAAAATAGGATTGAATCTCTTCCATCTCCTCATTATCAGTCATACGTTCAAGTGTTATTTTTTCCACCATATACCATTTAATAGCACCTTTAGTCTGAACTTCATCTGTTAAACGTTCTTGAATTTCAGCTTATAAGTGGGTATGAAACACAGTTAAATCACTTTCTTCACGTTCATCAGGAAAAAGCATGATAGTTTTAAACACATTAAGCACATCCGATTGATTCTGCTTCAGTTTTTTGGACTTTACATTAGATGAAATCCTTTTCCGTTTCACACTCACAAGAGGTACACGGGAGTGTTGGGTGCGTATATTCAACTCATAATTTCGTCCAAACATTTTATCACATTCACGGCAAGAGAATTTCGAACTTTCATGTGATCTTATATGCTGTGTCAAATTGTCCTTTCGCTTAAAAACTTGATCACATGTGTTGCACTTAAATGTAGATCTTTCATTATGAGTTTTCAAATGTCTTCTAAAATCAGATCTGCGACTAAAAGACTTCTGACATACTTCACAGGTATACACCTTATCATTAAAGTGTATCTTCATATGTTGATTCAGGTTAGAAATAGTTGAAAACATCACATCACAAGTTGAACATGCAAACATCTTCTTGTCAACAGTTAAAGTCATGAAACGTTCTTCAGATGTTATATCAACATCCAGAGAATTAGACGATTGATTGTTCTTCGATGAAAAAGCTTGAGAATGCTCATCACGCTTAAAAGTTGTTGCTTCATCATTGATATGAGTCTTAGAATGTCTTTTCAAATCGGATCTACGGCTAAAAGACTTCTGACATACTTCACATTTGAAAAACTTTCCACCTGAATGTATCTTCAAATGCTGATTCAGGTTAGAAATAGTTGAAAATGTCTTATTACAACTAAGACAAATAAAATTCTTCTTCACAAGCACAGAACTTTCCAAAGGCATGGCTTCATCCAAAGGCATAACAGCATCCATGATAAATTAATAAGAAAAAAGATTTAACTCCTAACGGAAAACAACAATCTACACGAATAAATTACTATAAAAGCAGAGAGCACTAAAGACACGTCTGATCGCTAGTAGAACAAATCATCAAATGATGCAGATCAAAAATTTCACCGCTATTTACTCTCCACAGGTGTTCACCCCGAGGCAACAAAAGTTGCCGACACTTTCCGCATCAACAAACACAAATTGTTTTACCATCAAATCGGTTCTAAGAGTCGTGAGTCGTTCGAAACATCGTATCTGGTTTGCAACCACCGATCGCTCAATGATTTCCGAAACCAATCGAGGTTCTTAACATCGACCAGTGATTGGTTCTTGAACTCAATCGTTAAAACTAAATTAAAATCAAGGTTCTAAAAGACAATCATCAACCAGTCATTGCTTCTCAAACTCAAGTATGATCACAGTAGCAAGTCAAGACTGATTATCATGGAATCTACAAATTAATAAATTATTTTAATTAAGGAAATCCATTTCATTAAAAAATTATCTTCATTTAACAACAGATTTGTTCTAATTTCCTCTCACGGCTTGGCGAGAACCAGATGAAAGATTGAGAAGGACGCCAACTAGACAAAAAAAAACTTAACGACAACAAACATTTAAATACGCAACCTTCATTAAAACATTTAAAAAAAGACTAATTTTATAAATTATCATGTACAACTACTCGCTAAAAATATTATTATTAAAAAAGTCTATCAAAATCATGTTTACATAATTAAAAACGAGCGATTAAAAAGAAAATGTTCAATCCCCTTCAGAAGATTACTTTCAAAACCATCGAGCCCAAATACATTCTAGCAAGTTCCAACAACTTCATACAAGCAACAAAACTGCTGACTAAGCTCATTAATAACAAATCACATGACTGCTAATCACCAATCAGAGATGAGGATGATAACATCTTATGACAATACCTCTACCCAGCGTAATATCCTCCCCCTGTGAACAGGGAGCATGTCGAAGCATGTACCGTCTTGCTGGCGCCAGATGATTGACAGGTGGGTGGGGGAATGTCTGGAATGCAGACACAGCGGTGCCCACCTGCTCCTGACACAGGTCATGTGATCTGCTCAGCCAATCAAAAGCGTGTAGGGGGCGCTCCCGTCGCCTTCGTGCATGACGTCATAACCGGTTTTATACTGAATCATACGCCATTTCTTCGGAGGTTGTGGATGGGAACGGACGTACAAAGACGATGCTCTGCGGTAAGTAGTTTTAAATGTCTAGCTTAAGGATTGTTTTAAGAACCTTTGCTTTTGCATGTTATTTCAAACTACATTTTCAAATAACAAGTGTCTTTAATCACTTTTTAGAAGAATAAGTTTAACTTTCTCATAAAAAGTACTACCACAAAAACTTTTAAGGAATGTCTTTTAAAGACTATCTTGTTAATTCAAGTTCAAATTCAATAAAAATTTTAAAATAATGATTATATCCTAATATATGAACTAATCTCTAATTAAGGAATCTCTCTTCCACAACAAAAACATCTACTTCAAATTTTAAAGTCTAGCTAAAAAAAAATACAATCATCACGTTAAAGAACTCGGTGAAAATTATATAAAACTTAAAACAAGCTCTATTTGAAATATAATATTAATTGTTGTTAACTCAAAAATCCTATATCAACAAAAATGAACCATTATAAAATTAATAAATCGATCTTACACTTAAAATAGCTACTTCAATTTTTAAGTTTATTTTAGAAAATACAATCATCTTGCTAAAAAACACGTCGCCAATTAAATACAACTGTTTAAACAGACTCATCAGGAAATAAAATATTAATTGTTACTAACTCATTTAAAAACCAAATCTTATGTCAATGAAAGAAATCTAATAATTAATTATTCTCTAATTAATATAAATAATTCAATCTCTAACATAAAGTACCTACAATTTCAAAGATTATCTTTAAAAAAAACAATCATCTTTGTTAAAGTACACGGCAAAAATTAAATAAAACTGTTAAAACAAAATCATTAAAAATATATATATATATATATATTAATTGTTATTACTCATTAATAAAATTAATCTTACATCAACAAAATCTAAAAAATTAACCATTCTACAATTAATATGATTAACTCAATCAGCTACATTGAAAATACCTACTTCAAATTAAAAAGTCTATCTAAAAAATACATTTATCTTGTTAAAACACAGACATTACACTTGTACTTCAAACAAACAGAGTGCGCAAAAACTCACCACTCCACCCTCAACTCAAGCAAGCCTAAGTCCCATCTGGTATAGTGGCTAGCACGCTGGGGTCCTGTCCAGAAGATAGCAGGATCGAACCCCGTCGTGGTAGAGTCGAAAAATGCTTCTTTTTAACCCAAAGTCAGCAAAAATCTCGATAGATGGCGCCTCTGAAAGAAAAAAAACGAAGCAAAATAATATTTAAAGCTTTAAAAATAAAATGGGGCGAAAATTGGGGGTATGCATTAGTAGAAGGAAAATGGAGGTTCTGCTTCACCAGGTGTAGGGGGCGTGGCAAGTGGGCGTGGCGACAGCCGTCAGGCTGTCACCAATTTGATTGACAGGTGAGATAGGATTATCTCACCTGTCAATCACTCGGCTCCGCCCACCTGTCAATCATCTCTGGCCACGCCTACCACCGCCACCGCATGCTTTTTCCTGATGAACGTGAAGAAAGTGATTTAACTTGTTTCATACCCACTTATAAGCTGAAATCCAAGAACGTTTAACAGATGAAGTTCAGACTAAAGGTGCTATTAAATGGTATATGGTGGAAAAAATAACACTTGAACGTATGACTGATAATGAGGAGATGGAAGAGATTCAATCCTATTTTCGATGTCAATGTTTTACAGAACTTACTGAAGAAACTATTACACAACACATTGAAGAAGGATTCTCCAAAATATTAAAATCCTTTGAAGAATTTGTGCAAAGAGGTTCCGGGTGGAAGCTTAGAAACATTCAGCATTTAGAACTCAAGATTGCTAAATATCATCCTCTTGCTGCAAGTTCATATATTGCTTTACCTAAGAAATTGAATGATAAAAAAGCAGTGTTGAATATTCAAAACGAAGATAACAAGTGCTTAGTGTGGTGTCTTTTGGCATTTAAGCTGAATTTACATTGTTCAAAACATCCTGAACGTGTTTCTCATTATACCCCTTACGAGAGTGATATCCAGCTTGGTAATGTTGAATGCCCTGTTTCTCTTCAGAAGATACCTATTATCGAACAGCTCAACAATTTACGGATTAATGTGTTTGGATATGAAGAGGATGAAGTTTGTCCACTGTATATATCAGAGAAACAAAATCTTGATGTTATCAACTTATTATTAGTTAGTGATGGTGAAAAGCAACACTATTGCCTAATTAGAAGCTTCTCAAGACTTTTAGGGGATCTGACACATCATAATGGAGTTGTATTTTACTGCTATCGATGTTTACACCGGTTTTCAAGTCAAGACCGATTGGATAAGCATATCAAATATTGTTCTCGACATGCTGCACAAAGGATACGCTTGCCGAAAGAAGGCGAGAATATATTGTCTTTCACTGGAATACATCTACAGCACACCATACCGTATGTTGTGTATGCTGACATTGAGAGTCTTCTTATACCTATTGCGCCGACTGCACCCTCTACCACACCATCCTATACTGAAAAAACAACTTATCATTTTCCATGTGGGTATGCTTATGTTGTTGTCGGACCTAATGGGAGATGTGTCTGGAAAGCGAAAGTTTATCGTGGCAAAGACTGTGTAGACCATTTTTTAAAACAGATGCTGAAGATTGAAGATGTATTAGCACGAAAGTTATTAAATATCGAACCTATGAAGCTTTCACCTGCACAAGAAAAAGCTTTTCAGGAAGCGGAATTTTGTTTTATTTGTAAGCAAGCATTATGTGAAGAACGTGTTCGTGACCATGACCACGTGACGGGTGCATACAGAGAAGCTGCCCATGCAAGCTGCAATCTAAACTACAAACAATGTAAAACAATTCCTGTTATATTCCATAATCTAAAAAACTATGATGGGCATCATCTAATGAGTAAGATTGGTAAATTTAAAGATCATGAAATTGATGTGATTGCTTCCTCTATGGAAAATTATATAACCTTCAAGTTAAGAAAGCCAACAAGTCCTATACAGATGATCTTTTTAGATTCATTCCAGTTTTTGACTCACTCCCTAGAAAAGCTTGTTAAAAACCTTAATCCTGAGCAATTCACCATACTTGATGAAAATTTCCCTGAAAATACTAATTTGCATATGCTTACAAGAAAAGGGGTATACCCTTACGACTACTTCACCTCTTTTGAAAAATTCGATGAAAAGGAACTACCCCCGCCTGCAGCATTTTATAACAGTCTCACAGATGAAGCTATTAAAGATGAAGACTACCAACATGCCTTGAACGTGTGGAAATCCTTTAATATTCGGAATCTGGGTGAATATCATGATCTGTAGGTAAAAACAGATATTTTATTACTAGCTGATGTTTTCCAAAATTTTCGTAAACTGTGCCAACAGTATTATGATATCGATCCTTGCCATTTATATACAGGACCTTCACTCGCATGGCAAGCATCCTTGAAAATGTCTGAAACACCTCTAGAATTGTTAACGGATATTGATATGTTGTTAATGATTGAAAATGGAATACGTGGTGGTATCAGTATTATTAGTCATAGACACGCCTTAGCGAACATCCCCAATACGCCCGATTTTAGGGAAAATGAAGCACCCAGCTTCATCATGGATTGGGATGCGAACAATCTTTATGGATGGGCTATGTCCCAATATCTACCATACGGAGGGTTTCAATGGAGTGTGACAAGTCATATTACAGAAGAGTGGATTCTTTCTCTATCTGATGATTCTGAAATTGAATATATTTTAGAGGTGGGCCTTAAATACTCTAAGAAGCTTCATAAATTTCATAACGAATATCCGCTGGCCCCGGAACGCCTGACTGTGAATGAAGAGATGTTGTCACCTACTGCGAAGAGGATGCTTGGAAATAAAAAATTTAAAGGCACTCCTAAACTTATCCCAAATCTTCAAGATAAGCAGAATTATGTCACTCATTACCGAAATCTGAAATATTATGTGCAACTTGGATTAAAACTGACAGCTGTGCATAAAGCTCTTCAATTCAAACAGGCACCCTGGCTGCAGAGCTATATTAATTTTAATACAGAGAAAAGAATGAAAGCAAAGGCTTAAAACTACTATTTTGATGAATCGGCCGATTTATGTTGGCTTCTGCATTTTGGAGCTTTCGAAGCTCTTAATGTATGATTTTCACTATAATTTTATAAAGAAAACATTTAAAGATGATGCAAAGCTATTATTCACAGATACGGACTCACTGTGCTACCATATTAAAACAAAAAATATTTTTGATGTTATGGAACATAATGCTGGGCTATTTGATTTCTCAGACTATCCAAAGCATCATTCACTCTACTCAATTATCAATAAGAAGGTGATTGGCAAGTTCAAGGATGAGCTCAATGGAGATTTAGCCCTTGAGTTCGTTGGTCTAAAATCCAAAATGTACTCCCTGAAATCTTCGAGTGAAGAAAAGAAGCGGGCGAAGGGTGTGTCTACACATATTGTTCGACTGAAAATCAAGCATCAAGATTATTTAGAATGCCTACAACAGGTGAAAACTAGCATGGAGAAGCAGACAAGGATCGCTCAAGATAACCATCACCTATATACATTAATACAGAATAAAATTAGCTTAAATCCTTTTGATGATAAGCGTTACTTGCTAGATGATGGAATATCAAGTTTTGCCTATGGACATTATAAAATTAATCAAGATTGTATCAGTGATGAAAATTGTTAATATGATGTAGAATTATCAAGAAAATGTTTTTATGTAAATATATCTTTTTGTAAATATACTTTCTGTAAATTGCTTTGTTAAAATAAAAAAATATTGATTTTTTATATGAGTGCTTATTTATAACTTCTACACAAACCTTCCTAACATATTGTTAGATATGTGTAACACGTATATTCAAACATATACACAGATATACATATACACACATATACAATATATATATATATATATATATATTTATTTATATATATATATATATATAGCTATGCTCATTGTAAATAATTTTGCTTAATGTATAGTTTTTCTAATCTTCCAGAATTTTTTAAAAACATATTTAAAACTTTTTTTTAATTTTGTAAAACTTATTTATTCTTTCAGAATTTTTTAAAAACATATTTAAATTTTTTTTTTGTAAAACTATTTTTTTTTCATTTGTTAAAACTTTTTGTAAAACTTTTTTTTTTATATTTGTTAAAACTTTTTTTTTTTTTTTTTGCTAAAACTTTTTTTAATTTGTTAAAACTTTTTTTTTAATTTGTTAAAACTCTTTTTTTTTTTTAAATTTATTAAAAGTTTTTTTTTTTTTTTTACTTTGTTAAACCTTTGTCATACTTTTTTTTATTCTGTAAAACTTTTTGCAATTTTTTTTTAAACTAGTAAACTTTATACATATATATTTTTACACAAGAACCTATATATAAGCATTTAACTTTATGGATATAGATATGTGTAGACATGGATAAGTGCTTTTAATTAAACATTTTTATCTTAATACACAATTTTTTTAAATATGCTTAGATTCATTCAAACATATAGAATGGGATATATATAGTTATATATACCTTATAACACATATACTTCCTTAGACACGTATTTTTTTTTAACACTTATTCTTAATAGCGTGGAAAACATGTATATTTATTAAAAACGTATTCGTATACACACATCTTTTCAAGTAAATTTTAGAGAAAATAACAGCATGTTATAAATAAACAAGTGTTTCTAAACGAAACCATTTTGATATTTTAATTCTTGATATTCATACAGCATTCTAGCAAAGTGTTAAACGGAGCAGCAACATAATATTAATAACTGTCATGAGTGAGAGAAAGATGAGTATGATCATCGATCGCACGCTGATTGCGCACTGATTGCGGAATGCGCAATTGAGCCTGTGGTCGGTGAACTTTCCATTTCCTACTACTTATGATTAATCGATATTCTTCTTTTATGAAATTAATATAAATTATTGCATGGTGTCTAAGATTTCTGAAAAACTAAAAATTGAAATCAGAAATTATAAAATACGATTATTTAGATACTTATGATTTACAGAATGCGACCAAGAAGCTAATAAAGATAACTCAAAATTCCGCATTTCAAACTAAAATTCGATATTTAAAGGAAAAACTTCCTCTTCCAAATAACAGTAAGATCTTGAACTTAAATGTATATCTAGATTCGGATGAACTGTTAAGGGTTCGTGGAAGACTGAAATTTTATAATTTATCAGAATCTCAGAAACACCATATACATTTTCCAAAGTCTCGCTATTTCATTGAACTCATTACTGAATATTATCATAAAAAATTCCTACATTCTGGTACTCAGACAACTCTATCTTTATTAAGACAATTTTATTGGATACCATTTGGTCAAATTCAAGTAAGGAAAATTATAAATTGGTGTGTAACTTGTCTTCGAACAAAGCATCAAACTCTTCAAGAAATGATGGGGGACTTGCCCCGTGATAGAATTGTGCCATCTAGATATTTCGAGAAAACAGGCGTGGATCTAGCAGGCCCTATTATAACAAAACCTAACCTATTTTTGTTATTAAGTGTATGTTTTGTGCCGTAAAAGGTACTCTTTATTCGTCATCTAAGAAACACTGAACCACTTAGTAGATATTAGATTAGAGTTGAAATGAATATTTAGATTAATTTGATTAGGATAGAATATATACATTAAATTCAGTAATACGGAAATAATAGGACTCCATCTTAAGTAGGGCGTCATCGCCATGGCAACCTATAATCATTACCTATCATGGGATACCATTGAATTAATTACGTATGTTAGGATTTAATAGAGTGAAGAAAACTGTTATTAATATCTTTTTAAGTTTCGATTCGATTTCCATAAAATTTTAAATGACTCGGCAAAATTAAGCAACGATTAGATATATTAAATTTTAAACCATTCGGTTGGGTATTTTTTGCACTGTGATATGCGGACAGACGGACGGATCAGACGACAGCTATAGGTGCTACGTAATTATATAATTACGAACGGACCTAAAAAAAAGCTTTAAAACAAAACTATAATGCACTGAAAGTGCAATAATATAATAATCATTTCAACTTTTATATGTACATTCTCTCAGTACACTCTTTAAATTATTAATTTTTTAAACGTCCAAGGGCAAAAAAGTTTGAGCCCACCCAATATTTTTGAAAAGTTGGCGCTATTGACAGTGAGCATCTTTTGTAGTTCATCTCAATAATTCATATCAATTTCATTATGTTTGAAAAGGTATAACATCATTAAAATAAAACCCAAGCGATTTTTTCCTATAGACCATAAGGTAACGGAAATCTTTTGAGTACCCCTATAAAGGAGCTATATATGTTGCACACAAGGACGTAGCTTTAGGGGGGGGAGCCCCCCCCCCCAATATGTTCAAGTATTAGGGCGCCACAGAAGGTTTATGGGCGCCGTCAGGCGTCCGTAAAGAAGGGTTTATCAGTAGTAAAAAGTAATTATAAAATAAATTTATTTTAAATTTAAAATTACATGCATACAAAACTTGTATAAGACATTCAATTTTTGACCTGTTACTTCCCCTACATCCCCCCCCCCTATCCCGAAGAAAGTTTTTACATCCGGAATGAAAAAAAATGAAAGCAGGAATTGTAATCAATTGCAGGATAGAAGTACAATTATTTCCTTCTTATCTCGGTAGTTGTTGGTCACCCTTGGCAGTAGAAAGAAAGTGAAAAGAAGTACCTGGAGGGATTAGAAAAGTTCGCAAATATTTTCAATAGTAGGGCGCCACGAAGCCCAGTGGCCAGAGCATCTGTCAGCCGCGCTGCAGGTCGAGAGTTCGACTCCCGACTGGACAGGGCTCACTCAGCCTTTCTTTCATCCCTTCGGGGTCGATGAAATGAGTACCAAGCTTGCTTGGGAATTAAACACCAAGGGTTCCGCGTTTGGCTGACCAGCTGATTTGAACATATACTGCATAGCACCTCGGGGCC
This sequence comes from Maratus speciosus, assembly GCA_963932465.1. Lineage (NCBI taxonomy): Eukaryota > Metazoa > Arthropoda > Arachnida > Araneae > Salticidae > Maratus > Maratus speciosus. The sequence continues at coordinate 417,336,283 of OZ010794.1, read as the reverse complement.
CAGGGTCAAGAAAGCAGGGATGGGCAGTGTCAACCCAGATCCTTTATGGATTGTATAGTCACAGAGATTAGTTTAGTTTAGTAGGGTCTAGGGTGCCTCAGAATGTTTAAGGGCGCCGTCAGGCACCCACAGAAAAGGGATTTAGATTACTACATCTATTTCCTAATAAAAACAATTTATATATATGCGGAAGAAAAAATTCCGAAAACAGGAATTGTGATCAACTGCTGAACAATAAATGAAATTTGATCCTTAAAAAAACTAAACCTGTGGCTGTACAATCCATGAAGGATCAGGGCCTACAGTGCCCAACTCTGCTTACTTGACCCTGGGCCCTAAAATGCTAGAATTTGATCCTTAGAAATACAATTATTTCCTTCTCACCTAGATTGGTCACCCTTAGCAGTAGAAAAAAAGTGTGGAAACAACTGAAAGTGACTGTAGGGGATGAGCACAGTTTTCCAATATAGTCAAGTAGTAGGGTGCCATAGGTTTAAGGGCGCTGCCAGGCACCCTCAAAAGAAAGGGTTTAAATCACTACCTCTATTCCCCTACAAAAACAATTTATACATGCAGATGAGAAAATTCTGAAAACAGTAATTGTAATGAATTGCGGGACAGTAAGTGTAATTCGATTCTTCTTATCTCAATAATTGTTTGTCACCGTTGATAGTAGAAAGAAAGTGAAAAGACATGGAAGTGACTGGAGGGGATTAGAATGGTTCACAAATATGGTCAAGTAGAAAGGCGTCATACAAGGTTTTATGGCGTCGTCAGACATCCATAAAGAAATTATTCAAATAGTAGTTACAATTATTTGTACAAGCACTTTACTTTAAATGATAAATTATAAAGTAAGTTACTTTTAACAAACCATATTTGCATAAGAAATTTAATTTTAGAATTGTTACTACCTATATTCGCTAACAAAATCAATTTATATATGCGGAAGAGATAAATCTGAAAATAGGAATTGTAGTCAATTGTGAGAGAGCAAGTGTAATTCGCTCCTTAGCAGTTCATTTTATCCTTATCTCAGTAGTTGTTGGTGACTCTTGTAGTAGAAATAAAGTGGAAAGAAGTTGAAATGACTAGAAGGGGTTAGAAGAGCTCAGAGAGGGTGGAGGTTGTCTAGAGGACTGCACGGGCCGAAATTTCTAAGGCCGGACACGCCCCAATACAAAACAAAACTATCTTGATTGGTTTTAAAAACTAAAAGCCTAAACCTGGGGCCTTTAAAAAATTAAAAAACCAGAACGGCTCAATTTCTACAAAAAAATCCGATTTTTCTTAACATGTAATTAAAATTTTCTTTTAAAGAATGCTGCATACATATTTATGCATACATATTTAATTTTTTTAAACTTGTTACATCGAGGTCCTCTTAATTTTTTATTATCTGCGCAGCCCGTTTGAAAGTTTGACTTTATTTCGTCTTGTACCGAACTCCGGCCGTCAGATGCAGACCTTTAAGGTTGTCATATAGCAATTCTCCTGAAAGAATCCTCGGAATAAAAATTTCCTCCACATAAGGTTTGAATTCTTTGAATTCCCCTCTTGCGCAAAATGTGACAACAGTGTATTCCGGGCATTTGGAAGATTGGAGATATGTGTTTCTTGAAGTGAATGTATATATATATATAAACTGGTGTCTCAGGCACGAATGCCTCAAGAGTAAATAAACGGAAGAAATAAACTAGGTGCCTTTTTACAAAAATGAAAACAATAAAAAAATTTACGAAGTTAGCAGGTTATGTAACTTAATTTATGAAATATTTGTTTTAAATTGTTGATGATTGAGCAGAACGTAAGAGCATTTACAGTTGTTTACTTTAGTTAAAGCTCAAATTCTTTCCAAAATATTACTTTTGACAAATTCGTAAAATCATCATCATCTGTTCGCATGTAAAATTTCACGTATTTTTAACCAGTTCTCTAAGAATCAAACAACACTGGAATTTTTCTGTCAAAATTAAAACTGATATTTTAAACATGCTTTCGAGACGTGATGGTGAGAGAAGAGATCACCAGGTAACAATCAAGCTACAATTCCGTGCGTGTTTCACATATTTAAAAAGAAAAGAAAGCTTTCTCGGTCCGTCGGTTCGTTTGTACTTGAATATGAAAATCTGAAAGTTTGATGCATGTAGACATGAAATCAACATTCTAACTGTGTTGCTTCAAATATTTTTGCATTTTCGAGAGGGTGGAAAAAAATCTAAAAAAATCCTTCTTAAAACAAAACTCATTTAACACTTTTTAACTTTGTTGAAAAGTTTTTGTCTTTGTTGCATAAATGTATTCAAATGGATTAATGTCTGCCAAATGTGGTGAACGGTAAACTTTCCAAAATTTAAGGTATATCGTAGCAACTATACCCTTATAATAGATTATTTACAATACTGCTTTGAGTTAATGAGGAATGTCTAAATATACTACCAAACTAGTTGGATGTGCCAATTCCAAAACTTTCTTCTATCTCATACAGCTTAAATAATAATAATAAAAAAAACTACATATGTTAATACTTCCATATTATTAGTTCAATACTACACCCACTTAGATTTTCATCTTAATTTGTACTTCATTCAATTAATTGGAGTAAAAACGAGTTAATCTCTCTCATGATATTTATTAAAATCAATAGTTTTTCTTTATTCTTTTCTACATCAGCTGTTTTTGAATAGCCGAATTAGAAGGACGCGAGTTTCCGTCGCTGCACGAGCCGCCGATGGACAATAGAACTACAAAAAAAGAAAATTATACAACAATCGCTATCATAGAACCCCTTTTCGGCGGAATATTTTAAAATTCAGAGAGGACCTGTTTTTAAATCAGGGAAGACAAAACATTTGGTTCAATTCTATAGATAACTTTATGCACTTTTGGATGGTACAGTAAGGAAAATGGACAAAAATGGCTATTGCAGCACCCCATACAAGCAGAATTTTTTCAAATTCAGGGAGGACCCGCTTGCCATAGATAACACACATTACACAATAAATTATCGGTTCAATTTTATGCATAACTTCATACACTTTTCGATGGTACAATGAAAATGGCACAAAAATCGCTATTTCAGCGCCCCCTTCCGTCAGAATATTTCCATATTGAAGGAGGACCTACTTGCCATAGCCAAAAACATACACAAAAAATTGGTTCAATTCTATGCATAACTTCATACTTTTCGAGGGTACAATAGCGACACACGGACAGACAGACATTTTGTATAAAAATAGTTTTGGGGATCTCTGACCCCTAAAACGTGTAAATACGCCGAAAACCAGACGTCAAAAAAGTTTAGATTACAATACTTTCTTCTATTGAAGATAGAAAAAAGTAAAATTCGCCTGTGAACCTGTAGCTTCTGAGCTCTTTTCTTCCGGATTTTTGAATATTTAACTAATAATACAGATACAAAATGTAATCAATTATGAACAATCTTAGCGCTTGGAGTCTTTACATCCCCACGCAATACATATCTACATTAGGTAGATATATATTGTGATACACTGATATATCTACATATATCAATCGACAGTGCAAAATGTGTTTTGAAAAGGTGAAAATATTAATCAAGATAATTGTTGTGTAAAGTATCATAGAAGATGAATTATACATGAAAGACATGATGATAGCACGGATTAGGGCTACTATAATATGAATTGTAAGAACCTTAGCATGGATAGAAACGACGTTGCGAGGGGGAGGGGGGGCAAAAAATGAAAATTATAAAAGGGCGCCAAAGTCAGGTCCTCCCCCGCCCCCCCCCCCCCCCCCCCCAAATAAAATTTTCAAGCTACGCCCCTGGTTGCACACTCCTTTTCAATAGCGAACGAATATTCAATAATATATATCAAATACCTAGAACTCCAAATATATTTATGAAAGTTAGAACTAGAACACGAAAAGACAACAGACAGACAAACCATAATCATAAAATAAATACCTTTCAACTATGAGCAAACTTAAAAACTGGAAAAGAAAGAAATTCTCAAATTCTCACATGTTAACCAAATTATGTAGTGCTGTCATCTATGAAATGTTTTTTAAATGAACAACATTATACATTTACTTTTCGTGTGCATTTCTTTTCTCGGATGGTTTATTTTAATTTGTCTTCTAAAGAAATACAACTTAGTATACGCGGAGGGGTTTTTTTTCCTCCGAAGCTAAATTATTTCCGCCGAAAATATTTTTAATATTCCCTTAATCATTACGGGTGAAAAAACTTCGAGATTAAAGGAAGACGCAAATTTTACAAGCTAATCAAATATTTTAGTGCTGCCATCTATTAACAGTATTGATAACAAAGAATAATCCATTTATTGTCAATGTCTATTTGAGGACATGAGTTTTAAAACTCACCTTATCCAAAATTTAAAAAATCGAGTTTTCTCTATCAGTCTATTGGTGAACCTGCATGGAAAAAACACTGCAATCTGAAAAAAAAGCAAAAAGAAAAAAAAAACTAGTTTTATAGTGCATTTCTGCCATTGTAAAATCTTGGTTTGCAATGAAAACTAATGGACGCAGTCAGAAGTTTTTCGCGATTTCACAAAATTTGATTTTCTGGATAAGGCGAGTTTTGAAACTCACGTCCTCATTTCTTTTCTTAACAGGTTTATTTTTATTTCAGCTAACGGAATACAACTTTGAAAACGCTGATGACTTTCGTAAAATGAACAGTTCTTAATATTTCTAATTTTAGATTTTACTTTTTCTTTTATCAAATATGTTTTAACATAAAATATTTGAAAATATTATTCTATTGTTATTTAAGTCGGATGTTATTTTTAAATAATTTATTGCTATTTTTTTTAATTACAATGTTTTAATTCTTAATATACTAAATATAGTTCAGCTAGAAAATGAATAATTCAATTAAAATAAAATCATAAGACGAAATGCAATATTTCACCTTCATACAATCACAAAATACACAATATGAACTTTAAAAAGCTCACCATTATACTTAGGGCTGTGCATATATAACGTTATCACTTTAGGGGGGAGGGATGGGAGTAAGGCATATGATATCATAAGATATCTCTAGGGGGAGGGGGGGGGGTAATATTTTGATATCGTTATCATTTTTGATGGAACCAAAGTTTTTTCTTTTTATTTGTAAACTTGTTCTTTATTGTCTATTAGCTTTTGTTAGTCTGTTATCTATTTTTATGAAAATACAAGGTAAATATTAAATCATTAAATGATTATAAAATTATTTAATTCCAAATGAAGAATACCCTACCTTTCACATTCCTTTCTTCTGTCATATGCGTATGTATATATAATTTGCTGCTTGACAAACCACGTCCGAAGTATGTTTTAAATTATACTTGTTGTGTTTACTACGTGAAGAATCGAGAAAAAATGTTGTCAACCTATTTTTTTTATAAGAAGTTCCGAACCCTCCCTCCCCCCCCTCCGCCACCCTGTGCAGGGGTAAGTTCAAGAAGACATTTTTACTGTTGAATGCATTGTGTAATAAAAATCTAAAATAACTTTTAAATAGTAGCTATTTCTTTTAAGTATTGTTTGATACAAAGATATTTCATATATAATAGTGTTCTTCATTTGAATCAATAAAGTGTGTGAATAATAAATGTTTAGTGATAGCAGTATATCACTGAAAAAAAAAAGAAGACATTGATAACGATATCATTACAGGGGGGGGGGGGGGGGGTTTCATGGGATGATAGCGTATGATTCGTACGAGGAGGAGCGTGTTCAAAATTATCGAAAAGTTGATAACGTTATATAAATACCGCCCCTTAAGGAGTCTCGGGACTGTTAAAATTGAAAAAAATGAAAAAAAAAGACCATTTTCAACGTTCAATATCTTAAAATGTATGCGGTTTTAAAACACAATTTTTATTGGGATGAAAGATATAATTATGTTCTTTCATTTAATGTATTTAAAAAATAGCAAGATACAGAATTAGTATTTATAGGGGACTCCAAACTGCCAGGCATTTGACGAGCAGAAAATTGGTATAACAGCTTATGCGCAGGATTACAAAATAAATATTGCAACTAGAATGAAAATTTTAGTGCCTCCTTATACTTCAGATTGTATTAAATACCCTGAACAGAAATAAATTTGTATTTAAAGCATTTTTATATTTTTAATACAAAGTTATTTTTAGCTAATACAAAAAAATTTTTGATACAAAATTCTAAAAGCCATTACTTATGTTCTAATGGAAATTTCAAGTAAACAATTACATCAAAACGTTCAGAAAAGATAATAATTTAACATCATCTAAAATAACTAAAATTTCGAAAACTTTGAAGCTTTAAGAGTCCTGAGACTCCTTAAAAGGAGACAAAAAAAATAATAATATAAATGTTACAAGTTACAAATATACATTTTATTTAAATTTTAAATAAAATGTATATTTTTAACTTATAACATTTATATTATTGTTACCTTTGTCACCTTTTAAGTAAAACGATGAGTTTTTTAAAGTTCATATTGTGTATTTTCTCAATTAAAATACTTTCTTAAGTAATTCGCGCTCATGTACAGTAATGCTTACGAATTATTTTGTGTAGCCCTGTATATGATATCTAGAATTTAGATATCCCATGTAGTTAACAAAAACTTCAAATTGAAATTGCATACGACAACCGAAAACACACTTCCAGCTCTTTTAGCTCATAGAAAGTACCGTACTTAAAATACATGGTGTCAAGAAATTAGTTGGACAAAAAGAATGATTTATTGAATGGAATTGGAAGGGGAAAAATTAAAATACATATTGTTATAAGATAGAAAAATAGTTCAAGTTTACCAATATCACCATTATTTCGTCGTACTTACACAGCAGAATGAGTTTTATGAAACCAAACACAGCATTTCGCTTCTTCAGCACCGTTGTACGTCTCCATTATCGTAATGCCGAACAAGAATGATTACCGTTCGTTAAGCGATAGCGTCAGTTATGACACCTAACGCCATCTATGAATAAACTTTGGCAATATTACTACTAGTCTGACTTTCAACTAGTTAATTTCATTTAATATTTCGGAAGTCCTTAACTTACGAAATTGACCAACTAATTTGTAAACGCCCTATATTATGTGTGTCGCTGTAAAGGAAAGATAACTGCTATACACCTCATATTCGACAATAATTGTTTTGTAGCGCGCCTCAATAATATTTACAAATTTGATTATGTTTTAAATACTTTATAATCATTAAAATACGTCGCAAATATTTTTTCCCGTAGACCATTATTTAACCGGTTTTTTTTCTGTATGTGTGTGTGTGTGTGTATGAGACCCTGTTAGGGAACGATAAATGCTTTGCATTCGATATTCTACAGAAAGCATGTTTTAGTGTACCTCAAAAATGCATATAAATTGCATTATAAGTAAATAAATAAGTAAAATGCTACAATTCATCTTTAAAAACTTAAAAAATTAAAATTACACATAATGTGCTTTATTAGTTAAACGATGATAAAAAAAAAAAAAAAAAAAAAAAAAAAAAAAAAAAAAAAAAAAAACATAAAAAGACCTTAAACTACATTATCCATAGCACTTTCAACTGTATATATAGCCAACTTCAAAGCTGACCCAACAAAGAAAGAAACAGTGGACCATCAGCTGGAAAAAAGATGGCAGCCAGCAGTGCCATCAGCGGTAAAGTGCAAGGGTGCCATTACTTAAACCTGTCAAAAATGTCCAAGCCGAATGCAGCTGGCCCATCAGTGCTGGCTAACAGCAGGCCAGCATTGGTATGCCATCACATTACTTTAATCCGGCACTTTTCCTGCAGTGCTAGCACCTATCCCACTGTTATTCCTTTGCTGGCCCAGCACTTTCCCTTACAAAAATTTCTTATAGAATTCTATAAAAAAAACAAAGTATTATATAATTATGGCTCTTTTTTCTATAAGCTAGTTTCACCAAGAGCTATAGAAACATCTGTAGATGTGTCTATAATAGAAATGTCTATAGAAATATTTGAACTGCATGTGGTCACCCTCCCAAGTACTGACTGCGCTCGATGCTGCTTGATTTTCGTGATCGGACATGAACAAGTGTTTTCAGCGTACGCTACGATTGCTCGTAGTTTTCAAGCTCTCATTACACTGTTTCAAGTTTCTTTCTTTTGTGATTTACGTTCCCAATCATTAAACTGGTATAGAAATTATTCTATTGTATAGAAATACTATGTATTTTATACGCTTTTTTTTTATTACTGATTCTGAATTGCGTAAATTATGAAAACCGAAATCCTTTGTAACCTAGTAAAACCAGATTTAAGAAGAAAAAAAAGTGCGTTGAAATAAAGAATTTATTTATTTATCCATTTACTTATTTATTTTGTTGGTGGCAGTGGTGCTATATTTTTTTCAGTTTAAAAAAAAATTAGCTTCACAACTTAAATTGTGCTAAGATATTCATTTCAGATTTGTGTTCAAATACTCAATCTCTTCGATATTCGCAGCGCCACCTAGAGTAAGGGTTCCCAGCAATAATGCTGCAAAAGTTCGTGCACTTCCATGTAGTGGTGGGCCAGCGCATGAGATAAAATGGATGCCAAACCAGAATTATATCTGATGATTTCCAACAGCAAAGTTGACTGAAGCTGTCCAGCAGTGGTCATGCAGTGGTAGACCATCAGCCGGCATTTCTCCAACATTGCCAGCACCTATCTTGCTGCTGGCCAGCAATTTCCTCTTTGCTGCGGACGATGCGCTGTGAATATAGTTGAAAGTGCTAGAAGTTGGATAATGTAGTTTAATGTCTGTTTATGATTTTATCATCGTTTAAGTAATAAAGCACATTATGCGTAATTTTAATTTATTCTATTTCATTATATAAATTTAAAAGCAACGGTAAAAAATGCCAGAATATGCAAACTTTGAGCAGACTAGTTTCGGTAGCCTTTAGCGTATCACCCTCAGGGCAAAGAATAATGGAAAATTGCTCAATTATATAGAGGAAAAGCGGATTCAACTGAGAAGTTCATTAGCCAATGGGGAAACAGGAAAATAGGGTACCAGCCAATAGGAGAATAGAACAGGTAATACCACCAAAAATGTGAAAAATACTGGTGGTAATTAAGCAAAAGAGGATTTTATGAAAGATTTCCAGCAATCTGATAAAGGGTAAATATCAAATTCACTATTAACAATATTGTCAAAATTTTTGTAGATATGAAATGCTTCAGAAAGTTAAGTTCATATATCTACAAAAATTTTGACAATGTTGTTAATAGTGATTCGCTATTCCCCCTTTATCAGATTGCTGGAAATATTTCATAAAATCCCCTTTTGCTTACTACCAGTAATTTTCGATTATGGCACCAGTATTTTCGAGCTCGATTATGGAAGACTAATACATTTAAATGGAAATTTTGCCCAAATTAGCCAGCTATCTTTAATTGCGCAAGAAAATGGAGCGGCTGTTCAAAGAATTTACATGGAACGATTTCTAAGTAGAAATCTGCCGGATCGCCGAATATTTTTGTGTCTTCATCGGGAGTTGTGCGCGAGTATCATTTTATGCCTCGAGGCGTGATTGGAAGATATCGCAGAATTCCTGTAATGGAAAAAGCGCACAGTAGAGGAATCTTCTTCGAAAAGCTCGAGAACTGTTGGACGTACGTTGGGTGTGAGCCATTACCTTTCGCAGCCACATACATGAAATGTATGTCGGCAAGCTCCACATTGGTGTAACGATTCATGCTGCCTGAAATCCTTGCGGGGAATGACGATTCAAGTCAGCGAAGCCCTTTCATCCGTCGAACTCAACAGCGCCCTCTACAGACTCAATGTTGCATTTCCGCACCCACATTCCTATACGAAATCTGCTTACTAATGTCCTCTCTACCTGCCTTTGCATTTCTCACATATAATTTTGAAACACCCTGTATTTGCTATGGAAAATGTTGTTTGGCTTTTCCGTTTTGGAAAATTATTCTGAATTTATTACACTAGAACCTCTTTTATCCGAAACTCCTTTAACCGAAACTCTCGGTTAACCAAAATCCTTTTGTAAAACTGTTTTTTTTTTTTCTTTTTTTTTTTTCTTTTATCACATTCCTTGTGTGCAAAATCCATTTTGAAAGCTTTTTTTTAAACTATCATATTCCTTGTGTACAAGCGGTCCTTTCCGAACTACGAGTACATATAAATATTTTCGATCCCCTTTCTTAGAGTTCCTTTGAATTTAACTTGAGCTCCCGTAAGCTGCGGAGTGGAATGAAAAAAACGAAAAAATTAGCAATTCTGAAGCTTTTGATTGTTTTGCAAAAGGTTTGGCATTGCTGGAGCAGCAGAAACACTGTGATACTGGTGAACTAATAAGATTAAAAATCTCCGTGATACAACTTCAAAGAAAAAGCAATTGAAACTGCGATAAACAAAGCATTTTTTCAAACCCTTGTGAAATATGTAAAAGGTACTTAATTTCAAAGTTTAAATTCAGGTAATTTATTCTTGTTTCTATTTTGCTATTTCTTTATTTTTATTAAGCACTTTTTACCATAATAAGAAATATTGCACATATTTCTCTTTAATCTTAAAATTGCAGCATTCTCGATTATTCGAAAATTTCGATCTTCCGAAAGATGATCGGTCCCAATTAATTCGGATAATCGAGGTTCTACTGTACTTTAAAAAATTAAAAACTTATCACCAAAATTTTAAAAAGTACATTAAGTAACACATATAAGAAAGTGCATTAATTCGCTTCATTATTACAAGGAATGTTTCGGAAGTAAGTTTAGCGTAAATATAGCTGAAATGTAAACAACAATCATAGCTCGTAAACAAAGGATATCTACGAACAGTTCATACATTTACTCATTGTTCTGAATACATGATGGGAATAATGAGAGCAGAGGTGAAAGGGCTATTGAGCAGAATGCCGGAATAGAAAAATAAGTGCCCGTCAAATCTAAGATAAGGCTGAAGTACACAGCTCATTCTATGGAAAACGTTATTTTCTAAGAGCAAATTTTTCAAATAGAAAAATATAACTGAAAAAAAGTACAGTAGAACACCGCTAATCCGAAATTCCGGTTAATCCAAACTGGCTTTTTTTTTTTTTTTTTTTTTTTTTTCGAAAATTACACTTGAATAAATTAACTCAAAATATTAACTTACGAAATTTTCAGTATTACAGGATGAATGTCGGGAAAAACGTGTAGAAGTTAGAATTAAACATAAAATGGCAGTAGAGCATGTTTTTTATTCTTTTAACAGCTTGAATAGGATTTAAAAAATACTCAATAATGTAAAAATACAACATATATACACGAATATAAAATGAAAACGTTGCTCTGTAGGCCTACTCGCAGAAACTACCTTAAGGGGTCTTGTACATTTTAAACAAAACAAAAATCAACAAAAACTTTCAAACTTTGAATTAGTGTTTCTACAAAAACGTTTTATGTATAAATATGAAATTTTGACAATTAATTAAACAGATTACGCTTTTTATGTACTACCATTAGAAACTGACTAGTCGTTTACAGAATTTGCGTATTGTTGAAATTAAAATAGCTTATTTTTTTACTTTGTCAGTCATTGCGCTCACGATATCCTTGGAATATATACATGGATTTTTATGAAAATTGATACATATAATAAGGAAATATGTATTTTCAAAATGATCTATTCTTAGGTCAAAAGTATTTCATTAACCATGTAAAAAAAAAAAAAAAAAAAAAAAAAAAAAAAAATATTATTCTATGAAAAATTAAATTTTTGCATTTTTTAATGAATAAAAATAGTCATAAATAAAAATTTTATTGCCGCAAATATTTAAAAGTAGATCATTTGAAAAACACTTGTGTGTTTATTATATATAACCAATTTCATGGAAATCCTTACATATGTTCTCGAGATATCATGTGCGCAATGACTTAAAAAGTGAAAAAAAAAGAGCTATTTCAATTTCAGCAGTGCACAAATTCTGTAAAAGATTAGTCAGTTCATAATGATGTTATATTACAAAGCACAATCTGTTTAATCAATGCCAAAATTTCATGTTTATACATAAAAAAGGTTTTCAAGAGACACTAATTCAAATTTTGAATTTTTTTTTTTCATTTTTGTCGCGTTTAAAAGGTAGAAGACCCCTTAAAAAATCTCGAATATCAGTTTGTTTGACAGTCATTATAAAATTCTCGTTTAAAATGCAGAAAGAATTTAATTCAAATGACAAAAATTTACTTTTACTTTCAACAATATGATTTTGCAAATTATCTACAGAAACGCTTCTTTCTTTCCTACTCGTCGACATGGTGGCTGAACTATTTACAGATTCGCGATTTTGAACTGTTTGTAATGGGTTCTTACGTAATTACTAATTCTGAAGTTTCATTGGATTATTATAAACATTAGGAGTGATGTAAGAAGGAATACTATTTTTTCCGAAATTCGTGCCAAATTATAACAGCATGCCAAACCTTAGGATGCCCGATTAGAGGATGTTTATGATGTTACTGAATACTTATAACTTGCAACTTTTTAGCACGCATCTTTTTTTTCTATTTTTATCGGAATTTCGGATAATCCGAATTTTTTTATATCCGAATAAGCACCGGTCCCAATTAGTTCGGATTAGGGGGGTTCTTCTGTATAAGTATATTTAATCTTTCATCTTAAATGCAACAGGTGGTCCTAAATTCTTCTCGTTATTGGGTGATTAATATTTTTTATTTAACCTTTCATACCTTCGGGGCGATAAAATGAGCGCCAAGATTTATTGGGAACTAAACATTGAGTGTCCCGCATTAGGCTGACCACCCGACCGGGACACATGCTGCATGCATTTTTGCCGATCCCACTAAAGCTAGCATAGGTTCCTGATTGGTTGAATAATTTAAGGAGCATTTTGTTTTGGTTCATTTTTAGGTGCGTTCGTAATTATATAAATACGTAGCACCTATAGTCGTCGTTCAGTCCGCCCGTCTGTCTGTCCGTCTGCCCGCATATAAGAGAGCAAAAACTACCCAATCTGAAATTTTAAATATATAATTGTTGCAAAATTTTATCGAGTCATTTCAAATTTTATGAAAATCGGATGTATAGTTTAATTACAGGGACAGTAAAAAGTTTTCCGTTACACTACGGCCAATGGGAATAAATTATTGCAAGTGCATTTTAATGATGTTACAGCCTTCCGAATGATCTGAAATTTTAAAGATATAATTGTTGCAAAATTTTATCGAATCATTTCAAATTTTATGAAAATCGGATGTATAGTTTAATTACAGGGACAGTAAAAAGTTTTCCGTTACACTACGGCCAATGGGAATAAATTATTGCAAGTGCATTTTAATGATGTTACAGCCTTCCGAATGATCTGAAATTTTAAAGATATAATTGTTGCAAAATTTTATCGAATCATTTCAAATTTTATGAAAATCGGATGTATAGTTTAATTACAGGGACAGTAAAAAGTTTTCCGTTACACTACGGCCAATGGGAATAAATTATTGCAAGTGCATTTTAATGATGTTACAGCCTTCCGAATGATCTGAAATTTTAAAGATATAATTGTTGCAAAATTTTATCGAATCATTTCAAATTTTATGAAAATCGGATGTATAGTTTAATTACAGGGACAGTCAAAAGTTTTCCGTTACACTACGGCCAATAGCAAAAAATTATTACAAGTACATTTTAATGATATTAAAGCCATTCGAACAGAATGAAATTGATATGCACTGATGAAGTGCGCTAAAATATACATTCAGTACAATATGCGGTTCAAAAAATATTTATAAAACTATTTATAGTACGAACGCACCTCATTTGCCACGTTTGACGAGCAATTTCTAACTTGTTGAGTTTACGCTTATTTAATCATCAGTTTCTGTTTGAAAACCTTTTGGGAGATGGATTTTGATAAGTTTCCTTCTGATTTTACATATTTATTAATAGATTTTTAGGGGGAGAATTTTCATATCATTAATTAATGTAATATTTTAAATTAATTCAACATTTTCCGCAACCCCCCCCCCCTCCCCAATCGCCATAAAAAAATTAAGTATGAAATAATTATAGAAATAAAGATATTTGTTGAAAAATTACATCAAAAGCTGATACTCAAGAAAAAAAAAAAGGAATTAAAATACGAGAGAAACCTTTCATTATATCAGGATATATATTTATTATACCGCTGTTCATAGCTATTAATATTTAAAATTTCAGCACGATTTGTAAACTCATACAAACACAATAATCACATTTCCTTTTTATGGCGTCAATTACGAAATATTTATTAACTCAGTTGTTCTGTATTATATTACTTAAAAAAAATAATAATAAAATTGCCATTTCGTCTTATTATTATCATTTTAACATGATATGCACATATATTCCCCTAATACGTACATCCACATTCAGAACAATTTATTTACAAACAGTAATCACACTTCCTTTTTACGGCGTCAATTACGCGCTATTTACAAACCCAGTTGTTCTATATCAGGTGTTCTCAAACTGTGGTACGCGTACCAGTACTGGTACGTGAAGCTCTGTTTACTGGTACGCGAAAGTCCGAAACTGGTACGTGAAATGAAATGAAAAATACAGCATATGAATTTAAAAAAATCCCTGCCGGCCCGGCCTACAATCAGAGGTAGATTTCGAAGTTAAGTATACTAATTTCACCAACAAAAACTATATTATTAGATATAAATCCACTTTAACAGTTTTATCTGTCTGCTTTTGACAAGTTTTTATTTCCTTTTTATAAAATAGCTGGTTTTATCAGAATCATGTTAAGGCGATATTAAAAAATATATTTTTTTATACTCAACACCTCCGAATTTTCTGGCACATTTTCAGATTCATTTTTAATAAAAAAAAAAATATGAAACATGCTGACGTGATTTTTGAAAAGTTTTATAAGCGACCTGTGATTTTATTTTTCTTTCAATTAATTAAAACTTGATTAATAAACAATTATTTTCTCAGTAGAGCAATATTTTTCGTTTCTAACACAATCGCTTCGGGAAATTCTGTTCAAAACTTTGTGCCCACTTTGTGATCATTTTTTAAAATATCTTCTGCCTCTATCAAAAAATTGATCACTACTGTACATTATATAGTTATATAATATTTTTAATTTGTTTTTGCTGTAAGAATTGGCCCTATCCAGAACTTGTCTATATAAATGTTGAAGACAATATTAAGAAGATATATGATAAATTCATGGAGATTTATATCTTGTGAATTGACGGAGTTATGAAAATTTTTCCTCTTCAACCCCCTTTTTTGTTTTCGTTTTTATTTTATTTTATTTATTTATTTTTTTTTTTTTGCGGTACGAATTGGTCCTATCAAAAACTTGTGAATATAAAAGTTGTAGATAATATTAAGGAGATGTATAATAAAATTATTGGATTTGATATCTTGAGAATTGACGAAGTAAGGAATTTTTTCTCCCAAAAACCCTATTTTTGCGCCACTTGAGCCTATTTAAAATTTTATCAAAAATCTGTGATGCATGAATTTTTGGCGTTATTTAAGTATATTTTTATTATAAGTAATAAAAACTTTAAACTGATTTGATATGTACAAAAATTAAGAAGTTATGGTGTATTTCGGTTTTCACAAAACCCCTCCCTATTTCCATCCCCTTTGTCCGCTTTTGCCCATTAACGAATTTGAACGAGATTTTATGTCCCTCGATTTTATGTATCAGTTTGAAAGAGATTTGTGCAGAATTGCGGAAGTTATCGTGTCCAGAAGAAAGTGATAACACAATTGCTTCGGGAAATTCTGTTCAAAATGCCCACTTTGACATAATTTTTTGAAATATATTCTGCCTCTATCAAAAAACGATCATTGCGGTACATTATATAGTTTCTGAATAAGCGAATCTACCAATTAAATGAGTTTGAGAGCAAAAATGAATTTAATGAGTCAGAAAATAAGCAGTTTGGATTTGAGTGCATCCTTAATGCAATGATTTTTCCAACACAATCCGCTTCGGGAAATTCGGTTCAAAATGCCCATTTTAACAGCCTTTTTTAAAAATATATTCTGCCTCTATCAAAAAATTGACCATTACGGTACATTATATAGTTTCTGAGTAAGAAAACGTACCAATTAGAAACCTTTGAGAGCAAAAATGAATTGTATAATGAGTCAGAAAATAAGCAGTTTGGATTTGAATACACCCTTACTTAGATGATTTTTTTTTTTCAACCGCTATGTATTTTTAATTTGTTTTTGCTATAAGAATTGGTCCTATCCAAAACTTGTCTATATAGATGTTGTAGACAATATTAAGAAGATATATGATAAATTCATGGGGATTTTATATCTTTTGAATTGACGGAGTTATGGATTTTTTACTTCTTCAAACCCCCTTTTTGTTTTCTTTTTTAATTTTTTTTTTTTTTTTTTTTTTTTTTTTGCGGTACGAATTGGTCCTATCAAAAACTTGTGAATATAAAAGTTGTAGATAATATTAAGGAGATTTATAATAAAATTAATTGGAATTGATATCTTGAGAATTGATGAAGTTATGAATTTTTTTCTCCCAAAAACCCTATTTTTTGCGCCCTTTGAGCCCATTTTTATTTTTATCAAAAATCTGTGATACATAAAATTTTTGCCCTATTTTTAGAAGTAATAAAAACTTTAAACTGATTTGATATGCACAAAAATTAAGAAGTTATGGGAGGTTTTCGGTTTTCACAAAACCCCTCCCTATTTCCATCCCCTTGGTCCGATTTTGCCCATTCACGAACTTGACCGAAATTTTATGCCCTTTGATTTTATGTATCAGTTTGGAAGAGATTGGTGCAGAATTACGAAAGTTATCGTATCCAGAAGAAAGTGATATATATATATATATCACTATATATACAGGGTGATTCAGCTCGTCGGTGACAAACTTTAAGGATCGATAGAGCACACCTAGACGAACATTTTTGAATAGGGAATGTAGGGTCCCTGACGCGATGGTAAGGCGCTAGGCGCTTTCGAAAATTTGGGTGCCGAAATTCGAAACGTCATAAAAACTAGGGAAATGGTTAGATTTTCTTGCTTGTTGCGTCGAAATGATTCTGTTTGTTTAGACTTTCTTCAGTACCAATTTGATAAGCGTATCTCTTAAAACATGGATAGGGGGCGCTGCAGACTTTGGAGAGCTAGACAACAACTTTAAGCCCGTTATTTTGATAATTTAACACATGCTCGCCAAAGTTTATACTCTAACTTAAAGTTTGAACCCAAAAGTAGAGCCCTGCAAAAAGCGTAAGAGCCGGAATAAAATGTCAAAGTACAGGGTGGTCGAAACTCGAAGGCTCCTAAGAGATAAACAAACAGATTTCTTGACTTATGGCATGCATTTTCATGATTCTGTTTGCTGGGGCTCTCTGAAACTCAGTTGAACGGTACAAAAAGAAACATCGATAGGGGGCGCTTTGGGCAAAAAACATAATTCGTTGACATTTCGGACGCTAACTGGAAACGGGGCGCTACGATCAGTTAGAAACAAAACAAGAGAGTAATTTACTTATCATAAGAAGCTATTAAAACTGCAGTTTTTTTTTTTTTTTAACAAACATAGCTGGTTTCAATCATGCACAATGCGCGCAATAAAATTTACATAAGGTGCTTTTTGCTGATTTATGCAAAAGATATCGTACCATATCGATATGCAAAAGATACGTAATGCGTAGACGACAACGCGAGATGACGTAGTTGTATGCGCAGACACGTCTTTTGAACGTGCGGTACCTACTTAAGCTTCGGGTTACTTGTCTGCAGATCGGTAGTAGGATGGAACGGTACACAAACTCTGAATTGGCTGACATGCATTTGGCGTATGGCGCTGCTGGTTGTAATGGACGAGCCGCTCAGCGGTTGTACGCCGAGCGTTACCCCAACAGGCAAATCCCCTGCCATGCCTTCTTCGCTCGAGTACACCAGAGGTTGTCCACAACGGGATCTTTCGACGGAGGCAGGCCTGAACGGGAGCGATCAGTGAGCACCCCCGACAACGAAGAGGCTGTGCTTAACCTGGTTGAGGACAACCCAGGTCTTAGCACGAGAGATATCGCCAGACATGTTGGCATTTCGCAAGCAACTGCGTGGCGCATCTTACGTTCCCGGAATCTGCACCCCTACCACATCCAGCGGGTGCAGTTGCTCAGAGAGCAGGATTTTGGCCCTCGAGTGGAATTCTCAAGATGGTACTTGGCGATGAGATCCAGGGATCCCCGTTTTGTAAACAGCATTTTGTTTACGGACGAGTCCACCTTCAGCCGGGAGGGAATGTGGAACGCCCACAACAGTCATGTGTGGTGTGATGAAAATCCACATGAAACCAGAAGCCGAGCAGCCCAGGAGCGTTTCTCAGTAAATGTGTGGTCCGGCATTCTGGGGGATTGCCTCATTGGCCCTTATTTGTTACCTGAACGGCTGACAGGTGGAAATTACATGATTTTCCTGGATCAAGTGCTGCCGCAGCTTCTGGATGAGGCGCACGTACCCGAAGGTTCGCGTCGCCAGATGTGGTTCCAGCACGATGGAGCTCCGGCCCATTACACGAACGACGTGCGTCTCCATCTAAACGCAAGGTATGGCCAGCGGTGGATCGGGCGTGGGGGTCCAGTTCACTGGCCTGCCCGATCACCAGACCTCACCTGCTTGGATTTCTTCCTTTGGGGTTACCTGAAGGCCGAGGTATACCATACACCTGTCAGCAGTGCTGAAGAACTTGTGGCGCGCATTGTGGCAGCTGCAGGGCAGATCAGAGATACTCCTGGCATTGTTGGAAACACACACTCCTCAATGCGACGGAGGTGCGAAGCCTGCATCATGGCCCAAGGTCGAAATTTCGAGCATCTTCTGTAGTGTTATTTTTTGTAAATAAATTTCCAGTATCATTGATGTTTTTGGTCTAAATTTATTCAGAAGTGTTGAGCAGAGGTAGAAAATGTGTTTTCATTATTACTAACTGATCGTAGCGCCCCGTTTCCAGTTAGCGTCCGAAATGTCAACGAATTATGTTTTTTGCCCAAAGCGCCCCCTATCGATGTTTCTTTTTGTACCGTTCAACTGAGTTTCAGAGAGCCCCAGCAAACAGAATCATGAAAATGCATGCCATAAGTCAAGAAATCTGTTTGTTTATCTCTTAGGAGCCTTCGAGTTTCGACCACCCTGTACTTTGACATTTTATTCCGGCTCTTACGCTTTTTGCAGGGCTCTACTTTTGGGTTCAAACTTTAAGTTAGAGTATAAACTTTGGCGAGCATGTGTTAAATTATCAAAATAACGGGCTTAAAGTTGTTGTCTAGCTCTCCAAAGTCTGCAGCGCCCCCTATCCATGTTTTAAGAGATACGCTTATCAAATTGGTACTGAAGAAAGTCTAAACAAACAGAATCATTTCGACGCAACAAGCAAGAAAATCTAACCATTTCCCTAGTTTTTATGACGTTTCGAATTTCGGCACCCAAATTTTCGAAAGCGCCTAGCGCCTTACCATCGCGTCAGGGACCCTACATTCCCCATTCAAAAATGTTCGTCTAGGTGTGCTCTATCGATCCTTAAAGTTTGTCACCGACGAGCTGAATCACCCTGTATATCTCTATATATGTTCTATATATATATATATAGATAGATAGATAGATAGATAGATAGATAGATAGATAAAGTTTTTTACTGAGGGTGGTTTTGGGTTCTAGGGGTCATGATCGATGTAGATCTGCAAAAATTTTTCAGAAATTCCAACATAGGAATGATCGCAATAGGTAGTATTTCATACGAAATCTACCTTAAAAAAAATAGCTCAATCCCCCTTCTTTCTTGATTTGCCAGTTCGCCAGCTCCGTGGTGTCTGCTCTCTATTATTACTGTTGTAACAGCGTTTTGCTTTCTCTTATTTTAATGTAATTTGGATTAGTATTTTTTGATAAATGACACTAATGCTCCGGTATATGTTGAGTTGTACTTTCATCTCCCCAGAAAAAAAGGAAAATTTTCCTTCTACTTACCATATTGTATGAGTGTAGTGTATATTACTTATTTCACCGAGGCTCGATTTCGCATTAATAATCAGTTTATTTTCAGAAGGTATGTAAATTTCTGATGTAGGTTATTCACTTATTAAATTTTCTTGTGCATTTTACTATTGGTGTAACCAGAACATTCATATAACTAAAAATTGACGCCAGTATATCATTAAGTATTGTAGCTTTTTTCTGCCAAAATACTGTGTATTGATAATATACATTTTATTAAAATGCAATGATGATAGTACCTTCTATTTCAATGTTAATACAATTACAATGCAGTCAACCTACGTACCAATTTAATAATATAAACATGCAATTAAATATAGTAAAATATGCTCAGAAGGAAGCACAAAAGACTGGAAAAATATTTCCTTTTAAACATATTCCGTTTACATAGGTTTTTCTATATTAGTTTTGAGTTTATCACCTGGTGGACCAAGAAAGTATGAACTTCTTTTTAGTGGTACATGAGCCTAAAAGTTTGGGAACCCCTGTTCTATATTACTTAAAAAAATAAATAAAATTGCCACTTCTTCATCTTATTATTATTATTTTAATATGATATGCACACATACGTCCCTAATACGTACATCCACATTCAGAACGATTTACCTACAAACAGCAGTTGCTCTTTAAATTATTCAACCAATCAGAAGCCCGTATTTTCTTGCATATGTTAGCTTCAGTGGTATCGGCAAAAATGCGTGCTGCCTAGCACCTCAGGGCCCATGATTTAAGGAAACAGGGCTGGGCAGTGTAGGCCAGGATCCTAAAAGGATTTTTGAGCCACAGGTTTAGTTCATTAAAATTTATTTCTAGAAATTAAGGGGATATCCTCAATAATTAGGATGAGCGAAGAGAATCCTCTACTAGGCTACACAAATTACATTTTGTCGTACACTTTACAAAAAAAACTATTCAGTATTTTGACTTGAAATTAAATATAAAAATGAATTATGATCTATAGATTTGCACAATTTCTTTTTTGCAGCATAACCTTAAAAAAATTATTATTTTAATTAATTTATTTTATATGTTTTTCCATTACGGACGTATATTTGCAAATAAAAAATGAAACACGTATATTTTCAGAAGAAAAAATAAATCATGGAGTTAGTAATTATAGATAGAATCATTATTAATTAAATTGTTTAACGATTTCTTTTATGAAATTTTTAAAATACCCTTTTTTATGAAAATTATAACATATTTTTAATGAATTTAAATTTGTGGAAATTCAATTATTTACATTCAATTATAAAAGTATTTTTCAGTGTTAAGAATTCAAGTACACAATTTACTCTTATTATGTGAAATCATTTACGCAGACGATACTTACGCATTAAAAAAAAATTATATTATGATTTATTTTTTATTTTTTTATTTATTTTTATTTATTTATTTATTTTTATTTTTTTTTTTTATTATTTATTTTTATTTATTTATTTATTTATTTGCAAAGTGGCAACAAAAGAATTGTAAACAAATAAAATTAATTTCTAGATTTGTTATATCATAAATAAAAAATTTCGAGGAAATTCTTAGTTATTTGGATGATATTACATTTCTACAATTAAAATGCGCCAAAACATAAAGTAACGTTTTTGCTTAATAAAGATGCAAAAATAATGTAAAAAAATATTGTTACTTCCAAATATTTATCTTATTAAATAATGCTTCGCGAATCCAAACGAAGTATGACTTTTTCTAGTATTTTAACAAAGGCTATAACTACGGAAGATTCAAATTAGTGTTGCCAGGTGTTCACTTCAACACCTGTCCCGCGTAACCACTGTGCGGGACACTAAATGTCCCAATTTTTCATTGCATAGATACTTTGTTAGTGTGCATGGTGTGCAGGGTTCTCGCTGCCACTCGACATTGCGCCAAATCGCGACAAAATGCTTCATTTGGCGAGTAAACGAACGATTAGATTATCCTAATTACGAATGTTCAATTATTATTCATTTTTTTATGAGTGTGTGTCAGTACAGGCGACACTTTTATTAGCGTTGCTGAACGATTGTTGCCGATTATCATGTTCAATGACATTGAATCATTAGTACAGTTTTCAAAGTGCCTTTGAAGTATGGTCTTCAATGAAAAGCCAAAGAATTCTAGAAAAAAAAAGGTTTTTAGCTGTAATATATATTTTATTGTTTATATTTAAAAAATTTCAAAATTCATTATATGTAATATCTTAAAATCCTGAGTTAACTTCGGTTATAAAGTCTTGTTTCATCAGATTTTAATGAGTTAAATTGGTTTTGGAAATTTTTCGTTGATTGCGCAAGACATTAAAAAGAACTTTTTTTAATAGTTTCTCTTACGGATAGTTGAATTTAGATGGATAACTGATGTATAAGATGTTTTAAAAAAAATAGGTTATTTTAGAGTATATTGAAAGAAAGATTGAGGGGTCAAATATCGATTTTTCAGTTTTTCACGACGAATCTATTTGTCTAAAATTTTTTTCATTTGGCTACTGTTTTTAGGTGCGTTCGTAATTATATAAATACGTAGCACCTTAGTCGTATTTCAGTCCGTCTGTCTGTCCGCATATAACAGAGCAAAAACTACCCAACCGAATGGTCTGAAATTTTTAATATATAATTGTTGCGAAATTTTGTCGAGTCATTTCAAATTTTATGAAAATCGGATGTATAGTTTAATTACAGGGACAATCAAAAGTTTTTTGTTACATTACGGCCAATGGGGAAAAAATATTGCAAGCGCATTTTAATGATTTTACAGCCTTTCGAACAAAATGAAATGGATATGTACTTATGAAGTGCACTAAAATATACATTCAGTACAATATGCGGTGCAAAAAATATTTATAAACTAGTTATAGTACGAACGCACCTCATTTGCCACGTTTGATGAGCAATTTCCAACTTGTTTATTTTTTATTAGCTCTGTCCCACTTTTTGTGACGCTGGATCTGGCAACACTAATCCAAATACACATATTTTTGTTTTAAAATGCCATACTTATTTATAGGAAGATAGGAAACTTAAAATAAATATCTTTAAAAAAAATGCTTAATGTATAAGTATAATGAATTTGCATATGAATAAAAAAATTATTTCTATTACTTTTAAATAAAAGGTGTTTACTGTTTACCTTTAAATCAAGAACCTCTGCCTCTTGAGAGATCACCTGTTTCTGAATATTTTTTATTAGATTTTTATTAGGTGATAAATGCTACTATTTTTGGCAATATTGCACATAAGTTTATTCTAACGGAAGGATAAAAGAAAGGCCTGTAACATCAATTCAAACATATTTTTTAAAGAATATATTTTTATTTTTATAAGAAAATTTAATTTTCATATAAATGAATTTCAGTTAAAAAAAAAAAAAAAAATCCTTATTGAATGAACAATATAGTTAACACATTCACAAAATAAGTGAAGTTACTAATAGAAAAAAGCGCTTCTAACATATAACGGGGGTGTACAAGTATGATATAAGATAAAAATAACTTTTTGAAAACATCATAAAAATTTCAATAAATGTGCAAGAACTTAAGACCTTTCGAAAGAACTAGCCTTTCTTTATCAGGCGCAGAGAACACGTCCTACTACTTTGAAAACAGCAGCAAGACTGACAGGGAACAGGTAAAGGAAATGCACGAATTGAAGAAACAACCAATAGGGAAGCATGAGTAGGAAACAGTCAGTAGGAAAGGTTCCTTCTGCACTGAAAAAAAAAATATACTGCCTTCATCAAGAACAAATAGTTATTATTACCCGACTGAAAAGAAGAGTTATGTGTTTCACGCGTATCTGGGTATGTGGATTTCTTTATAACCTCGAAACATCCCAACGGCTGGATGAATTTTAATGAATGGGGTCTCTATCAATTCGTCTTACAGGCCCGATGGTTATAGGCTAGGTTTTGTTTTTATAAATTCAAAATGGCGGCCGTAAAATACTAAATGGCGATAGAGACGAAAAAAGAATTTTACGCACCATACCATTGAGTGGCATACCATTGGATAGGTCGTTCAAAATGAAAACAATGTTTCATTGACTATTTTACAGTCAGAAGCTCCGTTAAAATATTATACAACCTGGAAGTTGTGTATGTAGGATCTCTAGCTTTACTGCAACTCTAACCATCATAGACATCTATAGACCTCATCAAAACGGTCTTTATAGATAGGAGTTAACAATTAAACACAACTTAAAAGTCATCAATACAAGTAAATAAAAAAATAGGTAAGTAATATAAAAAATAGTTTCACATTAATGAGAAATAATTAATTAGTTCACTTTTTACGCAGTCGGGTTATTTGATTTTTTAAATTTAATTTTCTAAATCCCTAATCTAGAAGTACAGATTTCCGAATAAGATAAACAAATAAACTGAATAGACGTAATGATCGAGATATTTTAGTTTATAGGTTTCTAGGAGATAAAACGATACATTATATTATGAATCGTTTGAATTGCGAGAAATTATCACTTGATTTCTAGAATTAATTCATAAACTAGAATCATAGTTCCTAAAACGCACTTCTTGTGTTCGCATTTGTTTGCAAAGATTTTTGAATAAGTTTCACGACGATAATATAGAAACGCCCTTGAATTTTAATAGGGATAACTCTAGCAAAAGAAATTAGAATTTATAAGGATGACATGGAACTATTTTCTCTACTAGAGGCATAATTTATTTTCAAGATGCTGGTTATAGAATGTTTTTCAGTGTGATACACCAGATATTTTTTCGAGTCTTTTGAAAAAGTAAAAAAATAAAAATATGCTTTAGTTTAAACTGCAAATTTTATTTGCATATTTTTCAGCCATTAAAAAATACGTGTAAGTCTCTGTTGTTAAGAGATATTATAATGTGCGTATAAATTAATAGTTTGAAAATAAGCATAAAACATTTATTTGTAGGTATTATTTCAGATTTTATTGTAGCCTCTGATGTATCCCGCTCTGTTTTATTGTCCAGGGCCGAAACTAGGGGGATGCAGAGGAGGCATGTTCCCCGGACGCCAGAACGGGAACGTTCTTTTCAAATTTATAAAAGTAAAAATAACTTAAAAAAAAAAAAAAAAAAAAAAAAAAAAAAAAAAAAAAAAAACCTGCAACCAAAATTGAATTGAAAAGTAAACACTAATCCAGTTATAATTCAATCTCAGATATTCTAAGCTAGAAAAAAATCATTTAAAACTATTAATATGCTAGTGAGAAATTTTAAAAAGAACGCTTTCATAGGTTTAACATTAACGACCCAGTTTCTTCGCGTGACTAGTGTAGGCTCTTAACGCTCACGCTAATGTTAATCCTATGGGAGCTTTGTTTACATATTTCTTGCTAGCATTTTAATTATTATTAAATGACTTTTATTTTGTAAGGATTTTTTTTTCTTTTTGCATAGAGTACCTGCGGTCGATAACTTTTATTATGTGCGAGGGGGGAGGGCGCCAAAATCCATGTTTGCCCTGGGCCCAAAAAAGGATAGTTTTGGCCCTGTATTGTCTTCCAACATGTTAGATATAAGAGAGGTTATCATACTTTAAATACTTCGTTTATATTATTTGAATTGCAAATCGCAGTTCAGAACATTTCGCCGTTCTCAAGAAAATAAGCGGATCAAGTTTTCTGACTGTTGCACGTGTTTTATGGCAATGACCATTATATGATAATCCTATCTTGGATAAGTAGATTAATCTCTGTTGGTAAGTAAATGTTCCCTCTCTTCTTTCGTTTTTTTTTTTCTAATTTTGATTCACACATATTTTACCTCAGGAAAGAAGGATTTATCCTATGTCATTATGTTTGACCTTTGAACATTGTGGGAAACAACAGATCATTCGCGTCTTTAGCTATGAATGTGGTGTAGTAGGGTTGCCTAGTAAGTTCGTACCCATTTCAAAAATTCATAAAATAAGTAACAAATTATTATATTTCTAATTTTGATTCACACATATTTTACCTCTGAAGCGAAGGATTTATCCTATGTCATTATGTTTGACTTTTGAATTTTCACCTTTACGGTTCCGTAATTAAAAAGTAAAAACCGAACCATTATAAGATTACTCCTGTGTCTGTCTGTCCGTCTGTCACAGCCATTTTACTCGTAAACTATATGGAACGTGTTAAACTTGAAATTGGCTGAAGTAATAACGAGTATTGACTCACATATTTATTCAATTCCTACTATTAGTTCACACTCTCCCTATATTTATTTATTTGTATATTTAATAGGGGGTTCTGCCCCCTGCAAGCTACGCTCGCCAACTCCCGTTCAGACACCGCAGAATCTAAAATCACGCTAATTTGATCGGTTTTTAAAAGATTAGAGAAGATTGAATTAAAATGAAAAAACATATAGCGATCTCTCAGTAAACGGGTTTCCATTCAATTCCCTTTGATTGCGAAAATTTAAGGCCAAATCAGTTGCTTAGACATGCAATGGTTGTTTTCGTGTTTGATTAAAGAAGATCAGTTAAACATTTGAAAAGAAGATAAAATAAAATGAATTAAGTAAACAGAGTCTTTGCCGACCGGTTACTTTTTAACAGCGTTATAAAACGATTGACAAAATACAATTTACTACAATAACTACAATTTACTGCTTTAACCCCTTAAAGTGTGGTAGTTCATTTTTGGACCACTTAATTTTAATTCTTAAATGCCAAAATGGCACCAGAATATTGGAATGAAAAATTTCCTTTTATTAAGTAAGTGAACAAAAGCATTTTCGTATTTCGAAATTTGTTTGTAAATTCCGGTGCCATTCACTGATTTCAACATTTAAAAAATAGAAGTACCTTGCCCCTGAAAAGGTTTAACGCATATTAATGTATTTATTATTTTAAAGTTTCCTTTCTATTTTAATATTCATGTGTAAATACACTTTTCTAGACATAATTTTCAATATTTTCCTGCGTTTAACTCTTACTCATTTAATAGTAATTTTAAAGTTTTTTTTTCTGTTTTTAATAGGCATGTGTAAGTAAATTTGTAATCGTTAGAAATATTATTCTTTGCTCTGTTTTAGAAATGAAAACAATCTCTATTATAATATGCGATATAGTCATGCGAATATCATCAACAGTTCCTTCGCTTTTCATAAGAAAGGTTTCCATTTTGATTAAAGAATAAAAGTTATTTTTTCGAAAAAAACTAAATAAAAGTTGCCATGATCGCAAAGAATTCTTGGTACTTTTATGTTAGCCGGACTCAAATCTCGCCAATAGCTTTTTTTTTTATATTTTTCCGTTATACGGACACCATGCCAAAATGTATGCTAATGCGCCAATTATTTCAACCCTGATCGCGAAAAGGATTTTTACAGTAAAACATGCGAAACATTGTGATTTGCTATTATTTGCTATACTTTATTGTATAATAGTTATTTGTTCATTTATTTTAAATATATATTTGTGATTTAGTAAAATAGTTCATAAAAGTCTGTAGTTTCCAAATGTTATATTTTTAAAAGACTCACTTTACTATCGGCAGTTTGTTTTTCTTTCATTTTTCAAATGTTTCAATTCACATGATTTTCATTTTGCGCCAACTATTACGCTTGGCGACAATGGTGTCCGTAAACGGAAAAGTACCCTTTTTTTTAACTCGTAAGTTAGCATTTTTTTATTTTTTGAGTGGTAAATTAAAACGGTACTACTTGGTTATCCCATTGATCAAAAATAAATCGCCAGACAATAAGATTAAACGATAATAATGGTTGATCGAAAATGTAACATTCACTTGACTGTAAAGAAGTTACACGTGTATACGTCATCAAGTGATTTTTATTTCGACGCTTTATTTGTATTTGAATTTTTATACTAATTTATTTGTTTTTTCGTTATTTAAAAAAAAAATTACGTCAACTTGTATAATTTGGCGAATGGTTTGGCGATTTATATAATTTAGCGATATTGGTCATTTGCTTTGAATTTGAAATTGAATGTTATGATTTGTTGCTTAACATTTAACACAGATGTCATATAAGCACCGGGTTTGGCATGATTTTTTTTACGACAATTTGGCGAAAATCTCGTTTTCGAATACCAGTTATAAATGTATTTTTTAATTATTTTTCTATTATTTTTAAAATGAAATAACAATAAATTAAAAAAAAATAATTAATAACTATAGAACAAAGCAATTTATAACATTTTTTTTTCTTAAATAAAAAGAAAATAAATGTAAATAAACATTTATTGATGAATAAGCAACAATAGCCGGGTTACCATGTCAGGCAAAATAACGTCATTCTGGCGCCAATTAGGTACGCCGGTGCGTATATGACATCTGAGCTTAATATTTTTCTTTTCGTTTCGTTTAAAAAAAAGAAAGAAGTGTAAGCCATTAACGTTAAATGTTTTTGCGTGTGTGTGTACATATATATATTTACATATATGTGCATATATATGTATATATGAATGTAAATATAACACTGGCGTCCGGCTAACAGAAAAGTACCTTTTTTTCTTAATGAAAATTTTGTATTAAATAAAATGATAACGAAATATAAAAAAACCTTGTTCTTAGCATAGATTTAAGGGAGGCCAAACTTGGTCGCCAAATTAGTTTAAAATTATAACTTTTTTTGAAATGCCATAAAAATTCTAATACCAGTTTTGAAATCTGCGGATCAATATTGATTTTTGGTGTTAATTTCATCGCAAAGTATTCCATATTTTAGGAGAAATCACCGTGAAACATAATCAGTTGCTTAATCAGTCGATTCATACTTCCGTTTCATACTTCCGTTTCATAAATTCGTTTCATTAGGATTTTATATATACTAGGGGATCGTACCCGGGCTTCCCGGGTTAAAGAATATAGGTGAAAACATTTTTTTTAATTGAAAACTAATAATCTTTTTGTATGCTATAAATTTTTCAGATTGCCCCCTTACATTAAAAAAGCATTTGTCATATGGAAAATACGAATTATACAATCAAATAAATTTTTGATATTTATCAAAAGAGATATTTTCTTATTAGCCGCATGCTAAGTGTTAGTTGACCAATATTTTGCTACTTATGGCATCCTTTTATATTCTGATAATTTCAGAGCTTATACATGTCTGTTAAATTTGTGTTTTATTAATATTATTTTATTTATTTATTCATAGGGAAGTTTTTTTAATGGCTATTAGCCGTAAGAAAATGATGAACTCTTTATTTTTTTTTAAGGGCAAACGGATTAATGTTTCATAATCGAGCTCCGCGCGATATAGATAAATTAAAAAAATATTTCATGCTTTAAAATTGTTTTTAAAACCATAGACAATCAGTAAACTGAGATGAACTTTGCAAACAAATTCCATTTGAAAAAAAAATCCTATTTGGTGATCTAAAAATTTAAATTGTACGATTAAAAATATGTTAGATTTGTGTTTTTACAATATTATTCTTTCATTTGTTTATAAAAGAAGTATCAATTTCGTTAATTTGTCTTTCACAAATGTGTTAGAATGGTGGTTTTTTTAATATTATTCTTTTATTTGTTTATAAAGGAAGTATTAAGTCCGTTATGTAAAAATAGTTAGAAACAAATGCGGAAAAATTTTTGTTGCTTTATGTGCAAAATGTTTATTATTATTATGTATTGAAACCGGCACGTGATAAGATAAACTTAAAAAAAATCATGCTTAAAAATGATTTTAGAAAATATAATACATCAGTCAATTAAGATGCAGTTTTTAAACAAATTGCATTTGAAAGTAAATTTTTTCCCTATGCGACGAAAATTGAAAATGTACGATGGTCAAAAGATTAAAAAATTGCAGTAGCGAAAATTTCAAGACCGAAGTGTTGCCATTCGCAAAATGACGTCAGTGTTGCGCACATATACGTTTGTTCTTTATAATATAGATACTTAATCAGTAAAATATAATAAAGATCAGTTATTAAAATGGGGTTATCAATTGAGGCTCTTATGCTTGGTATTCCGGAATGAAAAACAGCAATTTTCACCTTCTCAAAATTTGCATACGCACTTTTCATATCCATATTCATCCTTTTTTTTTTAAATGTATTTTGTTTGATCATTTAAAAATCATTTTAAACAGAACTTGAAATCACGATTGTCAGCAACATCTTTTATGTGAACAGACGCACCCTTTACTTGATATTCTAATCTCAATTCCGGAGAGTAAAAATTTCCGTAATTTATGTTTTTTAGACGCATTTGTGTTAAAATGATTAGCTTTATCTAAGAAAATGGTCGTTTTCTTGTAAATAAGACTTCATTTTCACTTAAATAAGCATTTCGCCTAGTGTCTGAAACTTAGTATCAGTATACATGCAGAAGGAAAAACAATATAGAAAATTTATGAGGAAAAATGCGTGTTTTCAAAAGCAGTATGTCATTTTCCGTTATTATGCCCCTAATAATGCCCCCTTCCGTTATTCTGCTCCTAATGGGATTTTGCGACACTAAACCCTATACAACAATTTTTATCAACAATTTTGAATTTTTATCAGAAAATAGCATGAATAAATATAAAAATACCTCATTATTTCTCTCTTGTCTGCAATAATGAAAGCTATCTATACGAATTGAATATTTCCAACTGAGCGAAAAAATGCCCAGGCTGGGAATCGAACCCAGATCCTTGGCTTACAAGGCCAATGCTTTTCCGTTTCAGCTAACTGGGCCGACAACCAGCCAGCATATTTCGCTCAGAAAACCTTATTGGCTGGAACATCTGGTCTGTCATGTAGACAGCTCAACAGAATAAACCGCAAGTAAAGGACCTCCATATAAACGATGGATACGTAGATGAACTATTATTTTAACACAATCAAACTGACTCGTAAAGTTAGAAGGAAAAACATGCAGAAGGAAAAACAATATAGAAAGTAACTTTACCAGTCAGTTTGATTGTGTTAAAATAATAGTTCATCTACGTATCCATCGTTTATATGGAGGTCCTTTACCTGCGGTTTATTCTGTTGAGCTGTCTACATGACAGACCAGATGTTCCAACCAATAAGGTTTTCTGAGCGAAATGTGCTGGCTGGTTGTCGGCCCAGTTAGCTTAAACGGAAAAGCATTGGCCTTGTAAGCCAAGGATCTGGGTTCGATTCCCAGCCTGGGCATTTTTTCGCTCAGTTGGAAATATTCAATTCGTATGTTAACTTTACCAGTCAGTTTGATTGTGTTAAAATAATAGTTCATCTACGTATCCATCGTTTATATGGAGGTCCTTTACCTGCGGTTTATTCTGTTGAGCTGTCTACATGACAGACCAGATGTTCCAACCAATAAGGTTTTCTGAGCGAAATATGCTGGCTGGTTGTCGGCCCAGTTAGCTTAAACGGAAAAGCATTGGCCTTGTAAGCCAAGGATCTGGGTTCGATTCCCAGCCTGGGCATTTTTTCGCTCAGTTGGAAATATTCAATTCGTATGGTAACTTTACCAGTCAGTTTGATTGTGTTAAAATAATAGTTCATCTACGTATCCATCGTTTATATGGAGGTCCTTTACCTGCGGTTTATTCTGTTGAGCTGTCTACATGACAGATCAGATGTTCCAACCAATAAGGTTTTCTGAGCGAAATATGCTGGCTGGTTGTCGGCCCAGTTAGCTTAAACGGAAAAGCATTGGCCTTGTAAGCCAAGGATCTGGGTTCGATTCCCAGCCTGGGCATTTTTTCGCTCAGTTGGAAATATTCAATTCGTATGTTAACTTTACCAGTCAGTTTGATTGTGTTAAAATAATAGAAAGCTATCTAATTTTCACCATTTTGAAGAAATTTCATAAAATGCTTTTAAAATTAAAATGTAAAAGTGGGGATATTTTAAAAAAATAGATAGTGCGATCACATCTACAAATGAAGAGCTTTCAGTTAAAAAAAATATAACAGTAAAATTGGTTCAGCAGAAAGATCAGGGCAGATGACTAAAAAACATACATTATTTGTTTTCTTGTTTAACTCGGCGAAGCAAATTCATCCAGGCGAGAATCATCAATTTCTGTAATTTAAATCGCTATTTTTTGCATGTCACCTCTCTTCTATAAAGACACTCTAAATTTTTGTAAAACATTGCGTTTTATCAGTGTGTGATTTCGATTACATAATTTTCAAAAGTCAAGCATTTTCACCTGTGAAGAATTTCAAAGCAGCTGGGCTATGAAAATGACGCACTTCTATAAAACATAATTCAAGTTTAAGAATTAAAATACTCGTTTTTTTATAAAATGACGTCATTTGCATCCGATAAAGCAATCCGCTTTTACAATCCACTCTTTAACTTCTTCTATAGAAAAGTATGCATATGACGTCATTATCACGGATTAACAGACAATATTCTTGGCATAGCCCATATTTTAATTTCAACTTTGTTTTACTTGATATTCTAATCTCAATTCCGGAGAGTAAAAATTTCCGTAATTTATGTTTTTTAGACGCATTTGTGTTAAAATGATTAGCTTTATCTAAGAAAATGGTCGTTTTCTTTTAAATAAGACTTCATTTTCACTTAAATAAGCATTTCGCCTAGTGTCTGAAACTTAGTATCAGTACACATGCAGAAGGAAAAACAATCTAGAAAATTTATGAGGAAAAATGCGTGCTTTCAAAAGCAGTATGTCATTTTCCGTTATTATGCCCCTAATAATGCCCCCTTCCGTTATTCTGCTCCTAATGGGATTTTGCGACACTAAACCCTATACAACAATTTTTATCAACAATTTTGAATTTTTATGAGAAAATAATATGAATAAATATAAAAATACCTCATTATTTCTCTCTTGTCTGCAATAATGAAAGCTATCTAATTTTCACCATTTTGAAGAAATTTCATAAAATGCTTTTAAAATTAAAATGTAAAAGTGGGGATATTTAAAAAAAAAATAGATAGTGCGATCACATCTACAAATGAAGAGCTTTCAGTTAAAAAAAATAACAGTAAAACTGGTTCAGCAGAAAGATCAGGGCAGATGACTAAAAAACATACTTGTGTTTTAAATATATAGATTATATAAAATTAGAAAAATTAAATTAAGCAAATTATGTTATTTTGATAAAATTATAGTAGAATGTCCTAAAGAACAGCATTAAAATTTTATTATTCGAGAGAATTTTGGACAAAAACTTCAGGAACATGATATTATTTTAAACCACGAATTATTTGTTTTCTTGTTTAACTCGGCGAAGCAAATTCATCCAGGCGAGAATCATCAATTTCTGTGATATAAATCGCTATTTTTTGCATGTCACCTCTCTTCTGTAAAGACACTCTAAATTTTTGTAAAACATTGCGTTTTATCAGTGTGTGATTTCGATTACATAATTTTCAAAAGTCAAGCATTTTCACCTGTGAAGAATTTCAAAGCAGCTGGGCTATGAAAATGACGCACTTCTACAAAACATAATTCAAGTTTAAGAATTAAAATACTCGCTTTTTTATAAAATGACGTCAGTTGCATCCGCTAAAGCAATCCACTTTTATAATCCACTCTTTAACTTCTTCTATAGAAAAGTGTGCATATGACGTCATTATCACGGAATAACAGACGATATTCTTGGCATAGCCCATATTTTAATTTTAACTTTGTTTTCAGGTTTTATGAGAAAATGGCAACAAAAAGATACAGTATCTCCTATTTTCGACTATTTTCCGTTTACTTTCAAAGACTTTCAATAGAAATGGGGTACTTTTGTTGCCACGATAAGAAAAATAGTATTAAAAACTACAAAAAAAAAAATAATATCTCAAAAATAAATTGAGATACAGCTTTCAAACAAATTGCATTTAAAAGAGCATTTTTTTCCTAATATGACGGTATAAAAATTTAAAATATGCGATGTTTAGAAATTTAAAAATTTCCAGTAGAGAAATTTTCAAAACCAAAATTTTATTTCAAATTTCAAAGTGTTGCCATTCGCAAAATGACGTATGCGTTACGCACAGATATGTTTGTCCTTTATAATATAGATAGATAGGGAAGATATATCTTGAACAAGATATATCTTGTTCAAATTTTCAATCGTTAATAAAATACTCATTATCCATCCTATCAAGTTGAAATAAATTTTTTAAAACTTGTACTGGATGACAATTGATGTTAATACAGTTTTTTCAAATATTAACTAATTAATTAAATTTTAATTAATTAATTTTAGTTTTACATGGGAAACTAAATGGCGACCATTGGTTATTAAAGATCAATGAAAGTATTTTCAGTAAGGTGTTACCATAGGGGGGACCCTGTTCTGTCGCCAAATACCGCCGAGTTTTTCGCCAACTTGGCGATATATCGCCAAATTTGGCGGCCAAAATGAGTCGCCAAAAGTGACACCTACTTGGCGATATCTCTAATATTTCGCCAAATACCCATAGAGTTCCATTGTAAACCTACTTGCTTATAGAAAAGCAACAAATTGAGATATTTTAATGCAACAAAATCTAATATTAGCTTAAGGGATTATATTAATTTTTTCTTTGATGACCTAAGTAGGAATTCACTTTAAAAACAAAATTTTTATATTACTTGTAGATTATTAACCATTCACAAATACATTTAGGAAAGAACGTAGAAGCGTTAATTAAGTTACTTGAAAAAAAATCTTTTTTTAATATAGTGTGGGGTATGGTGCGAAAGCTTTCTTAACGCTGAACTCAAAAATACATTTTTTTTAAATTTTAGACATTATATTTTCAGAGTTATCATCGAAAATCTAAGGCAAAAATGTGTTCCCCCCCCCCCTCTATCTATTTTCGAATCTACTGAAACTAAAATTGTGAAAAATTTACAGGTAGTAGACATTAATTTAAACATTGCAGGAAAATGATAGTGATTCCCCTAGGTCAGATAGTTTTTGAGAAAATCGCATTTTTTTCCGTTACACACAAATTTCGATTTGCGGGCGTTTAGCGAAGGAGTTGAGGAGCGCTAGAGGTACCTATCGTCGCAGAAGTATAAAAGGATTGTTAATAATGATTTTCGGGGGAAAAAATTGTCTGTAATAAGCATACACTGTAAAAAAAAACGAACTAAAAAACCGAAATACTACTGGCAATCTAAAGGCCAGTACTATTTCCGTTTTTTTACGGAATTTTTACCCATAAATTACAGAAAATTTTCCGTTTTTCTGATTAAAAACGGAAAATTTTCTGTAATTTATGGGTAAAAATTCCTAAAAAAACGGAAATAGTACTGGCATCTAGATTGCCAGTAGTATTTCCGTTTTTTAGTCCGTTTTTTTTACAGTGTAGACATTAACTCTTAAAGACTTGCACTGTTTGAACATACATAAAGACACGGGCGGCGTACTCTATGCGGCATCGACTTTTAAAGCCTATATATAACAACTTTTAATGATACGAGTTAGAACCCGTCGAAATTCGACGAATTAAAATGTTTAGAATGGAGCTGTTACATCGAATTTATAATAAACCTACCAAAATAATTACAATAAAAAGTTCATGTTTCATTGGTTGTCTAACTCTTAAAATAAAATAATTTTTTGAACCAAAAATTACCAAAATATTATCTCGCAAACTTCAACTGCTTAAATTATTGAAAAAATTAAACTGTATTAGAATATGTAATCAAGATGAGTAATTATGTTTGAAGTTATCGATTGAGGCTCTTACGTTTGTTTTTACCGGATGAAAAATCAGTAAAAAGGATTTTGCTTTGTCACGTCATAAAATTTTTCCCCATAAAATCTAAACTGTACGTTATTTTCCCATTCTCAAAATTTACATACGCGCCACTCAAATTCTCAATTTAAAAGTATTTTAACGTCAATACATTATTAATGAATGTATTTCCAACTTAAAGTCACGTTTGTCTGATACAACTTTTCATGTGAACATTCGCATTTTTTAAGTTCTAATCTCAGTACCCGCGAAAAATTTACCATTCAGAAATTTGCCTTTACTTGCCATAGTACTATTGACCATTTAGTATTGGTCAGATATTTAGTTTTATCAAAAAAATGATCGTTTTGTTTTAAATATGACATCATTTTTACTGACCGAATCATTTTGTCTAGCGTCTCAAACTCAGTATCAACGTAATTTAAAAATATTGAAATGTAACTGATTTATGAAGACGAATGCCTGTTTTTTAATGTCTGACATTATTTTCTGTTCAAAAATTATAAAAAAGTAACTTTTATTTGTAATGTGAAAATGGCATCAATAAGGATATAATCAATAAAAATAATAAACCATGACTATTTTCCCTTTACTTTCAATACAATTGGAGTACTTCAGTTGCCACGATTACAAAATTTGTATTAAAAACTACAAAAAAATTAATATCTCAAAAATAAATCGAGATACAGCTTTCAAACAAATTGCATTTAAAAGCACATTTTTTTCCCTTTACGAAGGTGTAAAAATTGAAAATGTGGGATGTTTAGAAGTTTAAAAATTTGCAGTAGCGAAAATTGCAAAACCGAAATTTCATTTCAAATATCAAAGTGTTGCCATTCACAAAATGACGTATGCGTTACGCACAGATATGCTTGTCCTTTATAATATAGATATTTGTGCAATGCAATACCAGTTACTAATTCATATACTTATTGTACAGAACCCTCTGTACGGAGTAATACTCGCACTGTGACCATTTTTTTTGTTTTGTTTTGTTTTGAATTGGTTAGTTGAGATCGATATGCAAAAAAGCAGTTTTTTACTTTTTGATTTTCTTTGCAGGTTTTTTTAATGAGAATACTTTCAATTTTGAAACCGGTTCCGAAAGCAAAAGTATCCTAATAAAAAAAAACTTCTAAACAAATCGAAAAAGTTAAAAAACGACTTTGTACAGAACAATCTGAGCTAGCCAATGCACAAAGAAATTGTTTAAAGTATTGAAATGCAAATGAGATATCGTAAATATTTCTTCCGTAGGATTAACATTAGCGAACGGGTGTTTTCGCGTGAGTGAAGTAGCCCCTAACCTCTTCAGACCCGAGGGTAAAAAAACACTGTGAATACACATTCATTGATCTTACACAAACAAAAAGACACCATAGATGACAGAAGGAGTCCTTTTTCTGAAATTCATATTTTAGGGGCTGGTTATTTATGTTCACAAATAGGAATCTAACATTAATTGCTATTTACTTCGATTAATTGGTTTGACTAATTTAAAAAAAGGAATATTACATCATAACTTTTCTACTGCAAGATTTTCACGTGAAAAAATGAAATAAAATAAATAGTTTGACGAATTAAAAGCAAAAGTTAATGTTACGTCATAATTTTTCTGTTTTATGATTTCCATGTGACAAATTATAATTATTTAATTAATTTGACCAAAAAATGGAATATTACGTCATATTGGAAATATAAAGGGCGTAGTGAGTATATAACGTCATACAAGTGTGAAAAAACGTAATGAAGCATGATAAAAACTCGATTATGGAAATATTGGCGTATAACATTATTGCTCCAATGATGACTGTATATAAGTTCATTTATAGCTGTATTATTTTGCGTCTGTTATATAAATTTATATTTTTATATATTGGGTTTTCATTTGATTCATGTGTAAAGCACTTGGACTGCTTTTTTTATGTTGTATGTTAAATTTTGAAATTGGCTTTTCAAAACAAACATTCTTAAAATTCCGGGCAACACCGGGTTTTTTTAGCTAGTTATTGATAACCTAAATTACGCAGTAACAAATTAAAGGCCTTTAATTACTTGAATGATCTAAAAATCCTCAAAATTTTTGATTTGTAAAGCGTTTAAGTTAATTAATTATGAAAATTTCTTATTTTCTTGGATACACTGTTTGGAATGCATTTTGAAAACTCAGATTATAATAACACTTGTTTTTTGAGGAAATAAGCATCATTGCTATCATTTATTCGTTTTGATCCAAAGCCAAAAACATTCAGCTAAACAGAAGTAAAGTAAAACTGTAAAAAAATCAAATAGTTTAGTTTATATCCTCCTCAGTTCAGAAGTATCACATGTGATACTTCAGAACCGAGAAGGTTAACATCCAAGCGAAATGCAAGCGACTTTCAGAGACTTTGGTTAAATTATCCGAAAATTTCGATTAAAATTACTGGTAGGAATAATAAAAAATTCTCAGCATTTCATGTGTCACGTATACGTGACGCTCATCGCAAAGGGGAACGACGCGACATTTTTAGATGGAAATAGTGTTAACCGCATATCCTGTGTAACAATTATGAGGGCGATATAAGTTGTTTTAGTTAATACTATCCACCATATCTCCTTGTTGAATATTTATTTACATTTTTCTTGGGAAGAATTTTTCATGGTTTGTCAACCTTAAAGGGATAACATTTAAATTCGCTTGTTAGCAGATGAATTCAGTTTTGTATTCAATGTGACTTTTTTAATCGCGTTGAATGATTTCGATTTCACTTAATTTATGTTAACTCATTTCTCATAAACAATATTTTTCCCCGCTTAAGAGCCCACACCAGTCACGCGGATAAACTCGAACGCTAATGTAAAGTCTATGCGGGCGTTATTTTCAAATTTCTCACTTTGATTTTAATATTTTTTAATGATTTTTTTTTTTTTTTTTTTTTTTTTTTTTTTTGCATAGAGTAGCTGAGGACGATCTACAACCGGGCTAGTTTGTACTTTTTCGATTTTAGTTTCAGATTTTTTTTTTTAAATTAATTTAACTTTCGGAACCGGTTCTGAAATTGAAACAATCCTAATATTAAAAAAAAAACTGTAACCAAAATCGAAAAAATAAAAACTCGACCGGTTGTGGATCGTCTTCAGTTATCCTATGCAAGAAAAATCATCCAAAGCAAAGCGAGAAATTTGGAAATAACGCTCCCGTAGACTTTACATTAGCGTTTTCCTTTTTTGCCGTGACTGAAGTGGGTTCTTAACAACCTGAAACTTTTGAAACATTTACGAACTCATTTTTAGGTGCGTTCGTAATTATATAAATACGTAGCACCTATAGTCGTAGTTCAGTCCGCCTGTCTGTCCGTATATAACAGAGCAAAAACTACCCAACTGAATAGTCTGAAATTTTAAATATATAATTGTTGCAAAATTTTGTCGACTCATTTCAAATTTTATGAAAATCGGATTTATAGTTTAATGACAGGAACAGTCAAATTTTTCCGTTACATTATGGCCAATGGAAAAAAAATTATTGCAACTACATTTTAATGATGTTACAGCCTTCCGAACAGTGTGAAATTTTAAATATATAATTTTTGCAAAATTTTGTCGAGTCATTTCAAATTTCATGAAAATCGGATTTATAGTTTAATGACAGGAACAGTCAAAAGTTTTCCGTTACATTACGGCCAATGGAAAAAAATTATTGCAACTGCATTTTGATGATGATACAGCCTTCCGAACGGTCTGAAATTTTAAATATATAATTTTTGCAAAATTTTGTCGAGTCATTTCAAATTTTATGAAAATCGGATTTATAGTTTAATGAGAGGGACAGTCAAAAGTTTTCCGTTACATGACGGCCAATGGGAAAAAAATTATTGCAACTGCATTTTAATGATGATACAGCCTGAATGGTCTGAAATTTTAAATATATAATTTTTGCAAAATTTTGTCGAGTCATTTCAAATTTCATGAAATTGGATGTATAGTTTAATGACAGGGACAGTCAAAAGTTTTCCATTACATTACGGCCAATGGGAAAAAATTATTGCAAGTGCATTTTAATGATGTTACAGCCTTTCGAGCAGAATGAAATGGATATGCACTTATGAAGTGTACTAAAATAAACATTCAATACAATATGCGGTGCAAAATATATTTATAAAACTAGTTATAATACGAGCGTACCCCGTTTGCCACGTTTGACGAGCAGTTTCCAACTTGTTAAACTTGGAGGCCTGACTTTTCGAATAGAGTGGTATTTTCAATTTTTTGATAAACGAATTACTTATCGAGTTATAATAATTTTTTGGCATGTGGCGAAAGTTTTTTTTTTTTTTTTCCTTCAGCCATGTGACGTTCAAAAATTTGTTTCAAAACGCCAACTTTGACAGTTTTTTCTGTAAGATTGCTTTTACCAAAAAAAAAAAAAAAAAAAAAAAAAAAAAAAAATGGAAAACACCATTTGGTTAGATATTTTCTGAATAAGAACACTTGCCAATTTCACGTATTCCCAAGCAAAAATTAATTCAGAAATGTGTCAGAAAGTATCCCTCTTTGGATTTGAGAATAGCCTTAATGTTTTGCCAGCAATGTTAGAAAAAATAAAAAAAATAAAGTTTAAAATAAGGGGAGGAAGAGTACAGTGACCACTCAAAGGTTTGATGAATTTTTATGATACCTTTTTAATCAGTAAAGTTCTAGAAACAAATAAGAACTATAATAACTTTAGTTTCCATTGCTATTTTAGTTCATTATTATTTTTTAAGGGGTCTCAGGACTCTTAAAATTGGAAAAAAAGGAAAAAAAATAGACAATTTCCAACATTTAATGTCTTAAAATGTAAATGATTTAAAAACACAATTTTTATTGGGATTAAAAGATACAAGCATGTTCTTTTACTTCATGTATTTAAAAAAATGCAAGATGCAAAATTAGTATTTACAGAGGACTCCAAACTGTTAGAAATTTGTCGAGCAGAAAACAGGTATAACAGCTTATGCGCTAGATTACATTATAAATTTTGCAACTTGAATGAAAAATTTCGGGCCTAATTATACTTCATTGTAATAATTACCCTGAGCCTAAATAAGCTTGTATTTAAAGCATTTTTATATTTTTAATAAAAAGTTGTATATACAAATTTTGAATACAAAATACTAATACAAAATTTTGAAAATTTCAACAGTATAATCTCCTAAAAAAATGTTTTTTTTTTTTTTTTTAACAATAAAAATAAAATTTTAGGTTCAGTTTATACAGACTAACATGAAACATATGTTTTGAAATATTCTGAAGTTTTTGAGATATCCTGCGCGTTATGCACAAAAACGTCATTTGGAGAAAAATGACTTCAAAGTTTCGGAAACGCTGCTTCAGTTATTGAGCGGGTATAACGCTAATAGCCATAACTTCTGCTCTAATTTGAATTTCAAGGAAATAATCATATCAAAATATTTAAAAAAGATAGAAGTTTAACATCTAAAAAAATTAAAATTTAGAAAATTTAGAAGCTTTAAGAGCCTTGAGACCCCTTAAATGTTCACGTTACTTTAAAAGAAAAGCTACAAAATGGCCACTTTGCCCACCTAGACTGGGTAAAGTGGCCAGAATAGATGAATGAAGAAATCACATTGATTCAGGATGTAAGGTTAGTTGGGGTAACTGGACCCACGAGGTAACTGGGCCATAGGCTATTTTATAAAAAACTGTTTGTGTTTTTTAAGTTTTAGCTTTTGTGAACAATGCCCCTTAATCTC
Source organism: Maratus speciosus (assembly GCA_963932465.1). Taxonomy (NCBI): domain Eukaryota; kingdom Metazoa; phylum Arthropoda; class Arachnida; order Araneae; family Salticidae; genus Maratus; species Maratus speciosus. The sequence continues at coordinate 417,294,938 of OZ010794.1, read as the reverse complement.
TACTTCCTAAAACAATGTGTATCAACTCAATCATAACTCTCACTTTGCTGTGATAGGTTGTCAAAAATTTACGTCTCTTTTTTTTTTAAAACAACGTCAATATGGTTGAACTTCCTCGGCTTTTTATTATACTGTAAGTACTTTTATTAAACAATCTTTTTTTAAAAAAGATTAGACATATACACTTATGTCCAAAATTAAGGACCGATCACAAAATGCTAATTTTCAAGCACGCGAATACTCAAAAGGAAATAATATAATTCCAATAATTACTATCTCTACAGCACAGCTAGTCCATATAACATCTCATTCATGTCAAAAATGGTCACAAGTGTCACAGTAGCTACGGTGAAGAAAAAAAATATAGGAAATTCCATGCATATCATTATGAGTCTCAAATGATCACTATATGTGACTCCACTGAGACGTCACTGTGACTGCTTTTTTGTGACGAGTCACCCTGCGACTTTACAATGTAGTTACATTGTGACTCTCATGTGACTGTCATCTGCAGACTCAATTTCAATGTCATCGTGAACGCTGCATAGTGATAAATTACCAAATAATGTCACATTAAAGTCACATGATGACTTTCAGGCGACAGAGAGACTGCTGTGAAGTCACCATTGTGCTCTTTTGTGAAAAGTCACCATGTGACTATAATGTGATATTATTTGGTGAATTATCATAATGCAACGTTCATGACGACTTTGACATTGAGTCTAAAAATGACAGTCACATAAGAGTCACAATATAACTACATTTCAAAGTCCCCGGGTGATTCGTCACAAAGCAGCAGTCACTTTGAGGTCTCAGTGGAGTCACATATAGTGATCATTTGTGACTCATAATGAGACGTGGAATTTCCTATTTTTTCTTTCACCGTAGTGACTGTGACACATGTGACCATGTGTGACATGAATGAGATGCTATATGGACTAGCTGTGCTGTAGGGATACTAATTATTTGAATTATATTATTTCCTTTTGAGTATTCGCTTACTTAAAAGTTAGTATTTTGTGACTGGTCCTTAATTTTGGACACCAGTGTAACTACATTAATATTATTAGGTATCTATACATATTTACTTCATATTTCAAATGTAAGCCCTGTGTCCCAGTTACCCCATTAATTTTTTCAAGAATGGGATAACAGGGACATATATCCGGGGTAACTGGACCATGCTGGATCCAGTTACCCCAATAGTTATAAATAATTTTTTGTGTTTCTCTTACTACGAGAAGTAAATTTCTCGATTGTTTTTTGCTCACAATAAAGAAAATGATAGAATTCCTTATTAAAATTGCGTAATGAAATTAAAAAAAGGCCTATTGAGTGGTATAAAACCAAATTTATTGACCCCTTGAGAGGCGGTGATGCCATTATGGCATCACTTAATTTTAATTCCTAATTTCCACATTGGCACCTGAATTTTATAATAAAAATTTTACCTTTATTAAGTACGCGAAAATATACTTTTACCTGTTTTTCAGATAGATTCTCTTGTAAATATTGATGTCATTAAATTGTTTCAACATTTTACGAATGCAAGTACCTTGCCCCTGAAAGCGAGATAGCCAGACCTTGAAATTGTGCTATTCACAGGGGCCGCATTCTATAGGAAAACTTTTATCGTTCCTACCACTATTTTGAAAATAATATCTTCATCGCATTTATCTTTAAGGGTTCTGGTAGGAACAATAAAATTTTCCCTATATAATGCGACCCCTGGATAAAGATAAAGTACTTAAGTACTTACGTATCCGTTTGTTCATAGATTTACCTTGCTATTTGTTTCCTTAAAATGGCCGTGTGCCTTTTATACTTATTATCTATACTAAAGTACATAAGTACTTACTTAAGTTTTATGTTTTTGGCATAAATAAATCTAATATTTTCACTTTTAGTGCTTTTTTTAGACATTGACAGCAAAGGTTTCCCTTACAACGCTGTTTATTGACATATAATTTACATGATCTGCCTGGTTTAAAAATTTTTAAGTTGTTTACACTTTTTCAAACAGGACCTAATATCCAATATGAAAAAATATAAACGCGTGTGGAACATAGACCCCCCTGGTCCAGTTACCCCATTTTTGGGGGCAACTGGACCCATGAGGAAAGAAAGATGAAATATACATATTTTTATATTTTTAAATATTAAAATGTAATTTTGAGCATTTCTGTCTGATAGAAGGAACCTAACTGAACACATTTACAGAAGTTCAGACTTTAATTCAAATGAACAGTAACTTTTCGAAGCTGAATTGTCAGAAGCTCAAGAGTCACATTGTAAAATCATGGCCCAGTTGCCCCAACTAACCTTATATTTAATCAACACAAGCTAAAGTAACTCATATTAAAAACAAGTATTATGATTTGTAATAGTTTAAGTATTAAATCGTTACAAGATAATGTAATCAGTAATGAGTATCAATAGTACCGGTTGAGCCAAAAGTTCTTTACAACTTTAAAAACTCATAAAAAAGGAAGAAATTATGATAAAGGAGTGCGGTTTGCCAAAAAGGGCTCACAAGGTAGTCGGATTTTGTTTTTTTAGCAACACAAAAAATTTAGTTAAAAATTTCATGTAGAGGGCGCTGAAGACCCTGAACACAATGAATAGGACAACAGTTGTGTCGTAGAATGTTCTGGAGGCCATGTTGAACATTTGTTATTGGAAGAACAAATGAATGGAGCATAGCATTGTCCTGTTCATTGTGTTTCGGGCAGTCAGCGCCCTCTACATGTGATTTTTTAACTAATTTTTTTTGCTGCTAAAACATCCCACTACCTTGTGAGCCCTTTCTTGCAAACCGCATTCCTTTATCATAATTTCTTCCCTTCTTTATGAGTTTTTAAAGTTGTAACGAAATTTTGGCTCACCCGGTGCATCAATAAATGATTAGGCATAGGCCTTACTTTCAAAATTCGCATTCAAACTCATCAGCTTCATCGTCACACTCTTCACGAACTCGCATCTTACATTTGAAACATATAATCTATCCTTCATTGTCTCTCGAGATTGAGTAGGTTCGTTGAAATTGGTCCATCTGCATGTTCAACCATTGTGTTTTTACCAGTTTGCTTAGTCTTTAGCAACATTAAGAACATTGTACTGAGAGTCCATTGAAATGTCAGATAGATCTGAAGCCACAAAATCAGCATCAGAAAATCCATAGGGATAAAAAAGAATAATCCCGCACTTGCGAAACCCATTGATAGTAGTAATGAATGATTTTACTATTCGAATGAATCATTCGGACGTCTCCGAGATAAATTTATTCCACATTAAAAACATAGTTTTCTCGCCAGTTCGGGTTATTACTTAACGGCGTGAGCGACGGTCATAAACTCCGTCGACATTCTTCATGTGATCCAATCAATTCTGAACAACTGGTGCATTTACCTTATGTCTGCTCATAGTTCTTGAATGAAACACAATATATAGAAATTAAGTTTAAAAAACAAAATCTAAAAAAAAACTTTAAATTTTAAGTTTGTATTCTTGAACAATTTTTAATTCTAGAAATTAATCCACTTTAGATGCTAAACGAAACACGGTTATATGTATACATATATATGAAAACTGATATTGTATTCCTTTTCTCTTAAGTCATAGAGAAAGCGTAGAACAAAAAATGTACGATTAGTTACATCAAGTAAGATAAACATCAATTAGAACAAATATAGAAATTAAGTTTAAACAATAACATCTAAAAAAGGAAATTCTTTAAATTTTAACATTGTATTTTAAACAATCTCTAATTCTAGAAATTATTTCTCTTTAGAGGCTAAAAGAAACGCGGATATATGTATATATACAAGAAAACTGATGTTGTATTTATTTTCTATTAAGTAATAGAGAAAACGTAGAACGAAATATTTAAGATTAGTTACATTAAGTAAGATGAAGCTCAGTTAGTACAATGTATAGAAATTAAGTTTAAAAAATAAAATCTAAAGAAAAAATGATTTGAATTTTAACATTGTATTCTCGAACAATTTCTAATTCTAGAAATTATTCCTCTTTAGATGCTAAAAGAAACGCGGACATGCAGGGTGAACTTACCCTGATTATTATAATTTATCACAAATTAACCGTTTGTATAATAATGTAACTTGTTGTATCATTGGATAGGTCAGTTTTAGTAGTTTTTCTGTGCAACAGAATGAAACATTTCCGGAACGGTGGATTGGAAGGGATGAACCAACACCCCGGCCTCCGCGTTCCCCAGATATTCATCCTCTGGATTTTTACTTTGGGGGATATATCAAGGACCACACTTTTTGCCACACCAATTGCTGACGTGGAAGAACTGAATACTAGGATACAAGCTGCTGTGTGTACTGTAACGTAAGACATGTTAAAGAACACTTGGCGGGAACTAGAATATACCGTAGGCTAATTCCAAGCTACCAAGGCGGCACACGTTGAAATTTACTGAGGCACGTGGTCTTATAAAAAAATTTATGACAGTACTTAAAATGTATCGAAACGAGTATATGTCTAATTATAATAGTTTGAGAATAATAAACATATCAGGGCAAGACTTTTGGTTCACCCTATATATATATATATATATATATATATATATGATACGTTTTCACTAGTATGATATAAACATATCGGTCTTAAGCAGCAGCCATACACTCGTTATCTAACTCAACCGAGAAATCAAAGTTTTGAAGTCGTAAAATCATGGTTAAGAGTGGAAGATCAGGCCGACGTCCATTGGTAGTTTCCCGGAAAATAATAACTGAAGCCTTTAGATTCATCAAATATTTATTAGATGATCATAAAATGCAGCCATTTCACTAGATGCTACCCATGTTCAGGTCGTTGCTACGCCGAAAAATGTAAACTACTAGATGTTAAATATTAGAACAGCATGACGAAGAAACAGTAAACAACGCTCTCCAGGTGACATGGGTTATTTAAGCAAACAATGGGCCTGTTTAGAAGTGCAGTTTTCGCTGCGCGCGCGCTCAGAAGCTTTTGCCATGGAGTAGGTCTTATCGAAGAAAGGAAATTTAAAGTAATTCAATTATTTCATTATTTTTATGGTTCAAAAAAGATAAAACCAACGACTATATTTCTTTATCCTTCCAAAACATGGTTTTCGTAACAGAAATATATGCCTATGTTCACTCAGATAAAATTCAAAATATTCGGGAAAAGCATCACGTGACCTACTTCATCTAGTTTAGCCCGTTCAACATTTAAAATTAGTTAACCAACTGCACACAAACTTGACGCGGGCGGCTGAGAAGAATTATGTGGGCGATTTGATCACGTGATTGTGCGTTTTGTGCTTATATTTTATTGGTTGTGCTTTGTTTGGTAGGTTGATTGATACATTTTAACAATTCAATTGGTGCTATAATTTTTTTTTTTACTTTTTAACAAGTTTCTTTTAATCTATTTAAAAATGATTTATCAGTTGCTTTATACTTTTCGTGATAAATAGAAGGCTTATTTCTTATTTTATGATTGTATATTTTAATACCGTGTGGATAACAGACCAAAATACACCATAAAACATGAGAAACAAATGGCACTCAAAATCATGTTAGTATGCAGTAGAGATGGGAAATAGAGTTACTTTTGGTTAACAGGTTGCATCGTTCCACGCTTGCACAAGTAACAGGTTCCAATAACCTGTTATTTTTTTAACGTATAATTAATGGCTGTGTATGATGTCAACGGGTGTTTTAATTAGAAGGCCTTTAAACAAAATGTTTGAAATAATTTTGGGACGTACATATAGACACTGTTTTTTGTTAAGTTGAATCCACACCATTAAAATCAGTTTTTGTTTAAAAACTTAATTTTTACAGGACAAAACTTACTTAGTTATGATACTTTTAATTTTATGCATTTTGAGCTTTTCTGGCACTAAAAACACGTTTTTTTGTTTATGGTGACAAAAACGGCGAAAATTCATGAAGTTCTAAGTATCATAACTCAATAAGTTTTAGCTGTAGGAAAATAAAATATTTACTGTTTTAGTGGTTAGAACATGGAGAAACTTTTTCTGAATGAAGCTTATAGGAACCAGACGTTGTGAAAAGATTGTAATTTCTTAACTATTTAAAAAGCACTTATTTTAACGCAAATTGGACTTTAAATGATGCATAACTAAATCTGAAACATTTTTGCAATTGGAGCAATACCACTAAAACTAACGATTTAGAAATTAGCTTTTGGTAAACGATAAGAAGAGACATCCTGTATAAAAATAAACACAGATTTAACAACATGATTTGTAAAAAAAAATATATTCCCGATTTCATTGTTGCTATGTGTATCAACGCATATGCATAGCGAAAACCACAAGAACATGAAAATATTATTTATACATGTTTAGTCAGATGCAATTTATCAATGTAAAACTAAAAAAGTGTTTTTCCATATTTGGTGACTAAAAATCACAAAATTCATTAAATTGCAAGTATCTTAACTCAGTTAGTTTTGGCCATAGAAGAATAAATTTTTACTGTTTTACATCTTAAAACATAGAGAAACCTCTAAGCCCCAGATACTGTTAAAAAATTTAATTTCTCAAGTATTTAAAAATCAGCTATTTTAACGTAGATCGATTTTTATATGATACAGAACAAAATTTGAAACACTTTTGCAATTGCAACTACACCTCTAAAACTAATGGTTTCGAAATTAGCTTTCGGCAAACGATGAGAAAAGACATGCTGTATAAAATTAAACACTGCTTTAACAACATGATTTATAAAAAAAGAAATTTGATCCTTGATTTCACTGCAGCCATATTTATCAACGTCTATCCAAAGATAATCCACAAGAACTTGAAAATGTTATTTATACACTTTTAATTAAAAGCAATTTATCCGAACAGATTTTTATTACGTTTTTCAAATTAGTTACAATTGTATTAAAATTAAGTGCTCGCACAAATAATGCGATGCTATTGTCTTTCTTTTATTTACAGTGAAATAAAAATCACAGAAATAAAAATGTTTGTAGCTCTTATTTTCTAAAAACACAGTATTGAGAAACTAATAAATAAATAAAAACACATGCCCCTCTTTCTAAAAAAAATCCACTGTCAAATAAAAAAAAGAAAAAACCTGTCGAACTCCATGAGCAATATCCCTTTTAAGCATTCAAATTCAAAGAAACCACTAGCCCAATCAAAAATGGCTACCGCAATAACTGTGTCAAAAATGCAACGAAATCAAAATCATTCCCATCCTCTAATCCCTTTTAAACATTCTAATTCAAATAAACCACTACCAGGTCAAAAATGGCTAACGACCTAACTCTGCAATGCAACGAATTCGCAGTTATTCCCATTCTCATATCCTTTATTAAAAAACGCTTTTTACTTTTCATCCCAATAAATCTCATCATTAAAATGATGCTATTCAATACTATTTATCTGTATAATAAGTTACAACAGTTTAACGTATATCAGTGTGATGTGTTAAAAAATATTTTATCTTCGTGTTGAGTTAAAGCAGTTACAGTATTAGAATCAACAGAAATGAATATTTGTAATAAAATAACTGTCAAACTCTATGCGGAGTCTCAGAATATTTTAACAGTGGTAGCTTTCTTTTCTAGCGAATGGCCAGGTGTTTGCTAGTGAATTGGGCTCTGATTGGTTGATTGCGAATTGCTTCATAGCTACTAAGCTTTAAGCATTTTTTGCAGTGAACGATACATTCTAGCCATTAAAGGCTACTAAAGACATGAAAGGAAGATTTTTGACTGTCTGCGGTTGATAATTTCTTTCTATTAGCTTTGGCGCGTCATAATAAGCGTTCATAATCGTTTAAAAAGGACTTTTTTTATTTGAAAGTACATATTTTTTTAATTTGAAAGTACATTTTTAAGCTCTTTTTTTATAATATCGAAAACAAATTTTGGAAATTTTATTTTTATTATAATTTTAATATATATTTCTAAAAAACTATTCTTTCAGCTTTTTCTTTTCTTTTTTTTTATATACTTTGCAGGTAATGCGTTATAAATTTAACAGAGACTTTCGTTAATCTGTTACTAAATAATACACTTTAAACGAATAACATTGTTATTTATCCTAATAATGCCCATCTCTAGTATGCAGGGACCGACCTCTGAAGTTATGGGAAGCACAGTTTCATTTCGTGGGGCCCCTTTCATTCGAGAAGTGTTTTCTATTCGACATCCCGAAAACTCACCAATGCTACAAATATTATTCACTGACTCAGTTGAATTCACATTAAAGAAAGTTTTTTTTTTATGTTCCACTTACAAAAAATAGGATACAATTAGTGCAAAAATGATTTTGCATAGTATTAGCGTAAAAATGTAAGTTGGATAAAAAGTTTGAATTCAGAATGCATGCTGTTTTGCATGCAAGCTAATTCAATTATATTTAAATTCAATATGTAAAATAAACAATACATCTAAAATAATGGACAGACTGGAGAATTGTGATCATGTGGTTGAAACTGACCTACTAACGAAAAATTAATTTGTAATAAAAGGTATTTTTATGAAACACTTAAAAAAAAAAACATATACATATGTGTGTGAATAAGTTAATAATTTGAAAAGAAATTAGATAGAATTTTGGAACGGAATTAATTCGATATAAAATTTGGGGGCCTCTGTTTTCTCAATTTCGTGTCCCTTCTAATTTTCTAAGGGAAGCATTACGTGCTTTTCGTGCCTATTTGATAATCAGAACCTGTTAGTATGAGCAAAATACTTCTTATACGTTCAATAGAAAGTTTATAAACATTATAATCATACATTATTCACCACAAAACTAGATGCAAAACGCCATGTATTTTATGTCTTTAAAAAATATATGTGCAGATATTTTTAGTTAAAATAATGTACATCTATTACATTTATTTTTATAATATTTTCCATGTTGATTTTAACACCGTAAAATATGATTTGCATCCCAGTCTTGACAAAAATTCACTCCTAAAGTACCCCCCCCCCCCCCCAAAAAAAAGGAAAGAAAAACATTAAGAAATTACCCTATGCGCAAACGTATATTTTCATTTGTGTAATATCACTTTGAATATTAAAAGGCGTTCAAATGTAAAACTTTCATCGCGAAATATCTCATTTTCTCGTATTTAAATAAGTATTTTATTATTATAATAGAAATACAGATGCTTCGTTATTATTAATATAAAAATTTATCTTTATCAAAAATATCTTATTTATTATGAAAAATATAAAGCAACCAATAAAAAAAAAAAAAAAAAAAAAAAACTTATAACACAATTTGGAACGCGAAGGATTCGAACCCATAGCCCCTAGTCCCGAGTTCAAAGCACTATCCATTCAGCCATCTAGCTCGCGTTTCATTTGTAACAAATTATCTTTATAACTAGCACCATAATTTATCAAAACGTAATTTGTTAGTGAACACGCTGAACGTTTATTGCATCGACGATAAAGACCCACTCCATGTTCCTGTCTCCTGAGCTCGCGCGCGCGGCGCGCGTGCTTCTTGAACACACCCAATAATCGTAATCTTCTCCGTTTCCCAGCCAATGCAATAGGTTAAATACTTGCGAAAAAAGACACGTGCACGAATACATTACAAGTGAAAGAACCAACCCCGCAAAAGTAGCCGGGAGGACGCGACGAGAGGTTAGCTACGATAGAGTTTAGCTCCGGGGGAAGGGGGAAGTTCGCATGACCTTTATTATGAACTATTTAGTCTCGGCGTCAGATTTATAACGCAAACAAATGATAACGGGAGGATGGCAAGGAATTGTGGGATATCGAACAAATAGAATAAATATTACAAAACATTCGAAATAAACAGAATTTAGTTTCAGAATAAAATGAAAAAAGTAATGTAATGGGTTTTATAAGATTAGACGAATGGATTTAAGGTTTTTAGAATAATAAAAGAATATGCATTTAAAGCATGGAAAAAAGATAAAGATATTTAAGATAATATTAAAGCTAAGTAAAAAAGGTAGACATTATAATAATTTGGAATAGTTTAATTAAGATAAAAGGGCGAAAATTTTTATTATTACATATATATAAATATATCTATATGAAAACTGATGCATTTATTTTCCCTTAAGTTATAGAGAAAACATAGAACAAAATATTTAAAATTAACTACATCAAGTAAGATAAACCTCAGATAGAATATAGATATTAAGTTTAAAAAATTAAATCTAAAAAAAAGTTTTTTACATTTTAAGATTATATTCTTGGACAGTTTTTAATTCTAGAAATTAATCCGCTTTAGATGCTAAAAGAAACGCGGATATATATATGAAAACTGATATCGTATTTCTTTTCTCTTAAGTCACAGAGAAAACCTAGAATCAAATATTAAAGATTAGTTACACCAAGTAAGATAAACCTCAAATAGAACACTATACAGAAATTGAGTTAAAAAAATAAAATCTAAAAATATATTTCTTTAAATTTTAAGATTGTATTCTTGTTCCAAAGTTCTATATTATGCATAAAAATACCTTAGTAAAACCATAACATATATTTTTGTTATATTTTCGTCACTTCTGTTATCCTAACCTATAAACCTGAATCAGAATAAAATCTTCCACGGACAATAGGCGTTGAAACTATATTGTCATCGTGCTCTACTTTTACATAAGTAATCATGACGTAATCATGACTTTGAAGCTTAGTTGTCTATCGGAAAGAGAATGACAATGTTATTATTGCTTTCACATTGAATAAGATGACCTTGATATTCGATAATATTAAAAGTCAAGGAATAAAAAATTTCAGATGTATATTTTAGGTTTTATTTTAGGTTAGTGGGAGATGGGAAAAATTCGCGAGTTTTGTAGACAATTTTAATAGATTCAAAGAGATGTAAAAATAAAACAATCGAATTCAAATCCACTTAAAAGGGCGGTGGTTTTTTTAAATTCTTTTTAACTCTTATTTACGCTATTCCAAATCACGAGTTCTATAAACATTTCAGAAAAAAATCAAATTAGTGAAGAGAGAGAAAAAATTAAAGCTACATTATAAAGAAATAAAAACAAATGTTTATTAATCTAAGAAAATAGATTATATCCACAAACGTAAATATGTAATAAGTTCTTCCGAGTTATTAACGTTTCTGAAAAGCGTTCGTTATCTTTAGAAACCTCAGAAACCTATATATTTTCGAGATTTTAAGAAACATTTATGAAAAAAAAAGTTTCTTTTGCTGCCACTGATTTTTCTAAACGTTGCCGAGTAGTTTTATAGTATATTAATAAGTTTTCCTGGAATATAGATGTTATCAATGCTCAAGTAAACATCTTCATCTTCTACAAACATGTTCTACAGACAAACACGATACATTAACTGCATTAACATTAATATTGAAATTAGTATTAATTTGTTACTCTTGCATGTTTACGCAGCTGAAGAATATTAACCCTTAAATGCTTAAATTATTCTTTTAGAATTGGGTTTTTTATTTTTATATTAAGGATTAGACACCAGAAATCTTAAGACAGATTTTTAACTCTATTTAGTAGCATATTTTTATAATTTTTAAAGTACTAATCTCTCTATTCTAAAAAAAAGTAACTACCGCTGTCACCGCCGCCGCCAGTTTTGAATTTTTTGTGACCGGAGGTCTTTCTTCGTTAATATTAAGAAAAATAATGCATACAAAAATATGAAAATCAGTAGTATTATACAGAAATGTTTGATAAACACGCTGATGCAGACAGTTTTCAGATCGAAGAATTATTTTTAAGAGATATTTAATGCTAAAGTTGGACAAAATCGTTCCACTAAAAAAGTTTTATAGGAGCAAAAACTGTTCATAGGAATTTAATCATTTTTAGATCATTTTATGCGTTAGAATTTGCCGGAGTGCAGATTGTTTTAATTTTTTTATTTTGACTCATTTTTTGAGGTTTTATTTCTATTTTAAATTCAGATTTTCAGCATTTCTAGAGATATTTTTAACAGATTTTAGAAAGTGATATTAATTTAAACTGTTGCCAACTGTATAAACAGCGGAAGCAATAATGTTTGCTTCAAAAATATATATATATATATATATATATATACGTGTAAATAAATTAAAAATTTATTTACACGTGACTATTATAAACAGAAAAAAACATTTGGAATTAGAATTAAATAATTATGTACAAAAAGCAGGAACTTATTAAAAATTATGTCATAAAAACTATAATTACGCCTGAATTTTAAGAGAGAAAGGAATTTGTAAAGCAATAAATTTATTAACATGCGTTAGAAGTCTTAAATAGGAGAAATTACGTCATATTTACGTCACATTACAGTTATTACATAAAATGAACACAAAATAATATTGCAAAACGGTTTAAATTTAGAAATTGCGCTAGACATTTATTTGATATTTTAAGAGGATACTTTTCAGCTATTTTTGTTAGGAAAGCGCATAATTTCTAACAGAAGTATTTTCACGTGAATATTAAAAAGGGAAAGAATAGTTTGGTCCAAATTACGTCAGATTAAAAACGATTAATTTAAAATGTCTCATTTAAAAGAACTTTCTTTTCACTTTGTTAAAAAATACCAGGAGACAAAGACTCTGTTTACTTAATTCCTCTTATATTAGCTTATTTTGAAATGTTGTTACACGTGTCTACGTCATCAAGTTATTTTTATTTCGACGTTTTATTTGTATTTTTATTAATGTTGTACTAATTTATTTGTTTTTTCGTTATTTAAAATAAAAATTATGTCAATTTGTATAATTTGGCGAGTGGTTTGGCGATTTATATAATTTGGCGAAATTGGTCGACGGGATAATCAAGTAGTACCGCAACGGATTTGGCGTTAAAATTCCCCAATCAAAGAGAAATGAATAGAAATCCGTTTATAGAGAGATCGCCACTGTTTTTAAAATTATAATTCAATCTTTCGAAATCTTTTTAAAGCCGATCAAATTAGCGTGCATTTAGAGTCTACGGTGACTGGACGGGGGTTGGCGAGCGTAGCTCGTAGGGGGCCGAGCCCCCTAGTATTTCTATATAAATATAGTGGTTGTAAGAACTTAATTTATGTATTAAAAATTAAATAAAATGGTGATGGAAATTTACATCACTATGCAATTAAGGGTTAAATTGAAAGTTTATAGTAACCTAAAGACCCATATTCCGATTTGAGAAAACTGATTAATACGCTATAAATACTACTACAAAATGTTTCTGAAAATCAGTGACCAAATTAGAAACTTTTTATATATACAAGGTGTCGCCGAATTCGACCGACAAATTCAGAGGAGTGATAGTAAGCATCAAGAGGTTGAAAATTTGCCATAGAACATGAGGTCGCAAACAATTTATTTATTCACAAATACAAATTGTTTCACCCTAACTAAAGTCAACTTGGCGATAATCATTTTGCAAAAAATAGAAATACAGCAGAGCGCCGATTATCCGAACAAGTGGGGATCGACCCTAGTTCGGATAAGCAAAAGTTCGGATAAATGGACAGAGAGTTTAAGGTATATTCCTGACTAAACTAAAACCTTCACACTTTATTCAGGCTTTGGACTGGCAGCACCAGTTAACGCTAGCGTGTTTAAAAACAGTTTTTTTTTTTTTTTTTTACTTTTCTTTCATTTAAAATTTGCTTTTTCTCTTTTTATCATTTTCTGAACTCCAAAGATTATAATTTAAGCAAAAAAGCTTTCGATTATTGCTTGCTTCAAAGAAGACGTTCTTTCCAATGCTGCCATATCTGATATCTCGAATTCTTCTTAAATACGTTAGTTGAATAGAATCAGAATTCTTCTGCCGTTCGAGCCATTTCACAGCTGTTTCCAAACATTCAAAGGCTTCATTATGTGATGGACCTGGGTCATTTTCCGAGAATTCGTTTTCATCAATTTCTTTTTCATCTTAAGTCTCATCCACAATCTCATCATCATTTCAAAAAAATTTTGAGAGAAGTAGGCTGTTCGGATAATCGGCGCTCTACTGTATTGCAATATAAAATATAACGATATATACCTTGTTTTGTATTTAATGTGATGATATCCCAAAAAGTTCTGAGCAAACAGGGTGCAATAGATCATACCGTATGATCACAGTTCAAAATGTGGAGCGTCGATTGCATATTGCTGGCGCGTATAATGGAAACTTCTGCCATTTTTTTTTTGTTATCACATTTACAACAAAGGTGAGCATGTCTATTAAAAGTTGCATTATAATATATTTCAGTTTTGTGGAAGTTATTACCGTCAACCCAAGTAGGGTATGGGTAACACCCTGTATTTTTGATTGAATGGGTAATTTGTGACCTCATGTTCTATGGTAATTTTTTCATCCTCTTCATGCCTACCATCACCCCTCTGAATTTCTCGATTGAATACGTCAACGCTCTGTATATGGGAACCTCCATTCGTTACTCTTGTGATAATTAGAGCAAATTTTCATATATAATTCCAATTATTTTATTACAAGATATAATTAAGATAACAAGTTGGAAATTGCTCGTCAAACGTGGCAAATGAGGTGCGTTCGTACTATAACTAGTTTTATAATTATTTTTTGCACCCCATATTGTACTGAATGTATATTTTTTTGCACTTCATAAGTGCATAGTCTGTAACATCATTAAAATGCACTTGCAATAATTTTTTTCCCATTCCCCGTAATGTAACGGAATACTTTTGACTGTCCCTGTAATTAAACTATACATCCGATTTTCATAAAATTTCAAATGGATCGACAAAATTTTGCAACAATTATATATTTAAAATTTCAGACCATTCGGAAGGCTTTAACATCATTAAAATACACTTGCAATAATTTTTTCCCATTGGCCGTAATGTATCGGAAAACTTTTGACTGTCCCTGCAATTGAACTATACATCCGATTTTCATAAAATATGAAATGGCTTGACAAAATATTGCAACAATTATGTATTTAAAATTTCAGACCATTCGGAAGGCTGTAACATCATTAAAATGCACTTGCAATAATTTTTCCCATTGGCCGTAATGTAAAGAAAAACTTTTGACTGTCTCTGTAATTAAACTATACATCCGATTTTCATAAAATTTGAAATGGCTCGACAAAATTTTGCAACAATCATATATTTAAAATTTCAGACCATTCGGTTGGGTAGTTTTTGCTCTGTTATATGCGGACAGACAGACGGATAGACAGACGGACAGACAGACAGACGGACTGAACGACGACTATAGGTGCTACGTATTTATATAATTACGAGCGCACCTAAATATTGATATAACCAGCTAAATACCACTGTATTCCACACACAAACATATATCTAATTTGTAACAAAAATCATTCTACTTATGTATATATTAAATTACTCTTGTGACACTCTGGTCACAAGAGTAACAAAATTTTGATTGATTATTTGGACAAGGGAAATGCTTTTTGTTACAAATTAGATATATTTTATGCGAATGGAACATAATTGTATTTAACTCGTTACATCAATCTTTGTTTTAATTATATTTTGTATTAAAATAATTGGAAGTATTTGTGAAAATTTGCTCTAATGGTCACAAGAGTAACAATGGACGAACCCCATATGCATCTTTAAATCTCAAAAATATATTGTTCTTAGTTTTTTGTAAAGACAAAGAACGTTTTTCGGAATCGCGGGTAACTCGGAAAACGTTATTACATATTTTCGTTCGCAATTATATTATATTTTCGTAGATTAAGAAATATTTGTCTTTTTTTTTACAGTATATTAATTTATTTTTTAATTAAAATACTCCATGTGTTCCAATATTCAAAGTAACTAACTCTGTCTTCTTTTTTTATTAATTAAAAGGACTTTATTTATTTTTTAAGTTGCATCTGTTTTTTTATTCGACAAGCGGTTATTAAAAAAAGAGGAATAAAACTAGCACGAAACCGAATTTTAATTAAAAATTCTGATTTTAATAGACTTTACTGCTGTTTGGAGGGATTTAATTAAACAATTCCTAAATACAGTGCTAACTTTATTGTTGTTTGTATCAAGATTGTCCTGCAGACCTGCGCAAAATTTGTTCCGATAAAAAGGCATTTGATATACATTACGATATGCTATATTCATTACTTAGCTTTAAGAAGTCTGAAAATGCACTTTTGATAAATAAGGTAATAGCAAGCGGGCGAAATTAAGACCATGTTTTTGAAAATGCTCTTTTTAGACTTACCCTTTTTAGATTCTAAAATATTCTTGGCTACTTATTATAAAGACAACGAAATGTAATCTTCTCATAATATCACAAAAACTTATTTAAAAAAGTGCTAAAATATAAAAATAAAAACGTTTTAGTAACCAATTCATTTAAAGTACTTCTTTAGTCGGAATTATTTTTTATATGTAAATTAAATTTTCTTAGGGATAAAAAAGTGTAATACCTTTCACAGACGAAGTAAATCAGAAAGAACTCAAATACATAGGAATGACCACTAGAAAAAATTTAAAGACAGACGAAAAGAACATATTACAGACATTAAGTATAACAAACTCTCTACTGCGCTATTCAGATTAAATCAAAAACAAGATATTCACATCGATTTCAGTAAAGCAAGAGTCATAGCCCGTACTTCAAATTACTACAGATCAATAATCAGGGAATCATTGGAAATTTTAACCCAAAGAAAGAATGCTTGCAACGATACATTGTCATACAACATATTTAAGATCTGGTATAGAATACTAGATATTTCTAGCGATTTTGAAACATAATCATTTTCATTTTTTACCACCTCCCCCCCCCCCCCCCTCCTCCCTTCTTTTGAAATAGACTCGTCCACTGATACTTAAGCAAGGAATTTTCCATAAACTTTCACTCCTCTGATTTTTTTCCCTTGAAGACGGCTGTTATAATGCAGTTGAAAGCGCTTGGGATTTTAACATCTTTGATGGTTTTTATGTTGTACAAACCTTTTTATGTATTTTAGCACCTTTTAAGTAAAATTTTATCAGAGTTGTAATATCGTATATTTATCAGAATTGTAATATCGTATAATTAAATTTTCTTAGGAAAAAAAAAGTTTATATTACTCTCGCAAGATCCTTCGTTACAATAAAATTATGTGCAATAGTTTCCAAAATACAGTTGAAATGCCACCTAATATAAATGTGCACATTATCGTTTGTAATTGATTTCGAATTATTCTCACTGAACTAGAAAAAGTCATGAACGTTAGATATCCCGTTCTTTGTTTAACATATTAGCACAACTTATTTAGCAAAAATTATTTTTAAAATCATATACATAAAACTTTATTTTGATATATTTATTTCAAATTCCACATCTTACCCTAATTAAGCATGGAATTCTGAAACACAACATTGTATTTTTGTATCCTTCATTAATATACTCAACACCTACACCTCATAAAATAAATAATAAAATGACTAATCGTGAACTATATAAATGTTGAGGTTAACGAAAAAGACAGCCTACCGCGGTGCATTCCACGTATCTTTTTTTTTTATAGACCGCTGGAGTCACATGATGCTCGAATGCACCAGTGCAGATGTACGAAAAGAGCATCATGTGACTCTACAGGTCTGCTAACAAAGAAAAAAAGGTATGCACCGCGGTAGCCTGTCTTTTTCGTTAGCCTTGTATAAATGTAAAAAGTAGTAAAAGAGGAATTACCGATATTTTTTTATTTATTTAACCCCTTAACGATCGCATTAAATTACAGTTTAAAAATTCAAATTGTTCATTGGCACCACTTTTTTGAAAAAGAAATATTTCATCTTATTTAATGACAGATAAAATGATACCATAATAAAGCGAATTACACTATTTTATAAAACTGGTGGGAATCAAACAATCTGAGTAAAAGACACAGCCCGTGACGTGAATATCACGGGAGCGAGAATTAAGGGGTTAAGTTTATACGCTCAACTAGTTTTCCTTGAAAAGCAAATCCTTAATAGTATTATAACATCGCCACTAATGCAACAATCCTTATATTCTTTTTGTTTAGAAGTTGTTCTGTTGTGGGGGCGAAACATTAGCCCTAATTTAGACATTTATTAGATGTTGAAGTTTTCTGATGGACGATTATAGTGATGCGAAAGCATAAAAATATAGCAGGAGTGTTATTTAACACCTTCACGAGGAATGTAAAAATTTATTATATATTAAAACCGGTTTTTAATATATTTTAATATAATTTTTGCTTAGCTGACTTACGGAAATGCTTTCATTAAATAAGGCGAAATTTTCAATTAAGAATTACTGGTAGGAATAATTGAAAAATTATGAGTGCTTTATGTGTCACATAAATGTGGGGTTAATGGAATAAGATGCTCATTCTTTATTTTAAAATCTCTATAGATATAAATATTTTATTCAGCTCAAAATATAAGACGAAAATTCTGCATTAAATATTTATCCATCACCGTGAAGGCAAATTTAAAAATAACTTCATTCTTATGTTTTTCTGTTTCGTAAAATTTTGTATTTTTCTGCTTTCGTCAGAACGCGATCTAATTATGTAATAATAACAATATTAACGAGATAAATAAGTTTTGGACGATGTTGGGGGTCCAAATATCAGAAAAAACGCCTATACCGCCCCGTGTCCCTGATGCTGATTTTTAAGTTTGGAGCTGTCTGTATAAAATTGTTTCAATAAAAGTAATTCGCTGTAATTTTTTTCCGAAAGTGGGACAGTTGTTTTATATAAATATATAGCAAAAAATTAACCAGCACACATTTTTACGGTTGATATTATTTTTTGAACTCTGTCCCTGGGTTTTAGATTCCTTACCATCGCTCGTCTAAACTTATACAGAAAATCACTTCCGATGCAGCCACAGAATTTTTTTCAAGTTTTTTCTCATGCAGAAGTATGCTAGGGAAAGAATGTCTAAAATTCTTTGACAGGAAATTTACTGCAGAATTTAAATCAGCATTTAAATATCAATTTCAAGTATCGTGGCTTTATGGGTAGTCTTACCGTCTCCATGGTTTATTCCTGCACTTTTCAAGGTAAATTATTATTATTTTTTTTAATCCAATGCAAATAACTGTTTCTAAAAATCAATGAACATTGTGGCTGTCACTTTGTCTTAACATGATTTGCCTAAAAATAGTGGTAATTCTCCTTACCATTCTTTTTTTCCCATTACCGTCCCTTTTTTCCTATACCATCCCCTTTTTCCCCTTCCGTCCCTTCTTTAACACCTCTCTAAGACAATGTTATACCAAAGTTTTGTACTAAAAATACTACATTGATATTATTTCTTATTTGAATGTCCTCTGGGTGCTATGCAAATTCATTATAAGTAAAAATTTAGAAGAAAATAGAAAGTTATAGTGGTAAAACGGTAAAGAAAATTAAACTCGTAAGTTTAACTTAAACCTTAGTTAAATAAAAACATTTTCGCTGCTGACCATTTCTTTCTTTATTTTGAATCGTTATGGCATTCGTTTATCAGATTAAAATGTTATTTTAGCAAGTTTAATTTCACCAGATTTTTATTCCCGAAAGTCAAAAGATTGTGAGAATGCCCCATATATGTACGCTTTCTCATGTATCAATATCATATAGCAGTAAAACTGTCTTTCGCTCCCTTGACAGCTACTGGACAAATAAGTTACTTTTAAATACAACTACTATTGTTAAATGAGATTAACTGTGTATAATTTCTGGCAATAAAATTATGTGCAACTACAAATATATGCATTTTGTTAATCAAGAAGGAAGTTAGAATTCTGCATTTCCTCAGTGCTTATGAACAACTGCTCCTGATGTCGTAACCTAGTCAAGTATATATTTCTTGCCTAACGCTATTTAACTGAGATAAATGTAGCCCGCGAATCTACAAGAATATATTGATGTGACACACGTGAAATGTTAAAGACTTTTGTCTTAAGGCGTCTAGAATATACCCTAAGAACCATTTTTTCTTCCAAGCAGTATGTAATGGATGACAACCAATATTTAAGTTGTGTTGGTAGACCTTTTTCAAATCAAAAATTTAAAACATGTTTTTTTTTTTTGTTTTTCTTTTTTTTTTTTTTTTGTTAAATCGGTGTAAGGTTCTCAAGCACAAACTATTAAAGGTGCGCTAACTTTGAGTGATATTTAGCTCGAAAAGAAAAATTAGTACCTAAAATATTAAAAAAGGAAAAAATATTTAGGCCGAAGTAAAAAATTTAAAAATCTGTATTATAAAGCAAAAATATGTCCATAAGTACGCTGACGTCATATGTGCCTACAAATTAAGCTAGGCTTATTTTAATTTAAGGACAAAGATATAAAATTTAGCATTAAAAATTTCGATTCTATAAATAAATCCAAAAATAAGCAATTAGTGCCAAAACTTGTTCTCAAATTTCAATCAGCCGTCATTTTGGGAAATTTCGATTTAACTTATCAATGTTAGGTTTGTCCTTCAACTAATTTAATATGCTTCATTTATTTAACACAATCTTGCTAATTGATAAGGATACCATACAAGTTTAAAATCTTCCAACTGAGTAAATAAGAGTACAGGTTCGGAATAAATCTCAGAAATTTCTGAGTTCGATTCCCGATCTGAAAGTTGAACACTCAGTTGAAAACAGCTAATAACTCAGGCATCTCTCTATTCTAAAAAAAAGTAACTACCGCTGTCACCGCCGCCGCCGCCGCCGCCGGTTTTGAATTTTTTGTGACCGGAGGTCTTTCTTCGTTAATATTGAGAAAAATAATGCATACAAAAATATGGAAATCAGTGGTTTTATACAGAAATATTTGATAAACACGCTGATGCAGACAGTTTTCAAATCGAAGAATTATTTTAAGAGATATTTAATGCTAAAGTTGGACAAAATCGTTCCACTAAAAAAGTTTTATAGCAGCAAAAACTATACATGGCAGTGTAATCATTTTTAGATCATTTTATGCGTTAGAATTTTCCGGAGTGCAGATTGCATTAGTTTTTTTATTTTGACTCATTTTTTCAGGTTTTATTTCTATTTTAAATTCAAATTTTCAGCATTTCTAGAGATATTTTTTACAGATTTCAGAAAATTGTACTAATTTAAACTGTTGCCAACTGTATGAAAAACGCAAGCAATAATGTTTGCTTCAAATTAAAAATTTATTTACACGTGACTATTATAAACAGGAAAAAAACTTTCAAATTAGAATTAAATAATCTATTTATATAAAATCCAAGTCTCTGTGTGTCCCTCACGATTCCGGTAGGACCGCCTCATTGAAATGAGTAATTGTTGAAAAACCTAATGCAGGGTTACCACAGTAGCGCCAAATGTTAGCCAACTTGGTGATAGCTGGCTAATTTGTCGAAATTCCCATTTAAAACTATTAATCTTTCATAAAGGAGGTCACCGAAATTTAATTTAAACTCCGCTCTTTTAAGATATTTTTCAAAATCTATGAGTGAGAATTTAAAGTACATCTTTACATCTTCCTCCCGATGCTACTAATAAAATAACCGCCAATAGACGACGCTGTACTGTGTGAGCTCCTAACTGCGCGATTTTAATGTGCTTTAGGTACTTTTCCAGTATAGGTGCCTTGGCGAAAAAGAAAAATTTGGCAACATATTTTCCGGGAACCTATCCACTGTTTAATTTTATATATACACGATATTTAATATAAAAAAGACGTTTCTCTAATTTTATAAAGAAACAGATGTGATTTGTACATAAAAACATCAATAATATACATATAAAATAAACGTATAAAACAAACAAAAACGCTCATCAAGTTTGTTTTCATAGCTGTTTATATGATTTGACAACAAATCTCGATATTTTTCCGTTATACGGACACCATGCCAAAATGTATGCTAATGCGCCAATTATTTCAAAATGCTAAAAGATATTTTTAATTTTATGCCAGCAGTTTAATATGAGTTTTATTTTATTGCTTTATTTTATAACAGTTATTTGTTCACTTATTTTAAGTATATAATTGTGATTTAATGAATTAGTTCGTAAAAGTCTGGAATTTTCAAATGTTATATTTTTTAAATGCTCACTTTAGTATCGACAATGTTTTTAATTTTATTTTTTTAATTGCTCCAATTCACGTGATTTTCATTTTGTGGCATCTATTACGCTTGGCGACAAAGGTATCCGTATAACGGAAACGAACCCAAATCTTACTTTCTGATGCCCAAATTACATCAAGCTTTTTTTTTAAAAAACGCCAAAGCTCCTGCAGTGGAAAAGTACCAAACTGTCTATTATTTTGCGCTATCTGTATTATAGTTTGTACTATATGTAAGGGGTGTGGAGCGAAGAGTTTAAAAATTAAATATTAAAGTTTCGGCACAGATGTCATATACGCCCCATATTGGCGCGATTTTTTTCTGACGCCAATGTCATATACACAACGGGTAACTGGCGGCAAAGTGTCGTTATTTTGCTTGATATGGTAACCCTTATGTTGTTGTTTATGCTGTTGATGTTTTCGCCAAATTGGCGTATATGACAACTGTGCCAAAGTTTCTATAAAGCAGTATAAGACTAAAAAATTAAGAATAAAATAAATGCAAAATAAGACTAAAGAAGAAAGAAAAATCATGCGTTAAGCATAGAATATGAAACACTTTCCAACACATCCTGAATGCTTTAACAAAACTTCGTTATTTGGGGAAATAAGATAACTAAGTAAACATTTTAGAAGACGCATAAAAAATTTTAAAAATTGATTTCAGCAGTTACCGTCCATAGCCAATAGTATCGTTATTACATACCACTATTTAGCCTAAATTTAATTTAAACTACTCTTAAAACTACTGAAATCACATTTCCAGATATTATCATCCATAGACGGTTATGTATCCAATTCTTTGCGTGGCCCTGTATATCATTTTATCTATATTCTACAAACATTTCTTAGTAAACTAAATGCAGTTCAGCGTAAAAACGCATAATTCCTTTAAAAACCACCTTTAAGCAATTTACTCTCATACTCAGTAACCCTTACGAATTCTTTTGTGTAGCCCTGCATATGAACTGTAGCATTTATACACACAGTATAGTATGCATAAATGTAGCGAAACATGAAAGCGCATATCATAATTAAAAATGCATTTCTAGCAATCATTGCTTATGTACTATACTTCGGATAAAAGTTGCTTGGCGAGAAAGAGGTTTGCCAACGTATTTTCTGACAACCTATTTACTGCTTCATACTCACAAGGAATTTTTTCCATATGTATGCAATTTATTTAGGTAGTTGTTAGCTATCCCGTCGACCAGTTTCGCCACATTATATAAATCGCCAAACCAGTCGCCAAATTATACAAATTGACATAATTTTTATTTTAAACAACGAAAGATCAATTAAATTAGCAAAACATTAATAAAAATACAAATATAACGTCGAATTAAAAATCACTTGATGACGTAAGAAACACATGATCATGTTTAATGTCAACCATTATTGGCATTTAATCTTACAATTTGGCGACAGTAATTTGGTCGACGGGATAACTAACAAGTACCTTTATTTAATGTAAAAAAATCTATTTACCCATTTTTTGGTACTTTTCGGTTAGCCAGCCGCCAGTTTTATATATACATATATATGTATATATACATGTATGTATGTATACATATATACATGCATATATACATATGTGTATATATACAATATATCTATATGTATAGCTACATATATGTATGTATATAAATATGTATATATAACACTGGCGCCCGGCTAACCGAAAAGTACCCATTTTTTAACAGAAGTAATTTTGGCACAGATGTCATATTCGCCCCATATTGGCGCGATTTTTTTCCGACGCCAATTTGGCGAAAACATCAACATCATAAACAACAACATCCGGGTAACCATATCAAGCAAAATAACGACACGTTGGCTAGAGTTAAGTACCCGGTGTGTATATGACATTGGCGTCAGATAAAAAATTGTGCCAATATGAGGCGAATATGACATCTGTGCCGTAATTTTGCACAGATGTCATATACGCATCGGAGTTGGCGTGATTTTTCTCTGACGCCAATTTGGCAGAAATCTCGCTTTCGAATACCAGTTACTTATATATATATTTTTTTAATTATTTGCTATCATTTTGAAAAGGAAATAACTATAAATAAATAAAAGTTTGAATAATAGCTATAGAGCAAAACAGTTTATATAATTAAAAACAGAAAATAAAAGTAAATAAACAATTTATTAATAAATAAAAAACAATAGCCGGGTTACCATAGCAGGCAAAATAACACCATTTTGGCGCCAGTTAGGTATCCCGGTTCATATTTGAAATCTGTGCCGTAATTTGTATAAAGAAAAATATTATATATATTTAGAAACGATTTTGGTACAGATGTCATATTCGCCCCATATTGGCGCGATTTTTTTCGGTTGCCAATTTGGCGAAAACATCAACAGCATAAACAATATAATCCGGGTTACCACATCAAGAAAATTAACGACACTTTGGTGCCATTTAAGTACCCGTTGCGTATATGACATTGGTGTCAGAAAAAAATCGCGCCAATATGGGGCGAATATGACATCTGTGCCACGATTTTTTTATGTATATAAGTGCATATATAAATAAAAATAAAAGTTCATTAGATTTGTTTTCATAGCTGTTTATATATTTTGGCAACATATCTCACTTTCTGATGCCCGAATTGCGCCGAGCTTTTTTTAAAAATGCGCTATAATGGAAAAGTACCTAAATAAATAATTAACAGAAATAACCAATTATGCAAACTAAAACTTTTTATTTCGAGATCAAATCATTGTTTTTTATTTCAATTAAAAATACATATATCCTTGGATAACTTTAGTTGAAATTAGGTTCACAGCTTAATATCTCATTCCATAAACCTAAACAAACACAAGTGATTCATTCATCGTGAAACTTAAAAAAAAAATTAAATCATTGAGGTAATCACTCACAAAGTAAGTTCTTCAACAATCAATGGACAATATTCTAATGACATCATAGTAGGTAAAATGGTGGCGGTATCGTTTGTTTATGGTTTGAAATCACAAAGATTTAATTTTGCAATGTCTCTTAGTTACATTATTTTATTGTCATATTTATGAGCTCAGAACAAAAGCCTATTTTTTCATTATTTAGTTATTAAAGTCGGAAAAAAATTATAAATGCATGATTTGAAAAATTTAAATAATTTTCTTTCTTAATAGTAAAAAAACAACATCGGGAAGTAACAGCGGATTTAAGTTAGATAAGTTTAACTGTTTAATTCTGTTGTAATATTCAAAATAACTGTATTTATTAGATTTCAATAAACAACATCAGGGCCCGATTAAACTTTGAAGTTACAGGAATTACAATGTCATTTCAGGACCTATCTTTTGCAGAAGCTTTTCTAAATTTCATATATACATGGAAACTCTTATTCAGTGTTAGAAATAATTCTTAGGACTGACATAACATGAGAACGGCCTGCAATTTTACACAAGTTTTTGAAAACTACTTTATATCAGAAATTTTGCTAAAAACTGGTTACTTTTTTGTTAAAGCGGCCCACACTATTAGGATTATGACAAGTTGCAGCCAATTTCGCCAACGTCGTAACCAAGATCGTGAAGCACACACATATAATACCATATAATACCATTTCATGAAATCGTATACGATAATTTAATAGTTTTTACCTTACTTCAAGTGTAAAATTTATTTATTTTTAAGGCTTAACAATCTAAATTGTCCAATATATGAATTTAAAAAAATGTAAACAAAGATTGAATAGACATGACCGCAAAAAGCCTCAAATCTGCATAACACTTGGAACCAAACTGTGCAGATTAGTGGTCTTCTACTGTACACATTTTTTCATAAATGTGTTTCGTTCTTTAAATGTGTTATTTCCATCTATCACTGGGGAACAAGCGAGAAAACTCATATTCTTGCACATGAGTTGTATTTATCTTTATATCTAAATTTCCGTCATTTTTGACGGGCTACCTTTCTAGTTATGTATAAAAAGCAGGAACTTATTAAAAATTACGTCATAAAAAGTACACACGTGAATTTTAAAAGAGAAAGGATATTGTAAAATAATAAATTCATTAACATGCGTTAGAAGTCTTAGGAGAAATTACGTCATATTTACGTCACATTATAGTTATTACATAAAATGAACACAAAATAATATTGCAAAAAAGTTTAAATTTAGAAATTGCGCTAGACATTTATTTAATATTTTGAGGGGATATTTTCAACTATTTTTGTTAGGAAACCGAAAATAATATTTCATTGCTAACAAAAGTACTTTCACGCGATTATTTAAAAGAGAAAGAATAGCTTGGTAAAAATTACGTCAGATTAAAAACGATTAATTTAAAATGTCTCATTTAAAAGAACTTTCTTTTCGCTTTGTTAAAAAATACCAGGAGACAAAGACTCTGTTTACTTAATTCCTTTTATATTAGCTTATTTTGAAATGTTGTTACACGTGTCTACGTCATCAAGTTATTTTTATTTCGACGTTTTATTTGTATTTTTATTAATGTTGTACGAATTTATTTGTTCTTTCGTTATTTAAAATAAAAATTATGTCAACTTGTATAATTTGGCGAGTGGTTTGGCGATTTATATAATTTGGCGAAATTGGTCGACGGGATAATCAAGAAGTACCGCAGCGGATTTGGCGTTAAAATTCCCCAATCAAAGAGAAATGAATAGAAATTCGTTTATAGGGAGATCGCCACTGTTTTTTAAATTATAATTCAATCTTTCGAAATCTTTTTAAAGCCGATCACATTAGCGTGCATTTAGAGCCTGCGGTGTCTGGACGGGGGTTGGCGAGCGTAGCTCGTAGGGGGCCGAGCCCCCTAGTTCAGTTGAAAAAACTCACTCAGTTCACCCCTAGCCATAATATCAGCCATTCAGTTAAAAAAAAAAAAAAAAAACTCACTCAGTTGAAAAAAAATATCTTGCATAATTTAACATATTTTAAGAATTCATTTGATTGATTTTTTTTCAGATAACTTTTAAAATCGCAGTAACTTACACCAATTTAAAGTACACATCGCACACAGTAACTTTGGAGGAATAGATCGATTAAATATCTGTATATTTCATATGAAAATATTCACGCATTTACGCGAAAGTACAATAAATTCAATGTCAAAAAGTAATATCTTATTCTCTGTGCATTATTTAAAATAAATAAATAAATAAATAAAATCCCCAAAATTTTCTAAAAATCAAGCTGTGTAGGGGGTAGCGAAGAGTTCTGGAACGTCCCCTGAAAAAGGATAAAATAGCACAAGAAAAATAATACTCACGTTATTTACGTGTTACGCAGCATAAGCTGCTCCTTTTTTATTTTAATATCTGTGGAAATAAATATTTTAATAAATTCAAAATATATATTCAATTGAAACTATATGGAACATACTTTTTCATTACCGCAAGAGGAAAAAAAAAAAAAAAAAAAAAAAAAAAAGGACAAGAAAGAAAGCCTCATTCTTTTTTTTCTGTTTAGAAGAATGAAAAGCAGAACATTTTTCTGTTATTTTATTTTCGTCTAGGTGGCGCCTAACTGTTTGATAATACCTCCGGTAGTATAACAATGCGGGTCTATTTTATAGCCAGCTGTTCTATTGTTAGAATGAAATAAGAACTCTTATTCATGCAAAAATATACTGCTATTATTGAAGTGATATTTAACTCAAAAGGATAAACTAGTACAGTAAAACCTCTTTTATCCGATTTTAATTCCTCGTGTGCAAGCGGTCATTTCCGAATCACGAGTACAGATAAAAATTTTGGATCCCCTTTCGTAGAATTTCTTTGAATTTAACTTGAGCTCCCGTACGAGATTTTTACTAGAGAAAAAAATTTCATTTTTATCATGTTGTACAAAGAAAAAAATAACGCATTACTTTAAGTATAGAAGAAAAAATTCAAATCATACATCATGTAGAACAGGGTGAGAGCATGACAAAATAAGCTCAAGAATACGGCTTTGCTATTGCAGCGGTTAGTGTTATGAAGAGAAATGCTGCAAAAATAAAAAAAAGTTTTATGCAGAAAGTACCAGAAAGACTGTGATACTGGTGAACTAATAGTATTAAGAGCTGCAAAGCAAAGGAAATCGAAACTGCAACAAATCCTTGTAAAATAAGTAAAAGGTACTTAATTTCAAAATTAAAATTCAGGTACTTTATTCTTGTTTCAATTTTGCTATAAATTTGTTTTTATTAAGCACTTGTTACCATAATAAGGAATAGCGCACATATTTGCCCTTAATCTTAAAATTGAAGCTTTCTCGATTATCTGAAAATTTCGATTTTCCAACAGATGGTAGGTCCCCCCCAAAAAAGTATTATTTATACCGAAATCAAGCTTTTAAAATCTATATTATAAAGCAAAAATATGTCCGTGACTCCGCTGACGTCATACGAACATACATGATCCAGTGTACCACCTGATCAATAAATTTCACTTTTACTCAATTTTTTTTTTACTTCTAAGCATCGCCTAATATCAGTTCTTACATCGTTAGATTTAAAAAAAATGTTCTTTCAAATAAATTTGTTTCAAAACTGTATCTCGATTTACTAATTTATTATAGTAAAAATAAGTTTCAAGCATGATTTTTTTTAAAAATATCTCTATCGCGTGTAAAGAATATGTTGCTAGTTGTTGCATGATATTTTGCCCAATGTAGTGAATTGTTTATAACGAAATGTTTAAGAAAAAATTTTCCGTCCTTTCAAACAAAATTTTTTAACATTAATAAATTAACGTAACATCTTATAAAAAAGGAAAAAAAGCCGTGTTTTTTTTTTTTTTTTCACAGGAAAATAATTTGAATGGTTTCTTTTATTTTTTTTTCCTACTATTGTTTTTTAGATGATGCATAGTTATGTTAAATATACACTGGTGGTGATTACATTAATTTGGTTATTACTGATTATCATCATCCGTTTTTCTCTGAGAACAGAAAATCATGGCTGACTCATGCAACAACATTGAACTAATTGTTGAGATTTGTTCTTCTTTCCGTTTCAGCAGGATAAACAACTTATTTGTATATCAAATAACTGAAGAGAAAAGTTCAGTCTAAATTTCAATTCGAAAATGATTTTAAAAATATGCATTAATAAAATCACCTCCATGGTTCGGTGATAGGTATGAGTGGATATGTTATGTATCGTAATATGTATCCGATATTTATTATTTAAATAATAAGATGTTTGATATTTTCGATATTTTCATACATTTGATTGTTAATATTCAAAATATTATTGGGAATATTTTTTATATTTTTACTTAAATTAAGTGTAAATAAATTTATCAACTTTTATTGCGTGTGTCGGTCTGAAAATAAAGAAAATTTGGTTCGGGTAGTGATTTTTCAAGTAAATAGAAAATATATCTTCCAAGCTATACGTTTAGAGCTGAAATTTTTAATGTAGATCCAATTGTTATGTGGGACAATATCAAATTAGAATGGTCACTGAAAGATTAACTACTCTAATTTAGGTAATAACTTATTTATAGAATCAATAGAAATCTTTTCTGTTTTTGGTTAAGCTCAATTTAAACTGCACAACAGGTTGGGGGATGAAACAGCAGGAAAATTTACATTTATGTTCAACATTTACAATTAATAAAATATTTTGTATTTAACGTTTTGTTGTATAAAACATGAAATTTTCATGATACTTGAAACTGAATCCTATATTTTTTCGACTATGTGTAAAAAGCAGATCATTCTGTTTTCAGTTGATCTTCAATTTTCTTGTACGAGGAGGAAAAAAGAAGGATAAAGACATTTAGAACATTCTTTTATTAAGTTTTATGTTAAGTGCAATATTTGTTAATTTCTTATTTACATAAAGTTTGACAATATCTATAATCAACAATTTAGACCTTTATGTTTAATGTGATCAATTTTAACATATGCGTTTTATTTTAAAGATAATAAGTGATTTTTTTAGATGATCATTTTTCTATTGCATTTGATATTGCAATGCTATTTTACTCTGGATAAATATTTTTTTTTCTAAATGATTAACTTTATGTTTAACTTTTTGTAAAGATGTGAGACCACATGTTGATGATTTCCCCGAAAATGTTTATAAAGAGTACAAAAACACTAAAATATGCTTCTAAAAGAAATGAAGCTTTATGACGCTAATCCTAATTACAAGTAAATCGTATAATATTGAAAGTTATTGGTGGTAAATTAGTAATACGTTGATTAGAAAATTAGAAAAAAAAAATATTAATTTTTTTAAATCACCGTAAAGTACAAAATAGCACACAGGACGCGTTTCAGGGAGGAAATTTTAACAGCCCGTCATCAGCCAAATTGAGCACATGTCCGAAAGCGGACAGGGTCGCAAATGAACAGAAAGAGCAGAGAGGAGAACTTTCAAAGAATACGACAGGTGGCGCTAGCTGAAAGGAAAACACCAATCACAGAAGGTCACATGAAAAAAAGAAAAATGTTGCCAAAATGGAAGAGAAAATTAACTGAAAAGAAAAGAGTAACGGAAATTAATAAATAAATAAAAATGAAAAAGAGAAATAGAAAATACAAGAAAACGAAAGAAATAAAAGGATTTTTTAATATATATATATAATAATAAACTGGAAAGACACAAGAAAAGAGGGAGGTAGAATTACAAAAGCAATTTCCAAGCTGAAGAGAGAAAAGGAGATGTTGAAAGATCAGTGACGAGTTTATCGGAATTTTAACAAAAGTTTTATTTTTCTAATTGTGATTTATCGCCAGAATTTTCGGTGCTGTTTCATCAACACTTTGGTTAATTCATACAACTTTTATAGAATTTGACTGAAATTTTCGAGGCATACCTGTGGTTCCTAGACGGCATAATAGTATTTCAAGGAACATCAGTTGAGAACCACTCATCTACTCCGTTCGAAGCGTCAAACAGCAATATTGGTTTAGGTAGGCATATTTTTGGAAGAGGAAATAAATCCTCTGATTGTAAAATGAAGTGAGGTGAAACCATAAATAACCGATGAAGTGCGGGCCGATGAATTCGCGTACAGACGGTTCCGTACAATAAATATATGAATTAGTAACTGGACATTGCATTACACAAACATATCCTTAAATGTTGTTATCTAGGCTTTTAAAGCCGATGGTGCATAGAGTACGCCGCCCGTGTATTTATGTATGTCCAAGCCGTCCGTGTCTTTAAGGGTTAATATTTCATCTAATTACCGAGAATGTTTTTTGAAAATCATCATCAACAATCCTTTTATATTTCTCTGACGATTGGCACCTCTAGTGCTCCTCAACTCCTTTTCTGAATACCCGCAAATCAAAATTGTGTATAACGGGAAAATGCGATTTTCTCAAAAACTGTGTGACCTAGGGTAATCGCTATAGTTTTCCTGCAAGGTTTACATTAATTTCTATTAACCCTATTTTATTCATAATTTTATTTTCATTCGAAAATAAAGAACATACTTCTGCATTACATTTTCAACAATATCTCTGAAAATATAATACCTAAAATTAAAAAAAATGTATTTTTGTGTTCGGCGTTACGAGAGCATTCACATGATACCCCACACTATATTAAAAAAAAAGATTTTTTTTTTTCAAGTAACTTGGTATCTGACTACGTTGAAAATGCAATTTTCGACCAAAATTGTCAAATTTATTTTATTTTATTTTATTAAAAACCAACTTTTTACCTTTCCAAAACTGTATTTGTTTTTATTGTAAGATAAATAGATCCGGAGTTATAGCGGTTTTAAAACTACTCAACAGCTGTCACTCAAACTGGAAGCGCTGTTTAAAGGGCTTTAAAATTTAAAATTTTTAAATTTTTAAATTGCTTTTAAAGGGTCGTATGTTTGGAGATATTTCGCGATTTTGATGCATTTGTTTAATAATAAGAAATGTAAATAATATGCTCCATGAAATTTAGGTGTATATTACTGTAAATTCTTGTAGTAAAACATATATGTAAAGTTTAAATGCATTTTTTGGAAAATGTAGTTTTCGGTGAAAAGTCCATACGCAAAACATGATTTCTCAAAAAGTTATTGAAATATCACTATGAAATTTAAAATATATGTTATTTACACTATTGTGAAGGCAATGAACTAAAGATTTAAATTTAGAATAAATATTTTTTGTTTTATGGATGTTTTTGTGGAATGACATCGATGAATTTTATGAAAATTAACATGTAAACAGGTGCGATATGCTATAAGTTTTGAAATACTTAAAGAATCTCTTAGATTTTAGTTCAATGCCTTCACCAATGTCATAAATATGAAGTGTGAAAAGGAAATTAAGATACATACAATAGAATTTCCTTTAGAGCGTTTTGCGTTTCGGACCAAATTTCACTAAATTTTACTATAAATTCCAAAATTTTATCAATAAATGAAATATTTTTTACTTTTTCTCACATTTTCTAGTCCCATTCTTAGTAAAAATAAGTTTAAAAAATAATTAAATAGCTTTTTTGGAAAAAGTTGCTCCGTACGTAGGCAGGCACCTTAATTAGCTACTGTATATTTTTCCTAATTTGTGAATGGTTAATGATCTGTAAATATGTGGGTCAATAGCCTTTATTATTTCAGCCAATTTGAACTTTCCACGTTCCACAGTTTACAAGTAAAATGGTTGTGACAGGTGGCAAACACACACAGAAGCGATCTTATAAGGGTTCCATTTTTACTTTTTAACTACGGAACCTTAAAAATTAGCATGTGGTGTGCATACATTAAACTTTCTTGCACTAACATATAGCTGGAGAAGCATAACAACACTGTTAATATTTATCGGTATCTATTCTGATTAGAGATAGAGAATGAAGATATGCTTAAGCACAATAAATCATCTGATGAGAGAGTGAAGTGATGCGACACCACCAAAAAATTAGCATATGTTGGACATATATTACAATCTGTTGGATTTTAGTTTGATAGTTTTATCAATATTTTTTATATATTATATAATTAAAAGCTTAAAAATTACTGTAATAGTATCTCGTTTAGTGTACAAGTCTAGTATTATTAACGAAACAGCTGAAAAAAAAAATATGATATCGTTTGTAGTTTTCAAAGAAAGAGTAATCGAAAAATCGCCTAAATCGGACTTAATATATCGCTGGAGAAGCACAACAACACTGTTAATATTTATCGTCATCTGTTCTGATTAGAGAATGAAATTATACTAAAGTACAAAAATTCCTCTGGTGGAAGAATGAAGTGATGCGAGACCAA
This sequence comes from Maratus speciosus, assembly GCA_963932465.1. Lineage (NCBI taxonomy): Eukaryota > Metazoa > Arthropoda > Arachnida > Araneae > Salticidae > Maratus > Maratus speciosus. The sequence goes on along the minus strand of OZ010794.1, from coordinate 417,261,751 downwards.
AAAAAAAAAAAATTAGCATGAGGTGTGCATTTATTAAAATCTCTTGGAGTTTAATTTGATAGTTTTTTCAATATTATTTGTATATTATATACTCATATAAAAGCTTAAAAAATACTGTAATATTTAGTTTAGTGTACAAATCTAGTTTTATTTACAAAACACTAAACTGGCAGCGGCGGCTGAAACATGAGTTACATTTTTTAGAATAAAAAATTACTAGATATTGGCAAGATCAATATACTATCTCAATTTGAATAGAATTAGTTCAGTATTTCGGACATTATCTTGATGTCAAGTTTTGCATGTGTTTTGTTTTTATGTATCCCTATGTAAAGGAATTCAGACAGCTAAATACTTGCGTTAAATAACTCATTCAAGATACTTGCAAGAGCAATACGCTGCCCAATTATGTTCAGATTGATTAAATATTTCGGACGTTATCGTGATGATAAGCATTGCATGTTTTTTGCGTTAGTGTATCCCTGTAAACGAAATATAAGAGCTGCATACTTGATTTACGAGCACAATGAAGCAAAATCTATAAACTTTCAAATAAGCTTGAATTGGCTCAATATTTCTTAGTTTAGTTTCTTAGGTGAAAGTTTTGAGATATTTATAGATCTAGCATATGTGTGAATGAAGAAATGGAAATTGACATGAGTGAGCATAAATTCATAATAAATTTTAATTCCTTTGCATTTTAAATTTCTAGCTCTTTATGTTGTATTTTTTCAACTTATTAAAGCGTAAAACTATTTTTTACTATATAATAACATAATATCATACTAATCATGCTTAGTATAATATTATTTAAGAGATCGTGAAATAACATACAAACTTTTTCTGTTAGGTAAACTATCACTCATGCGATGTTTTTATTTATTTACTTATTATTTATTTATTTATTTATTTATTTTTTTATTTATTTATTTTTTTTTTGTCATCGCTTTCTATGATTTCATTCATCTTTTGTAAAAAGGGAAAAATCCAGTGTTTCGAGCTTGAAATGATGGAAAACAAGAAACTCGTGTGAGTGATACTTTACTGAATAGAAAAAAAAATTGTATGTTATTTCACGATCGCTTAAAAAATATTGCATCAAGTATCTTTTGCAAAAGGGAAAAATCCCGTGTTTCGAGAATGAAATGATGGAAAAAACAAACTCGAATTAGTGATGATTTATTCAATATAAATAACTTTGTGTGTTATTTCACGATCTCTTAAAAAAATATCATATTAAGTACATTTTGCAAAAGAAAAATCCTGTGTTTCGAGATTGAAATGATTTTAAAGAATCATGTGAGTGATATTTTACTCAATAGAAATAACTCTGTTTGTTATTTCACAATATCGTAAAAAATATCATATTAAGTATCTTTTGAAAAAGGAAAAATCCTGTGTTTCGAGAATGAAATGATATAAAACAAGAAGCTCGAATGAGTGATGATTTATTCAATATAAACAACTTTGTGTGTTATTTCACGATCTCTTAAAAAAATATATCATATTAAGTATATTTTGCAAAAGAAAAAAATCCTGTGTTTCGAGTATGAAATGATTTTTAAAAATCATGTGAGTGATACTTTACTCAATAGAAATAATTTTGTTTGTTATTTCACAATCTCTTAAAAAACTGTCATATTAACTATCTTTTGAAAAAGGAAAAATCCTGTGTTTCGAGAATGCAATGATGGAAAAAATCGTGTGAGTGATACTTTACACAATAGAAATAACTTTGTATGTTATTTCACGATCTGTTAAAAAATATTATATTAAGTATCTTTTGCAAATGGGAAAAATCCCGTGTTTTGAGAATGAAATAATGAAAAAAAAAACGTGTTAGTAATACTTTACTCAATAGAAATAACTTTGTTTGTTATTTCACGATCTCTTAAAAAATATTATATTAAGTAACTTTTGCAAGAGGAAAAATTCTATGTTTCGAGAATAAAATGATATCGTGTTAGTGAAACTTTACTCAATAGAAATAACTTTGCATATTATTTCACGATCTCTTAAAAATATATTAAGTATCTTTTTCAAATGGGAAAAATCCTATGTTTCCAGAATGATATGATGTAAGAAAAAAAATCGTATGGATGATAATTTACTCAATGTAAACAACTTTGTATGTTATTTCATGATTTCTTTAAAAATATTACATTAAGTATCTTTTGCAAAAGGGAAAAATACTGTGTTTCCAGAATGAAAATATAGAAAAGAGAAAAACTCTTTTGGGCGGTTCTTTTCACAACAGAAACAACATTGTATGTTATTTCACGATCGCTTAAAAATGCTGTATTAAGCGTATTCAAACGGAAAATTGTATTTCGAAAATGAAATGATTGAAAACAAACAAACAAAAAATAATCATGAGTGATATACTTTACTCAAAAGAAACAACTTTGTATTTTATTTAACGATCTCTTAAAAAATGTTAAAGAGTCTAAAGAGTAAAAATGAAAAAAAAAATGTCTGAAAAACGTCTGTTCATTGTCGTGACATTCAATAAAAACAGAAAAGAAAATCTTACTCAATAGTTTTAACACTCAATTCACGGACACCGAAATTCATACAGAAATATGAGCTAGAAACAGGATTTAATTATATTAACATACACTGTTATTGTTTATCGTCATCTGTTCTGTTATGAGTACGCAATACGGATTTATGATTTATTTAAACATCTATTTATTATTTTTTTAAAAAAAAACTGGTAGGAAAATTAAATGACGCGAAAGCAGAGAAAATTGACATGGGTGTGCATATACTAAAGTTTCCAAGTATTTACACTTTTTTTATTTCTTTAAAAACGATGTTTAATTGTATTATTAAGTTCAAACTATATGTTTAAAAATAATTATGAAAAAAATATATATTCTTCACTCAGAAAAATAAGCTGGAAAATCATCCAAACTGAACTTAACTGTACTAACATATAACACTGTTTAACATCATTTGTGCTGTTATGATTATGAAAAGCAAGAATGATTATGCAAGTATCTTTCTTGAAGGGGATAAAAACTTCTCATGTGAGAATGAAGTCATGCGAAAGAACAAAAAATTAGCATAAGCTTACATATATAAAATTTTCTTGCATTTAACATTTCGAGCTATTTTCACTTTATTTCTTTGGAAATTATAGAAATGTAAAGTGATTTTAATTAAAAGTCCCAACTTTATTTTCTAAATAGTTATTTTTTAGGGTAACACCAATGTAAAAATTTACGTAACGTTACTCCATAAAATTGGTGGCAGCCTATTTTATTGAGTAATTTAACCAATTTAACTGGTGTTACGTTACACTAATATGTAATATTACACCAGTTATATCAGTTTAATTTACATCATTATATAAGTTAAATTACTCCAGCATTCTTTACAGTGTCTCAATTTAAAAAAAATTATTCTTTTCTTTATTCTTTTTACAGAAAGATTAATGAAAAATTCTTCAGATGAAATTTTTTGAGCATTACATCGCCGAAAATGCAACAACTCTGCTACTGTTTATGATCATCTGTACCACTGTATATATGAAACAGCAAGGCTGTTTATATATAAGTAACTTTTCGAAGTGAGAAAAATTCCATGATGGGATAATGAAATAATGCACATGGACAAAGCATTGAACGTGCATGAGTGTGCATACTTTAAACTCCTATATTTAAAATTTTCTGCCATTTATTGTACTTCTTTGTCCGTTAAAATTCAAGTTTTATTGAATTATTTAGTCGAAAGTTTAAGTTGGAAAAAATTATTAATCATTTTTAAACGTATAGTTTGGATTTAATGATACAATTAAGCACCTTTTTAAAAACATATAAAAAGTATAAATACTTGGAAAGCTTAGTGTATGCACATGCACACCAATGGCAATGTTTTTGTTCTTCGCGTAACTTAATTTTCACACCAGATTTTTTTTCTTTTTTTGCATATATAGAAAGGTAGAAAGATTTGTTAGTCTGAAACTCGATAAAATAACTCCACTATTCTTTTAACAGTGTTTGAAAAATGAGAAAAAAAATCCCTTACACGGAACTTAACTGTACTAACATACGATGCTGCTACTGTTAATCATCATCTGTTTTGTTATGTGTACGAAACAGCAGCACTGACAGATGAAGCATCTTTTGCGAAGGGAAAAAAAAACCTCTGATGGGAGAATGAAATGATGTGAAAACACAAAAAACTGAGCGTGCATGAGTGTGCATATATTAAACTTTCCGCATTTAAAATTTCCTGACATTTACTCTATTTCTTTGTTCCTTAAAAAAAGCTAAACTGAAGTTTTATTGCATTATTCAGTCCACAGTTTAAGTTAGAAAAAAACGCACATGTGCATAGATAGGTAGATAGATAGATTTGTTAACATGATAATCATAAAATAAATCCACTATTCTTTTAACAATGTGTGAAAAATGAAACAAAAAATCCCTTATAAGGAACTTAACTGTACTAACATACGATGCTGCTACTGTTAAAGTAAAGTAAAAAGTAAAAATTGAAGTTTTATTGCATTATTCAGTTCAAAGTTCAAGTTTTAAAAAAAATATGTACATCTATAGATAGATAGGTTTGTTAGCATGATACTCAATAAAATAAATCCATTATTCTTTTCGCAAGGTGAAAAAATGAGATGAAAAATTTCTTACATGGAACTTAACTGTACTAACATACGATGATGCTACTGTTAAAGTAAAGTAAAAAGTAACAAGTAAAACTAAAGTTTTATTGCATTATTAACTCCAAAGTTTAAGTTAAAAAAATATGTGCATGTACATACCGGGTGTCCCAAAAAGGACTGACTGGTTTTAAAATTCAATAACTTCCAAACGGTGACAGATATTAAAAAAATTCTTGCAGGAGGGTTATGCATAAAGTCAAAAGTTTTTTTACAGTGATTTTCGATTTTAGTTCGAATTACAAACAATATATGGCGCTGCGATCAATAGAGGCTAAATTCAGGCTCGATTTTTGGTACTTCGTGGCCCGGATAATACATTTCCATTTCCTTTTTCTGCATGGAACAACAGAAAGGACCAAAAATCGAGCCTGTATTTAGCGACTATTGCTTACAGCGCTATCTATTGTTTGTAATTCGAACTAAAATCGAAAATCACTGTAATAAAACTTTTGACTTTATGCATAATCCTCCTGCAAGAATTTTTTTAATATCTGTCACCGTTTGGAAGTTATTGAATTTTAAAATCAGTCAGTCCTTTTTGGGACACACGGTATATAGATAGACAGATTTGTTAGCATGATACTCAATAAAAAATCTCTACAATTCTTTTAGTAGTGTGTGAAAAATGAGAAAAAAAATTCCTTAGATGGAACTTAACTGTACTAACATACGTTGCTGCTACTGTTAACAGAGGCGGATTACCCACTAGGCTGAGTAGGCTGGAGCCTAGGGGCTCAGAAGGAAAGGGGCCCCTGTGCTAAGATTTTTTTTCGAGTTTTTTTTTTTTTTTTTTTTTTTCTTTACACTGAGCTAACACTTAATGCAAAAGAGAAATGATGTGCAGTATTCTATGTACACTCATTTATTGAATCTTGAAAATTAATTGATATAGATTGTAGTCCAAACGCTACTCCACTTTAAATTTCTTCTCTATTCATTGTCTGAGCGAAGCGAAGGCTAATACTCAGCGAAATATTACTGTCCGGACACCTTACAGCTACGATGGATATTAACGCCATGTCCTACTAAAAAAAAAAAAGCCTAATAAAAACCTTTCGTCAAGCATAACTCAAGAAATATTTGTCGGATTTCGTTTCTGATTGTACCAGAAGATACCTATGAAGGCCACCTACTGAATTATACTTGTCTCATACTATGAAAAATAAATTCCAAACCGTTTAAAAATTATATTAAAAAAACTGATAAAAAAGCACAATTTATCTGCATACGTCACAGAAATTTCGTGTGCGTCACTTTCACCTTTTGATGTTTTCGTAGACAACTAGTTTGATCACATGGAGCAAATAAAAAAAATACGCACGCAGTAATATTGAATAGATCAGTTTCAACCACGTGATCACAAACCTTGCAACAACCCGTGGCAACCAGTTTTGGTGGGCAAACAAATAATAATACAGTACTCCGTATCACGGTGACCGTTTTTAGCCTGTTGTATAAAATCTGGCCTTTTGTATGACATACAACAGGCTAAATCCGGCTAAAAACTCAGGCTAAAAGATAGTTGCCAGTCTATCGACTGGAAATTAACAGATATTTTTAATACTCGTATAACGAAATTTAGAAGAGATTGTGGATGATTAACAGAAAAGGCATGAGTGTTCCTTTCTCCTTTAGGTAATCTTTCTCGGGATGTCTGTCTGTCTATCCTACAGCATGCAATTTTCTTGTAAAGGATGATATTATTATGTAGTAAAACCTCCATAACGGACACACCCGATTAGTGGACACCTCTATTTAGCGGGCATTTTTTCGATTACCAACCCTTAAATAACTGTACATTTTTTACTCTTAGTAGCGGACACCTCCGAAAAGAGGACAAATTCTGCATTCTCGAGGTGTTCGCTATTCAGAGGTTTTACTGTATATATTATTGATAGTTATTTTACAGGGCCGCACAAAAGAATAAGAATATATGAAACAAATATAAACTAAATTCGGGATTGGTAGATCGCTGATGGTAATGTAATTTTAGGATGTTGTTACAGTCATCCGCAGCATGTTTTTAGAGTTTCGTTCATCTAAACAAACCCTACCTGTCTCACTCCTTTGTCTGTCTGTCTGTCTGTCCGTCTGTCACAGAGCCGTTCTCAGAAACTCTATATGTCGGAGACTTGAAAATTTGCATACTTACAGCTGAACACCACACATCAAACAGCAAATAATAAAATTTTGAAAAAGTCTAATATTTAAACCTCTGGACTCTAACTTGTGTATTTTAAGCAATTTTTCTAACTCAGACCCTAATTAAGTTGGAGACATGAAATTTTGCATACTTATAGCTGAACACCACACATCAAACAACAAATAATAAAATTTTGAAAAAGGTCTAATATTTAACCCTCTGGGCTCTAACTTCTGTATTTTAATCAATTTTTCTAACTCATCCCCTAATTAAGTTAGAGACTTGAAAGTTTGCATACTTATAGCTGAACATTTGCGATAACACGATAAATCATAAAATTTTGAAAAAGTCATATTTAACCCTCCAGTCTCTAGCTTCTGTATTTTAAGCAATTTTTCTAACTCATTCCCAAATTAAGTTGGAGACATGAAATTTTGCATACTTATAGCTGAATACCTCGCATCAAACGACAAATAATAAAATTTTGAAAAAGTCTATTGTTTAACCCTCTGGGCTCTAACTTGTGTATTTTAAGCAATTTTTCTAACTCAGCCCCTAATTAAGTTGGAGACATGAAAGTTTGCATACTTATAGCTGAACACTTGCGATAACACGATAAATCATAAAATTTTGAAAAAGTCATATTTAACCCTCCGTTCTCTAACTTCTGTATTTTAAGCAATTTTTCTAACTCAGCCCCTAATTAAGTTGGAGACATGAAATTTTGCATACTTATAGCTGAACACCTCACATCAAACGACAAATAATAAAATTTTGAAAAAGTCTAATATTATGAGCCCTATGGGCTCTAACTTGTGTATTTTAAACAATTTTTCTAACTTAGTCCCTAATTAAGTTATTGAGACATGAAATTTTGCATACATATAGCAGAACACCTCACATCAAACGACAAATAATAAAATTTTGAAAAAGTCTAATATTTAACCTCTAATATTTTGTCTCACGCAATTTTTAAATTTAAACTGTTTTGCAATATTATTTTTTGCTCGTTTTGCATAATAAGTGTAATGTGGCGTAATTTCTTCTATTTAAGACTTCTAACGCAAGTTAATGAATTTATCTTACAATATCCTTTCTCTTTTAAAATTCACATGTAAATATAGTTTTTATGGCGTAAATTGCAATAAATGCCTGCTTTTCATACCTAATTATTTAATTATAATTTGAAGGTTTTTATGTTTATAATAGTAACGTGTAAATAATTTTTTTATTTAAAGCAAACATTATTGTTTGCGCTGTTTATACAGTTGGCAACAGATTAAATTAATACCATTTTCTAAAATATGTAAAAAATATCTGCCGAAATGCTGAATATTTGAATTTAAAATAGAAATAAAACCTCAAAAAATGAGTCAAATTAAAAAAATTAATGGAATCTGCACACCGGGATCTTCTATTGAATAAATTGATCTAAAAATGATTAAACTCCCATGTATAGTTTTTGCTCCTATAAAACTTTTTTAATGGAATGATTTTGTCCAAATTTAGCATTAAATATCTCTTAAAATATTTCTTCGATTTGAAAACTATATGCATCAGCGTGTTGATCAAACATTTCTCTATAATGCCACCGAATTTCAAATTTTTGTATGCAATAGTTTTCTTAATATTAACGAAGAAAGATCTCCGGTCACAAAAAATTCAAAACCGGCGGCGGCGACGGCGGCGACGGCGGTGACAGCGTTAGTTACTTTTTTTAGAATAGAGAGATATATAAAAATGAAAACTTGTCGATCTGTCTGTTTGTAATTCTATAAAAGTCCACAATTTGGAAGCCAAAATTGTGAAGAGATACGTACATGTGTATTAAAATATGGTCGAGGCAACTAAAGTAATCCGGAATCGAAATAATTTATAGTTAATGCTTAATTAATAAAAAACCATCAATTTAACTGCAATTTCTTATCAAATTTAAACATTTTTCGTTATAGCAGTTGCCAACAATTAAAATATACAATAAAATTATTACTACAACAATTAATTTTCTACTGCACGATTTCCACGTGAAAAATGAAAATGAAAGAAATAGTTTGCCGAATTTAAAAAAGGTGAATATTACATCATAACTTTTCTATTGCAAGATATTCACGTGAAAAATGAAAATGAAATAAATAGTTTGACGAATTTAAATGAAAGTGAATATAACTTCATAACTTTTCTATTTCAAGGTTTTCACGTGAAAGAGGAAAATATTACGTCATATTGGAAATATAAAGGACGTGGTGGATATAGTATAACGTCATATGAGTGGGAAAAATGTATTGAAGCATGATAAAAACCCGATTAGGGCCTATTTTAACATTATTGCTCCAATTATAAATTGAAATGAGTTCATTTATAGCTGTATTCTTTTGCGTCTGTTATATGCATTTATACATTTTTATATAGCGATTTCATATGATTCATTCATACAACATTTCGACTGCTTTTTTTAATGTTTGTTTTGTGTTGTATGTTAAATTTTGAAATTAATTTTTCAGAACAAACATCCTTCAAATTCTGGGCAACGTCGGGCACTTTAGTTTGAAACAGATAAATGGCTTTTGTATCTGTATATCTAATGCTAATATTATAAAGCGTTATAATATTATAAAATGTATAATATTATTAATGCTCGTACGTTTGTGAGGTGTTATCTCTGGAACTACATAGCCAACTTAACAAAAAATGTTGGTGGCCATCTCTGCTCCGAAAAAAAGACTGTATGGTACGTCAGTTCAAGAACCTACATCGCTGCAGGGGCAAAAAAGTTCTAAAATTGCGATTTCTGCGATATTGATTGCGTTAGAAACTTTAAATTTGGTGCGGTAGTTACTTTTAAGACGTAAATACTCGTAATGAATGCTCTCAATTTGACGGATAAGCGTAAAAATTTCTAGAATTGTTCTAAACTTTGATTTATTTGGAATACTGAAATTTTTGGGATACTGTTGGGGTTAGAAACTAGAACTTTGGCATGGTAGTAATTTATAAGATGTAAATGCTCGTTGTAGAACGAATTCTAAAAAATCGAAAGACTAAACAAAGCGGAAAAAGATCTAAAGATGATCTAAATTCTCGCAATGGAACAATTTCTAAAAATGTCGCTATATAAAACAGTGCAGAAACAAAAAACTTTCGAAATTTTTTATTTCTGCGTTACTGCTGAGCCCAAAATCTTGATATTTTGCTTCGGGTTAGTTTTAAAATATACAATTGTCTCTATGAATGGTTTCTAAAAAATTAAAAATTTAAAAAGATGGAATTAACGGAAAGCGATCTCAATTACCATTAATTTGGAATTATTAGGTATAGCAACTTTAAATATTTCATAATGCTGCATTTCCTCCGCAAAACATGCAATTTAAATGCAACAAAACTGATAGATACCCACCTAGCATTAAATAAATTGTGTAAATATTGAATAAAGACCTGTATGAAACAGTAAGTAGGTTGCCCGAAAGTACTTGTTAAAGTATTCCTTCTCTAGGCTTTTCTCTCTCTCGCCAAGGCCACTAACAGAGGGAAGTGCCGTTTTAAATGTGATATGAATTTTTTATCTGATTCATTTTTCTGGACATTTTATCATAAGGTCATATTCTCAATTATCATTAGTAGATTTTTTATATATTAACTTATTCTGGTGAAAGTTCATAATTGGGTTCATATTGGCGTATGTTAGCTTGCATGATTTGCTGAATAAATATGTATGGATTTGTAAATTACTTCAAATGACACTTTGACAGCTCAAAAGTTATGCAGACGATATATTCAGATCTTGTGTCATACTTTATGTTGCAATCATTGCCGATTTCTTTTATTTAATACATGCTAAATACAGCTCAACTTGTGCAGAATATGTTTGAAAACAAAACAATACAGCGTATGTAGTGGCCAGCATACACCGCATTTAAATCCGATCGAGCATATCTAAAACACACTCTAACGAAGCATTGCATGCCACTGTTGATGTATTCGGTACTTTGTTCCTATATCAGATTTTGAGGAGAGAATTCCTTAAATGTTATCGACAACCTCATTGCGTCCGTGGAAAACAGATATATACAGACAGATATATAAAACAGATTTTATACAGTTAAAATTCCGATATAAGATAATTTAGTGTTTCATTTCCTATTTTACTTTTAATATATTGCGTACTTTCAATTTTATATCCATGCATGGCTGTCTTGCATGGTTTGATTTCCCATTTCTTTAAAGAGTGTATACGAATTTATATATAAGATTTTGTAATTCTACGATTCATTTATTTTCATCATTTCAATTTATCGCAGTATATGGACAATTAAAGATAACATCTCATTTTCTTTGCTTCCACATGTTATTATTAAATCTATGTTCTCAGCAATATCGCTCAGACTAATCCCTCTGAGGGAAGTCCTAGTAAAAGGAAAGTATTGAATTCTTGCAATTTTTCGTCTTTCAGTTTAAGAAAGATTTACACAGAGGATACTAGTAGCCACGGAGGCCTAGGCAAGATTTTGACAGCACCTCTACGAATGATATCTTTTAAAGAAGTTTTTACCCGACTGAAAAGAAGGGTTATGTGTTTCACGCGTATCTGTGCATGTGGATTTCTTTATACCCTCGAAACATCCAAATGGCTGGATGGATTTTAATGAATGAGGTCTCTATCAATTCGTCTTAACGGCCCGATGGTTATAGGCTAGGTTTTGTTTTTATAAATTCAAAATGGCGGCCATAAAATACAAAATGGTGGTAGAGACGAAAAAAAGAATTCACGCACCCTATTGAGTGGCATATCACTGAATAGGTCTTTCAAAATGAAGACGATGTTTCATTCACTATTTTACAGTCAGAAGCTCCGTTAAAATATTATACAGCCTGGAAATTGTGTGTGTATTGTGGATCTATAGCTTTACTGCAACTCTAACCATCATAGACATCTATAGACCGCATCAAAACAGTGTTTATAGATAGGAACTAACAGTTAAACACAACTTAAAAGTCATCAATACAAGTAAATATATAAAAAAAAAATAGGTAAGTAATATAAACAAGTACTATATATAAAAAAAAAAAAAAAAAAAATTAATTCAATTCCTACTTAGGTCAATAAGAGAATTTTTTTTCTCCCATTCTTCTTTCCTTTTCAGTGTCGCTTAAAATGCCTTGATCATGAAGAGGGCTCTCGCGGTCTTAAAATACCTTGATCAAGAAGGGGGCTCTCTCGATTATTGAAAATTAATTAATTTAATTTAATTAATGAATTAATATTTGAAAAAAAACTGGATTAACATCAAGTGTCATCCACTACAAGTTAAAAAAAAATTATTTGAGCTTGATTGGATGAATAATAAGTATTTTATTAACGATTGAAAATTTGAACAAGATATATATACAGGGTGCAAAGGAAAGTCCCTTTAACCTGAAAATACTTGCGAACGAAGAGAGCTACAGCTACGCAAGTGAAGTAACGGTATTATAAAGCGACTACGCCTGATTTAATGCAAATGACAGCAGCGCCCCTAGTGGCAAAATTTGGAAGATAGACATTGCAAATCGAAAACGAAAAGAGATAGAGCAAAATTTCCAATTAGAAAGTTTTAAATCTTCAATTAATTAGTACGAAACGACATTTGGTTTACATGGGTAAGATAAATCTTCGCCTGTATACACAGAAATGTCCGAACTCGATGCACTGTATTCTGTGTAAATGTTTGAATGGAATAGCCAGAAGTATGAAGAAATACGTACAGTTTATTGTATAAATACGAACTTATCTCAATAAATTTTGACAACATCACACAAAAAACAAAAAAGACAAACTGTCTCTCAGTGATAAAAAGTTAATATTCAGTATGTTCGAAAAGTTCGCCATTGCTCACGATACATGTTTGTATTCGTGAGAGTAAATCTACATGCACATTTCTCAGCATGGAACGTCTATTGCGAGCCTCTTCAATACGACGACATAGATTTAACCCTTTCAAGGGCGGTGGCTAGATGGTCTAGCCACGTAATTTTAATTCCAAAACTGACAAATGACACCATGAATATTTTAATAAAATTTTGCTTTTGTAATGAAAGTGCAAATTAGCGGGTTTTTATTTTACGAGAAATTCGTTTGAATATTCTAGTGTCAGTCAATTATTTCATCATTTTACGAACATAATTCTTCTGCTCTTGAAAGGATTAAACTAAAATTTTAAATGCATTAGAAATTAAATTTTTACAGACATTACTGTACAGTACAACGTCACAATTTGCAATTGCGCACTGCTACATTTCCGAAATGTGAATATGCAAAGTAGAATCGTCGCTCATCGATTTCAGATATTTTTGGGTATACAGGTGACGATTTATCTTATCCGTGTGAACCAAATGTCGTTTCGTACTATTTAATTGATGCTCTAAAACTTTCTAATTGGAAATTTTGCTCTACCTCTTTTCGTTTACGATTTGTAATCGCTATCTTCGAAATTTCGCCACTGCGCGCTGCTGTCGTTTGTACTAGGTCCGACGTAGTTGCTTTACTATGCCGTTATCTCACTTGCATAGCTGTAGCTCTCCCCGTTCGCAAGTATTTTCAGGTTAAAGGGACTTTCCTTTGCACCCTGTATAACGAGAGTGTGAGCTAATAGAAGGAATTGAAAAAAAAATTGTTTCACATTGATGAGAAATAATTAGTTCGCTTTTTACGCATTCGGGTTTTTTGATTTTTTAAATTTAATTGTTTTTAAGTTGTAATCAAGCATGTGTCTAATCAAAAGTCCTTACATTTTAGTAACATAGTGAGTCACCCGACCTCACCCCAACCTAGAGATTAAACGGACCGGGCCGGCAAAACGGGCCAGCCGGGTGAGGGCCGATAAAAAAAAAATTATCGGGCCTACCCGATATAAAAATTTAGACGAAACGGATAAAATAAAAGCTATTTTCAATTAATATGACTTTCGCCAGAATAAGTACAAAATGTGCGTTACGAGCCGATGCTAGTTTGAAAAGATCAATATTACAGAAATGTAACAAGTCCAGCGTAGAGATCGGCATCGGAGTGACATGGTATCTGACCCGGGCTTAATTATTTTTCAGCAGACTGGTGCCGAACCGAGATCAGGTTTCCATTTATTTTATTTTATTTATTTATTTTTTTTTTTTACGTTGTCGAGCCGGACCGGAATTGGACTTAATTGATTTCAGGATGTGTAGGGCAGGCAATATATTTTGTAAAAATATTAATAGCGACAATGAACTTCTGTTAGTGTAATGTTTGGAATTCGTTTGGTATTTCGCGATTTATTAAGCGGGGAAAAATATTTTTTTTGAGAACTACTTTAAAGTGGTTCTCAAATTTACTGCTTAACAACGCGAAAATTTGACACATTTTCCGACTTATTTTTAACTGTAAAGGCATAAATTTGACAAGCTTGATTACTGAAGAGATTTGGAATCGAATAGCGTTTTCCATTTTTGTTAAATAAATTACTTGTCGAGTTATAAGAGATTCTTGTTATGTGGTTGCAGGTTTTTCTCCTTTCCCGTGCTGTCGCATCCGGAAACTCGATAGAAATTGCTAACTTTGACAGTATTTTCTCAAAGATATATTGATTTATGAAAAAAATGGATAACGCCATTCGATTACATAGTTTCTGAATATGAACTCCTGCCAATTTTATGCGCTTCCGAAAAGAAATGGATTCAGAAATGTGTCAGAAAGTAGCTCCATGGATTTGAGAAACGTCTTAATAAATGACAGAGAAATATTTCACAAATCTACTTTTTATTATACAGCTTGAAAAGTTATGATGTTTTTAACTCTCCTTTTTTTTTTAAACTACATTAATCTTTTAATGAATCCTTATTTGAATGTTGAAACATCTATAAGAATCTAAGTAACCATTAATGTTGTATTGTGTATTTTCTGTCTTGCGAATACATCGTAATTTTTAAATACCAGGTAAAATTATCCCATAAATATGTATGCAGTTAAAAGAATCTTAATTATATGTTAAGACAAATCTGAATTTTTTGTAGAAATTGAGTCGAGCCAGATCGGGCCGGGCCTGTTTTCACTGATTTCTGTACGGGCCGGGCCGTGAAATGTGATTTAATTTTTACACCGGGCCGGGCCAAGATATCTTTCGTTCGGGCCGGGCCTGGAAATTCCGGCCCGTGCAGACCTCTACCCCACTCCTCCCACCTTTAAACGTAGACCGAAATTTACATGTTTTGGGATATCCTAAATATGATTTGATTGTATTTTAAAAAATTTCTGTGTGTTAAAATTGCGTGAGTGCTGCTATAATTAATGCATAAAATACCAAGAAGTTAGACCGCTGACGACAGAAGCCTACTTCCACTTTCAAAAAGTATAAGCACAGACTTTAGCTATGACATTTGTTTTAAAAGGGCCATTATACATATTAAAATACGAAATTTTATATTTTATATGGTCCTTGCAGGGGTACTGGTCCTATGTGATATTTCAGGACATACTTTTTTTGATATTTCAGGACAATAACAGGACGCATTTAGCCAGCATACTACTTTTTTCCGCGACCGTTTGCTGAAATTAATTTTTTTTGGCAATCCTTTGCCGAAATTCGCGAATTTTTTCTACGATCGTTTGCGAAATTCGCGATTTTCTCCGCGATCGCTTGCCGAAATTCGCGATTTTTTTCTCGATTGTTTGCCGAAATTCGCGATTATTTCCGCAATTGTTTGCCGAAATTCGTGATTTTTTTTCGAGATCTTTTGCCGAAATTCGAGATATTTTTCCGAGACCGTTTACCGAAATTCCTGATTTTTCCGCGATCATGTGCTAAAATTCGCATTTTTCCTGCGATCGTTTGCCGAAATTCGCGATTTTTCTCCGCGATCGTTTACCGAAATTAGTTTTTTTCCGAGATCGCTTGCCAAAATTCGCGTTTTTATTCTTCGATAATTTGCCGAGATTCGGGATTGCATTGCGCGATCGTTTGCCGAAATTCGCGATTTTTTTCACGATCGTTTACCGAAATTCGCGATCTTTCCCGCTATCGCTTACCGAAATTCGCGTTTTTTCCGCGCTCATTTGCCGAAATTCACGTTTTTTTTCTTCGATCGTTTGCCGAAATTCGCACTTTTTGCCGCAATTGTTTACTGAAATTCGAGATTTGTCTTCACAATCATTTCACGAAATTCGTGATTAATTTCTGCACTTGTTCGGCGAAATTTGCGATATTTTATACGACCCTTTGATGAAATCGCGGTGTTTTTTCCGCAATAGTTCGACAAAATTCGATTTTATTCCGCGATTAATTTCTGCAATTATTTGACGAAATACGCAATTTATCCCTTGACCGATTTATAAAATTCGCGCCTTTTTTAAGCGACCTCTTGACGAAATTCGCGAGTTTTCCTCAGTTGTTTGACGAAAGTTACGATTTTTTGCTCGAATTATTGGCCAGAATTAGCGATTTTATTCATAGATCGTTTGACGAAATTGCAGAGCAAGTGTGTTTATATCGTAAACGCGATTTTTTTTCGATTCCGCGAAAATCGCTGAACAACCGATTAACGATATTCGCAGTGATTTTTCTTCCTGTCCGGCAGACAAATTCCCGATTTTTTTTCCATGACCACTGGACGAAATTTATCAGTTTTTTTAATCATCAGATGACAAAATGTTTCACTATTTTCTGGCTCATATTTTTTTTCTCTCCCCTGCATTTATAAATTCCAAAATATTGATTTTGTGGAATTTTGCAAAAATAAATGATTCGCAGCACTGAGCGAATATACAGTAGAACCTCTTTTATCCGAAACTCTTTTAACCGAAATCCATTTTTGAAGCTTTTTTTTTTACTATCACATTCCTTGTGTGCAAAATCCATTTTTAAAGGTTTTTTTTTTTTTTTTTTTTTTTTTTTTTTTTTTTTTTTTTTTTATTATTATTATATTCCTTGTGTGCAAGCGGTCCTTTCCGAACTACGAGTACATATAAATATTTTCGATCCTCTTTCTTAGAGCTCCCTTTAATTTAACTTGAACTCCCGTAAGCTGCGGAGTGGAGCGAAGAAAACGAACAAATTAGCAATTCTGAAGCTTTTGAATGTTTTGCAGAATTCTTGGCATGGCTGGAGCAGCAGAAAGACCGTGATACCGGTGAACTAATAATATTAAAAAACTCCGTGATAGCGCTTCAAAGCAAAGAGAATCGAAACTGCGACAAACAAAACCTTTTTTCATACCCTTGCGCAGTGGCGTAGCCAGGATTTCGTTTCGGGGGGGGGGGGAGTACAGAATTTTTCCTTCAGGTTATATATATAGTAAAACCTGTCAAGATGAAATCGTAAATAATGCTGAAAATTCCGTTTTACACAGGTTTTCATGTTATCGGGTGTATTTGTATAGTATTCTTTTCCGTAGCACTATGGAACATTTCTGTTTAAGACCGAATTCCGTTATAGACAGGTTCCAAGTTTACAAGTTTTGTGTATTTATATAAATATACTTATTTATGTCATATGAATAGAATAAAACTTGTCAAAATAGTAATTGTCTATAACAGAATCCTGTCTTTAACGGAAGCGTTAGATGGTCTTAATATGAATTGCGATGCAATTAAATTTGCTGAAAACCTGTCTGAAAGGGGATTTTCACCGTTTTTTAGTGAAACATAGTGAAACCTGTGAAAGCGGAATCTTTCTATAACAGAATCCAGTGTCAAACGGAAGAGTTTCAGAATTCCTGCGAAACGAACTATAGATCTTATTGAGGTAGTGTTTGTTAGAAGCATAATTAATTACGCTTCTTTCTATGGAAGCCTATATAAAATGGGGCTTTTTACCAGTCCCTTCACTCTTGACTTGACTGTGTATATATAATAGAAGTATTTCGAGTAACTTTAAGAATTTAGGTATATCCTTATTTAATTTCTTAATTTATAAAAAGCATGGATAAAAAATGTAAGGGCAATGTCTATAACTGCAACTAATAATACATGGAAGTTACATTAATATTTACCAATGAAAAAGATTCACTATGATGTAAAAAGCTGAGCGCATACTGAAGAATTAAATTTAATTAACCCATTCGCTCTCATCCACGAGTATACTCGTGGCTTTAATTTATTAATTACTTTGTCACCACTATTTTAGAATTAAAAAAATTGCCTCATTCATTGGCAGAAATTTCGCTGTATTAGTAAAGCGAAATTTACCTTCCTGAATTTGTGGTAGCAAACGACTTTTAACAAAAAATTTGAAAATTCTTACTTTATAGTTTTGGCAGCGAATGGGTTAAATCAAGTTTCATATTACATAACATTTGCCTACAATAAAGTTAGGATCAAGTGGTTAAGTTTAAAACAGCAATTTCCATGTTTAATTTCTTGCCATTGAATTAAGAACGTGCGCTGTAGATATTGGATAATGATTTCACATAAGTGTCAATCACATGAGCCGTTCATGCGATCCGCCGCACTCCCCATGGGAGTTTTTTAGATAACCCAGATAGCATGAACATTATCAGCGAGTTTGATTTTTTCTGATATTATCTTGCCGTGACAAATTTGAATTGAGAAATTCGTAGCAAATTTCCCGCAAGGAATACCATCACCCACTTGCATGAGTAGTTTGTTGTGAAACTGATGCAAGACTGTCTTTAATTCACAAAAGTGACGAAAGCAAAAAATCCCTGTGCTGAGAGAATAGACAATCAGCACATACGCAGAAATTGCAGAAATTTTATTCGGTAGGCACCGCTTTTTCTAAACGATATACTTATTAAATACCAAAAAATGATGGAAATGAAAAGTACAAATATTACCTGAACTTGTTTATGGTAATAAAACCGATGCATGCACCTTCTAACTACGCTTTCGCATCAATAGACTTGATCAGGTCTATGGACCCTCTTCGAAGGGGTTAAATTTATAGTGTGACATGGAAAAATTACTACTTTGCAGTAAGTTTGCAGTATTTTTGATTGCTTGTTTGCCGTTAGTTTGCAATAAATTTGATATAATATGAATTTAACTGCACGGCAAGTTAGCTGCAAGTTCAAAGTGTGGTGACTTCGGCGTTTGCGTTATCTTGCTGCAGTCTTGTTATGAACTTTCAGTCTTGTCATACTGAGCTTACTGCAACTTTGCAGGTTTTCAGAGCAAGACTGTTGCAAATTTTCTGCAAACTAAAAATGCTATGTGGGAAGGTTTTAACTTTAAGAAAAAGATCTTGCATTTTCAGCTACAGAAACTAGTAATGTAAGAAGCACACACATCAAATATAGTTCATGCAGGAAAAAGCAGTTTTGTTACAATTGTCTTATTCAGCCATAATTCTTTTGGGTTTCCATGTTTCATGTCTCGCCACTTTTGATACAATATTCGATCTAATAGTTGCTTCCGATATCTAGTCGTCTTTAAGGAAGTTAAATTTTTGTAATAAGTTTATTTGTGATGGATTAGCACTTTTTTGTAAGTATTAGAATGTGTAAAAAATGGTTCATGGTGGTTTCTGTTTTGTACTTCTCAGCCAATTTATTTTAGATGGTTCGAAACAGTTTTAGAATATTCTCCAAGTTCAGCAGTAAGCTTCGGACGGGTCGGATTTATGCAGCTCTGGAAGGGACACTTAGGAGGTCGGTGGAAAGGGGTAGCGCCCTTCTAGACCATAAATAATCATAAAATTCCGAATCTTCCGATTGCACGCTTAAACAACTTGACAAGAGGATCAAGAACCTCATCTCTGACTATTTCAGCATTCACAGTTGCACTGGTAAAAATGTGTCGGTCACTGCGGCCATTCAAAATTATGTCCGTTCATACCATGATTCCACGACCTTTGTATCGATGCCTTTCACGGATGTTTGTAGCCTTATTATGTGTGATTTTTTCCCTCCACATGGTAACACGTCTCTAGTAACTCTCTCAACAAAACCGGGATTCATCCGTAAAGAGAGCTCGGCTCAAGTCCGTGGTACTCCAATGACGATGAAAACCGGCCACTTTAACTGCACCACTTTAACCGGGCGCATTTCGCTACCGGAGTTAGTGGAACACAAATCATGGGTTTCCTTGCATGCAGACTGTCACTCACAGTAAACCAGGATAGTCAAGTTCTTGTTGCTGCAGCAAACTCCCTGCAGTCTGAACTGACGTCAATTGCCTATTTCTTTTAGCAATCTTTGCAAATTACAGTCCTGAGAGCCTATTGTGGTGCGTTTTCTACCTTGACCTGGTTGTCTGTGGACATTATATCAATGTCTTTAAACCGTTTCCAGAATCTTGACATGATGCTTTTGGCTATTTTTACGTCTTTACAGACCCCTAAGAGTGTCTGTCCTGCTTCCATTCTCCCTATCGCACGCAATTTCTCAAAATCGGTCAAATGTCTTCTGGATGACATATTCCACCAACTAGAAGCGAAAGTTTTACCTAATTACACGTACAATCCTTAAAATTATACTTCAAATTACCCACGTGCGCTCCTTTTCGCACGTGAATCGAAGGAACGGGCTGAGGCTGAAAAATTTGCATATATTTCTGTAGCGAATGTTAATCCCATTGTACTACGTGATAACGTTGACATTGAGTTACCTTTCTAGAAGTTCCCTTAATAGAATTAACATAAAGCACCTTTTTATGGTTATTCCTTTAATTTTTCTCGCCAGTGTATTTTGAAAGTGGTAACAAATAACCAGTCCAAAAATAAAGTTACTTTTATTAATTGCAGGCAGCAGATTTAAAATAATTGTTAATATTGTCCGTTATAAAGTGAACAAAGATAAAGGTCACGAAACTCACCGTTATTGCGTTCGTATAAACTCGTTCTTTCCCATAAGTGTCGGCAACAGAACCCCATCGAAGTCCAAAATAAAGAAGTTTTACGTTTAATCTAGTTACAGTAAATTTGTGTAAACGGAATAGCAGGTATACTTGCATAGTTATCCTTCCGTCTCGGGACATTAAAATGTTTTTTGATTATGAGAAGATTCCGTGTTTTCAGAAAACCTGCCAAGAAGGATTCACAATTGGAACAAGTTTCATTTCAGATAGGTTTCGAACGTTAGCAAGCACAAATATACAGGGTGATTCATAAAAGATGGGCAGAACTTTAAGGGGTTATAGTACACTTAAAGACAAATAATATTAAATAGGAGACTAAGGGTCCCAGACGTATTCCCAAGGAGATAGGGGGCATTAAAGTTTAGGGTCCGAAATTTCAAATGATTATAAAACATGGAAAAATTGGTCGATTCGTTTGCGGTTTTTGCAAAAAATTTTCTTTATGCCAGTATTTTCTTGAAATAAAATTTTAAAGTTCAATTTCAAAAAATGCCGATAGGGGGCGCTTTAGACTTTGGAGTAACAAACAACTATTTTTTAACGTTATTTTTTGTATTTCTTTAAATGATTTCGAAAGCTTAGACTTAAACTTAAATTTTGATCTAAAAATCTGAGTCCTAACGAGTAGTTAAGTGGCATAAACTGAAATTTGAAATTTGAAACCCTTCTCCCCCCAGAACAAAAATCAGTTATTCCTGATCTTTGTGTCGTAGATTAGGCTCTAACTACTGCCGCGTTTTGCTAAAATTATTCTTTATGTCAGTATTTTCTTGAAAATAAATTTTAAAGAAAATTTTCAAAAAATTCCGATAGAGGGCGCTTTAGACTTTGGAGTAACGAACAACTATTTTATACCGTTATTTTTTGTGTCTCATTAAATGCTTTCTAAAGCTTAGACTTAAACTTAAATTTTCAGCTCAAAATCTGAATCGCTGAGCGTGGTTCAGTAGCGAGGGGAGGGGGTTCAAATTTCAACTTCTGAACATAGTTCAGTTTGCACTACTTAACCATGCCCAACGATTCTGTGCTGTGATACGAGGCAAAAATACAACTTTCGTCAAGGACTGCATAGTCGGAATTCACTCATAAAGGCACTGGCACAGTTGGAAACGTCGCTCATGCAAACGTTAAAGTTCCATTCCTGACGCTAGTCACCGGGTGAAGAAGGAAACAGAAGGTATGCAAATGTCAAACGGGGAAGAAGAAGAACACGTATGCAAAATTTCGACACGATTCAGGCATAAAAACCACTGAACGGTGAGTCAAGTGTAAGTCGCTGTAGTAATGAATCGGAAGATGGTGCCCTTCACGAATAAGGAAAAGGCTGAGATGCATTTAATTTACGGAGCGGCAGATGGAAATGGTGCAGAGGCACAACGAATGTACGGAGAGCGATTTCCCAACAGGCGGTTGCCTAACCGCAAAACTTTCGAGCGCTTGCACAGTCAGTTGTGCGAGACGGGATCATTTCTCGCTTCCCGGTCGAATGCAGGTCGTGCAAAAAAGGACGAATCAGTAGTTGTTGCAGAAGCCATTCTGGATGTAGTAGCGGCGCAGCCAAGTACAAGTACACGAACAGTGGCTAGGCAGGTGGATACCTCACAGTCCATGACTTGGAGGGTACTGAAGGATGAACATTTGCTCCCGTTTCATGTGCAACGAGTCCAGAAACTGTCTCCAGGCGATTATCCAAATCGTATTGAATTCGCCCGCTGGTTTCTGCAGCAGAACGCGCTAAATCCACATTTTGGACGAACTGTGCTTTTCACCGATGAATGTACCTTCACACGTGAAGGTACATTTAACACACACAATGCACATGTATGGGCGGATGTCAATCCACATGCTACATATCCACATGCTCATCAGAGACGCTTTTCCATCAATGTTTGGGCAGGAATCCTCGGAGACCAGCTAATCGGACCGTACCTTCTTCCTGAACGCCTCAACAGTAAAACATACCTCACATTTCTGCAACATGTGCTGCCAGACCTGTTAAACGTTGTTCCTCCACGCATCCGGCGGGTCATGTGGTTCCAGCACGATGGAGCGCCAGCCCATTACGTACGAGACGTCCGCAACTATCTGGACATCACATTTCCGAACAGATGGATTGGTCGAGGTGGTCCTGTTGCTTGACCTGCTCGCTCGACAGATCTTTCACCCCTCGATTTCTTTTTTTGGGGACGATTGAAGGCTCTTATGTATGAGACACCCATTGAATCCCCCGAGGAACTGGTCGCCAGACTTTCCGCCGCTGTAGGGGAAGTGCTCGAAAAGCCTGATGTTTTCGCGAATGTTCGCCGTTCCATTCTTCGCCGTTGCTCTGCGTGCATAACCTCTGGTGGTCACAATTTTGAACATTTATTGTAATTACATGTTAATAAATATGCTTTGGTAACATAATCCTAATTTGTGTCTTTTTACCTCGTATCACAGCACACATGTGTGGACATGGTAAACTGAACTGTTTCAGGAGTAGAAATTTCAAACCCCTCTCCCCAGAAACTTAACCACGTCTAACGATTCAGATTTTGGGCTGAAAATTTAAGTCTAAGCTTTAGAAAGCATTTAATGAGACACAAAAAATAACGGTATAAAATAGTTGTTCGTTACTCCAAAGTCTAAAGCGCCCTCTATCGGAATTTTTTGAAAATTTTCTTTAAAATTTATTTTTAAGAAAATACTGACATAAAGAATAATTTTAGCAAAACGCGGCAGTAGTTAGAGCCTAATCTACGACACAAAGATCGGGAATAACTGATTTTTGTTCTGGGGGGAGAAGGGTTTCAAATTTCAAATTTCAGTTTACGCTACTTAACTACTCGTTAGGACTCAGATTTTTAGATCAAAATTTAAGTTTAAGTCTAAGCTTTCGAAATCATTTAAAGAAATACAAAAAATAACGTTAAAAAATAGTTGTTTGTTACTCCAAAGTCTAAAGCGCCCCCTATCGGCATTTTTTGAAATTGAACTTTAAAATTTTATTTCAAGAAAATACTGGCATAAAGAAAATTTTTTGCAAAAACCGCAAACGAATCGACCAATTTTTCCATGTTTTATAATCATTTGAAATTTCGGACCCTAAACTTTAATGCCCCCTATCTCCTTGGGAATACGTCTGGGACCCTTAGTCTCCTATTTAATATTATTTGTCTTTAAGTGTACTATAACCCCTTAAAGTTCTGCCCATCTTTTATGAATCACCCTGTATAGTGTTGTTTTCGTCGAATCTTGAATTGTTTTCCTTTGAGATAGGTCATCTTCACAGATTTTCCTGTAATAGATTTATGCTCTTCAGAGATGGTGTTATAGCAGCGGTTTCCAACCTGGGGTAGCGTACCCCTGGGGGTACGTGGCGGGTCTGCTGGGGGTATGTGAAAATACTAATATCGGTAATGGCGGAAGTCACAAAAATGTTAGAAATATCAAAGTAATTTGCATCCATTTATTATATGGTTGTGATAAGAAGATTATTAATGAAATAAAGCATGTTTACGTTATATCCTTGAGTGAATGCAGGAAAGAGGGGGGGGGCGTGTTTTTGAGAAATGTTGGTACTCCGAAATGAAAAATCTAAGAAAGGGGTACGTGAAGGAAAAAAGTTTGGGAAGTGAGTACGTTTTAGCAGTTTTAAGGATACTGTTAAAACGGAAAGTGTTTATAACGGAAACCTGCTTAAAACGGAAAGTTCATAGTCCCGAAGAAAGACATAGCTTTGGATTATACCTTCTAAGACGAATACCTCTCTAAACCGGAATTTGTTATACATCCTTTGGATTCTGTCTTAGCAGTTGTTACTGTTGTATTTGTATCCATAATTAAGTAAACCAGGTCTACTTTTGAGGGGGGGGGGGTCCGGACCCCCTGGACCCCCCCCCCCCCCTTGGCTACGCCACTGCCCTTCCGATATATGTAAAAGGTACTTAATTTCAAAATTAAAATTCAGGTAATTTATTCTTGTTTCTATTTAGCTATTACTTTATTTTTATTAAGCACTTGTCACCATAATAAGAAATATTGCATATATTTCTCCTTAATCTTAAAATTGAAGCATTCTCGATTATCCGAAAAATTCGATTCTCCGAAAGAGGTTCGGTCCCAATTATTTCGGATAATCGAGGTTCTACTGTATATATATATTCGCGGAAAAATCATGACTGTTATTGCTATAGTACAAACTCGCGAAATTTCAGGACAGGTTACCATATTTTAGGACATTTTAGGATTTTTTTCATTTTTCAGGAATTTTAGGAATTCCAAGACAAGTACGGCCGCTGAGTCCCTGTGTCCTAAAAGAATGTTTTCCTCTATCTAAGAAGAGAGCATTAAAAAAAAATCGCATTCTTTTAGAACTAAAACTGACCAAATTATAATATTTTGAATTTTATGAAATTTCAATGTTTGCCGTTTACCTATACTAATACTTCTTTCCGTTTCTAGTGCTAGAAAACACTTAAATTACATAAAATTCATACTTTGGCAAATTTTGGTTGTGAAAGAATATTTTTTTATTTTGTTCCTCTTAGACAAAAAACATTTTTCTAAATATAACCTATAACATCCAGGGACTGTATCAAAATTAAATTTAGAATTTTATTAGATAAAACAAATACCATATCTAAAAAATTTACTTAATTTCTATACTTTTTGTAATAGGAAGTACGTTTCCATCATCAGTGGTTTATGAGATAATTGAGCAGACATGTATTTTGAATCATCTGGTCTATATCGCTTTGAAAAAGAGGAGGGGGCCCGCAAAAATGTCAAGCCTAGGGTCCCGAGTAGTGGTTAATCCGCCTCTGATTGTTAATCATCATCTGTTTTGTTATGGGTACGAAACAGCCGCACTGACAGATGAAACATCTTTTGCGAAGAGAAAAATCATCTGGTGAGATATGTGAGCGTGCATGAGTGTGCATACATTAAACTTTCCCTCATTCAAAATTTCCTGACATTTACTCTATTTCTTTGTTCCTTAAGACAAAAAGGGAAATTGAAGTTTTATTGCATTATTCAGTCCAAATTTTAAGTTAGAAAAAAGAAATATGGACATGTACAATGTAAATATATAGAAAGATAGATTTGTTAGCATGATAATCAACAAAATAAATCCACTATTCTTTTCGCAGGGTATGAAAAATGAGTTAAAAAATCCCTTACACGGAACTTAACTGTAGTAACATACGATGCTGCTACTGTTAATCATCATCTGTTTTGTTATGTGTACGAAACAGCAGCACTGACAGATGAAGCATCTTTTGCGAAGGGGAAAAAATCCTCTGATGGGAGAATGAAGTGATGCGAAAGCACAAAAAATTGGCATGAGTGGGGACTAACCAGTAGCGGAGTCAAAGAGAGAAGAGCCAGCAGGACCGGTCTTCAGTCGATTCCGAACACTCGCTGCTGATCAGTGAGCTTTTTAGTTGTGCTGAGATGCGTTTTTTGCTGAGCTGAGATGCACTTTCTCATCCGAATAAGTGGCCTATCTTAGGAAGAGCATGGGATTCAATGCGGCTTTGGCCGATGCCGGAGAATTCGGACTCTATCAACGTCTTTTGTGTTTTGTGTTCTTGCTGACTGCCATCGCATATTTATCCCTGAGTTACTGGATTCAGATATTTATTTTGCTAGTTCCAGATCATTTTTGTAGGACTACTATATCTGGAGAGAGCAATGTGACTCGGTGCAATGCAGTGACGCCAAATTCTTCCAGTTGCCCCGGGGGTTGGGAATATGATTTCTCATCTCTTTTTCCCACAGCTGCCACTGAGGTAAGCCAGAGTTTCGTATGATTTATCTTAATATCATTCGAAGGAGTGGTTAGCAAAAATATTATCTCAAAATGTTATGTATTTATATGTGTATCATTAGCATTAAGCTTTTCATCTCGTGTCCTTAATTTAGAAAAGCCCTCAATTAATTCTTGTTAATCTTTGATGCATTATCGACTAAAAGGAGGATTTCTTCTCAGCTGAAATTTATCATTTCATAATTCATTGGGGCTCTTTGACCGATGGCGGAGAATTCGGATTCAATCAACAATTTTTGTTCTTGTTGATCACCATAACGTATTCATCCTGAGTTAGTTGATTTAGATATTTATTTTGCTTGTCGTAGATCAATTTTCTAGGACGCAGTTTAGTATGGGCTCAGCGGGGATTAACTTACATGGGCTCATGGAAATCGGCTACATTGCACTTAAAATTAGATAAAGGACAAATTTGGGGGAGGGGAATGTTATGCTAACAGTACATCCTTTGGTTATGCCCCTGGTAGAACTACGATATCTGGTGATAGCAATGAGACAGGGTGCATTGTCGTAACAACAAATACTTTCAGTTGCCTCAAGGGTTGGGATGGGAATAGGATTTCGTATTTCTTTTTCCCACAGCTGCCACTGAGGTAAACGAGGATTTGATTTTAACAATGATTTATCTTAATATCTTTCATAGGAGTGGCTAGTAATAACCTCATCTCAAATGTTATGTCATTTATATTTGTATCATTATCATAAAGTTTTCTGTCTCATATTTGTAACCCTTTTATATGCCAAATTATGAGTTAAAAATAGTCCACTTAAGTAATTCCATCGCTTAACAACTGAAGATAAATTAGAAAATTTATGTAATAAGGACATTAAATTTAGAAATGATTTAGTCATTAAATTGGACTTATTTAATTGGTAGCTATAGTTTAAAAAAAAAATAAAATATTGACATCAATACTTAGATTAATTAACAAATAATATTGTCTTTTGTAATATCCCAGTACTTATAAAATCATAAAAGCAAATATATTGTGTTTTTAACTGTAAATGAGAAGTGGGCGAGGGGTTGAGTAAGATTTTCCACCGTGCATATTTTCACAGGATAAAAGTTTTCTATATGCAAATGGTTATAAATAACATACATTTTTAAAATATTTAGTTTCATAAAATTTTGCTAGTAATTTTAAACATAATTTTCAAAATAGTTATTATGAAACCCGTAAACTACTATTATTAATAGATTCATTAAATAATAACATTTTTTAAAAATATTTAGTTTCATAAAATTTGTTGGTAATTCAAAACTTAATTTTCAAAAAAGTTGTTTTTCATAAAATATGTAACTATTATTATTAATAGGCTCATTAAGGGGTTTTGTACCTTTTAAACACGTCGAAAATTAACGAAAAACTTCAAAGTTTGATTTAGTCTATCTTCAAAGCCTTTTTATGTATAAAGATGAAATTTTGGATATTGATTAAACAGATTGTGCTTTGTAATATGCTACCATTAGAAATTTATTAACCCTTTACAGAATTTGTGTCTTGTTGAAATCAAAATAGCTCTTTTTTTTACCCCATAAGTCATTGCGCGCATGATATCTTGAGAAAGTATGTATGGATTGGCATGAAATTCGGTAAAGATACTAAACATATATGTGTGCTTAAAATGATCTACTCTTAGGCTAAAATTATTTCATTAACTCTATAAAAAAAATATTTTCGTAAAAAAAAATAAAAATTTTGTATTTTTAATGAATAAAAATAGTCATAACTAAAAATATTACCATTGTAAATACTTAAAAGTAAATCATTTTAAACACACACATTTGCTTAGTATATTTACCAAATTTCATGACAATCCATACATATTTTCTCAAGATATCATACGCGCAATGACTTATGGGGTAAAAAAAGAGCTATTTTGATTTCAACAATACACAAATTCTGTAAAGGGTTAATAAATTTCTGCTGGTAGTATGTTACAAAGCACAATCTGTTTAATCAATATCCAACATTTCATATTTATACATAAAAAGGTTTTGAAGATAGACTAATTCAAACTTTGAAGTTTTTCGTTAATTTTCGACGCGTTTAAAAGGTACAAGACCCCTTAAATAAATTGTATAAAAAAAATTTCTTTAGTAGCATTTTAAAGCACATCGGATCATAAAGATCCCTTAAAATCTCCTTTTTTCTTGTTATTCTATGAAGAAAGAGCACTTCCTCGGGGCAAAGAATAGTTTTTTAAAGTTGAGATTCATTAGTTACTATATTTATTCTCTCGAAGAAAATTTAAAAGTTCGAAAACCAGAGTAAATGCACTGTATGAAAAAAAATGCATATATATAGTCTCTATGTACAATGTTACTACATCCATTAATGCGCAAAGTTTAAAAGTTTGAATGGGACGTTATAGAGATGTTTTAAAAAGTACGTAAAAATATAATGAAACAATCAAGTAGGCGAAATGAAAAAAATATATAAATTAATTAAAAAGATAAATAAAATATAAAATTTAAAGCACTAATATTTAAAAAATAATACATTATTTACTTCTGGAATAGTTTTTAAACATTTTTTATTTTGCATAGGATAACGTTATTTTATCTCAGAGCTATTAATAGTTTTTTAAAAAAAAAGGTTACGTAGTAATAACTTAATTTCTTTTAATAATTAATTTTATTTTACTTTTTATAGATAGCATCTACAAAACAAAACAGTTCCAAGTTTATTAATTTTGAGCCGCTGATTAGTAAAATAGGTTTTAATCAAAAGCATTCTATTGAATATATTTGTATAAAATATTTTGATCATAAAAATATAAATTTTTAACCCATTTTCGTATTTTAATAAATTTGCATAATTTCATTCTTCTTTATAACATTAATTTATAACAAGAAAATTCTATGAAATGATTATCTATAAATGTCTTTATCTGTTACCGAAAGATGGTAGCATAAGACGGATATTTATTTGCTTAAAATGAAGAAGTTTTTTTTTTTTTTTCGGAGTTTATAGATTTTGCATTTTCAAGGTGATGAAATTTAAAAAGTCAGTTTATTTTTGTTTTTTTCAACCAGTAATCCAAATAAATAAGTCATAATCGTAGCTTGTAGACTTCATTGAAATACTGCGTATTTTTTAAAATTTTGAAATTAAGTGTTCAAGCCTATTTTTTATGCATTTTTGTAACGTACAAAATATCGAGCGCTAGGCACGACTAGGTGCATATTTTTATTAGGCATTGAAGGGACAGTTATTTATGTAAAGTCCATTTCAAGATAATTATGAAGCAAATTGTTTTTAAGACACAAATACAATTATTCTTAGTTTATTATTACTAATACTTATAATGTTATAAATCACTGTAAAGAAATATCTATATTTTTTTAGTAATTCATAAAAATATAAATTATAGTATATAATATACAATTTATAAGTTTCCTTTTGTAGAAATAGCGACAAAACATATAATTATGCATATTATATTATTACAAATATTATGCATATTCCCATATTTAAGACGTTTACATTTTATCAAATAAATGCAAAATAGTTTTAGCATAATTTTTTTTCTGTTTTTTCAGTTCATTTTAAAACATTTTAAAGGGATTTTACCAACAAATTTGAGAAAATAAAAATTCAGGCACAAATGGGTTAAGTAATAATTATTTTCAGGTTCTACAGGTAAATTTAATCAGAAAATTATCAAGAAAAAAAGCATATTTTGAATAGGAAATTACAATTTTACAGATTTTTTTATTTCAAAAAAATTGAAAGTGTTCATTTTTTAGAAAAATACTTTTCGAATTGGCCCCTGCTCCTTCTCCTTATCAAGAATTTGTCAGATTTCGCAACATGTAGAAAAGAAAATATGTTAAATAAATAAGAAATTAATTTTAAAAGCTGAGGAGGAGGGTGAAACGTGATTTCTGTTATCTTTTTATTTTCAATTAAGCCTTTTTTTTTTCAACATACAGAAAACCCATCACTCGTTTCATAAGAAATCGTATACTAAAAAAAAAAAAAAAAAAAAAAAAAAAAAAATGTTCATATCACTCGATAATTATTTGTTAATCTTTTAACATTTTAAAACGTATTAGAAATATTTGCCAAGTTTTAATCTGTAAACAAATGTACAGTCAGTATTAAAAAAAAAGGTATACTCGCCTTTATTGATAAGAAGTTTACGATAAAATCACACCAAAGGTGTCATTAGACTTAGCATATTATCTTTTTTCAGAATATCAGTGCAATTTTCGAAATAGGAACAGGGAATTACTAAAAAATTCTCCAACTTCGATTTTTCAAATAGTAGCACCCAATTTTGGCCCTTTATTTCAGTTTCTCGGACGAAATCAGCCCAGGAAAGAATATAGTTTATATATATTTGTTAAATCCTCATTGAGTTAGAAGAAGTCAAAATTTGAGGCTAAAAATGTTAAATTCTCGTGACTCACTTTAATTTGCATCTTCCCAAAAAATTATCTGATTTCAAATTTTTGCTTTCTGTGAGATACATTAAATGGATCCAAACATATTCTAGGCCTCTTTTTATTTTTTTACTGAAAAGCATAATTTTAATTATAAAAGTATTAATAAATTCACATTAAAAATATATATCAGTTATGCCGTACATCAGTTTTTACATAAACAGTATGGGCATCGTGAAAAAAGCATGAGTATGATAGTTAAGAGTTAATTCTCCAATCATTATTTTTCTAGATATAGCGAAATTTTACTTTTCAAGGACCATTCAAATATATATAAGAAAATCGACAGCAACCGTAAAATTTATAAGAAATATTTTTATAAATATAAATTGGGCTATAAGTTTTTGTTGTTATTTGTATTACATATCAATTACTGTTATAACTTTACTGGGGTGAGTTTTGAAATTTTTACTTTGAGGTATTTATTTATTTTTTCTAAATTTGTGAATTTATCCTTATTAAATTTTATTTCATTACTCTCTGAATATTTAATAAAAAGTATGTAAACTGTACCTTTTTCCGGGCTGCCTTAATCCAAGGAATTTAACATGCTGTCAAAAGTTTCTGTTACCGTTTTAAAAAATACCAAGTTTGTGCAATTTTTAACAAGTAGACGACCTCTATTTTAAAATTTGCATTCATTTCCGGAAAGAAGATAATATTTCGAGTCTAATCACACGTTTGGTGTGATTTTATCGTAAATGGTCTATGAATAAAGGCAGGTGTATTAAATTTATATACATAGAGAGAGAGACTGTACTATTATTGTCTTAAGTATTAATTTTGTCTTATAAAATATTAAGATTTATTAGTTTTCAATAATAAAGTTGTTTAACGTATTGTAGATCCTTTTAGAAACCCAAAAGAATTTTAATAACCAAAAAGAAAAAAAGTTACTACTTGCAACAACCTTATTTTGCATTTTTGAAAACATCATTATTAGTCTCTCTCTCGCTGATCTCTGTTTTTTCCGTGCGATACTTCAAGTGGCCAATCATACTCGCCCACTCGGTTTCAACCCACACTGTTTTGATGCCAATGAATCGGATAGATTTTATATGAATGCATAACCTTTAATGTTATCATAAACATATTTAAGGTGTAATTTCGTCCGAAATTTAAATTTATATGCCTTATTCAAAGTATGCCAATTTATATATGTAGGGGAGGGTAGTACACAGTGAGACGAAAATTATTATTACTTAACAAATGGCGACGATTTTTATTCTTAAAAAAAATTGCTATATCTTTAAGCTACACAAATGCGCTACACATTAATGTATAAATGGTTTTAAAAAAGTTATTTATAAAAGCACAGAAGCAGCATAACGAAGTATCGAAAATTGTCTCACTGTGTACCACAAGTAGTACACAGTGAGACAATGTATATATTTTCATAAATCATACATTTTATACTCTATCAAATTTATACTCTATCAATAATTTTCTGCCGTTTATGATTTCTAATTAATATTTCTAGATTTTCAAAATATTACAAATATGACACTCGGTTGGACAATGGCAGACCTTGGGCTACATTCATTCAAATTTTCAGTCTCTTACGTTTAGTAAATTTCCCGAGCCATTGCACGCCCGCACATACACAGAGAAAGAGAGAGAGAGAGAAACTTTCTTTTATTAATAAATAAGTTTTTTAACATCAGAACCACATAGTATGTACACAATAAGACACGTCTCACTGTGTACCACAGCTGTGTGTCTCACTATGTACTTTCGTTACGTTGTAACAAAATGGATGCCATATGTGTTACATCAATTTCATCGCTTTAAAAAGTTTATGTCGTTTTGCCTAAATAGTCTATTATTAGATATAGCTAGATTTGGTTAAGTAAATATATGTCATATTGAAGGAAATAAACTCTAAAATAGACGTTTATATAACTTTAACCACTATAAAATAAGGAATTATTTATTATTTTGTCGGACGAGTAGCTGAAGTGCCGAAACAACATACATGTGTTGCATAAGATGAGATCGTTATGTGTGTGTGCCAGCTTGGAGAAAAAGTTACAACTATATGTCAAAGTGGCTGCTGTCTCACTGTGTACCATGTCTCACTGGGTACTCCTCTACCCTATATAAAAGATAATATCAAAATTTTGAGTTCAGTTTTAGACGAAATTTTTATATAAGTAATTTTAAAATAGTTAAATAAGTTTTAAATATGTTTCAGCAAAAATATGTAATTTTATAAGATTTTAAATTTAATCAACCGAACCTCACAAAACAGAGTCTCCAAGAGTATTTCAGAGATTTCTCTAATGACTTTTTTTTACCATTTAAAGCACTTTTCAAAATCCAAAAATCTATCTTTTAAAAAGTTTTTAGATCCCTTTTAAACATAAATTTCATATAAGTAATCCTTTTAAATATGTTTTAGTAATAAAATGCCATTTTGCAACACTATAAATTTATTTAACTAAACCTCCTTAAAAAATACTATTGCGTGTCCTCCTAGGGTAGTGCAAAAGGATTTTCTCTAATGCCTTTTAAAAAAAAATGAGAGCGCTTTTTAAAAATATAAAGAGAAAATAAATAAGCTGACAAAAATATAAATACTATTTTGTATATATATAAGAAAAATGCAATGAAAGTGATTTTAATGTTATCCCATTGTTATCAAGTAAATATCCCTTGTAGTTTTATTTAAAATATAAGTTAACTAGTACGATGTGTTAAAATTGCTAATCTCATCTAAAATTATAGGGGAAAGTAAATTTAATAAAAAAAGACGATAAAATATCTGGTGGATAAACATTCAAATAAGCGGTTTGAATTTTTGAGCAACAGAAATTATTTCTAGAATTTTTAATAGAAATTATTTAACATTATTTTTTGAAAGTAAAGCAATTTTGATTCTGTTAAAAATGAACATAAACTTGAAAAAGAGAGCCAAAATAAGGAGCTTTAGATATATGTAAGTATGTCAAAAATCCCCAAAGAGCAAGAAATATTTATTTTTTAAAATTCAAGGAAAAAAAATTGATATTGATGTAATGCAAAATCTAAGAAAATGTAGAGCGGCATAAAAAGTCGACAAAAATACTCAAAACATTTATTTTAAATGTAAAACATACATTAAGGAATTGAAGTTCATTTTTTTTAAATTTTAAGCGAAAAGCAATAAATGTTAAAAATGAGACGATAAGAGAAATTTGCTACAGCAATATACTTCAATACGACAAGAAACAAAAATTCGAACTCGTTAAAAATCAAAGCATAAAAACTTAATTATTGATTAAAAACGTAAGAAATTGTAGAAAGACAGAAGGTAGAAAGGTTTACAAATTTTGACAAAAGAAATCGGAATGTTTCTTTTAAATTTTAGGATACTTTAAGAATAAGAAACTTGAAAATTAAAATACAATTTTCGGAACTAAAAATTCTACGTATCTGCTAAAGTAAATAACTTTATGTACTTTCTAAACTACCCAATTTTTTCGATTTAACTTCGAAATCTAAACATAACAGTTAACATATTTAATTATGTCTAATAGCATCTGCGAAAAAGAAATATTTTTATATATTTATGCATTTTTTTTAACGGAATATTATAAATATAATATTAATGTCACGTAAAGTAAAATTTTGGTATATTTATTTTAATCCTATTTGAAAAACTCTTGAAATTATATTTACTTATCTTAAGTGCAAAAATGCAAATAACGAACTTTAAAATAAATTGTTTAATTTTCAAACTATAAGAGTTAATATTTTAAGCTTTATATATTTTGTAGATCTCCTTTTTCAAGTAACTATTTGAGCTTTTTTTGTGTACTCATAGTAAATATATCGCTGCAAGCATCGAAATAATTTCATTATTAATAAAATTGAAACTATAACAGTTGACGATATATATATCGTACACCTTTGGAAATATCCATTTCAAATATCAATGAAAAGTCTTTTGAAATGTAGATTGAAATGTAGTTTGAGCTAATCATTTAAAATATACATAAATTTTTTGAACAAATTATTTTCAAATTAAAACTACAAAAATTAATATTTTAACTGTAATATAATATATTAATTTTGCTCTTATCGCATATGTGTTTTAAAAAATATCAACAAATTTATACAATGAATTATCTCGGATTCAATATAAAACTTTATGTTAGTAAAACATAGTATTAAATCTAAATCAGTAGTAATACAAATCTAAATCAGTAGTTCCCCAACGTGGGGCGTACGCCCCACAGACGGGCAACTTGACTTTTGAGGGAGGTAATTTTAGATTTATTATTAACCCATTCTCTTTCATTTTTTTTTTCATAAAAGTTATGTTGGAGACTTAAAATACTAACAATATATGAAAATTTTAAAATACCTAAATAAGCTTAAATTTTCCAAAAGTTCCAACTTAAAAGTTAAAGCACAACTGTTACCGGAATGATTACATGTAAATTTTTGTTGGATATTTAGACTCCGTTCATATACTTAAAAACGTTTACAGTTTTTTTAGTTTTAGTATTACTTTGGTGTTGCACACCTTTTTTTACAATTTACTGAAACATGTATTTCTTATTCATAGTGTGTCACTTCAAGGAGCCTTTATATAAGAAATTACTTAAGGTTAATATTGATATAAGTAATTTATATCTAAAATTAATTATGCTGAACACATTTAACATAAAATAATGTTTGAAATATCTTAACGATGACTACTTTTATAAAATTAATAAGGTCCCAAATGAGCATCACCAAAGGGAATGGTCAAAAAATAAACTTCTTATGGCTCTTGTGCACATCGCTTACACAATATAATGCATTTTAAATTTAAAATGGATAAAACATGGTGGGAAACTAACAATAAAGGGGATAGGAAAGTCCGCTACTGTTAAGTATGTTATGAGGAGAAAGAAAAACGGCTACTTATAATTAATAAAGTTGCAAATCTGGATATTCTGTTTGTGAATTATATTATTCATACAGCCACGGTCTTTAAAAAAATTCACCTGTTCTTAATGAAGCACAAAAATCAATTATAAAGTGCACATATCATGTGCTCACATGCAAATATCATATCAAATGTAATGCAAAATGTGAGTCTCTTCAAGAAATTTCATGAAAATAAAAATGCAGACTTTATAACACTTTTATGCCTGAGGTTCAGTTGCCAAAGAACAAGAAAATTATTCTGGATATAAATGCGAAGATGTATGACCTCATTGAAACTCAGATACTTACACGTATTAATATTAAAATCACATTCATAACGAAAATTTTATCTTTTATCTTTTTGAATGTCAAAGGATTTATCATCCTTAATTATCGTTTTTTGGCTTATTCCGTGAAAATACCAGTTCATTTTTTATATAATAAAATGTATACGTTACAGAGGGGAGAAGGGGGACCATCCCGATTTTAAAGATGCTTAAGTGTGGCGCAGCCCAAAAAAAAAAAAGGTTGGGAATCACTGATCTAAATGCTTCATTATATTCTAGAAACATTATTCCTGCAAAATATTCAAAATATTCAGAATTTACTTATTGAGAAAACAAAGTTTTAAAAAGTAATAGTTTCCTAAAATAGTATTTTTTTCTTCATAAGATAAATATG
This sequence comes from Maratus speciosus, assembly GCA_963932465.1. Lineage (NCBI taxonomy): Eukaryota > Metazoa > Arthropoda > Arachnida > Araneae > Salticidae > Maratus > Maratus speciosus. The sequence goes on along the minus strand of OZ010794.1, from coordinate 417,225,263 downwards.
CAGTTACTTAAACCTTTTCCATAGTATATTTTTCAAGAATTATAGTACTTTAAACCATTATTGCGAATTTACTTTTACGAAGTTACTTTTTATTACATGTACAATTTCATGGTCTATCGATTCGGATGCTAAGTAAAATCGAGAAAGAAATCTCGTATTGAAATTTACCTTAAGTACTAAATTTGTACTGCGTATTTCGTAATCTATAATAAGTATAATCATTGTGGCATATTATTGGATTTGTAATATTGTTTTTAATGACATTTTGAATGAGAACGGGTTTTCGTTATGTCTTCAAAATGCAGTAATTGAAACTCACATTCAAATACTGAATCTTGTCCAGTTATACTTTTACAATTAAGAAGTCTCAGAAGTCTTAAAGCTTTAAAATTTTCGAAATTTTAATTTTTTTAGATGTTAAACTCCTATCTTTTCTGACCATTTTTATATAACTGTTTTCTTGAAATTCCCATTAGAACAGAAGTTATGGCTTTTAAATTTATACAAGTTCAATAGCTGAAGCGGCGTTTCCGAAATTTTGAAGTCATTTTTCTTCCAAACGACGCTTTTGGGCAGAACGCGTACGATATCTCAAAAGCTTCTGAATATTTTTTCACGAAATTTTCAAAACATATGTTTCATGTTAGTCTGTACACTGTAAAAAAAAAATCTGTGAAGTTACTAAAGTTTTTCTAGGAAACTTGGATTCCTAGAACTTTTCATGTAACGGCAACAACAAAATTTCATGTAACAGACACACTTTTGCGCCGAAAATTAAAAAATCTGTAAGGTTACTAAGAATTTTTTTGGAAACTGGGATTCCGAGAACTTTTCATGTAACTGCAGCCAGGGTTACAAATAAAAGTTTAGTAAGATTACTGAAATTTTAGCAGATTCATTTGTAAAGTTACAGATTTTTGTAGCTTTACAAAAACTAGTTTTGTAGATTTGCAGCTTTTTTCGTACAGTTACAGGTGAAAGTTTAGTAAGCATGTAACTTTACATCTGTAGAACTACAGATTTTTTTTTTACAGTGTATAAACTGAACCTAAAATTTCCATTTCATTGTTCAAAAAAGTATTTTTTTAAGTGACTATAATGCTGAAATTCTCTAAATTTTGCAGTAGCTAAATACAACTTTGTGTTAAAAATATAAAAATGCTTTAAATACAAATTTATTTAGGTTCAGGGTAATTATTATAATCTACACTGTTAAAAATTTGCAGCATTCTGGCAGGTCATTTGACCGTTTTTTCCGAAAAAGGCTCCACAACCATAATTTTAACACTATTCTGACCATATTATTGGCCATTTTGTGGTCAAAATACAGTTAAATTATGGTTATGAAACCGTTTTTTCAAAAAAAAACGGTCGAATGACCTGCCAGAATGCTGCAAAATTTTTAACAGTGTAAAGTATAAGTAGGCACCAAAATTTTCATTCTAGTTGCAATATTTATTTTGTAACCGTGCGCGTAAGCTGTTATGCCGATTTTCTGCTCGTCAAATGTCTGACAGTTTGGAACCCCCTGTAAATGCTAATTCTGCATCTTAAAAATTTTAAATACATGAAATGAAAGAACACACTTAACTAAGAGCATACACAATTAAAAGTGTGTTTTAAAATCAAATACATTTTAAGATATTAAATGTTGAAAATCTTCCTTTTATTTCCTTTTTTACGTTTTTAAGAGTCCTGAGACCCTTTAAATAGACACCTGGGAAAAAAAAAAACAGATAATACATTGCTGATAAGTTAAAAAAGTAATATTGAAAAAGAAATTATAATTTTAAAACAAACTCAGAAACGGATGTGTGAAGGATTTGTCATACAATATATTTAAATTGAATTGAGGACGAGCAATTTATTTATTTATTTTATTTGAAATTTAAATTTAAATTATAAAATTTAAAAAAAACATCATTCTTTTATTGAAAAATTGCCAATTTTAAATAATCAATGCAATTATAATACTAAATTTGAAGTATAAGTTATTCTCTACCTTAAAATGAAGATATTTACTAAGTTTCATGCAAATTGCTTTATTAGTTTGTGAAGAATGTTGCGCGCAAGCATAAAATTTAAGAAACAGTTTTAAATTTTTTATCAAAATTAAATATAACAAAAATAAAATAAAATTTCAATATAGAATATTAAAAAAATTATTTTAAATAGAAGAGATATCAGGTTGTCTATATTAAAAATTGTATGCATTTATGTTTTATAGAGACTGAGAAACAAATTAAATGTGACATGTTGCTAAATTGCACCCCCAGGTAAAAAGTAAGATTCCTAAAAGCCATTAAAAAAAAAAAAAAAACATAGTAATAAATTATTTACAAATAGCATTGGACGTAAATAATAATAGAATAATATTTTCAAATATTTTATGTTAAAACCTATTTGGTAAAAGAAAAAAAAAAGAAGAATCTAAAATTAGAAATATTAATAATTGTTCATTTTTTAAAAATCATCAGCGTTTTCAAAATTGTACTCCGATAGATGAAATAAAAATAAACCTACCAAGAAATGAAATGAGGACGAGAGTTTCAAAACTCACCTTATTCAAAAAATGAAATTTTGGGAAATCGCGAAAACATCTGACTGCGTCCATTGGTTTTCATTGTAAGCCATTATTTTACAATGAAGAAATACACGGTAAAACTAATTTTTTTTTCAGATTGTATTATTTTTTATGCGGGTTCACCAATAGAATATAGATTCACAGAGAAAACTCGAATTTAAATTTTGGATAACGCAAGTTTTGAAACCCACGTCCTGAATTAAATTAAATATTTCTATTTCTAATATGCCAAATTACACAAAAGATTTCATTCAGAAAATATTTCTAAATTTTATATGAAAATTTGTATATTTACTTTTCTCTTAAAAAAGAAAAATGCAGACATTAAATTAGTTTTAACTTTTCTTTCATTGTAATATTCGACTCACTTAAAATATTTCTAAATCCAACTTTAACATAATAAAACTTTATGTTTACCTTCCTAGGCTTATTTTTTTTCTACTAAAGATTAAAGTTTTTCCTCCAGCAAATTATTAAAAGATGATTTTATTCTTATATGTGGAAAATCCGTTCGTTAATTTAAAAAATAAAATATGTAGAGTTGTGAACTACAATACTTATAGGCGTTACACAGTCTTAAACTTTCAAAATTTGCGCTATAAATTTGATAACCATGATAATATATTTATCTTTACAGAAATATATATAAAAAGGAATAATTTCGAATTCAGTTCTAAACTAATGACCTAAATTTATGTTACGAATAAGGAGAGGTTGCGAGTTCGGAAACAGTGAATGTGGGGAGGGGGGGGGGGTCTGTGTATTGATAGTCTGTAAATAAACATTCAAAAACCAAAATGTGCAGCATTGAAGCAGTGGGAAAACTATGTAAAAATATTCGATTTTACAAAAATAAAATACATGTTTTTGCGCATATATATAACTTTAACTATGAAATTTTATATTTTTATTGATTTAATGAAAACAGAGAAAGAAAAAAAAATACATATGTTTTATTTCTATACATGCTAGTTTTTAAAATTTTATTTTATTTGGAAATCGTAAAAAAATGTTTAGATATATTTTATTTTTTCCTCTATTGCCACATTAAAAAAAATGAGCCAAATTATAATTTTATTAATAAATTCACTAACTCGCGTTTTTTTCTAAGAGTAAAAAAAGTTGTGAATTTTCCATAATCGGTTTCTATGTCCGCTTCAAATCGGTGTATTGTATTGGATTATTTTTTGGAAAAATCCTGAATTGGAGTTATGAAATTAACGATGATTTTCAAGATAAAGATTAAATGCTTTTAAAAGAGTGTTTAAAAATAATAATAATAATAATTAGTTTTGCTTATTCATTTTCCTCGCGAGTACTACTATACAATCGTTAAAAAGAGAAAGAAAGAAAAGGAACGAAAAAATGGTCTTTTTAAAACGAAACAGTACCTGGGATATTTTGAATTATTCGTTAAAAATAGGAAGGGAGATGCATGCTCGGCGGGGTTTTTTATGTATTTGTACTATATCACGAGATAACTGAAAATGGGTTTATTTAGTCATGCAAGCTTTGTGTGATATGATTTAAATGAAAGGTGGTGCATCTACAGCGGCAATAATATAAATATGTCAAATATAAACAGGTCAATGGAGATTTACTATCGCTTTTAACTTTTAAAACGTTTAAATGCGTTTTTTTATTATTATTATCCCCAGATAAACTGGAAAAATGATTTTTTTCATCGACTTTGATATTGAAACACCCTTTATATTTTCATTCTGATATTAGTTTTCAATTCTTTCGAATATTGTTTTATCCTCACATATATAATAAGTTAAATTAACCAATACCACTTTAAAACTAATAAATGCAAATGTTTGAGTTATTATATATAAAATATACCAGTGCAGTTCAGAAATAAATTAGCAATTAAGTGATTCTACCCAGAATGAAACTTTTCAAAATGTTTTGTAGTTGCTGCATTTTCGCCAATATTAGTTATATACAGGCGAATCTTGGCTGTTTATTAACTATATATTGCATATCCTCCGCTATATATTATCGAATATTACCAGTATGGGTAATAAAAATTGCCTTAATTTTTTCTTTGTTGTATTTGCATATAATCATAATATAACCAATATGCATCTATTGATTTGCTACCAGATATGCATTTTTGCTTTTAAAAATGATAGTTTTTCGTTAGTTACGAATATACAAATATTGATTTTCAACTAGAAATGCTACTAGACATGCATTTTTACTTTTATAAAATGCAGTTTGTCATTAGTTAATTTTTTTATATTTAGTGCGAAATTTCAGATTTATTTATATATAAATCTGCACTTAATTATTTAAAAATTGTTATAAGAATTTTGATAATCTGGAATCAATATTTTACAAAAACTATTTCCACATTTTATAGACAATATTTCTGCAATATTTGCGTTTCTTTGCAAATATTTGAACGTAAAATAACATTTCTGTATTAACACCGTTTTATATCAAACATTTTCAATGAAAAGAAAATATTTAACCCATATTTGTATTTCATAGGAATATTTCCAATAAGTCGATATTGCCCCATTATAACGAATAATGATTTGCGACTAGAGATGCATTTTTGCTTTTACAAAAGGTGATTTCTCTTTAGTTAAATTTTTATATTTATGTGAAATTTCGAATTATTAAGGGGGTCCGGGGCACATTTGAAAATAATTTTTATTTATTGAGTTAAAATTTTGAATTTTTTTGTGATTGTTAACCATATCAATTGTAAACGATATCACATGATAAAACTTCCCATAATTTTTTTTATTACAAATTAAAAATTTATTAAAGAAGTGAGGTAATTTAAAATAGTTATAACTCGAAATATTATTTGTAGATTTTCAATTTGTTTTCATTTAAATAAACTGAAATATATAAGTTTTAATTTTGATCCAGCATTTTTTAAAATATTAATTTAAAAATATTTAAAGTAAAAATTGAAAAAAAATTATGTAACTTTTTTTAAAAAAATCACATTTTCAAAAGTAAATTTTTCTTTCAAATTTGCTGAATGAAAATTAAAATAAAACAATTGAAAAAGACATGTTCCAAGTTTGAACTATTTCTTTTTAACCATTCTTGACTTAAAACAATTTAAATACGAGAAATGGTGAAAAAACCCATCATAAAGAAAAACGCATTTTCACAAGAAGTCGTTTCCATGACAAACATTGCTTGAAAGCTAGTTTTTGAAAACAAACCAAAACGAAAAATTTAATATTTCCTGTTCTAATTAAGATAGAAACATCATTTTCAGCCAACATTATTTTTCAGTTTTAGAAAAAACAGAGAAATTTTTAATGCAATAATTTTTTTTTAGTAAATTTGAAGATTTTTGCGTCCCGGACTCCCTTAATAAATAGATTTACACTTAGTTATTTAAAAATTGAAATAAGAATAGAGTTGTAAAAAAAAATAATTTAGCAGCATTTTCCATTGAACACATGTTTTTTTTCTTTGGTAGATGCTTGGTATTTAAATTTTTAGTCTAGTGAAAAGTAACATTTTGTTTACTAAGTTTCAGTTCTTAGCCATATTAATGTATTGTTTTCCAACCAGTGTGTTTCTCAACCAGTGAATATTTTGCTAAGTGTGCCGTGGCAAATATTCAACTATAGCTAAATTATTTAAGCACTCTATGTTAAAAGTCAATTAATTTTTGTATCCCTTTTATTACTAAGGAAGATAATCTGTTCAACTTCTTTAGCCTATCAAAATATAAATAAATAGAGAACTTTTAGACTGTAAAAATTAGTGAAGAGTCTATTTTCTATACGCATTGAACTTTTAAAAACAGAATATCTATTATGTGATAATTTTTGCAACAATCGATTTAAAAAATGTTAGAAAGTACAAAAATAATATATTTAACATTAAATTTACCAACAACTGGTCATTTCACCATTTCGGTATCAAATAAGAATATTTCGATTCAAACCAGAATTAAATAAGACATAAATCACACAGAAATAAGTTGAGATTGACAGTTACATAGTTTTAAATAAAAACTTTAGTGTGAATAATTCTCTTTTAAACGTGATAAAATTCTTGGTATATTTTGTGTTAAAAGCTGCATTTAAAAAGCTACAGACAGAGATTTTTTTAAATTGAATATTGAATCAAATAATTTTAATAATAGTAATGTTTAATAATAAATCGACAATACGATTTATTTTGAGATTTACTCCTTTACCGAACATCATAAGTTCAATAAAAACAAAATTAAAGGAAAAGTGTCATCAGAACATTTAGTAAAACAAGAACTATAATTTGTTTTTGTGTATCCACATTAAATATTTGTCGACAAACACCAAAAGATACATTAAATACATTCATAATGTAATAATGAAACGGAATTAATAAAGTTTAGACAACTTGTAAAGTGAATGGGTGATTTTATTCATTCGAATCTGGTTCATTTTGTTATTTCAATAATTTGTATTCTATAGTAACCACTCAAAAATAAATGTGTTTTGACAATTTTATTTTTAAAAAATTGTTTGTGTCCCACATTTCTTAATAAAATAAAGGTATATCGCTGACACAACACGAGGGAGAGATATTGCCATAACTGGGAACTGCAGAAGAATAAGTTAACTGCATCAGTAGTGGACCACTTAAGGACTTTATCTAATTATTATTAAAGTATTAGTAAATTTCAAAAGAAAAAGATTTTTTCAGCCTAGTCCTAACCTTCATGTATCAGAATAAACATTCAAAGTTTAAAAATATATTCTTCAGAAAAAATTGAAAATTAAAAATGTTACCTTCCTCTATCCTCCAGTTGTGAGCCAAGTAAATTTATGATACTTGAATCTTTAAGTTTTCGACTTATCCAACAAATGATTTACAATGTAATAGAGTACAATCAACAGTAGATTAATTTATAATAAAACATAATATTAAAGAAACAATGTGTTAAATAGAAACTTCTCTTAAATCTCTGAGTATTTCCCCCAAAAAATCTGTTTTTGAAGACACTCTAGAAAATAACAAATGCACGGGCAAAAAATAAATAAATATTCCAAACAGTTTATGGAACATTTAAAGATGCTAGTCAATCGGATTTCTTTCAGTCGTTTTTTCAGAAATGCATTTTGGGCTTCTTTAATTTTAAAAACTATTTGTCCACTATCGGTGCATTTACCTTACAAATATTCAAACCCGAATGCGAGTAAGAGATCAAGTAATGTTGCCGATTGGACAGGGATTTTAATTCAAAATGCTTAACTGCTACCTTTTTTAAAGAATAATAATATTTGCCTTATTCAGTTATGGATTAAATAAGGCGAATAATAGTATTTCAAATAAAGTAATACAAATCAAGTATTCTGAATACACCCATCTAGCAATATTCCAACTAAGTAATCGCTTTCTTTTCCACTTTCACTCTTAAAAAAGATTAAGCGTGGAAGTGAAATTCGAAAAATGGAAAGCTATACGCAAAATCAGTAAAGCGTGGAATATCTTCAATTGCTATATAGGAAGCAAGATGTTTATCAGCTGACTGATTCATTCAGACCATTATATCAAAACTAGTATCCAGAACATAGATAATCTGATGTTGATAGGTGCCCAACTGAAAGTAATTTTAGTGCTGACGAAGAAACCATTTTTAGAAAAGAATATTTTCATATGCGCAGGTAAAATGTTTGCCAAAGTATATTACTAACATGCGTGGCTTTGTTTTTCAAGTAAGCAAAATGAATTTCACGGAGAAGCATTTATGAGAAATTTATACTAATTTTCTCTTTCTGTTGGTACATTGTAAATAAAATCTGTTGTTCTACAGATGTAAAGTTACATGCTTACTAAACTTTCATGTGTAACTGTACAGAAAAAGCTGTAAATCTACAAAACTAGTTTTGGTAAAGCTACAAAAATCTCTAGCTTTATAAATGAATCTGCTAAAATTACAGTAATATTACTAAAATTTTATTTGTAACCCTGACCGCAGTTTCATGAAAAGTTTTAGGCATCACAGTTTCCTAAAAAATTCTTAGTAGCCTTACAGAATTTTTGATTTTCGGCGCAGTTTCTGTTACATGAATTTTTGTTGTTGCTGTTACATAAAAAGTTCTATGAATCTCAGTTTCCTAGAAAAACTTTAGTAACTTCGCAGAGTTTAGGTAGCTTTCATTACAAAAAGCTACCTATTGCAGCCGTTCGGAGGAAAGCGATTAAAAAAAATTTTGGTATATTTTCATCGATCATGACCCCCAGACCCCGAAACCACCCTCCGTTCAAAAGTTTATATATATATATATATATCCATATATATATATATATATATAAGATACCTTAAGGAAAAAATACATCAAAATGAATTGTTGACATTCGAAATGAAAAGATATTTAAAAATATCGTAAAATGCATACATTCATAATTCTAGCTCCATTTCAGTTATAATTTATACACCAGGGGGTATTTTTAGCTAAATTTTGACGATATTGTTAAACTGTTATTAATTAATTTAATAGTGCATTTTAAATAATGTAATTAATATCTATTTATTTTATATTAGATTAAATGTGTTTTACAAGGTATTTCAAATTTTATTTCAAAATGTATTAACTGCATCCTTTGGTATCATTTACTGTGATTTCTTAACTGTTTTATTCACCTTAATCTTTTTGATATACTGGTAGACATGTGCGCATGGATTTTTGTAAAATACTGAAATATTAATCGGTATGGTGTTTATTATTTATATTTTATATCCTATAAATATTTAAATACGTTTTATTGATTCTTCCATTTCATATTATTTGTTTCTATTCTGCTTTCATTTTTAATCAATTCACTTGATTTTAGTGGTTGTTCGGGCACAGGGGAAAATAATTTTTAGCTTTAGCTTATTTTTCCCACAGAAAACAACCATTTTGCTTATATCATTGAATTCTGTGCCCTTGATAACGTAATTCAATGTATAAGCGTTTTCAATTTTTGTCGGTGTCCACTTTTTTCTTTTTTCTTCCATAATAATTCTTATAATATTTTTTTTTTTTTTTTTTTTTTTTTTTAATACTTACAGTTTTAATTTATAATAATTGACGGTGGTAGGTTATGTTCAATTAATGGTTATATATCCATATATATATATATATATATATCTGATTTTTGTCACACTGTAACTCTCGTATTTATGAACCGATTTGGATGAAATTTCGTGTATACATAGTACATACTAATGTCTCGACCGAGTTCGTTGGTCAGCTTCATCTGCCATCTTCTTTCAAAATGGCGGCCATTTAAAATTTTTTTAAAAATTTAAAATTTGAAATGTGATACCAAAAAATTGAAAATTAAAAAATATTTTTTCCTTATGTGTTTTACCTTCATACAAAGATTACGAGGCAGTTTTTTTTTCGTTTATATCTTAAAAAATGGCTGAGTTATAGCACTTTGAATTTCTAGCGTGGCTGACATTTTGAAACGACCTGATTTTTGTCACGCGATAACAGGCGTATTTATAAACCGATTTGGATGTAACTTGGTGTATACATAGTGCATACCAATGTCTCGACCGAATTTGTTGGCCAGCTTCATCCGCCATCTTGTTTAAAAATGGCGGCCATTTAAATATTTTTAAAAAATTTAAAACTTGAAATGTGGTACCAAAAAATTAAAAATTAAAAAATATTTTTTTCTTATGTGTTTGACCTTGATACAAAGATTCCGGAGCAGTGTTTGTTTCGTTTATATCTTAAAAAATGGCTGAGTTATAGCACTTTGAATTTCTAGCGTTTCTGACATTTTGAAACGACCTGATTTTTGTCACGCGATAACAAGCGTATTTATGAACCGATTTGGATGTACCTTGGTGTATACATAGTACATACCAATGTCTCGACCGAGTTCGTTCGCCAGCTTTATCCGCCATCTTGTTTCAAAATGGCGGACATTTAAAAAAATTTAATTTTAAATGAGATACCAAGAAATTGGAAAATGAAAAAGATTTCTTTTGTATGTGTTTGACCTTAATACAAAGATTCCGGAACAGATTTTGCTTCGTCTATATTTAGAAAAATGGCTGAGTTATAGCATTTTGAATTTCTATTGTGGCTGACATTTTGAAACGACCTGATATTTGTCACGCAATAACAGGCGTATTTATGAACCGATTTGGATGTAACTTGGTGTGTACATAGTACATAGTGTCTAGATCGAGTTCGTTGGCCAGCTTCATTCGCCATCTTGTTTGAAAAGGGCTGCCATTAAAAAAAATTAAATTTTAAATTTTAAATGAAGTATCAAAAAATTGGAAAATGGAAAATATTTTTTTTATGTGTGTGACCTTGATACAAAGATTCCGCAGCAGTTTTTGTTTCGTCTATATCTTAAAGAGTGGTTGAATTATAGCACCTTGAATTTCTAGCATGGCTGACATTTTGAAACGATCTTATATTTGTTACGCGATAACACGTGTATTTATTAACCTATTTCGATGTAAGAAGGCATGTGGACAGTACATAGCAATGTCTTGCCCATGTTCGCTGGCCAGCTTTATCAGCCATCTTGTTCCAAAATGGCGGCCAGTAAATAAAAAAAATATTTAAAGTAAGGTGCAAAAAAATTAGAAATTGAAAAAGGTTTCCTTTTTAAGTATTTGACCTTGATATAAGGATTCCGGCGCATTTTTTGTTTTGAATTTATCTTAAAAAATGGCTCAGATATAGCAGTTTGAATTTCTAATGCTGGTGACATTTTTAAAAATCTAATTTTTTGCCTGCGACAGCACTCGTATATATCAACCGATTCCGATGTGAGTGAGCATGTGCACAGGAATTACTAAGGTCTCGACCAAGTTCACTGGTTAGCCTCATCCACCTTGTTGTCTTAAAATGGCAGGCACTTCAATGTATCGCCGAATTTGGCAACCAAATATAAGTTATTTTAAATAAAAGCAGCTTGGATAAAGATGACTAATTTCGCTAAATTCTCATTCATAATGATTTAGTATTAATAAAAATTAGTATTGAATCTCCTATAACCGGTTTCCACTAAATTGAGCTTTGTGCGTTTGAATAATATAAGCTGGCTTTTTAAAAAATAAGGAATATGAAAGCTAACTCTTCCTCCCGGCACTGGCCGGAAGGATTTTTTTTTTTTACAGTGTATTTTTGTAAGAGTATTGGACGGAAGATTTTTATCAACTGACTGATTTACACTTTACATAACATACGTCAAAGTGTATAAAACTAAAATTATCTTTAGTTGATAGGGGCCAAAAGTTGGTGATTTTGAAATGCATAAATAAACCATTTCTGTGAAAGATGGTTTCAGATATTCAGATAAAGCCATCCTCAATGAGAAATAAAATATACCTCAAACTCTTTTAAAAGAATAAAATAAAATCGCCGAAAAAAAAACAATCATGAGAATTTTTTGCAAATATTAAACCTTTACATAACATACGTCAAAGTGTATAAAACTAAAATTATCTTATGTCGATAGGGACCAACATTTGGTGACTCTGAAATGTATAAATAAACCATTTCTGTGACAGATGGTTTCGGATGTTCAGATAAAGCTATTCTCAAAGAGGAATATTACATACCTCAAATTATTTCAAATGAATAAACTAAAACCACCGACGAACATCAATTATGAGAAATTTATGCAAAGATTAAATTTTTTCACAACATAAGTCAAAGTGTATAAAAATAATATTATCTAATATCGATAGGTACTAACTGTTGGTGACTTTAAAACTTATAAATAAACCATTTCTGTAAAATATGATTTCAGATATTCAGATAAAGCCATCCTCAATGAGAAATAAAATATGCCTCAAACTCTTTTAAAAGAATAAAATAAAATCGCCGAAAAAAATCAATCATGAGAATTTTTTGCAAATATTAAACCTTTACATAACATACGTCAAAGTGTATAAAACTAAAATTATCTTATGTCGATAGGGACCAACATTTGGTGACTTTGAAATGTATAAATAAACCATTTCTGTGACGGATGGTTTCGGATATTCAGATAAAGCTATTCTCAAAGAGGAATATTACATACCTCAAATTATTTCAAATGAATAAACTAAAACCACCGACAAACATCAATTATGAGAAATTTATGCAAAGATTAAATTTTTTCACAACATACGTCAAAGTGTATAAAAATAATATTATCTAATATCGATAGGGACTAACTGTTGGTGACTTTAAAACTTATAAATAAACCATTTCTGTAAAATATGATTTCAGATATTCAGATAAAGTCATCCTCAAAGAAAAATAAAACGTACCTAAAACTCTTTTAAAAAAATAAACTAAACCACCGACAAACATCAATTATGAGAAATTTATGCAAATAATAAACTTTTGCATACCATATGTCAAAGTGTATAAAAATAATATTATCTAATGTCGATAGGGACCAACTGTTGGTGATTTTTAATACATAAATAAATCATTTCTGTGAAAAAGGGTTTCAGATATTCATATATTGTCACTCTCAAAGAGAAATATAACATATAGAATAAACTAAAACCACTGACAAACATCAATGTGGAATTCATGCACAGATTACATTTTTACATAATGTACGACAAAGTGTATAAAACTAAAATTATTTTATGTGTGATAGAGATCAACTGTTGGGGACTTTGAAATGCTTAAATAAATCAATTCTGTGAAAAATGGTGTTCAGATATTCAGATAAATTCGTACTCACAGAGAAATATAACATTCCTCAAACTTTTTAAAATGAATAAACTAAAACCGCCGATAAACATCAATTATGAGAAATTTATGTACAGATTAATTTTTCACATAACAGACGTCAAAGTGTAAAAAGCTAAAATTATCTTATGACGATAGGGACCAACAATTCGTGACTTTAAAACTTATAAATAAACTCTCTAAAAGATGGTTTCAGATGTTTAGATAAATTCATTCTCAAGGAGAAATATAACATACCTCAAATTCTTTTAAATGAATAAACTAAAAGCACTGACAATCATCAATCATGAGAAATGTATGCAAATATTAAACTTTCACATATCATACATCAAAGTGTATAAAACTAAAATTATCTATGTCGGTAGAGACCAACCTTTGGTGACTTTGATATGTATAAATAAACCTGTGAAAGATGGTTTCAGATGTTCAGATAAAGTCATCCTCAAATAGACATATAACATAATATGACTTACCTCACATTCTTTTTGATGAAAAAACTAAAACTATACAGATAAACATCAATTATGAGAAATTTATGCAAAGATTACATTTTATTGATATCACCGTAAAAGTATAAGAAGAAATATTTTCATAACATATAAGTATGGATTAGAAATGACAAGTTTTGGTCTCTACTTTTTGTAAGTAATGTTATTTCTATTTAAGCCATCTTTGTTAATATATATATATATATATATATATATATAGGGTGAAACCCCAAGTTTTTGAGACCCAACCAGTAAACTGACACTTTAGCGAAAGTCTAACTCAAATAAGCATTTTCTAGTAAAATTCTGCATCTTTGGTAACTTAGCCATTTACTTTTATTTTGGAGTCAATTGATCCACCACTAAGCCAAAAACATATTCAATGCGGAAGAAACTTTTGAGAATACAAAAAATACCATTTTAATAGGAATCCATTTTATTTCCACAATTAAGGGTGATATAACTATGTGTATAGGGTGAAACCCCAAGTTTTTGAGACCTAACCAGTAAACTGACACTTTAGTGAAAGTCTAACTCAAATAAGCATTTTCTCGTAAAATTCTGCATCTTTAGTAACTTAGCCATTTACTTTTATTTTGGAGTCAATTGATTCACCATTAGTAGGCCAAAAACAAATTCAATCAGGAAGAAACTTTTGAGTATACAAAAAATACCATTTTAATAGGAATCCTTTTTATTTCAAAAATTAAGGGTGATATAACTATGTATATAGGGTGAATCCCCCCCCCCCCCCCCGTTTTTGAGACTTAACCAGTAAACTGACACTTTAGCGAAAGTCTAACTCAAATAAGCCTTTTCTTGTAAAATTCTACATCTTTGGTAACTTAGCCATTTACTTTTATTTTGGAGTCAATTGATCCACCACTAGTAGGCCAAAAACATATTCAGTGAGGAAAAAACTTTTGAGAATACATAACTACCATTTTAATAGGAATCCATTTTATTTCTAAAATTAAGGTAGCGCTTTCTTTTAACCTTTTATGCTCCGACGGTACTTTAAAGTACCACTAAAATAACTTGTTATAAATTGATGTAACACATCGATTAGTAGTTATACGGTTTAGAATGAGTTACAGATACTTTACTTCATTTTATTCAAAAAGCATTATTGGTTGAACAAAACAAAAATATTTTGTAAAGGATGATTTCTTTTTCATTTGCATCTCTTCAACTTTCTTGACGTTGATAGATTGTGGGTGAAAAGTTTCAGTTCGGAATTATTCCTATATTTCTATTGTAAGAACCTTATACTTGTACATTCCCTAATTCTAGAAAATACTAAAAAAAAAGTATTATAAATAAAAGATTTGAGTGAAGTTATAAATATTGTTCAAAATTCCCATAAATACAAATGTTATTAATTAATTTTATTCGGAAAATCCTTTTAAAATTTATTAAATGATTGTATATATCTTCTAAATTAGTTTAAAAATTCACAAAAAAATGCTTTAGAAGATGAAATTTTCATGAATTCATAATTTGGGGCATAAAGGGTTATCCTATATAATGCAACCATCCTAAACTTTTTCTCACAATTATACTAAGATGAGCAAAAAGTTCTGGGAAATTTGTGAAAGTTGCTTTGTTATGCGCAAATTAACAACAAAAGTAACAAGGACTATTCTTCAAAGTAGAGACCATCATAGTCCACGAATTTTCTGCCATCGTTCTGTCAGATTCCGGAATTGCTGGAAGTACGTTTGTCGCCGCACCTTCACCCTCATTAATGCCATCGACAGCTTTCAGAAAGACCTTTTCTCCAATAATGCCGAATCAACGCACGCAAATCATACCGATTAGTACAGTGCGGCGCAAAAGTTTAAGCACAACAAAAACATTTTAATAAAAATAAAATTATACAACGGAATGCTTTCAAATACCCGCTGTAGGTGAATACTATGATCATAAATACATATCTCAAGTTTCGAAAAAATTCATCGTTACGAAAATCAGAAATGACAAGAAAACAGTTTTTGTGATGTCGCAAAAGTTTATGCACAAATGAGCTTTTATGCAAATATCTCCTTAAACATGATAGGTGGAGGATCGGCGAGACTTTTTTTCTAAAGTATAAAGTGCAGAGATCGCTGTAGGAGTTATATCAAAATGTCGAAATCTCTGCCTCTCTCGCCTGAGGCAGTTGTAGAAGTTTGGAAGCTGAAAGCTGAAGGTAAATTTTTTGTGCAAATTTTGCTTAATTTAAATCGGTCAAAACGTGGTGTTTATAGTGTTTTGTAACGTGGGAAACAATTCAAAAATGTATATTGCCCAGAAACGTCGAGTAAAACCACATTTTGTGAGGATAGAAGAATTAAAAGATTGGCTTTAACTAGCTATTTGTCTCCTAATGAGATAAAAAATTGATTTGGCTCAAAAATATCACATGACATCATATGCAGACGAATAACAGAATCAGGATTCATCGAAAAACAAAAATTATCTCGTAAGATTTTTCTAAAACAGTGTCACAAACAAGCAAGACTTGAATGGGCAAAACAGCACATGTATTATCGTGACGAATGGATTAGTGTTATTTTTTCTGATGAAAAAAAATGGAATTTGGATGGTCCAAATGGCTTCTTATTCTTTTGGCGTGCCTTGTGTGGAAAGATCCGAAGAGCATATTCAGCAGACAGCAACGTGGTGATTCGTTCATGGTATGGGGCGCTTTTGGCTGTAATGTACAAACGTCTCTTTACTTCCTAAATGGCAGACAAAATTCACAAAAGTATCAGGAAACTCTGATGGAGCATTTGTGATCGTTTCGGAGAACACCTAGGGGTCCCAACAGGACCTTTCAGCAAGACAACGCATCAATACTTACTTCCCGTTGCACAAAAGAATGGCTTAGATCTCAGAATATCAGTGTGATGAACTGGCCAGTACTCAACCCAAATCTCAATCCCGTGGAGAAAATCTGGGGAATCCTCTCACGTGACGGTTACAAGAATGAGAAGCAGTATTACCCAGTGCAAAAGCTCAAATCAGCCATCAAGGAAGTCTGGTACAAACTCGCTCCCAAAACTTTCCATACTCTCGTGTTCTCAATGGAAAATCGAGTATTCGATCTCATCAGGTGCAATGGAAGCACCATAGACTACCAAAGGACTTTTGTGCCTTGTGAAATGAATTTATTTCGTTTTTGTGCATAAACTTTTGCGACATCACAATTTTCAATTTTTTATAATTTATTATTTCCCATACAGTGAATTGTTTCCGAATTCAAAACATGAATTTGTAATCAAATTGCTTAGATACAGTAAAAATTTCAAAGCATTCCGATGCATATTTTTCATTTTATAAAAATATTTAGCTTGTGCATAAACTTTTGCGCCGCATTGTAGGTGTTTTGTTTGGAGCCGAAATTCCTGAACTCCTATAGATATACATACCACTAGTACTCCTATATACGATACAAATTCTGGTAACTATTAAATTAAAAATTTCCCAGAACTTTTTGCTCAACCTAATACTTATAGAAATTAATTAAAAGATGTCTAAGATACATTAGGACCATGATTTCTAGTTTATAGTTATTTAATTTAGCTTAATAAGGGTGTGCCAGTCATTAGCTACAGTAATTTCATTCCACCAGTCTCCGATGGAGGCGTTAATTATTGATAATATTAAAGTTGAAATCCATTGTTTGAACTGCTTTAAAAAGAGTAATAATAAATTAAATTTATCTTGTAGTCAACACCGTTCAAATTTAAGTTGTCCTAGCTGAGCCTGACACATTTGCCAGTTACTGGTTCATAAATGTCAGTTATTGCATATTTGCATTACTAATAATTTAAAACATGAAAAAAGGGATGTATACATTTGTAGTATGATAGCATATATAAATAAGGTTTAAGTATTTTATTTTCATAATAAAGATTAAAGTATTTTTAAAGCATAAATTCCTTGAAATATATTTTATTTATATATATTATATGCAAGTAAAGAGACAGACACTGGTTCCCTTTGTGCCAGTTATTGTTTTCTCAAAACAGTGTTGGTGTCAGTTACTGGATTTATTGCCCCTACTTATGAAAAAAAATAATTTTTAATAATGCAATGTATAATTTTTGAGAATTTTGATTTTTGCCAACAGTTATCATTTGTTGTACCTCCACTATCCTTTGCTGTATGCAAAGTTTCAGTTTTTTTATTATTATTATTATTCTAATAATACAGAAAGAAAGTTTTTTATCAGCTGTCTGATTCATAAGTTGATTATTTGAAGAGGTATCTAGAATTATGATAAACTGATATCGGCCGATGATCAACTGCAACGAAGGGAAAGTATGTTTTCAGACATTTAAAGGAGGTTTTTCTCTAAAGCAAATATTAATATATCTCAAATTATTTTAAATGAAAAACTAAAAGCTTCGGCAAACGCAATTTATGAAAATTTTATACGAAGTTTGGATTTCTGCTGGTTTTATTTTAAGAGCATAAGACACAAGATTTTATCAACAGGCTGATTCACAAAAACCATCACATTATTGCATATAACTGAAAAAGCATACAGAATTAACAAAATGTGATTTCGAAAGGTATTCAACAGTAGGTAACTTTAGGGCTCTCTAAAAACAATTTTTTGAAAAAAATGTTTTTAGGGCTCTCTAAAAACAATTTTTTGAAAAAAATGTTTTTGATATTTAGATAAAGTTTTTCTCAAAGTGGCTATTAAAATTCCTGAAATGTTTTGAAATGAGTAAACTAAGAGACACTGATGTGAGAAAAGTAATTATGGAAATCTTTCAATTTCTACTGATGTTGATGTCAGAGTATAGAAAACGAAATATTTATCAACTTCTTTTGGCAAATTGCAAATACTAGGACAAGTATCTAAGATTAGCAAGCTCTGATTTCGAAAATTGCTCAACTCTATGTAACTTTGGAACTTATGAAGAAAGCATTTTTTGAACAAATATTTTTAGATATTCTTATAAAATCATCTTCAAAGGGAAATATTAAAATACCTTAAATGTTTTTAAATGAATGCAAAAGTTACCCAGAAACATATATTAAGAAAAAAAAATTATATTTCTGCTGGTTTTAACGTAAAAATATAGAAAAAAAATATGTAGCTGACAGATTCTTTCGGATCATTGCAAACATTAGATTAAGTATCCAAGTTTAACCTTATATGATTTAGAAAGATGGCCAACTATATGTAACTTAAGGGTTCATACAAAGACCATTTTTTGAAAACAATGTTTTTATATATTCAGATAAAGTCTTTCTCAAACAAAAGTTTAAAAATACCTAATCTGTTTTCAAATGAGTAAATGTCACATAGAAACATATATTATGAAAACAATTTCAATCAATTTCTGCTGGTGTTAATGTCAGAGTATAGAAAATAAAATATTTATTAGCTGGCTGATATTTTCAAACCATTGCAAACATCAGAATAAGTATGCAGAATTAGCAACATTTGATTTCAAAATGTGTCTAACTATAAGTACACTTTGGGGCTCATAAAAGGACCATTTTTAGGATCGAATGTTTTTAAATATTCTAATAAAGTCATCCTCAAACGAAAATCTTAGAATACCTAAAATATTTTAAATGAGTAAAATTCACCTAGAAACATTAATTATGAAAGATTTTTCAAATTCTGCCGGTGTTAATGCTAGAATATAAAAAAAAAAAAATATTTAATAGCCGACTAATTCTTTCGAACCATTGCAAACATCAAAACATGTATCCAGAATTAACAGCAAGGGATTTCAAAAGGGATCCAACTGTAGATAGCTTTGGGGCAAAAAAACATATGTTTTTAGATAGTCAGATAAAGTCATTCTCAAAGTAAAACCTTAAAATACCCGAAATATTTTGAAATCCGTAAAAGTCGCATAGAAACATTAATTCTGATTTTTTTTTCCAATTTATGTTGATGATAATGTAAGAACATAGAAGGCAAATATTTATCAGCTTACTCGTTTTTACGTACCATTGCAAACATCAAAACAAGTATACAAAATTAACATAATCTGATATCGAAAGGGGACAATTGTCGGTAAGCAAAGAATGTTTTTAGGTATTCACATGAAGTTATTCTCAAGAACGAAGTTTTAAATGCCTGAATTTTAAAATAACGAATAAACTTAAACCAAGATAAACACAAATTGTAAAATATTTATACAAAGCTTCCATTTCTTCTCTTGTTAATGTAAGAGTATGGCAATTAAGATTTCTATCAAATGGCTGATTCATACAGACCATAGTTTACATAAAAACAAATAACCAGAACTTAGATAATCTGATGTCGATAAGTGCCGAACTATAGATAAATGTGTGGCTCATAAACAAACAATCTTTTGAAAAGGTTGTTTTCAGATGTTTAGATAAAGTCATCCTCAAAGTGAAATCTTAACATGGATGAATATTTTTGAACTGAATAGATTAAAAGCAC
Organism: Maratus speciosus; assembly: GCA_963932465.1. Lineage (NCBI taxonomy): Eukaryota > Metazoa > Arthropoda > Arachnida > Araneae > Salticidae > Maratus > Maratus speciosus. The sequence goes on along the minus strand of OZ010794.1, from coordinate 417,205,076 downwards.
AGATAAGCATAAATTATGAAGTATTTATACAGTTGTTTCAATTACGTCTGGTGTTATAAAAATAGTGTAGAAGGCAAGGTTTTTATCAGATCACAAATTCTTTCAGTCCATTGCATACATTGGAACAAGCATCCATAACTAAAATATTCTGATGTCAGCCAAAACAAATATCCAAAACTGACATCGGAAAGTGGCCAAGTCTAGGTAACTTTGTAGCTCATTTGTAGCATCATTTTTTGAAAAGAATGTCTCCGGATATTCAGATAAAGTCATTCTTAAAGGGAAACATCAACATGCCTGAAATTCATGTAAAGGAATAAATTGAGAGCATCGACAGACATCAGGAAAATTTATACAATGTTTTCATTTTTGCCTCGTCTTGTTTTGTAAGAGAACAAGAAGCAAGATTTTTATCAAGTGACCTATTCATTCAGTCTGATTGCAACGTCGGAAGAAGCTTCCAGAATTAAAGTAATCTGATGTCAATAAATACAAATATCAAAAATTGATATCGACAGGTAACCAAGTATAGGTAACTTTAGAACTAAAAAAGAAAACATTTTTAGAAAAGAATATTTCCAAGATATCCAGATAGAGTCACTGTCAAAGTGAAATATTAACATACAAGAATTTCCTTTAAACGATTAAACTGTGAGTACCGACAAACAAACATCAAGAAAAATTTATACAATGTTTCAATTACTTCAAGTGTTACTTTAATAGTTTAGAAAGCAAGGTTTTTATCAGATAAATGATTAATTCAGTCCATTACATACATAGATGCAAACATCCAGAACTAAAATAATCTGATGTCTGCCAAAACAAATATCCAAAAATGACATTGGAAAGTGGCCAAGTCTAATTAAATTTGGAGATAGTAATGAAACCCTTTTTTGAAAAGAATTTTTCCACATATTCAGACAAATTCATTCTTAAAGTGAAATATCAGCATGCCTGAAATTCATGGAAATGAATAAACTGAGGGCACAGACAAACAGACACGGAGAAAAATTTATACAATGTTTCAATTAGTTCTGGTGTTATTTTAATATTTTAAAAAGCAAAGTTTGTATCAGATGAATGATTAATTCAGTACATTTCATACATATCGTAGCCAGCATCCAGAACTAAAATAATTTGATGCCGACCAAAACAGATATCCACAATCGGCATCAGAAAGTGGCCATGTCTAAGTAATTTTGGGCTAATATAATGAAACCCTTTTTTGAAAAGAATGTTTCCACAATTTCAGACAAATTCATTCTTAAAATGAAATATCAGCATGACTGAAGTTCATATAAATGAATAAACTGAGAGCATAGACAAACAGACATGAAGAAAAATTTATACAAAGCTTTAATTCATGGCTCGTGTTCTTATAAGAAAACAGAAAGTGAGATTTTTATCAAATGGCTGATTCATTCAGTCCGATTGTAACGTCGGAACAAGCTTCCATAACTAAAATAATCTGATGTCAACCAATACAAATATCAAAAATTGGTATCGATAGGTAGCCAAATATAGGTAAATTTGGAGCTAAAAAAAACCATTTTTAGAAAAGAATGTTTCCAGGTATCCAGATAAAGTAAGTGTCAAAGTGAAACATTAAAACGCCGGAAATTCCTTTAAATTAATAAACTGTGAGCATCGACAAACAGACATCAAGAAAAAATCATACAATGCTTAAATTACATCTAGTGTTATTTTAGTAGTATAGGAAGCAATATTTTAATCGGATGTCTGATTGATTCAGACAGTTGCATACTGCATCGGAATAAGCATTCAGAACTAAAATAATCTGATGTCAGTCAAAACAAATATCCAAAATTGAAATCGACAGTGGCCAAGTATAGATAACTTTGGAGCTCATAAAGAAACCATTTTTATACAAGAATGCTTTTAGATATTAAGATAAAGTCATTCTCAAATTGAAATCGATAGTGACCAAGTATAGATAACTTTGTAGCTCATAACGGAACCATTTTTAGAAAAGAATGTTTTTAGATAGTGAGGTAAAGGCATTCAAAAATTTAAACATTAAAATATCTAAAATGTTTTGAAATGAGTAAATTAAAAGTCACCAAGAGACATTAATTATGAACATTTTTCCAGTTCTACGAGATTTTTATCAAATGATTGATTAATTCAGTCCGCTGCAGTCGTTGGAACAGGCATCGAGATCTAAAATAATCGGATGTCGGTCGAAACAAATAACCAAAGTTGATAACGATAGTGGCCAAGTATGGATAATTTTGCAGCTCATAAAGATACCATTTTTAGAAAAGAATGCTTTTAGATATTCAGATAAAGTCATTCTGAAATTTAAATATTAAAATACCTAAAATGTTTTGAAATGAGTAAATTAAAAGTCACCAAGAGACATTAATTATGAACATTTTTCCAGTTCTACGAGATTTTTATAAAATGACTGATTCATTTATCCTGTTACAGTCATCGAAGCAGGCATCCAGATCTAAAATAATCGGATGTCGATCGAAACAAATATCCAAAATTGATATCGATAGTTCGCCAAATATATGTAACCTTGAAATTCATAAAGAAACCATTTTCTGAAAAGAATGTTTCCAAATTTTGAGATAAAGGTCATTTTCAACGTGAAACATTAGCATCCCTGAAATTCCTTTAAATGAATAAACTAAAAACACCGATAGACATGCATAAAGAAAAAGTTATATGAAGTTTCAATCTCTGGCCCGTGTTCTTGTTAGAGTACATGGAGCAAGATTTTTGTCAAATGATTGAATCGTTCAGTCCTTTACATACGAGCATTAAAAACTAAAATAATCTGACGAAGATCAAAACAAATATTCAAAACTGATATCGATTGGAGCTAAATATAGGTAACTTTAGATCTTATAAAGAAACCATTTTTTGTAAAATATGTTTCCAGTTATTCAGGTAAAGTCATTAATAAAGGAAATGTTAGTATGCCTGAAATTCCTTTAAATGAATATACTGAGAGCATCGGTAAACAGATTCGAAGAGAATTTTATGCAAAATTTCAATTTGGGACTCATGATGTTGAAACAGGAAACGAAGCGGGATTTTTATTGGGTGGCTTATTTATATAGAAAATGCATACATCAGAACAACCATTTAACATACATTCAGAATTGAGATAACATGGTGTCAAAACGTGTAACATTATAGATAATTTTGGGCTTAAAAAATAAATCATATTAAGAAAAAAATAATTTCCAGATATTCAGATGAAGTCATTCTCAAATGAAAACATTAGCATTTCTGAAAATCTTTTAAATGAACAAACTGAAAGTTCTAAAAAAACATTAATTCTGAAAAATTATTCAAAGAGTTATTTTTTTTCGGTGTTTTTGTAAGAATATATAAAGAAAGAGTTTTACCAGCTTATTAATTTATTCAGACAATTTCATACATCAAAGTAAGTATCCAGAATTGATATAATCTAATGCCAATAGTTGGTCAAATGCAATGCATGAAAAGAAAGTTTTCAGATATTTTGATGAAGTTATTCCCAAAGAAAAATATTAACATGCCTCAAATTCTTTTAAATGATTCAACTAAAAATGCCAACAAGCATATATCCTGGAATATTTATTCAACATTTCTATTTCTTCTGGTGTTATTATAAGGATATCAGAAGCAAGTTTTTTACGAACAGACTGATTCATACAGACCATCGTATGCATTAAAACAAATATCTAGAATTTATATAATTTGATGTCGATAGGTTGCTAACTTTCAATAACTTCGCGGCTCATAAACAAAATTTAAAAAAAAAAAAGAATGTGAGAAAAGCTATTCTCACAGTCAAATCTTAACAGGTCTGAATTTTTTGAATTAAATAAACAAAAGATATCATTAACTATAAATTTCAAAATATTTTTACAAACTTTCAATTTTTTCTGGTGTTATTGTAAAAATACACAGATTGCTATTTTTATCAGCTGACTTTCTTTCAGTTCATTGCACTGATTTATATATAAATGTAAATCTACGGTTATTATTATTGTTATTACATCACATACAAAGTTTACAAAGAAATTTCTTTAAACACAAAATGAAAGAAGAATTATGTAAACAAGTGCTAAATTCGTAAAGCTATTTTAAAGTCTGATGATTAGTATAACTTAATTTTAATATTTAAAAATTTCGGGTTTTCAAAATATCTGAAAACAACCCAAAGACATAAAGAATTATGAGTTAATTTCTCATAATACTTTTGTCTCCTTCTCACAATTTTTTTAATTCTTCACCAGATCTCTGAGCAATTGGGATGTCAGCTAAAAATCATCAGAATCTTCATTTAAAAACTACAATACGTAAAAATAATGAGTATGCAAATAATAATAATAATAATAACACATATTCTTTTTACGTTAAAACAAATCTAACACAAAACACATTTAAAATGATGTCAATAAATTCGAAAAGTCACAAAGTTATTTTAAAGCCTGGTGATTACTATAATTTAATTTTAGTAATAAAAAATTCTCATGGCTTGGTTTTAAATAGATTCGGGTTCAAAAAATATCTGAAAACAACACAAAATCATACAGAATTTTATGTCAATTTCTGATAATGTATCTCCTTCTCACAGATTTTTTAATTCTTCACCAGATCGCGGAGAAAATAAAATGAGCAATTCGGATGTCAGCTAAAATTCGTCAGAAACTTCAATTAAATGCTACAATACGTAAAAATAGTGAGTATGAAATTAATAATGATAATAATAACACATATTTGTTTCACGTTAAAACAAATTTAGCACAAAACACGTTTTAAAATGTGTATAAAAGTGCGAAAATTCACAAAGTTATTTTAAAGTCTTGTAAATACTAAGTTTTCTATTTTTGTAAATTCCTATGATTAACTTTTATATCTATTTCTGTTATAAAAGCAACTCGAAAAAACACACAATGTAATAAATAATACATTAGGTTCAAAGGTTTTTGGACATTGAATGCCACAATTTTTTATAAAATCTTCGCCTTATTTAATCGCAAATACTTTTGATTAAATGAAACGAAGATTGCTTTAAAAAATGGTGATGTTAAATTTCTGAAAATCTTTAAACCTGTAAACGGTAAAAGCAGAATTAGATATAATAAAATAAAAAGAAAATTGCCCAGTTAAACTGGTGACATTGAGCCCACTGGCTATTCACACTAATTGTATATTATACTCTTTTTTTTTTTTTTCAAAGAATAATGGTCCTCGAAAAATAAATTAATTGGACGATTAACTCCCACATTTCCCCCTTTATACTTTGACAATAAACCTCCAAATCTAATCAGGGAAGCATCTTATCAGAATAAACCAGTATACCAAATTTGAAGCAAATCGAATAATTCTGCAAGAAAAACCCATTTATCTAAATTAAGGGGAGTTTAGTCCGCTGTTTACCCCCCTTTATACTTAACCAATGAAACCCCAAAACTAATCAGGGAATTGCCTTGACAAAATGAACATATATACAAACTTTGAAGCAAATCGGACATTTCTGCATAAAAACCCATTTATCTAACTTAAGGGGGATTAGCCCCCCGTTCACCCCTTTATACTTAACCAATGAACCCCCAAAACTAATCAGGGAAGTTCTAAAAATCCAACTATTTTATATAATATTTAATCAATAACTCTGTTAAAAAATTTTATCAAATTTTCTGTTTTTTTTTTTTTTTTTTAGAGTTGCTTAAACATTTACCAAATTCACTACTAACACTAGAAAAGCGCTAATGAAAAAACTCCCCCAAAATATATGCTAGATTGAAATTTGTTTTGTTTTTTTAATATACAAGAATTTTAATTTATTTTTTATGTACACTTTGAATGTTTTCAATGACGACACTTGAGTTGTTTTTTCTTAAATATAAACTTTATTTTTCTTGCTTATTTTACTTTTGTATTTTTTGTATTTTAAAGTGCAACGAGGTGGAACCCGTCGAATTTCGGCGAAAGAAAATGTTTAAAGAAGAACAGTTACATTGATTAATAATAAACCTACAAAATTAAGTGCAATAAAAAATCCATCGTACATTGGTTAGTCGGACTCTTAAGACAAATATTAGTTTAATCTAAAGTTACTAAAATACTATTTACTTAAACTTCAACTGTTCCAAGTTATTGAAAATTTAAACTTTATTCGTATATGTAATTACTAAAATATAATCAAGATAAGTAAATATGATGAAATTATCAATTGAGGCTTTTATGCTTCACATTATGTAACGAAAAATCTGCAAAAATTATTTCACTCTGACACAATCATAGGATCTTTTTTTCTGCACGAAATCTAAATCTTACGTAATTTTTACTATCTCAAAATTTACATACGCACCTCTCACACCCGTATTCACTAATTGAATAATATTTTAATGCGTAATAGTTTATTACTAAATATTTTTTCAAACTTGAAGTCACGTTTGTCGGCTACAACTTTGCATATGAACATTCGCACTTTTGACTTGATTTTCTAATCTCAGTACCGGCGTGTCAGAATTCCAGAAATTTATGTCTTTTTAGATACCTTGATCGTAAAATATTTAGTTTTATGAAAAATGTTAATGTTCAAAGAAAAAATTAGTTTCCTTAGCATGACGACATTTTTTTCTCATATTTCTCTCGTTTCAATGAAACATTTCTCTTAGCGTCTCATCAGTATCAACGGAACGAAAAAATTTTATGAGGTAAATGCGTATTTTTTAAAACATGACGGCATTTTCTGTTCAAATTTTTAAAAGTTATTTTTTATTAAAATGAGAAACTGGCATCAAAAAAGATATAATCAATAAAAATAACGAACTCCATTTTCACTTTTCTCTGCAACAATGGAAGTAATCCGATTTCCACCATTTGAAAAAAAAAATCACAAAATACTGTTAAAATTAAAAATAAAATTTAAAAATGGAAATAAATTTAAAAAATAGCTTGTACGAGCATATCTGCAAATAAACAACTTTTATTAAAAAAATAATTATCAAATTTGGCTCAGTAGAAAACTCAGGGCAGATGACTGAAAAAAAAAAACAGCCTTGAATTTTAAATATAATGTTATAAATATAATGTTATAAAAAATAATGTAATAAAATCTGTTACTTTTGTAACAATTAAAATTTTAGGTACTTGTCGGTTAGCCGGGTGCCAGTGTTATATATACATATTTATTTACATACATATATGTAAATATAGATATATATACATATACATATATTGCATATATACGCACACATATATATGTACATATATATACATATACATATATTGCATATATACGCACACATATATATGTATATATACATCTATATATACATACATGTATATATGCATGTATATGTATATATAACACTGGCGACCGGCTAACCGAAAAGTACCAAATTTTAAAATAACGTTTGATTTTATATGTGCCTCTTTTATGGGCAGAGCAAATTTTCGGTAGCTGTTAGCAAGCATCTATATTTCCTAACTTAAAAACTAATGAAACATTCTTGTTTTGTTTTTTGTTCTATTTTTTTACTTTAAATTTAGCCTTTCAATAATGTATTCTGCTTTTTTTTTAATTTCTTATACTTTTATTATTATGTTTCTATTTTTCTATTTAATTATTTTTATGTAGTTTTATACTACAGTTAAAACTAAATTCTTATTGACTCCCTAATATCTCGGTAAATCGCTTACATATCTCGTGGATGTAAAGTTGTACCCAGCTAGAAGTCTATTAAGAAGTTTAGAATATTGTTCCACATTGTTCCTTTTGTTATATATTTTAAAAGGATAAAAAGTTTTTGTCTCTTTACAAATTACTATTTTTCGTTCACAATTGGTGATTATAATAGACATTGAAAAATTATGATATTAAATGCTATTTTTACAAATTACTTAACCCTTTACAAATTACAAATTTTAATTTTCTGTTAATGGTTATGATTGTGATTTGAAAATCTATGCTAATATCAGTTTAACAATAGCGAAAATACTGAAACCAAAATAATTATATCCAATTATACAATGCATGTTTTGACGAAAAATATCGAAACATGGAAAAGTTTTGGGAGAATGTTGATTGAATATTATCTGTCTTTTTGAGCATATTGAAAATACACAATGAAAATCTTAACTAATTTTTGAAAGAAAACTGAAAAAAAAAATTAGTTATTCGATTAAAAATTCTCATGGTTAATCTTTAAATAGAAGCGTATTTTGAAAATACCTTAAAGCAGCACAAGCCATTAAAAATAATGAGTTAATTTCCATAACATACTTGTCTTCTTCTCATGACTTTTAATTTAACCTTCAGAACTCAGAGCAATTAAAAATTACAATAAAAAACTTATCTAATTGGGAAGGGAACTGAAATAAAAAGTAAAAAAAATTAGTAAATCGGTTAAAAATTCCCATGGTTAACCTTTAAATAGAATCGTATTTTGAAAATACTTGAAAACAGCACAAAGCCATAAAAATAAAGAGTTAATTTCGCATAACATACTTGTCTTCGTCATATTTTTATAACTCATCTTCAAATCTCAGAGCAGTTAAAAATTACAATAAATAATTTGTTGAAAAACTGAAAAAAAGAAAAGAAAAATTAGTGAATCGGTTAAAAATTCTCATGGTTAAACTTTAAATAGAAACGTATTTTGAAAATACCTGAAAACAGCACAAGCCATAAAAAATAATGATTTAATTTTTCATAATATAACTTGTCTTCTTCTCATATTTGGTACTTTTCGGTTAGCCGGGCGCCAGCGTTATATATACATATGTATGTATATCTATATATACATACATATGTATATATAGATATACATACAGAGCATCTATATATACATACATATGTATATATACACACACATATATATATGTATACATATAGCTTCTATATAAGTATAAATATACATATATATGTATATATAGGTATACATACATATGTATATATAACACTGGCGCCCGGACAACCGAAAAGTACCTCATAATTTTTTAATTCATCTTCAGAATTCAGAGCAATTAAAAATTACAATAAAAAACTTAGATGAACTGTAAGAAAACTGAAATAAAAAGTAAAAAAAAAATTAGGGAATCGGTTAAAAATTCTCATGGTTAACTTTTAAATAGAATCGTATTTTGAAATTTTTTGAAAACAACACAAAACCATAAAAATAATGCGTTATTTTGGCATAACGTGCTTGTCTTATTCATATTTTTACCCGACTGCCAAGAAGGGTTATGTGTTTCACGCGTATCTGGGTATGTGGATTTCTTTATACCCTCGAAACATCCCAACGGCTGGATGGATTTTAATAAATGAGGTCTCTATCGATTCGTTTTAACCGTCTGAGGGTTATTGGCTAGGTTTTGTTTTTATACATTCAAAATGGCTGCCGTAAAATACAAAATGGCGATAGATACGAAAAAAAAATTTCCGCACCCTATTGAGTGGCATATCATTGGATAAGTCTTTCAAAATGAAGACGATATTTCATTGCCTATTTTACAGTCAGGAGCTCCGTTTAAATATTACACAACCTGGAAGTTGTGTAGGTAGGATCTCTAGCTTTACTACAACTCTAACTTTCATAGGCATCTATAGGCCTCATCAAAACCGTGTTTATAGATAGGAACTAACAATTAAACACAACTTAAAAGTCATCAATACAAGTAAATAAAAAAAAGGTAAGTAATATAAAAAATAGTTTCACATTGATGAAAGATAATTAATTAGTTCGCTTTTTACGCAGTCGGGTTTTTTGATTTTTTAAATTTAATAAGTTTAAATTCGTCTTCAGATCTCAGAACAATTAAAAATTACAATAACAAACCTAGATAATTTGTCAGAATACTGAAAAAAAGAAAAGAAAAATTAGTGAATCGGTTAAAATTTCTCATGGTTAACCTTTAAATAGAATCGTATTTTGAAAATATTTGAAACAGCACAAAGTCATAAAAAATATGAGTTAATTTCTCATAACATACTTACATTCTTAGAGCAATTTTTCGATTGTTATCCAGATCTCAGAGCAATTAAATTAGCAATCCGGATGTCAGCCAAAAATCAGCAGAGCAAACAATTATGGAAATAGAAAGCAGTCTTTTCGTGCATAGAGCCCATTTACTTTCTGCTAAGGTATTTCTTGATGCTAGATTGTTTTCTTTTGTACATTTATTTGCAGTCGTTTATTCCTCCTTGTTCAATTACATTCGAAAAATAGGAAGTATTACTTTTATTGTCTTTTTAGTAAAGATACAACTTTATTAACGAAGTTTAAAAAACTACAACCTAACAAGGTTGATGACTCAAACGTTTTTCTGTTTGAATGAATCAGATGTCAAAGAGAAGAAACTTGCATAAATTAAGAATCGAACGGATTTGTTCTTCTTATCTATTTAGATGAGAAATAATTTTAATTGTATGTAAACCTTATCGCATCGTATTTTGCATAAGAATAAATTAAAACTACGACTCTTCGATATGGACAGATCAATTTGCGATACTAAATTACTTCTTGATGCTGGATGATTTTCTTTTGCAGGTTTATTTATCGTCTTTTATTCTTCATTGAATGAAGTATTACTTTAATTGTATTATTAATACAAATACAATTTTATTATTGGGGTTTCAAATTTTAAAAATTAACAAGGTTGATAACTCATGCATTTTTCTGTTTGAATGCATCAGATGTCAAAGAGAAGAAACTTGCATGAATTAAGAATCGAACGAATTTGTTCTTGTTATCTATTTAGATGAGAAATAATTTTAATTGTATGCAACATTTATCGCATCGTATTTTGCATAAGAATAAATTAAAACTACGACTCTTCGATATGGACAGGCCAATTTGTGATACTAAGTTACTTCTTGATGCTGGATGATTTTCTTTTGCAGGTTTATTTGTCGTCTTTTATTCTTCATTGAATGAAGTATTACTTTAATTGTCTTATTAATAAAAATATAATTTTATTATTGGGGTTTCAGATTTTAAAAATTAACAAGGTTGATAACTCAAGCATTTTTCTGTTTGAATGCATCAGATGTCAAAGAGAAGAAAGTTGCATGAATTAAGAATCGAACGGATTTGTTCTTGTTATCTATTTAGATGAGAAATAATTTTAATTGTATGCAACATTTATCGCATCGTATTTTGCATAAGAATAAACTAAAACTACGACTCTTCGATATGGACAGGCCAATTTGTGATACTAAGTTACTTCTTGATGCTGCATCCAGCATCATAATCGATTTTCTTTTGCAGGTTTATTTGTCGTCTTTTATTCTTCATTGAATGAAGTATTACGTTAATTGTCTTATTAATAAAAATATAATTTTATTATTGGGGTTTCAGATTTTAAAAATTAACAAGGTTGATAACTCAAGCATTTTTCTGTTTCAATGCATCAGATGTCAAAGAGAAGAAATTTGTATGAATTAAGAATCAAACGGATTTGTTCTTCTTATATATTTAGATCGGAAATAATTTTAATTGTATGCAACATTTATCGCATCGTATTTTGCATAAGAATAAATTAAAACTACGACTCTTGGATATGGACACATCAATTTGAAGCACGTACAGTTTATGATACTAAGTTACTTCTTGATGCTGGATTATTTTCGTTTGCAGGTTTATTTGCTGTCTTTTATTCTTCATTGAATGGATTACTTTAATTGTCTTATTAATAAAGATACCATTTTATTATTGAGGTTTCAGATTTTTAAAATTAACAAGGTTGATAACTCAAGCATTTTTCTGTTTGAATGCATCAGATGTCAAAGGGAGAAAACTTGTATGAATTAAGAATCAAAAGGAATTGATCTTCTTATTTATTTAAGTAAGAAATAATTTTAATTGTGTGCAACATTTGATACGTCGTATTTTGTATAAAAATAAATTTATACTACTGCTCTTGGAGAAGGACAGATCAATTTGAAGCTTCTACAATTTGCGGTAAGATAATTCTTGATGCTGGATCCTGAATAATAATTTTTATTTTAGTACATATTCTTGTGTTTTTCTTATTTCATATACTGGGGAACATCCCATTGCATGATTGCATAACAATATTAACGATATAAGTAAATTTTGGACGATGTTGGGGGTCCAAATACCAGGAAAACTCCTATACCGTCCCGTGTCCCTGATGTTGATTTTTAAGTTTGGAGCTGTCTGTATAAAATTGTTTCAATAAACGTAATTCAATGTATTTTTTTCCAAAACAGGGACAATTGTTTTATATAATATGTAGCAAAAAATTAACCTGCACACATTTTTAGGGTTGATATTATTTTTGGAACTCTGTCCCTGGGTTTTAGATTCCTTACCATCCCTCTTGCTAAACGTATACAGAAAATCGCTTCAGATGCAGCCACAGAATTTTTTTAAGTTTTTTCTCATGCAGAAATATGCTAGAGAAAGAATGTCTCAAACTCTTTGACAGGAAATTTACTTCAGAATTTAAATCAGCATTTAAATATCAATTGCAAGCATCGTGGCTTTATTGGTAGTCTTACCGTCACCAAGGTTTATTCCTGCCCTTTTTAAGGTAAATTAATTTTTCTTTTCAATTAAATCCAATGTAAATAACTGTTTCTAAAAATGAATGAACATTGTGGCTATCACTAAGACTTAACATGATTTGCTTAAAAATACTGGTAATTTTCCTTATCGTCCCATCCTTACCATCCCTTTTTTTTTTCCATTACCGTCCCTTTTTCCCTATACCATCCCCCTTTTTTTCCCCTCCGTCCCTTCTTTAACACCCCTTTAAGACAACGTTATATCAAAATTTTGTACTAAAAATGCTACATTGTTATTATTTCTTATTTGAATGTCCTGTGGGCACTATGCAAATTCATTATAAGTAAAAATTTAGAAGAAAATAGAAAGTTATAGTTGTAAAATGGTAAGGAAAATTAAACTCGCAAGTTTAACTTAAACCTCAGTTAAATAAAAACTTTTTCGCTGCTGACCATTTTTTCTTTATTTTGAATCATTAAGGCATTCGTCTATCAGATTAAAATGTTATTTTTGCAAGTTTAATTTCACCAGATTTTTATTCCCGAGAGTCAAAAGATTGTGAGAATACCCCATATTTGGTGTTTTTTATTCTTATTCTTCAATTATATTTTTAAAATGAAGTATTACTTTAATTGCCTTATTAATAAAGATACAATTTTATTAATGGAGTTCCAGTTTTTTAAAATTAATAAGGTTGATGACTCAAATATTTTTATGTTTGAATGCATAAGATGTAATGGATAAGTAACTTGTATGAATTAAGAATCAAACGGATTTTTTCTTCTTACGTATCTGAATAAAAATACTTTTTATTATGCATTATTTATTTATTTTTACTTTTATTGCATCATATTTTGTATAAGAATAAGTTTAAAATATAAAGAATTTTACGAATAAACGAAAAAGATTTTTTTCCCCTTTTTTAGTTTAAGATCATTCTTTAGATGAATTTCTATGATTTTAAATGTCTCAAAATATTTAGTGAAAAAAAAATAGGAACTATAAAGCTATACTTACGACATAATCATTATCACTTTTTTAATGAAATATGTATATGTTATGAGTTAGATATATCTTATCTACTATATATATATAAAAAATCGCTGCCGGCTCGGCCTACAGGCGCACATAGATTTCGAATTTAAGTACTAATTTCATCAACAAAAACTAAATCATGATTAGATATAAATCCACTTTAACAATTTTATATGGCTGCTTTTGACGAGATTTAATTTCATTTTTATATAAGAGCTGGTTTTATCAGAACCATGTTAAGCCGGTGTTCAAGAAATATTTTTCCATACTCAACAAATTTTCTGACACAATTTCAGATTCATTTTTAAAAGGAAAAACATGAAACTTTCTGACGTGATTTTAAAGAGATTTATAAGCGGCCTATGTTTTTATTTTTCGTTCAGTTAATTAGAACTTGATTTATAAGCAATTATTTTCTCAGTAGGACAATATTTTTAGTTTCCAACACAATCGCTTCGAGATTTTCGGTTCAAAATGCCCATTTTGACATCATTTCATGATATATATATATTCTGCCTCTATCAAAAAATCGACCTTTACGGCACATTAAATAATTTCTGAATAAGAAAACCTCACAATTGGATGCGTTTGAGAGCAAAAATGAATTTAAAAATGAGTCAGAAAATAAGCAGTTTGGAATTGAATACAACCATAATACGATGATTTTTACTTCAACCTTTATGAATTTTTAATTTGGTTTTGCTGTAAAAATTGGTTCTATCAAAAACCTGTTAATATAAAAGTTGTAGATAATATTCAGAAGATGTACAATAAATTTAAGTGGATTGGATATCTTGTGAATTGGCGAAGTTATAGATTTTTTTTTCTTCTTCAACCCCCCCCCCCCCCCCTTTTTTGTTTTCGTTTTAAATTTTTTGCAGAAAGAATTGGCCCTATCAAAAACTTGTCAATATAAAAGTTGTAGATAATATTAAGGCATTTTATAATAAATTTAATTGAATTTGATATATCGGGAATAGACAAAATGAATTTTTTTCTCCCTAAAATCCTATTTTTTTTTTTTTCGTCCCTTAAGCCCATTTTTAATTTTATCAAAAATCTGTCATCATAAATTTTTGGCCCTTTTTTTTAGAAGTATTAAGAACTTTAAACTGAGTCGATATGTATTATAATTAAGATGTTATGGTGGGTTTTCGTTTTTCACAGAACCCCTCCCTATTTCTAGCCCCTTTGCCCGATTTTGCACATTAACGAACTTGACCTAGATTTTATGCCCCTTTATTTTATGTATGAGTTTGGAAAAGATTTGTGCAGAATTATGGAAGTTATCGTGTCCATAAAAAAGTTATATATATAGATAGATGTATAAAGTTTTTTACTGGGGGGGGGGGGTTGAGTTCTAGGGGTCATGATCGGTGTAGATCTACGAAAAATTTTCCGAAATTCCAACACAGGGGAAAATGTAATAGTTAATATTTCATACGAAATCTACCTAATAATTTGTTTTAAGGAGATATGAGTGAAACTTTCTAATACTAATAAGTATATTTTTATGTAATTTTAATAAAATATTAGTTACAGTTAGTCTTTCCTCTGTGTCTTTTACTCTTCGCCAATTGTAAGCAATTTGTTGAGAAGATTTATTTAATTAAAATACATATAAAAGCACAACTAATTGTACAAAAATTACTTTCAGGTGCGTACATATAATATAAAGATATTTAAAATACAAATTAAAAATATCTTAAAACACATCAGAAAAACCTAGAACGTTTTCAACCATTACAAGGCCGTCATCAGTAGGATTTAAATGTTGTCACTATTTTCTATGCGCTTATTCGAGAATCATCCAGAAGAAAATATATTTTTTAATTAAATATGTATATGCAGAATGATATATGAAAAATGAAATATGTAAGCTACATGTATATATATATATATATATAACCATTAATTAAACATTACCGACCTTCATCAAAAACTGCAATATTGTGAAATGACAATAAAAATGGATACCACAAACCTATAATATAGAACTGTATGTATAATGTAAAGTGCATAATACATAATTACAAGAATTAATATGGAAGAAAAAAAATAAGAATATGGATACCGAAAAAATTGAACAACTTATATATTGAATTACGTTTTCAAGAGTACAGAATTCAATGATATAAGCAAATCGAATGTTTTCTGGGAGAAAAAAGCTAAAAGCTGAAATTTTTTTTTTCTCCTTTACTCAAACAACCAATATGATAAAAAGAATAGTTCCAAGATGAAAACAGAACATTATCAAATGGCATTAAATGGAAAAAACAATACAACCCTTTAAATATTTAATTTATAGCTTAAAAAATAGAAATATTACACAACATACCCAATTGATTTTCAAAATATCCTCCCGCACATGGTATCCAAGCATGATCAGATTAAGGTGAATAAAACAGTTAACACAGAAATTACAACTATGGATTCAGTTAGTTCATTTTGAAATACCGTGATAAAATCAATTAATATAATATAAATAGAAAATAACTGCATAATTTAAAATACTTAAAAAACACATTTAAATTGTTTAATTTCAATTTTACAATATTGCCAATATTCAGCATACCACCTGGTATATAATTTGGTGGTTAATACCACCTGGTGTAAAAAATTTAAATTATTATTTTAATAGAAGCACTTAAAAGACAAATTTTTTTAGTGCTACCATCTATTATATTATTTTAAAAACAATTATTATTATTCAAATGTCACAAGAAGAAAATAATATATATATATATATATATATATATATATATATATATATATATATATATATATATATATATATGTATGTATGTATGTATATATATATATGTATATATATATATATATATATGTAGTGTTTGAATGTTTTCTTCTGTACAATTCTCGAATAAGCGCAAAGAAAGTAATAACAACATTTAAATCCTACTGATGAATGGTTGAAAACGTTCTGGTTTTTTTCTGATGTATTTCAAGCTACTTTTAATTTGTATTTCAAATTTCTTTATATTATCTGTATGCGCCTGAAAGTAATTTTTGTACAATTAGCTGTGCTTTTACATGTATGTTAATTATTTAACTCAAGGTGCTATAGCAGAAAGAATTTTAAAATTCATTTATTGAAGATTTATTTAGTTTATACAGTAGTGAAGATTATGCAAATATATTATATCGATGTGTTAATTTTACATAATACCTCATAAATTTGTAAGAAAGATACAGTTTTATTGCTTCATTTACAGTTCCTTAAACATAACAAGTTGGAAATTGCTCGTCAAGCGTTGGAAATGAGGTGCGTTCGTACTATAACTAGTTTTATAATTATTTTTTGTGCCCCATATTGTACTGAATGTATAATATTTTGCACTTCATAAGGTGCATAGTCTGTAACATCATTAAAATGCACTTCCAATAATTTTTTTCCCATTCCCCATAATGTAACGGGACACTTTTGACTGTCCCTGTAATTAAACTATACATCCGATTTTCATAAAATTTGAAATGTCTCGACAAAATTTTACAACAGTTATATATTTAAAATTTCAGACCATTCGGAAGGCTGTAACATCATTAAAATGCACTTGCAATAATTTTTCCCATTGGCCGTAATGTAAAGAAAAACTTTTGACTGTCCCTGTAATTAAACTATACATCCGATTTTCATAAAATTTGAAATGGCTCGACAAAATTTTGCAACAATCATATATTTAAAATTTCAGACCATTCGGTTGGGTAGTTTTTGCTCTGTTACATGCGGACGGACAGACAGACAGACGGACGGACTGAACGACGACTATAGGTGCTACGTATTTATATAATTACAAACGCACCTAATAAGACTGATGGCTCAAGCATTTTTTTTTTTATGTTTGCCTGCATCAGATGAAAAGGATACAAAACTTGGATAAATTAACCCATTTATGCCTAGCGGCCTATTTTTGGGACGTTTCGAATTTTAATAAATTTTTATAATTTTCATTTTCTTTATAATATGAATATTGTGTGAAGTAATTGTCTATATATGTCTTTATCTATTACCGAAAAATGACAGCATAAGATGGATATTTATTTGCTTAAATAGAGGTATTTTTTCGGTGTTTATAGATTTTTCATTTTTCAAGATAGCGAAATGTAAAAAGTAAGTTTATTTGTATTTTTTGTATTAAGGATCCAAATAAATGAGTCATAATCTTAGGTTGTAGCTTTCTTTGAAATACGTATTTTTCTTTAAATTGCGAAATTATATGTTCAAGCCTATTTTTTATGCATGTTTGTAAAGTACAAAATATAGGACGCTAGGCGCAAATGGCTACATATTTCTATTAGCCATTTAGGGGACAGTTATTGATGTAAAATCCTTATCAAGATAATTTTGGGAAAAAATGTAGCCTCAAATACGATTATTCTTGAATTATTATTAGTAATACTTATAATGTTATTAGTCTCTGTAAAGAAATAAATATATTTTTTAGTGGTTCATAAAAATATTAATTATAGTATATAATATACAATTTAAAAGCTTAATTTAAATAAATTTAAACTAAACATATAATTATGCATTTTTCCACATATGAATGTTACGGTATTTAGTTCGTTTACACTTTATCAAATAAATGATGAAATAAATATGAAACATTTTAAAATGATTTTTCCAACAAATTTGAGAAAACAAAAATTGAAGCATAAATGGGTTAAGAATCAAACAGATTTCTTCTTTTTATAGGTCTAAATAAAAATAATTGTAATTATGCGTACATTTTATTGCATAATATTTTGTATACGAAAAAGTTAAAAGTATTAAAAATACTAAAAGTAAATGCAGAAGATTTTTCTTTGCTTTTTTAAATTATTTAAGATCATTTTCAAATTTTCCAGTGAAAGAAAAAACATACTAACAAGATGGATTCACTACAAATACATAATCATATTTTTAAAGAAATACGAATATGCGATGAGTTAAATATTTATTGAATACCATATTAAAAAAAATATTTTAAGATGATATGAATGAAATTTTGTAATATGAATAAGTATTTTTTGAAACAATTCTCACACAATATTACTAAAAATAGACTTTCCTATATGTTCTTTAATCCTAGCCAATTATAACCTATTTACCGAAAATATGAATTTAATTTATACTTTAGTGCAAACTATGCAAATACAAATCGATTTTTTAATTCGACATAACACTTCATAAATTTGTAAGAAACACTTTTATTACTGAATTTTCAGTTTCTTAAATATAATAAGGCCGATGACTGAAACATTTTTTTTTTCAATGCATCGGATGTAACAAGAAGTAACTTGGATAAACCAAGGACTGAACAGATTTATTTTTCTTATATAGATCAACAATAGTTGTTTTAATTCTGTTCAGCTTTTATTGACTATAGTATGGAAAACTAAATCGCAAATTTACAGAGTTTTGCAAGTAAATGGAATGTTTAAAGTTTCTTGAAATTTATTTAAGATCGTTAAAACTTTGTATTTCTACTACCCAGAAAACCTCAAAAGTTTGACCGAAACCGCGGTTCTTGGAGATGGACAAATCTGAAGCATGTACAATGTAAAAAAATAAAAACTCAAATTGACAGAAAATAACTGTCAATTTTGGCACCGATGGAAAATCGTTTAATTACCAGAAAAATTTTGTAATTTTTCATTAAAATAGTTTTTTCTGTAAAAAAATACTTCTTTTTCTGTAAACATTAGAAAATCCACATTTTTTACGAAAAAAACTGTTTTTTAAACAGTTTTTTTCTGTAAAAATTACAGACTTTTGTTACAGTACTGAGATACTTTTTGATGCTGCATTACTTTCTTTTGAACCTTTATTTGCTAGCTTTTATTCTTTATTGTTAAATTATATTCGAAAAAATATATTACTTTAAATTTTTTTATTACTGTTATTTGCTATAATTTTATTACCGGAGTTACAGTTTTTTTTTTTTATTAACAAGGCTGATTACTCAAACGTTCGTCTATTTCAATGTATCATACGAGTATGTAACCGGAAATTATTTGGATGAATGAAGAACAAATAGCTTTTTTTTTTCATTTTATATTACCTGTAATTTTTCAATAAAACAGTTTTTTTGTGTAAAAAATATTTTTTTTCTGTAAACATTACAAAATCCACTTTTTTTTACAGAAGAAAACTGTTTTTTTTTCTTTTTTTTAAGTTTTCTGTAAAATTACAGATTTTTGTTACATTGTACTGAGATACCTTTTGATGCTGGATTATTTTCTTTTGCCCGTTTATTTGCTATCTTTTATTCTTCATTGTTCAATTATAATCGAAAAAATATATTACTTTTATTTTTCTATTACTCTTATTTACTATAATTTTATTACTGGAGTTATAGTTTTTTTAATTATTAATAAGGCTGAGTACTCAAACGTTCTTCTATTTCAATGCATCATACGAGTATGTAACCGCAAATGATTTGAATGAATGAAGAATCAAATAGATTTGTTCGCTTTATAGTACTGAATGTAAATAGTTTTAATTCTGTACAACTTGTATTGCAAAGTAGTATGAAACATACCAAAATACACGAAATTATGCTTCTAAATGGAGTAGCGAAAATTAATGTTTATTAAAGATCATTCGACAGCTCAATTTCTATTATCCTGAACGTCATAAATTTTCAAGGAAAATTTATAAAAATTAACATAGTTGTACTTTGTTGTTTAATTGCATTTAAAAAATGTAAAGTATTAATACTTTACATTTTTTACTTTTATTGCCTTAAAGATAAAATTTTACTATTAGAATTTCACTTTCACAAACTTTGTTAATAGTTTCTCAATAAACCTGTTGAAGAATATAATATGAATCCATAATACGAATACATTATTATCTAAATTTTCTGTTTCCTCATTCAAGGTTTTCAAATCATAATATTTCGACTATTATTTGCAAATATAAGGCTTATGACAAATTAGAAATACAAAGTTGAGACGGAATTAAGTGCGACAGCAATAAATTTCTTTTAGGCAGCACTTACCAAGATTAAGTGAGAACTTGATCAATGGCAGTGCGGGAATTTTTTTATTCAAACCAAACACCACAAGACTTGCGTGAAACATTTCGACTGTTATTTGAAAACGTAATGGTTTTTGGCAGTGGTAAAGAATTCCACTTTTCCCCCAACCATCAATCACAATTAAGTGGGAAGTTGATGGATGACAGCATCATACTTTTTTCACTGAAATAAGAAGATATTAAATTGAGCGATACATTTTAAACGTTTTTGAAAATTAAAAGAATTTGGAAAAAGGAGGGACACGGATGATTTTCTTTTTTTTTTTTTTTTTTTTTTTTTTTTTTTTTGACTTGATTATTTTTATATCATTGCTTACAATTAAGTATAAGCTTGAGTGCAATACTTACAAAATATTTATGAAAAAAAATCTGAATGATACTTTATTGAAATGAAAGACTATGATTTAGAAATTTAATTTTGAAAATTAAAGGCATTTGGCAAAAGGAGGAACACGGATGATTTTCTTTTTCTTTCTTTTTATTGACTTGATTATTTTTATATCATCACTTGCAATATAGTAGAAGCTTGAGGGCAATACTTACAAAATATTTATGAAAAAATACCTAATCATATTTGATTGAAATGAAAGGCTATGATTTAGAAATTTAATTTTGAAAATTAAAGGCATTTTACAAATGGAGGAACACAGATGATTTTCTTTCTTTCTTTTTTTTTTTTTTTTATTGACTTTATTATTTTTACATTATCACTTACAATTAAGTAGAAGCTTGAGAGCAATACTGACAAAATATTTATGAAAAAATACGTAATCATATTTGATTGAAATGAAAGGCTATGATTTAGAAATTTTTCATTGAAATAAAAAAAAATTCGAGTAAGACAGACAAATTTTTAACATTATAGAAAATTGAAAGATCTTTGATTCTATTTCAATAAACTCATGATGAAATTTCCAGCCAGATCTGATCATAACTAACTTTATACACGAGAACAGGATCCAAAAATCTTTAAAATATAAAAAGGAAAAAAAATATATGCATATCATAAATACATAATAATATTATATAATATTGTATAATTTATAATGTTATAATTATATACATGTATTATCAGTGATATCCCATGATAGGTAATGATTCTTTAGGTTGCCATGGTGAGTACGTCATATTTAAGATGGAGTCATATTATTTCGGTATAACTGAATTTAACACATATAATCGTAAATTTCGTATTCAAGCATTTTTTGCATACGAGTGCGACATCTATTTCCCCAAGATCCATATTTTATAAAACTAGTTATAGTACGAACGCACCTCATTTGCCACGTTTGACGTGCAATTTCCAACTTGTTAAAATTAAGGATGATCAAATACTAAAAGCCTTTTTTAAATAAAATCGTTACATTCCAAACGACATTGACTCTCATAACTTCGTAAATGATCAACTTTGGCAACCACATCACAAGACGCTGACAATACTATTGGCATATAGCTCGACATCAAATTCGGGCAGGGTGTGACCTTATTACAGAAGTTTAGGAACATTACCTATTGGAAAAAATAACCCAGTGTCCTTCTGACTTTAAATTCGTGAAGAAACCTAATTACTCCTCTCGGATAAAAACAATGAAGCTCAACAATGAACCTTTCGGAAGTCGATTGTATCTACGAAGGTGACGATGCTCATAATAAACAGTCTCATCCCAATAGAATCGATAAGATGCTTTTCGGAATAATCTTTCCTCATAATCCACTGGCAATAATCGTTCATGAATCGTTTCACTATTTAACCAAGACAAGATTACAATCTTTCACATCGTTGCTTTACAGAATAGGAGTGTTATAATCTTCGTTTGTCACGGTTGTTATTAATAACCCGCAACATACTTTGTGTTCATTATTTATAATTCAGATCCGAGTTAGCGCTAATGGATCAGGAAAACCAGCAGATGAGTGACTTCTTTCTTTTTCGTGATCAGAAGGGAATGAAGCCTGAAAAGCATTCTCCATATTATTCAGAATTTTAATTAGTAATTATTAAATATCTCATTGTGGTATTTTAAGCTTTAACGCAAAGGACCCTTATTAAAGATAATTACTAGTCTGTCTTTTCATGGTTCTAAGAATAATAAAGGATTATTTTAAAGGATTAAAGAAATAATTAAGTAATTATAAAAAGTTCAAAATATTTGCACAATAGTTTATTGTTAACCCTTTCCGACGCGGAGTACTTCTGTTTATAAACTGATGAAATAATGGACTAACACCAGAATTTAAAAACGAATTTATAAGAATAAACAAACTTGCTTATTTTCCCGTACATTATAAAAGGAAAATTTTAATTATATATTCTTGGTGCCGTTTGTCAGTTTTGGAATTAAAATTAGGTGTCCTTTTTTAAGGTCACCGCCCTCGAAAGGGGTAATAGGAAGGTTTTTGTGTAACAGAACATAAATTTTTCTCTCAGTTACACAAACAATCTGTACTATTCACCACATTGCATTGCCATGTGAGCCAAGTCACTAGAGATAAGTTCATTTGTTGAATAAGATAATAAGTAGAGCTTTACTTTTTATTGCGAAATACGGTTTCTTCGAGAGGATGACAAAAAAGACAGGCTGCCGCACTTCCGTTTTTGGGACCTCTTGACTCACGTGATGCTCTTTTCATGACGCAGGTAAAGAGGAAAAGAGGTTCTGGAAAAGAGCATCAGTCAGCACCAAATGCCGGAGAATGAAATGAAATGAAAAGAGCACCAAATGCCGGAAGTGCGGCATTTGGAAGTCCCAAAATGCCGCACTTCCGCTTTTGGGACCTCTTGACTCACGTGATGCTCTTTTCATGACGCAGGTAAAGAGGAAAAGAGGTTCTGGAAAAGAGCATCACGTGCCTCTGGAGGCCCAAAGAAAGATGAACGCGAAATGCAGTGCGGCAGCGTTTCTTTCTAGTCAATCTCGTTTCTTGGCTACTTATATCACGTTAGTCACTTTCATAGCATAGCGAATTCTTCCGAAGTATTGCCGATTTAGCAGATATTTCTATTCAAATATCTACCACTATTTTTAAATAGAAATATTCATGTTATTTAACATAAAATAAGGAGAATTCGGAAAAAGTGGTAATTTCTGAATAAAAATATTCGCTAAATTGGCAATGCTGTTCTTCCAAGTTTAAATGCCTCCATGGGTCATAACAAAGATGTACAGCAGCTGATTATGCTTAATATGCTTCATTTTAATTATTTATAACACAAATCTGAGTTAGCGCTAATTTAACAGAAAAACAAGCAAGATCAGTATTTTTTTTTTTTTTTTTTTTTTTGACATTTTTTATGATTAGAAGAAAATGAAGCTTGGAAGACTTTCTCCCGATTATTAAAAATTATCTTACTAATTTAATCAATAATTAGCAAGATCCCATAATGATATGTTAATCTTTGATGCAAAGACGTTTAATAGAAATAATTACTTACGTATGCTTTCATGCTTCTAAGGCTATTTTAATATTTTCAAATTTAAATTACACAGTTAAAAAACAACACAGGTAAAAAACTGTCTGTTCTTCATCAGTGGGTGGACAGACAGACCTAACTCCACCCCCACTGTTAAGAACTCGCAGGTTTCTGAACACACGTCCATCTTGCACTCAATACAGAACAAAACTTACCTATTGTCATTTTAGATATTTGACTATTGACGTTTGAAGTCCACCGAAGTGGAGAATTCTTTGGGGCCTATAGCTACAATGGCTGTCGCCTCGAATGATCCTTATTATACACAGAAACAACAACAAGTCACAACAATTTTTATTTTCCATTACACATATTATGTAACTACAAATGGGACATTCACAATTACATCCATGTCTTACCCATGGACTCGAACCCGGGCCCTCGGGCTGACAGCAGCCTCCGCTTACTGACCATGCCACCGGGCGACCATTTTAGATATAAAATTTAAAAATTTTAAAGGTAAATAAACCAAACTTAAACAAAAATGTAATATAAACAAAGCATAATTAAATTACAAAACAAAAAGGCTTTAAAAGTGTCTTATGAAATTATAATTTTTCATTCTCTTTAACTGATCTATAATAAAAGTGGTTCTGAACGGATAATTCTATTCGCTCATTAATGGAGAAACCCTATACTGCATTCAATCCATTGCAAAACGGCTAACGATGACTGAAAACATTCTGTTCTAGCATATTTATTTCAGTATTTATTTACTAAATAAGTGGTAGAACGATGTTGATTACAGTTCCTGAATATGGAATTTTGTGAGTGGCTTTCGAGGAATTTTCTAATGGAGTAGAGAGAGAGGGTGATGTTATTGTTATGACCCCAGTTTTCGTCTGAATGTTACAAATATCATAACTTACATATACAAGGTGGTCATAATTAAACTGACTGTACTCAGAGCGTTCTGTAGCGCGATCTAATTGAGAGAATGACGCCAAATTTTGTAATAAGATTAAACAAGGCGGGGGACGAAGGATTCCAAAATTGGTTCCAAAAGTCACCGCTAGGGGAATATGTGGCGCTAAGTAACTGAAAAGAGAGTTTTAAAAAATGCAGAATCAATACTGAAATAAAATTACATTTTATTTAGCACATTTAACGATTTTAGTATTGAGTCTGCATTTTTTAAAACTTTCTTTTCTGTTACACAGCGCCACATATTCCCATAGCGGTGATTTTTGGAACTAATTTTTTTTCGTGGAATCCTTCGTCCCCCGTTTTATTTAATGTTCTTAGAAGAATTGGCGTCATTCTCTCAATTAGATTGCGCTAGAGAACACTCTGAGTACTGTCAGTTTAATTACGGCCACCTTGTACATATAATAGTAATTACCGTATATTCCAGCGTACTTATGCGCCTTTGCTACAAGGAAGTTGATTGAAATTTACACATGTGCGTTATACATAGTGTTGTCAAGTGTCCTGCGTAAATAAGAGCTCCATATGTTCTGGACACGACTGATTTCTTACAGTTTATTTCTCCATATTTAATCGCAGATAATTCTGCCATTAGATAAGGCAAAGAAATTTACTTTAAAATACTGGTGTCCAGAGCATTTACGTAGAACACCTGCCAACACTAGTTATACACCAGATGTAAAATGGAAAAATTATAAATTAAGAAACACATATGAAATAAGAATTGAAATTTATACACTGTTAAGGAAAAAAAATCATTCAAATTGACAGAAAAAAACAAACTGTCAGTTTTGGCGCCAGTGGTTTTGGCCGTTTAATTTACAGAAAATATCTGTAATTTTTCATTAAAACAGTTCTTTTTTTCAGTAAAAAAATATAGATTTTTCCTGTAAAATCTACAAAATTCAGCTTTTTTTGCAGAAAAAAACTGTTTTAAAGAAAAACAGTTTTTTTTCAGCAAAAAATACAATTTTTTTCTGTAAAAGTTAAAGTTTTTTTTTAAGTGTACGTTAAAGAATATGCTATATGCTTTTTATTTTTTGAAAGAACATGCCTTATGAATTAATAAGTTTACTATCGGATTACATGGAAAATACTAATTATTTTGGTTTATTAATTTTCTTTATCATTATTTTTTGCATCAAATCTCAGAAGACTTCTTTGGTAAACAGAAATGTGCATTATACAAAGGAGGTATCTAAAGATCGAAAAGTGCACTCTGAAAGTTTAGGTGCACGCTATACGCTGGAGCGCGTTATACGAAGGGATATACGGCATACATAATTTAAAACATTTTTTAAGAAATTAATTGATAATGTGATGCTTAGTAGGATATTAATTTTCCCCTTAATTTCAGAATTAATCTTCAGATTTGTAATTCACATCAGTATGTTTATGCCTGATTATGTTTAATAAAATATTCTGTCTTAATATAATAAAATCTTCGTTAGTCATGTTTGTTATTAAAAACCGCTTCATTCTTGGTTCTCATTGATTATAACACAAATCTGAGTTAGCGTTAAGGGTGTATTCGAAAAAATATTTTTCCATTCCCAACAGCTCGAAATTTTCTGAGACATTTTCGGACTCATTTTTAAAAGTAAAAACATGAAACTTGCTGGGGTGATTTCTGAAGACATGTTTAACATGCCGTGTGATTTCATTTTCAGTTTAAATAATTAGAATTTGATTTTTAAACAATTATTTTCTCAGTATGACCATTTTTTTAATTCCCAGATCGCTCGCTTAGGAAAATTCGGTTCAAAACGTCAACTTTGACAGCGTTTTTTACAGTACTTTCTGCATTTATCAAAAAATTAAGAAGCACGGCACATTATATAGCTTCTAAATAAGAGAATTTCCCAGTTTGATGCGTTTGAGAGCAAAAATGAATTTTAAAATGAATCAGAAAATAAGCAGTTTGGATCGGAGTACACCCTTAATAGAAGAAGGCAACTAGCAGATGAGAGACTCTTTTCTTTTTCATGACCAGAAGGAAATGAAACCTGAATGACTTTCTTTCAGGCTTTCTTTTCATTCTCACTTTTCTTTATTTTTCAGAAATTTAATCAGTAATTAGCATAATCTGATAGTATAATGTTAAGTTTTAACGCAAAGGATCATTAATGGGTGTAACTACTGGGCTAATCTTTTATGCTTATAATTAATATTATTATATTTAAAGTGTTTTAAGAACTAATAATATAATTATATATAGTTTTAAAATATTTGTACAAAAATTAAGTGTTTATGTGAAGATGCTTTTCCTTTTAGAATACACATTTTTCTGTTAACTCCTTACTTGTGTCATTAGGTTTCTCCTAATACTGTCTATGTAATGTATCTACTGTAATCAAAATAGTTACAAAATAGTGAAATATATACTTAAATGTTTATTTGAAAGGAAAACGATTTCAATTCGCCTTCACGTGAAATAACCAAATTTTTTACAAATCAAATTGCATTCTAATAACTACAAATTATATACCGTCAACCGGGGTGACTTTGTCCCACACCGCGGATAAAGAAAAAAAAACGGGTAATAAAGAAAAGTTGTTAGAATAAAACTAATCAGTAAATAACGAATTTTGATAGATTGCGGCAGTAACTTAAACATAAATTATTTAATTTAGCATTTTACAAAATGAGTTCGCTTATATGAATGCTTATATGCTTATATATTATTATGAATTCACTTCGGTTTTTGTCTGTATACTATTTCGCACAGGATTTCACTGGAGGAAACTTTTAAAGTTATCTATACTTGATGCTCTAAAAGGATAAATACTTTTTTTTTCTTAATATGTCTTCTTTACAAATAAATGAGATTTACATATATTAATTAGATATTTTCGATTTTACATTGACTTTATTCACAAATCGGCATTTTGTATGTCAATTTTGGGGGTGAGATTGTCTCGGAACAAAGTCGCCACAATTTTATTACAATTAATCAGTTTATTTATTACATTTAATTTTTCTGAAAATAAAATCACAAAAGCAAACATCTACTGCAAATATGTTACTTTGTACAAGCATATATATATTATTCGTTTGTACAGGTACAAGTGTAATAATGCCTCTGCGTATAAATCTCCAGTAGGTTATTTAGTATAGGCTATCTAGAGTAGGCAGTAATTATAAAAAATTATATTGATGACACGCTTTAAAAAGGGAC
The DNA here is from genome assembly GCA_963932465.1 of Maratus speciosus. NCBI lineage: Eukaryota > Metazoa > Arthropoda > Arachnida > Araneae > Salticidae > Maratus > Maratus speciosus. The sequence goes on along the minus strand of OZ010794.1, from coordinate 417,176,913 downwards.
AGACTTTTCTTGTACAACATGTATTAAGTCAATGGAAAACCGCTTAATAATATTCAGTTACCATCACTACTTTAAAGAATAGGTCCTAAAAAATTAATTCCCCCCACCCCCGAAAAAAAGAATCAGTTTTTCTAAAATATCTGACTTTTCAGAGCCATAAATAAGTGAATATTTCTAAAATTTTGTTTTCCATTAAAAAATCTTACCGTCTTAATTGTTTATTGTTTTAACATGTCTTGCATAATGCTCATTTTTGGATAAAATTTAGTTTTTATTTTTATTTTCATAAAAAATTGCGATTTTTTGTCTCTAAATTACGTAGTTTTTTCTATTATGTTTTATTATTCTATCATAACAGTGGATTTGCATCGTCTTACAAAGTTTTAAAGAATTATTTTCTGATTTTTTAGTTACGAGACAAAGTTACCGCTGGCTTGGTGTGACTTTGTCCCACTTTTTTAAATAATGTATTTGTGAATTTTAAAATTTACAATTTATATCTTGAAACTAGAAAAAAATAATAAGAAATTGTTTAAATGAAAATTTCGATAATTTTGGGATGTTTAAAGACAAGATTAAAAAAAGAGACAAAGTCACCCCGGTTGTCGATAGGTTTGAATAGGGTTCAGGGTTCGGGCAACATAGGTAAGAGGTTAATCACAGAAGTAATCTATACTATTCAACAACGTTTAATTAACAAGTGAGTCACGCAATTTCAGAGGACAATTATTCAGAGGACATCTATTCGTTAACACTTTAACCGTGACGCTGGTCCCTGGGGACCGGCATTGACCTTTCGTGATCTTTCGGGACCGGCATTGATCTGATCGTTTAGGCGACGCCGGCCCCTAGGGACCGGCGGTGTAAAATTATAAAAATTATATACTATACAATATTAAAAACATTTTTCACTTTTTTAATGTATTTTATTAAAACATTTCAAACATAAAAAGGGTTTTCCTTCATATGAATTACAAATTTTATTCACAAATTTTGTACAAATATATATACACAATTTCTGTGTATGCTGTTGCTTAAACGGAAATTGAAATAAAATTAGTGTCGAGTTTAACGTGGTAAATAACGTGGTAAATAAAACTTTGTTTTTAATTATACAATGCATATTCTTAACTATATATGTCGTGTTGGTCACTTTTTTTCTTCATTGCATCATGAATGCCAGTTAAAAGGCATTTTTGTCACAGCAAAGCGGAACAACAGTTCACAATGCTATCCTCACTTAATCTGATTCAATTCTCGTTTGTCGCTTTTGTTATTAATAACCCGCAACATGCTTTGTTTTCATTATGTGTATCGCTGTAGTGCTAATATAACAGGGAAACAAACAAATTAGCGACTTCTTTCCTTTTCATGATAAAAAAAAAAAAAAAAATCCTATTTTTTTTTTTTTTTTTTTTGTCGTATTATTTGAGATAGTTGTTTAATAATTAGTAATTATCTGATTGTGATACTTTATGCTTT